>JANBXA010000651.1:86877500-87477500 GCA_030556225.1 Cricetiscus sungorus | reverse complement strand
CACTTAATGGTCCTTCATACTTTTATCTCTCCACAAATCTCATTGCTGCATCCCCCCCCCTTTCTATCCCCCATGAGTCAAAAGAGTCATGGCTACATCATCAAGAAGCCCTGATCCAGGTCTCAAAATGACTGAAGAAAAGCGACTGAAAATGCCAAGCACTCAGAGTTGCTCACCGAGCCCTGGACCCAGTAGTGCCCACAGGGGAAGAAGTGGAGAACACCAGAAGGATGGTCTCCACAAACAGCCCACAGCCTCAGCTCTTCGGGAGGCCAGGGAACCTACAGTGCCCACTCCATCCTGGTTTCTGTGGGTCTGGCTGCTCATGTGCAGTTCCTGGAGGCCAATGGTCTCAGGTTTGCATCAAGCAAGAAGGTAATTGTCAACTTTTGCAAACAGTGACCCAGAGCAAACAGGCTTGGGGGAGGGCAGTGTGTAATGAGAGGATATGGAAAGGAAGAAAGTGGAAAGAGGCAAAAAATGGGAGGATGTCACAGAATCAGGTAGTGAACTCCAGAAGAGGACTAGCCACTAGACAGTGAGGACTGGAGCACTCCACTCTAGGGAAGACACTGCTCATGGGAGGATTCTTGAAGACTGAAGATCAAGGGGAATACAAGCAATGAGTGTGAAGCTGAAACATAGAGGCAATGCTATAACAAATTGCTAGGCTAAAGAAAAACTTAGCTGCATAAGCCTCTGCCTCTAATGCATTCCACATAGGACACTGGCTTCTCTCCCCCAGGCTGCTTCCCAGCTCTGTGCCTCTGTTTGGAGACATATATATTGGTGGTGGTGGGGATCCTCACACTGCATTGGCAATGGCTGCCAAGTGGGACCACATCCACTATGTGATTATGACTGATGTTGTAGTGGCTATCTCTTACATTTTGATAAGCAAGAACAGGCTGGTACTTTGCCTGTAACCTACTTAGAGCAGATAGTTCCCAGAAATGGAAGTTAAGGTCAGCCTTCACATATGCAGGCCCTCTTCCCTCCTGCAGCCTCTGGGTCCCCACAAAGTTCTGCATGTTTATTCTCAAAGTCTTCCTTTCATGTATGATCAGGCTGACTGCATGCCTGGGCATGCCATTGAAAGCCACATTCGTGGGGTTAGGGAAGTAAAGGGACAAAAGGAAGAGCCAAGTATTTCCATGCTGACAGAGACTCTAGAAAAATCAAGAGAAGAAAAATAAATGACCCCATTGTCCTACCAGCCAAGAAAAAAAAAATGTCAGTTTCTAAGCAACGTTTATTATCATTTAACTAATAACCATTTCTCCATGCATTGACAGCCCTGTTGCAGTTATTCTTTATAACAACACCCCTTCATTATTGCTCTCTCACACTGTACAAGTGAGGAGTTTGATTTCTTCTCTGCCTGCTCTTAACAAAAGCAAACAAAGGCCTCTCAGGCGGCATAGACCTCTTCTCAGTAATGGGGAATAGAGTCTTAGCTGAGTGACAGGGACTCAAAGACAAAGGAAGGCCAAGGTCAGACTGACAGTATGCCTGCCACTGCTCTCTGAGGAGGCCCAGTGGATCTGCACAAGGGGAAGAATTTGACCTAGCCTTACTCCAGAAAGCCTTTCTAAAACAAAGCCTCCTCACAGGGCCTCCTATGTACCCTGAAACACACCCTCATCCTCAGCACCTGTGAAACAAAGGCATGAAGCACATTCAGCCTTTGGCTGAAGACACAAATAAGTTTTTAATATCTGTGCAGACAACTCTCTCACCCACTGCTGAAAGAGAACACTAATATACAGAATGGGTTCTGGAATTTGGGAATAGTTTTTAGTAGCTAGTCTTTTGTTGGTGCGATTTTAATGAAACACTGAACGCATAGCACAACATAACACATAGGGGTATTTAAGTGTGTGCTAGCACATTTGAAATATGCACATATGCCCATCATAAAAAGCTGTGAGCAGTCATGTAACAAAAAAAATGGAAGTAATATAAACAGGAATAGAGCCTGCACAGGCATTATGGGAAATCCTCCTCATTGTAGACATCCTTGGTGGATGGATAGCATTTGTTTTCAATGAAGCCTCTCCCCTTCCTGTTTATTTCTTGCTCTAAATTGAAGATGAGTTGCCCAGATTGATTCTCTCCTTACATCCTGCAGATGGCTGGCCGGAGCCAGAAAGGTTCACATGGGGCCTTAGTAGAAGCATAAAACCAATACCTCATTGGCCTGTAACAGAAGATGAACACAAAATAGAAACAGACAGCAAGGGGAAATGCAAGAAGGTGTTTGGAGACATTAAAAGGGAACTCTCTCTTTTCTTAGTCTGTTTTTGGCAGTTATGAGGCTTTGCTCCACCCAGGAGGGTTTGATTCTCACAGTCAGAGAGCAATTTAATGCTCAAAAGTCCTTCTGAATCTACCAAGCAAAAGGCAATGTGTCCTCCACTGTGATCAGGGGGAGAAAGAAATGGATGAATCTGTGAGCCATTATTTCATCTCTCCTTCCAGACAGATTCAGTGATGTACCCTTCTCTGCATTCATCACTGGCTGCTCTGCTGATGGTGGAGGTCAAGGTCAGACACCTTCATGGTCTTGAACCTGACCCTCTCCCACTTTCAGACTAAGACTTGTGGTTAATAGTTAACTACAAAAGATTGAGCCAACAGAGACCAACTTCATTATTAAGCCCCATTAGTTTACCCAAAACAGTTCATCAGGTTCCTTTATGTTAATGTTTCATGGGTAACTAATGTGTTATACCATGCTCCTCTTACATTAGCATTTGGTGCCTCTTCCATGTAAAATGTTGAATAGATATTGAGGTATTACTAGGATTAATCATTTGTCATTTCTGGCCTTAACTTGATATGATTTGGCCTGGAAAGTAGTAGCATAGACAAAACAAAATAAAGCCTTGAGTTGTGACATTCTAACAGAAACACAAATAGTAAGAAAACCAAGGAGGATTGACAAGAATAAATGAGATTTCATTGAAAGAATGACACTATTCCATACATAGGCTACAATGAGAAAAAGCATCCATCCAGGATAGCAGCCACTAAATTCAATGCAACTATCATGCATGGTCTCATTCACAAATAACAATAAAATGTCAGCTTCTGGGGTGATGTTTGATTCACAGATGAAAAACAGCCTCAAAAGGAATAATTATTTTTATTTATGAAAATAGATTGTTTTCTCACACAACATACCCCACTGATAGTTTCTGCTTTCTCTAGATTTACTTTATATATTCTCATGCATCAAGAGATATGTACTCTTTGCAAAAGAGGCCTAAAGAGGGTGATGGATCCCATGAACCTGGATTTACTAGCAGCTTTGGAGTAGCCTGGCTTGATACATGGGCTTTGGGACCTAAACTCTGTGGTTGAGCATCAGGTACCTTTAACTGCTGAACTTCCCACTAGACCCTCAGAATAAGAAATTATTTTTGCAGGTAAATGATATGCCTGGAAGAACTCTAAGTCCTTCTAATACTGGAGAACCCCAGAAAGGAATTCTCCGGAAAACAGGAAAACTGCCGAGAAGAAAGGGGATGTTTGTAAGTTGCAGAAATTCCTAGCACATTTGAGGGTTACCCAGGATAGAAGACTGACTGCAAAGGGACAGAATGCCACGAGAGATGAGCAATAGAGCTACATTGTGCCGCTCCAGGGCTCAGACCTCCACATGTAAGAGAACAGGGATAAAGTCTGTGGGTAGAGGAACCTTAAAGGTCATTAAGTCCCCAACCAGTTGGGGATCTCCCACTACCTACTCTGTTTCCTTCCCTTAACCATGAATGAGGAAATTTCACTTTGGCATATCTAAGGGCCATTCCCATTTCTCAATTCTGACTCCTCCGAAGCTATCCATGGATTAGAAAGCCTTAATATCACTAGGGACAAATGTAGAGAGCCGCAAAGTGCCACGCCTTAAAGATGGTGCTGGCTTCTGCCTTCCACCTCCCCACGGATGAACACTCTCTGGCATAAATAAGCCCTTATTTGGTTAAGTCTGTTCAGCCTGTCTGCTTCTGCATTAGAGTAGCCTATATGCAGGGTCCACGTGGCTCACTGGGGTTGGTTAGCTCAAGAGTATTTAAGCCTGTGCAGGGGTCCCCCAGGCTCTCTCACAGGTCAGGATCCTGATTTCAAGGATCCTGATTAAACCTACATGAAGAAGATCTTCCCGGAGTTCGCATCTTCCTTGCTGGCGAGGTTAGGCACGTACAGATGGTGGCCCGTACAGGGAATTTTTCAGATCAGAACTTCTTGCAGTCAGGGCAGCGCTGGCAAGTTCCCAAGGTAAGTTGGGACCAAATTTAAGGCCCTCAGTAAAGAGGCGATAAGGTCTCCAGTAAGGAGTAAAGAAGTCCCAGGTAAGTTGCGACCAAATTAAAAACCACAAGGAAAAGCGGCAATAAAGTCTCAGGCATTGAGCGAGCAGTTGTAACAAACCGAAAGTAAATTTTTTAAAATGGGGACTTCTCAGTCTCATCCAATTTTTCTGGCTCTTCAGGAGCTACTTTTGTCAAAGAAACTTAAAATAAAGAAAAGCACACTAGAAAGATTCCTGAGCAAATGCGATGCCATTGCAACTTGGTTCGCAGTTTCGGGAGACCTCATGCTAGCGTGCTGGGACAAATTAGGCAGGGATCTTGATTTTGTTTGGGAACAAGGGATGCTAAAGTCCAGAGTCCAACCTGTTTGGAAGTTAGTGCATAGCTGTATCGAAAACAAGAGGTACTGTAAAGGGGTGATGGAAAAAGGGAAAGCTGCGCTAGAAATGTTGCAAGAAGAAAGATCAGAAGAGGTTGAGAGCACAGGAGAGTCAGGTATGGACGAAACAGATTCTGAGGAAGAATTGCAAGCCCTCATAAAAGGAGTTCAGAAACAATCCCTTAAGGGGCAGAGGGGGAAGGGAGAGGAGAAATGGCGATGTGGGGAGGGGAGGGACCCTCCTGGAACAATGCCTTCAGTGCCTTCTCCTTATCAGAGTGAGGAAGGGTGGGGCCGAGGTACAGGGCGTTCCTTTTGCCCTGAGGTCTGGAAAGCCTTACAAAATGACTTAAGTCTTGAACAAGTAAATCAGATTGCCATAAAAGCATGAAAGTCATTACCCAATAAGGGAGAGGTGATTGGTAACCTCACTAAGATACTGCAAGGCCCAATAAAACCATTTTCAGATTTTATGGCCTGTTTGGTAGAGGCTACAGAGAGAGATTTTGGCATTACAGCAGCCATAGTTGCAGCTATCTCTTTTGCAGTTTTGGGTTCAGTCACAGCTGCCGTGGCTATGAGCACATCCGTGCAAACAGCCTCTAAGCTAAATGAGTTGTCCAAGAATGTGGCTATTGCCTTGGATGCTCAATCCACAATTGGTGCTCAACTAAAAGGAGGTTTAATGATTGTAAACCAAAGAATTAATCTGATGCAGGAGCAAATAGATACCTTGTGGCAGCTGGCCCAATTGGGATGTGAAATGAAATATCCAGGTTTGTGTGTTACCAGCATTCAGTATGAGAACTTTACACGTGCTACTAATTTGTCACAACAGTTGTCTAGCTATCTTTTAGGAAATTGGTCTGCTGACTTTGATGACTTAATGGTACAGCTACAAGTGACCATTGTTGCAGTAAATTCAACATGTGTGGATGCGGGACTGGCTGCCGGATTGTCATCGTGGTTCCCGTTGCCATGAATCATCTGAAAGAGTGGGCGGGAATGGGAGCCATGGCTCTCCTCTTGTTGCTTATCTCCTTCGTGGGCCTGTGGTGCCTTTGCAAGATGAGGTTTGCTCAGAAGCGGTATGCAGCTATGGTTGTCCAGGCATTTACAGCCATTGGCGCAGGACAGTCTCCCCAAGCATGGCTTGCAGTCATGAACAAGAATTGATCTTTCACGTTCAGGTTGTATGGCTTAGCACTGCACTCTGAGTTAGCTCTGGAAGTGAGCAACTCCGAGAAGGGCAAGTCTGGTTGCATGTGGGTTGGTGTCCGAGGCCCCACCTCCAGGAAAAAGATACCAGACAGGTGTGGCACTGACTTGGCTGACTACCAGGATTCAGGGTCATTACAATATCTACTGCTTTACTGGAGACCAGACCACTACCCTTGCCTGTTGCGTTATTAAAACAAAAAGGGGGAACTGTAGAGAGCCAGGAAGTGCCACGCCTTAAAGATGGCGCTGGCTTCTGCCTTCCACCTCCCCATGGATGAACACTCTCTGGCGTAAATAAGCCCTTATTTGGTTAAGTCTGTTCAGCCTGTCTGTTTCCGCGTTAGAGTAGCCTATCTGCAGGGTCCACGTGGCTCACTGGGGTTGGTTAGCTCAAGGGTATTTAAGCCTGTGCAGGGGTCCCCTGGGCTCTCTCGCGGGTCAGAGGAAACATGTTTCAATGATCCTGATTAAAACTGCAGGAAGAAGATCTTCCCCGAGTTTGTGTCTTCCTTGCTGGCGAGGTTAGGCGCGTACACAACTGGACATATGATGATCTTCAAGGAAAATGAAACAAAGAACTTGCAAATGAAGAGACAATCCCCTTCTACTTCAAAGCAAGCTTCTTACTGCCCTTTGTTGAATTTAGTCAGTTCAAGTAACTTCAGTTCATTCTGGTGATCAGTCTTTCAGTCAGTAGATGGACACCAACAAGGAGTGCATTTTCTGCCTCACTTTTGCATTTTCAACGTCTATAACTCCAATAGCCAACTATTATTTGATATTAAACAGGCAACTGTTATGAATATTAAAACAAATAAATATGGTAGTTTCCATTAAAGATGAATTTGTAGTTACCTGTTTCCTTCATATACAAAACATTACTGGGCAACGTGGCGCAGTTCATCCAAAGAGAAGACTTGAAGCACAACACAGGCATTGCAATGAGGAAGAGGGATCCCTGGTCCAGAGACAGAAAGCAGGTGATCAGCAAATCATTTCATCAGGTACCCACAAGGAGTAATTGAAAGAAAGGGCTTGCAATTTGCTTTGAATGTAAGATTCTGTTCACTCAAATTGATTGTTAAATTTAACAAAATATTCAGTTAAAGCTTTAATTGAAGCTTGGGGGCCAAGGGAAAGAAAATATGCTATGTTTGATCCCTGATACTTTGTCCTTTTAGCTGAAGACAGGTAGAACCTTAGAGCACATCACCATGAGATGGAAGTAAAATTTTCCCGAGCACACTTTAAGCACTTTAACAACTGGGATGTCTTCATGGGAGTCTTAAACACATGAGTGTGGTGATATTTTGCTTGTACAAATAAAGTCTGTCTGAAGATCAGAGAATGGAGCTTGCCCCTAGCTAACCATGGAGGTTTGGAGACCTGTACAGACAGACAGAAAGTAAGGTAGCTGGGTAGAAACAGGATATAAGCAGAGAGAAACAGGAAATCACTCTTTTCTCTGATGAGATGCTTAGGAGGTAAGGTGTGCCATGGCTTGCTCCTTTTCTCTAATCTCTCAGCATTTCCCTCTGTATCTGACTCCAGCCTTTTATTATCTAGGCCAATTAAGAACTCCATTTATACACTCTTCTCTATCCTTCTTTGTTTTGCTGTTTTCCCCCTTCCCTCTGGCACATTTTGGAGAACTAAAGACCAGCAGTCTTTGCTGAGCACTAGAGAATCGGATGCCATTCAAATGTTACAGTGAACACAAGAGTGTTAATGGCATGGAGAAAGAGACAAGTTACAGAAAATAGGAAAAGGGGCATTGGGTTGTCAAATCCCATCGTCTCTGAAACTGTGTCACCAAGTTAAAGCTTTCAGTGTATAAACACTGCACAGTGAGGGTGGTACGTGTGGAATAACTCTGTGGAAGTAATATCACTCTGGAAACTTCCATGACTTCAACAAAAGCAACTAACCAAGGGGAGATCTCTCAGATAATGCAGAATTGCAGCATGGAGGATGAGCCTTACAGCTTTTTAACCTGCCCCCCTCTTTCCCTCTGCTATCAGGAGAAGGGGAGGAGAGAAACGATTCTAAATAAATATGTGAGTGCAGTAGTGCTTGCCTTTACTCCCACAACTCAGGAGAAAGAGGCAGAGGCAGGAAGAGCTCTGTGAACAGGAAGCCAGCCTGATCTCAATAGCAATTTCCTTGCTAGTTGTGCCTACATGGTCAAATTCTGCCCCACCCCCAAAAGAGTAAATTGGGTATAAATAAGATATTATAAATATGTTCAAGAATTATCTGAAAGCCACATCTAAAGCATTGGATAAATGTGAGGCCTTGTGCTTCCCAGTGAAGAGTTTTTCTAAGACCATGGAGCTATTCTAGAGTTTACACTCACAATAACTAAAGTGAAAACTTCAAAGGAGAGACTCAGTAGCAGATCTGAGGTGACCAAAGAACCGGAGAATTTGAATACAGGTTAATTAAAACTATACAGTTTAAATCACAAAATGTGAAATCATGAATGAAGAACAATGAATGGCTCCATAGAAACCCATGAATCATTAGCAACCATGTAAAACTAAGCCAAAGTTAGTGGGGGTGAGGGGAAAGGTGTTAGAAACACAGGGGAGATGCAGAAAGGAAGAGAGGTGAGGGAAAGAGGAAGAGAAGGAAGAGGGCAGAAATTTTAAGAAATAGAGGGAATAGCTGTGGAGGAGAAAAATAAGGATCTATGATACATGTGAAATTATCTTTCTGAAACACAACACTGTGTAAAATGACTACATACAAATAACAACTCTTTATAAGAAAATCATAAATAGAAGATAAAGAAATAATGGCCTATATTCCCAAAATTTGGTTTAACAAATCAATTTATATAAATATATAGAAAGCTCAGTTGACTCAAGAGTTAAACACACAGATTCCCACTTAGACCCAAGGAAGTCAAACTTCCTTTTTTAAAATACTTATTTTCATTGATTTTGGTAATGTGTGTCTACCTGCCATCTCACACAGGTCTCACATGTGATTGCCTCTTCCTCTCATATAACACAGTTCTTTGTAGCAAACTAACATCAACTGTGGTCTATACCACCTTCATCTCAGCTGCTTGACTGCCTGGCTTTCCCCGTCTTCAGTGAGTCTGTCTCACGTGATGTCTCCTGCTCACCTTTGTCTTCCCTGCTGGGTTAAAACAAAAACAAACAAGAGACAAAGAAAAGGTCATTCATTAAGAAGTTCACTCATTATTTAGATTATATTTACCTTTCCGTGAAGATTCCCTCCACCTGTTCCCGTGTGGGAATCCTTTGTGCTGGCACAGGCCTAACTTATGTGTAACTTTTAAAAACGGAGTTGTGGTATGATTTCTGAAGAATCAGAATGGGCTTGCTTAGGGGGAATGTGGTCATTGACAGAGCTCCTTTGTAGTGGCCATGTACGATTGTCACATGTAAGAATCTTCTAGATTTCACTACTGGCCTGGTTTTTCACCCACCCTGTGTCTGATCCCTTCGATGAGTATCTACAAGTTCCTCTTGGGGAAGCAGAGTGGGTTTCTCTGCCCTTTGATTGTGTTTGCTTTGGCTTTCTTTGAGAATTGAAGGAGGAAGAAGTGGTGGACTGAGCCCCACACTGAGAATTCAAGGCTATGGGTGGCCATTGCCCTCTCACTTCTGTCACCAAGGGTAAGCACACTGAACTGGTCTGTGAAACTCGGGAGCCTGAAGCACACACCTGAGGAGTGGTGTCTTGCTAGGGTTACTTAGGTAAGCTCTACCTTCATCTGCCATTTCTTAACCAACTAAACAGCCATAGGTAACAATACAGGACACACTCAGAAATATCCTGCTCTTCCTATAGATTTTTTAAAAGAAAACATTACAATACATAGATATGCAGACAGAGGTATAAAATAGACAGATGATAAGAGAATAGATACATAGATACATACATGCATATATACACACACACACACAAACACACACACACACACGACAGGGCACAGATTATTGACAGATCGTAGTAGGTATGAATGATAGATGAAACTCACATTGTAGATAAACAGATAAGAGATGATAGAAAATAGATGACAGATTGATAGATCTAGATCACAGATAGAATAGATGATAGGATGCAGTATTAATTAGCACAATGTGTCTTTTATGCGGGAGTTTTAAACTTTGCATTTATTATTGATGGCTAACTTGGTCAATAGCTATAAATTTTGCAGGTTTAATGAGCATTACGAGATCAACAGAAACTCAAATAATATTCCCTGGATCCCTCCTAACTGAAAAGCTTTTCCCACCCAAGTAGCCAAGCCATTGTGCAATGTCTGATCTTCTTCCCTCTACCTCACTGGGTTTCAGGGACACATTTGAGTGAATGTCCAGTGGGAACAATGCATCTCGGACTACAATGGAACTCGAGGACACTTCTGGAAAATTGATGTTTTTCCAAATGACCACTTGATTGAGAAACCACCAGGAGAAGCGGACTGTTCTGACACCCATTGCCTATCTACACAGTGTGCCCGTGATTGTGGAACAATGGGAAAAATTGCTAAATCTGCAATTTTATTCAGTGCACAATTTTTCCCCTGGGGTCACAGTGATACTCGAGCTTCTGCATTTTATGGAACTCGCAATCGGATACTTTCAAAGTGAATTCTAAATGACCAAAAGCTGCTTGATCAGAAGAATTCAATTTATAACAAGATTTGCCACTTCAAAGTCAATTTTATCTTTTTCTTACCCAGAGGCTGCGAATGAACCATTTCCTGCGGATTGCAGTAAGTTCTTACACCGGGTGCTTGCGGGCTGCAATTACTAAGAGGCAGGGCCAGAAACAATCACCAAGGGAATAATGTTCAGCCCCTCTTCATTGCTGCTCTTTTTCTCTCAGACTTGGGGTGCAGTTTTAACTTTATGTACCCAGATTTACTGCCACTCCCCTGTTCATCACAAATTAACTCTGGGCCTAGAGAGCTGGCTCCATGGAGGATGAGTGATTCCTGCACAGACACGAAAATACCAATCACACAGGTATGAAGGCTTAAGCTCAGACCCCCGGACTTCTCTCAAAACGGCAGGCATAAACACATGTGCCTGTAACCCCACATTGTGGAGAGGCGGAGTTGGGAAGGACTAGTGTGTTTAGCTGGCTGCTAGTCAAAACAATGGCAAGCCCTGGGTTCAATGAGCAACCCTGTCTTAAGTGAATAAGGTGGATGGTGACACAGGAACATTGCCAGTATTACCCTACTACTTTCTTATAGACACATGCACATGGTGCACATGCCTGTGTGTGCGTGTGTGCGTGCACACACAAATTTAATTCTCCATAACTCTTAAGATTTATATGTCAAATAGACCCCCACTTTTATGGTTCCCTTTGAGTTCTCAGTCACTTCCTGTAACCCTCTGACATTCAGCCTGACAGCTTTCTTACTTCTGCTTTATGGACCCTAGAACTGATATTGCATATTTTAGCACAATGCAGATCCAGGTCCATGAGGGTCAAACTAATACCAGGTAAGCTTCCAGCTACTCAACAGTCTTCGCTACAAGCCAGAAGGCATAAGAAAGAAAATTCAGAATTCTGTAAGAGCTCTTCACAATGGCTAAAATTACTCTCCACTTAGTAATTTCTAGGCAATTGAAGAAAATGTCATTATGACACTGATTAAATAAATTAGTTATGACTACAGCATGTGTGTGTGTGTGTGTGTGTGTGTGTGTGTGTGTGTGTGTGTACTCACCTGCAGGCACATGTGGAGACACAGATTGACATCAGCTCTTCACCACACTCACACACTACCCCTGGCTTTGAAAATGATTATTATTTGAGAATTGCATACAATATATTGCTGTCATACTCACCCCTCCACCTCTTTCAAACCCATCTTTACCCTTACCAACTTTGAGTTTCCTTTTTGTCTTCATTTCTTTAATTGTCATTGGTATGTGTTTACAGACATATAATAAATAAATATACTCCAAGCCTATTTCATGGTGCATATATATATATATATATATATATATATATATATATATATATATATATATGACCACTTTGTATCAAATAACCACTTAAGAGGCTCATGTCAGAGGAAGATTTGTTCTCCCTCTCTCAGTGATCATTAATGCCAGAAAATTAGATATTTTTTTAAATATTGAAAGTAGTGCAAAGATTGGCATTGTTACACTTTTATAATTATTTTAACATCTACCTTTATAGAAGACTGCCATGTTTTCACATGTGCATTGTGTGAGACAATTCTGACCCAATTCTAAAGCAAACTGAGTTTCAAAGAGGAAACATTTTAGCACTCTTCATATAACCATGCACAATATTCTTTAAAACTACCTCTATATTTGAAAATTGATAGTTTCCCAACATTTAGTCATAATATAGAATACAACACCTTATTACTGAATATACATTTCATCCTTTGTTACACTAAGATTCATTGTATAATAGGATGGAATTTTGCCCTTGTTTGATCTGTCATGACATCACATAGGATTCACTTAGAAGGAAATAGGTTTTTAGTTGTTTCTGAATGGTGTCAAAATATGCATTAATAACTCTATCAATCTTGTCAAGAACATTTTTAAATACTGGGATGTTATCCAGCGCATGGTGGGAGACCCAATATAGATAGATATGTAGATAATGATAGATAGATAGACAGACAGATAGATAGACAGATACATACACAGGTAGATAAAAAGTGATGGATGATACATAGGTAGATGATAGATAGATAGATAGATAGATAGATAGATAATAGATAGATAGATAGATATGATAGATATAATAGATATGCTATAGGTGCACACACAAATATGTGGTAGGAAATAGATTATTGAGAGATAGTATATAGTATAAATGATAGGTGGTAGATAAATAGATGATTTGTCAAAAACCTTCATTTTCAGCTCTAACCCATGTTTTATTTTCTTTGACACACACTACCATTTGCAATACTCTGGTGTCAGACTTACTTTCATATTTCAGAACATGTCTGGTATAATAATCCACACTTCTTTTACTATCAGCCATTACCTAAAGCAGTAATTACATTTGGTTTGAAGTGTCCCTTAGCTTGCATACTGGTTGATCTTCACTATCCGCTTGACCGGGTCTGGAACAACCTAAGAGACATTCCTCTACATGTATCTTACTGAGAAAGTTAAAGGAGGTACTAAAATCCAGTCTGACTGTGAGTAGCACCATCCCATAAGATGAGTTTCTAGAATGAATTACAGGGAAGAAAGCCAATGGAGTACCAGCATTTGTCTCTTTCTGCTTCCGGATTAGGTATGTGTTGTGACCAGTACCTCCCACTCCTGTAACCACAACTAGAGCCACTCTGCCTGCCATGCCATCTCAAACACAGTGGACTCTACCCCTGAACCATGAGCCAAGGCAGCCCTTTCTTTTCAAAACTGTCACATATTTTGTCATTGCTACAAATACAATAACTACTAAAGCTTGTAACACAAGAGATTGCCCAAATGCTTTTCTTGGGGACTGCAATCACATTTCTGTGTCATGTTGATGTCCTTTCCACATGGGCTTCATTTCACTGGATAGACTGTTAACACATTCATATGGTTGACATTTTTAACTACTAATATTTGTAAAGTTTTATCAAAGACATCATGATAAAAATTGACTCTTTTAAGATGTGACCATGTAGCTGTATGATATGCATTAATTTGTCTCGGTTCTTACAAGCTGAAAAATAAAAGTTCATTTGCAAAGATCTACTACATTAACTGGTAAGCATTATAAACTCATGATACAAGGCATAGCCCTCCTATAAATAGCAGCAGACCTAAACTTCAGATACCTAGATAAATAAAATCCCACAATTCCCTCCAAATATGTCTGCATTCTACTTTTGTGACTCTTGTCTTTCCTAATTTCTCAGAAAATTTCATATTGAAGTTCTGTAACAAAACTAACACTGACAACCAAGAGAGAGGGTTCACAGAATCCTCCTGAAAGATGGACACTATTCCAAGATGGGGGAATCCACAAAGTCTTCCCAAAGAGGCTCTTAAAATGTTTGGTGAAATTCTCATATGGATTCATTCTCCAGTTTACCTTTATGAGAAACTCTTTTCTTTGAGATGGGCTCTCATGGTTTCCAGACTGACAAACTTGCTGTGTAGTTAAGGATGATGGTGAATATCTGACCTTCCTGTCTTCCCAACCCAAGTGCTGAAATTGTGGGCAATTAATTCTCACTTTATGTGGCTATGTATCAACTGAACCACATTTCCATCCTCTTCATGAGAAAACCATAATTACTAATTCAGTCTCTTATTTTTTTTCTTTTTGGCACAGTTCTGTTCAGATTTTCTGTTTTGTAAAGAGTTCGTTTTTGTTGTATGTGTCTCTCTGGTAATATTTTGTTAATTAAATTTGGAGACATTTTCACACATGTGTGTAATGCATACTGACTACTCTTACCACTCCTTACCTCCTCTCACCCCTGTTTATACCCATACTGCATAATTCTCACCCAGCTACAATCTCTGGGGTCTACAACAGCAACCATTCTGCAAGACACGCTGATGCAATAGTGACACAGATGTTGTAGGAACAACCAGCCACTTCATGATAATATGTAAGACGTCCTCTATGAGATGGAAATCACATGTGACACTTTATCATCACTGAGCTTCTAGGTTTTATTGAAAAGGCTTGTTTTTTAATTTGTTAATTGCCTTCAAGATAATGTCCCAATATATTAGATATTATTTTTAATCAATTTTTAAAACTTTATTTGTTTCATTGGGATTGAGTCTATGGAAGGATATTTTTGTGTGGCTGTACTTACTGGATTTATAGGTTGTATTTCTGATGATCTGATATGTTTACATGAAGGAGGAGGTAACATCTTAAAATACCCATGCCATCAATGTTTTCAAAACCAATGTTGTAGATCTGGCCCTGACTGAGTTAGAAGGCTTACTACTTCTGAATCACTGTTCTTGAATTGATATATCCACATTTTATTTCCATCAGGACACAAGTGTGTCTACCTCTGAACAAATGAGAGAAACACACAGATGTCTGTTGTATGCTTTCTGAAGAAAACCAATACAGTGAGGGAATTGTCCAGAGCCCAGGTAAGGCTAGCATCAACCCATGTAGAAAGGAATATTGAAAAGGAGAAACCAGAATTTCTAAAATACCAAAGCAAAACTTAAAGTATAATGAGCTGTATCCCATTCACAAAGCAAGTTTCTCCACTTTCCCTTATAACCCAGAGGGTGTAAACATTAACCTCAATGGAGTGATCAAGAACACTAAAGGAAAACAAAACTCATTCTTCCAGAGAATTGCTTCTACACCTCAGACTTCAATTAAGTCTCTGGCTTCATCAAGATATTCAAACTAAGAATATATTCAAACTAATACCTTATGCATTTACAAATTCTCTCTCCTTTCCCCCCCCCTCTCTCTCTGGGGATTTGGGAATACAGGGATATGACCGTCTGAAAGCACTAAAGAAGGCTAGGAATCCCAAATACTAGCTTCGAGTTGAGACACTAGGGGATCAAGTCTTGCCTTCCAAGAACCCACTGTGGACATAAAAATGATAAATAAATTATTATGTCAGTTCCTTAGCTGAGAAAAAGAACACAGTTCTCCTGGTTGCTGAGATTAAGGGCCACACCCTGACTTTCAATACTGGCACTGGTTGGTGTGCAGTGAGTGGGTGGTATTTGGCCCCAAAATATATTAGGGTGAAAATGATGAAGTTGGAACCCTATGAGGATACTGAAGAAGGCTCACAGAAGGGGAAGCGATAGAAAAACTAACCATAAAAAAAGGCAGATAGCACTCTTGAGGAAGAAAAACAAACAAACAAACAAACAAACACCTATCCCAGAAGACTCCAACGAGCTACCAGCTGCCCCCTCCCATGAGAAGAACCCACATGGCATCACTGCCCTTTCCCCTAGTAAACTTCTCAATGTTATACTTTTAAACAGTCTGGTTTCTGATGCTTCTTATAGCAGCCTGTAAGGATGGCCTCAAAGAAAGCCCCCATCTGTTCCAGGGAGATGGAAGACTGACCCAGACTACATCAACAGTGGGTAAGGGAAAGAAAACCAGTAGAATAAGACTTAAGTCAGAAAAGTAGGGGTGACCCTTTATCCTGATGCTCAACCCCACCTCCATTTTGCTTTTACTCCCACTGTTCAGAATAAAACTTTGCCCTCAACCGAATTTGCCTCCTTTGGTAGCAGGAAAGTGAAAGCTGTTGTAGTTGGGATAAGAAGAAACGAGGGAGGGAGCATCACCCATCACATGTGATCACTGTCCTCACTTTGGAAATGACTTTCTTTTCTTGTCTTTGTTACAAGATAGTTTGTGATACCTGCAACTGTTGGACAAAATGCCATTATTATTTTTGTTACTCTTTTGTAAGTGGAAATAAAGCAGATAATATCTAGCTGGGACACACCCATGTACAACTGCAAGTACACATTACACAGTGATGAACTAGTATAAACAGTTTCTTCATGGTGTCTTAGTTAGATGTCTGAGCGGGTCGTTTCTGTGTTTTTAATTTTCAGTTGAACTCAGTGAACATCTGTACTTCTTGCTTTGAAAGGGGATGACATGTGGTACATATGCAGAAGTCACTAGGCTGAATGACAGGAGCTTTCACATCTGGGATAACAGGCAAAAGAGGTCAAGAGGTACATTCCTCATGGACTATAAGGATTTCACCTGCAGATGTCTGGTGACCTCGGCTGTGAATTTTCTCATTATTTCTAGCTAAACCCAAATGATAAAGGCACGGCCTGGTTTTCCTATTTGAATAAAGCCACCCAGCACACAAAACCTTTTGCTGGAATCTACTAACAGAAAGCAAATATTCTGCTCACACAGTGATCATGCTGTGTCCATCCTTGCCATCTCTCTGCAAGGGTTCCAAGCAACTAGAAACCATAGAGGACAGTGGGGAAATTAGAGAATGTTTTATCCACCCAACATATACATTTTGCCATAAGCCATCCCATGAGTCTTGGTATTTAAACATCGAAACAAAAGGAATGTACTATTTGGAAACACAAAGATCTGTATCCTTTCTCACCCAGATGTATAAAATTTGGGATTACATATCTTATTCCTTGCTAAAACATGGAAATTAATTTAGAGTTTGAGAAAAAAAAAGCAACACAAGCAACTGTGTGCAGAAGCATTTGGCGGGGATACATCCTTGCCCCCTTTCGGTGGTCTGCCGTCTCGCTTGTAATAGTTTACAAAGGGAAAATGCCTTTAAATATCATCTAACTAATAATATACCACATGAGGTCCCTCCCCCTGCTGCCTTGGCAGGAAACACCTTTTTTTTTTGCACAAGTCCTCTTTGTCAATCAAATGCTGCCATGAAATCATCTGAGTAAGAGTAGTAACAGAAGTCACACCATTTTGTCATTGCATACCACAGACACTGTGATGTCAACCAATCTGTCAGCATTTAAATGAGGCATTTGGAGAAAAAAGTCACACACAGCATAAATGTGGCTAATGCCACTATGCTATAAACTGTGCTCTGATGAGCATTTAATGTCCCTGTGTTCTCAGTGTTGGTCTCCTGCTGGCTCTTTTAGTGAAGCAAGATTAATATCCCAGAACTACCTGTGTGGAGAAGATGGCATTCCCTTTTAAGAATATAGGCAAGAATTATCTCCTAGACTGAGCTCGGCCACCTCTCCTCTTTTAATACCTATAGACATGGCTTTTCCAGGTTAAGTCTGGTACTATGAACCATCTGGTTTTCTTGTTGCTTGCTTGCTTGCTTGCTTGCCTGTTGGGCTAGGCTCTCATTACATAGCCCAGGCTGTCCCTGAACTGGATTGCCTGGCAGCACAGATTTGTAAGCAAGTGGATTAGTATTTTAAAAGATGTGGAGGCTAAACTCACCTGGGATTTGAGACCAGGTGAAACGTGACCAGAAGAGATGGCAGAGGAAACCCCCAAGCCCTCGCAGCTCTGCTTTTTCTATAGAATAGAAATAACTGTGCCAGTCTCAGGGACTGAAGGGAACCTGCATCTCTTTGCCTCACTGATGATGTAGATGGCATGGAGACAGAACTGGTGCCTAGAGAACTCTCATTAACATCGCTTCCCTCGTCCTACTTTTTTTATCATTTTCCATCTCATTAAAGTATGGGTTTTGCCTTGTTACCAGCATTTACCACAGTGTCATCAAATCCACGCAAAGTGGAGGAATGTTACTAACAAGACCTGAAACCTGCAAGAACCATTCCGGTGATGCTGTGTCCCAACTCTCTGGGGAATGTGCATTAGTCCATACCTGGAACTCCTGAGGAGAGAATTTGTGTACAACTAGAACATAAAAACCTGCAATGGCTATGTGTGCAGGGGTGAGGCTAGGAGAGGCATGTGGCTACTGCAGTGCTTCTGAAGCCATGGCATATGGGGGAACATTTGCTCTCAGAGTCAGGCTGGTTCTGCCAATATGGGGTATTGAAATGGTTGAGATCTTACCTGCATAGTTGAATCACAGCTGAAAGTAACCATTCAACCAAATAGACTCGGAAGCCCCAGAATTCACCTCTGAGGTATGTGTTTGAATTTTAAAAGCCCTTTAATATCAGAGCAAAGGGGCTAGAGGAATCCCAAGGAGCTCATCAGCTACTACCCAGAACAAGAGCCTGTCAGGACCTCACACTGGCTCAGGACATATTTCCAACTGGTGGTACAAGATTTATGGCCTGCTAAGGTTTAGACAGAAGTCTCCCAAAGACCAATGTGCTCATGATTTGGTTCCTAGTACATGGTTCACTCAGGAGATGGTGCTGGAGCGTTGAGAAAGATGTTAGAGGTTGGAGTTGTGCTCTTAGAGGGGATAGTGAGACCCTGGATCATCTTCTGTCTCCCATATTTCAGCCATGGAATACCCACATTTCCACAGGACCAAAATCATTCAGGGCAGTGAACAAGTCAACCATGTGCTAAAACCTCCAAACTGTGCCAAAACAAACAATTCCTCATTTTAGGTCAGTTGTCTCTAGTGTTTTGTTATAAGCCGGTAGAGCTGGCTGGCATTGAACTGGCTAGAACAAGATCAGATGGAGAAAAATGAAAGCCTTGGTTGCAAAAGTGGATAGCATCAAGGGTGTATGAGACTCAAATACTGGAGAGTTTAATGCACATCTCAAGGTCACAGGAGAGAGACAAGAGCATGTGTGTGGGAGCACTGAATTTAGAACCCAATAGAGAAGAAAGGGTTGGTGCAGTCTGGACTCTGGGGATTACGGACATCTTGAGTGTTAGGGCTATGTATACAGGGCTTGCACAGAGTCTAAGTGCGCGCACACACACACACACACACACACACACACACACACCTGCATGTGTTATCTCAGAATAGGGTGCAGAATCCAGAGTGAGTACAGCTAACTTAGAGTACAAAGTGCTGAAGAAAGGACACCTTCAACTCCAAGGCATCATGCCTCAGGCTGGTCATCAATGCAGATGAACAGTTGGGTGGCTGTAGGCTTCGAAAGATGGCAAAGGCCAGCTGTTCAGGGAAAGGAAGTTTTTCAGGAACAGGTGCCAAGCCATCTGTGATGGAACGAAACAGATGCCTTGTTGAGCTCATGGCAGCTCATGATGCTGCCTCTTCTCCCAACAGGGGTTTGATGGAGAGGGAATAGGAACAAGATGGAAGTGACTTTGGAAGCTGAGTGAGAGTATCCACCCAGGGAAATGTACCATCAAAGACAGAGAGTGGCTGTCTTGAAGAGGAAACTGCTTGGAACTGAATGGCAGTAGAAAACAATGTGAGCACATAGCAGGGCAGTGAGTGTGGCTGAGGGAGGCCACTCCCAGACACAGTTGGATGTTCACATGGAAGTGTGCTGGGTGCAACCCACAGTTGAGGAAACTACACACTAGCCTTGGTAAGATAGAATAACTTTCCCTAAATTTATGGAAGAGGGCCTTGTTTGTTGATCTGTCTTTCCACAAACATGAGGCCCACACATCATTACAGCCCACATACATCAGTCTCACTTCATGTGCAAGGAAATCTAAGAAAAGAAAAAAGAGCCTGAAGCACTTACACATCTAAACACAGTAAGGACTCAGTCAGTGCTACTGGCGGGCACAGCCTAGCATGTAAAATCTGTGCATTGGCCAAGGCCTGCAGAACCCAGACTCACAGACAACATGCAAGGGCTCTCAGTGACCCAGTATGGGTTGTATGTTGGACTTTTTCCACATATGTCCATGCTTCCTTTTGAGAGTGTGACTGGCTATATACATTATCAGCCAGCACTAAGAGGACTTGGTAAAAGTTTAACTTAGTTTTAATTTAAAAGTAAACTTTGGTCCAGGTGACTCCAAGGGCAGTGAACCTATAGATGGATGTTCTGTTACTTTTTCTAGGAAGATGTGAACAAGTCTCCCTTTACCTTAGGGCACTGACAGCAGACCAAAGAAAGTCCAGTGTAGTGAACCAGTACATCGTGGACTGACGAGACTTACAGAGCGGGAGTGTCTCAGAGGCAGCATTTTCACTCATGAGAGCTGAGCTGCAGCTCTGAGGCTCCTTCCACACTTTTTAGGCAGCACTGCCCAGCTGTCCACCAAGTCAGCTCCTCTAGCAAGAGTGTCTCCTATCCCCAGCAATTGTTCCTAAAACCTTGTATGGAAGGAGTAGGTCATGAATCCTGCAAGTTTCAGGGGCTTCCCGAGACTTGTACATTTTATCTTCTTCACCAGAGCCTGTAACTTTTGTTAACCCCCTGTGTCCCTGTAATCATCTCTCCTGACTTCAGTTCAGAAAAGGGAACTAAAAATACCTGGAGAATGAGGTATTCTGTTTACGACAGCCCTTTCTCAAGCAACGTCTCTGGTGACAACTTGCAGGGTCAAGCCAGTATAGGAGAGGAATATAAGACCTTTGATCACATTGTGTAAACCAGGATGAGTCACGAGATACCCCTTTGCCTTCTGAGGTCATAAAGGGAAGTCACAACTGAGTGTGGAGAGATGTGGCCATGGGACCCTCCAGCCCAGCTTAGTCCTTAAGCAGGGGTTATGGGAGAGATGGCCCCTTAATATTGTCATGGTTCTAGTTTTCTAGAAAGAACCTACCTAGTTTCCTGGGTGCTCTTAGGCCTTATCATACACATTCATGGGAATTAACATTGCATCAAAATGAGATACTCTTAAAAGTTTTCACTCTAAACACATACTGTATATAAAAATATTTCCACAAACATTTCATACTTTTCATTTAGGGAAAACCTTATTTGTAATTATAGAGTCAAAATATTTCTCAAAAGAATCCCCCAGTCATGGTGACACACAGAAGGGCTGTTAGGAAGGTTACTTGGCATTTCATGTTAAATAAAATTAAATCCCCTTTCTATTTCATTAACTCATAACCCCAAAGAAAGTGTGTGAGAAATTTCACAAACCTAATGGTCTGCCCTGTAAGGATGCAGGATGTCCCACTAGTAGCCCTAGAGGGTCTCTATCCTTTCCTAACTTCGGTGGGTGTTCCATCCTGGACAGCCCCTTGTTATTTCAGAGAGTGGTCTGAGTTTACTGTCCCTACTGTCCCCAGTCGCTTCACATCAGCACCTCTCTCTACTGACCTCCAAGCATCAGCACACCCTCAGGACACTCACAGCACTTACTTTCTGCTTCGAAAGCCACCATCAGGAAGGCAGTACCTCAGACAGACTTCCACACCTCTCCTTCACATTGGATGTTCCTTCCACTTTTTCAGCCCTGACCCAGTTGCAGAGGCTGAAGGTGGAAGCAGAGGGGCAGGATCCTGCCCACATACCACTGGGTGTGCTGAAGTGACATTTATTTGGACTCGCAGTAAGATGTATGTCCTCTTTACTGATTGATTCTGGTAAACACAGCAAAGGGCTGTGTTGGGTATGGATGGGTGTGAATGCAGTGTGGACAGGGCGATGGTACCCAGCCTGACTCATAGTAAGTGACCATGGTAGTAGCCTTGTGCTGCTCAGAAACAGGATGGGCTGGGGACCCACTCTCCCTCTCCCTAAGCAAGCTGTTCTTGTAACAAGTGTAGGCACTGCTGTTCAACAGAGTAGCAATTCAACATACCTATCTAAACATTGCAGAAAGCCTCATCCTGTGAAAAACACGAATTTCCCCATCTCCATATGCTGCCTGCTGTGTGTCTAAATCCTCTGAAGCAAGCTGTAGTCACATGATAAAGCAGGTGGGGACTGGAAGGGGCTGTCTTCTGGCCTGTTTTCCTGAGGATTTAATAGCTCCCAGAGAGAAGTCCTGTAGGGGGAAGGAGGCAGACATAAACCATTCTGAAGGAGAGGGCAAGCTATCCTGAAGTCTGTGTTGTGCCATATGAATTTATACCTCTGCCTCATACCTGACTGGAGCTGCAGGCTGCATAAAAGCTGCAATAGCTTCTTTGAAATTCAGGCATGAGGCTGCAGGTGGGTAGGGAGGGCCTGGGTGTGGCAGCACCCTGGGTCCCTCTATAATACACTTTGCAGAAGAGCATAGGGGCCTGTGTGTCCTCCATATCCTATAGCACAGGGTCAGAGTCAAGGAGGACAGCTTGCAAATTTCCAGGGATGCTGTGGCTACCTCAGAGAATGCAAAGGAGGGGCTTATAGTATGATACAGGGGGTGCTGAGTGTAATGTGGGGCAAATCCACTGAGATGAGAGTATCTGCCTACTCATCTTCATGGACTCAAACACTAAATGTACACTCGAGACCCATACATTCTGACACTGACTATAGAGCTGTGAACCTGGCACACACAACATCTATCCAGTATGATCCCTGAAAAAAGCAGGGACATCAAATTCCGTGTCCCTGAAACACCAATACCAAGTAGGAGAGAACAATGAAGGCATCCTGAGACCAGAATTTCCCTTAAGTGTCATTAGAAAGATCATTGACTCCTGAATGCAGGGTGGGAAATGACACATTGCCATTATCTGTGAAAAGAACATCCTTCTCCAGGCAGGTAAAGTCTGCTATCTCTCAGAGTGATGGCCCTGCAAGGGCAAGGCCAGCCGAACTAAAGTCAGACTACTTATGGAGTCTGACCCAGGAATTCCTCTCCCTGAGGTAGGGTATGGAAAAGGGGTATCATGATAGGAAAGGGCTCTTGTTCTAATCTCTAGACTCTGGCAAAACTACCTATCTATCCAGGCCTATCTAGCTACTCCTATAGGTCAGTTTCTCTCTGTGTGTCTCCATCTCTATCTTTATCTCTCTCTCTCTCCCTCTTTTTCTCTTCCCCTCATTCTTGGTGTTTTTATTGGCCTCCCAATCATCTACTCCACTTCCCCAGAACACTTAGGCTGTGGATCCATCTTCCTCTCACAACCTTCTTCCAAACCAGGGATGTGTGGGAGGTAAATTATTGCTGTAACTGTCAATCACCTAAGTGTTTGCAGTGGTTTGAACAAGAAGTGTCCTCCATGGATTTGGACACTAGGTCCCCAGTTGATAGCACTGTTTGGGGATGTTGTCAGACCTTTAGGAAGTGGAGCCTTTGATGGAGGAAGTGTGCCACTGGGGGAGGGGCTTTAGAGATTATAGTGTAGCCTGACTTAATTTCTTACTCCCTGCTTCCTGTCTACATGGCTGAAATGTGATCTCCTGCTTTTCTGCTTGAACCTTAAGGCAGAACAAAGACTTTCATCTTCAAGTTCCTTTCAGACATACTGCTACATCACATGGAGAGAAGAATGTTCTAGAAAAGAGAGGAGCAAGTTGTGAATGAGGGGAATATCCATCCACGCTGCGGCTCAGGGCTGGGAGATGTAATTTTACACAGGAGAACAGAAAAGCTTCAGAAGGTATGTGCTGTGGATACGAAGTACTCAGAGTAGAGGGGTAAGGCCAGAAGGGCATTTCTAGGGGAGGGGAAACCCTGTAAGGTTGCAGGGTCAAGAAAGCTCTGTTTGATCTCATCCTGTCTTTCTTCCTCTCCTGTGCCCTTCTCCCTTTATGGTCCCATTAGAAACATTGGAGAGTGAGTGCAGGCAAAAGAGGAGCATCCTCAAATCGCCCCGGTCTCTTCCCTTCTGTACATGTGATGGGAGATGTTATTCTGTAACACAGGACAACTGGGGGAACCCAGACTGTTAAGGTCATTGCTTCCCTCTCATCCCTGTAATGTAGTCCTCTCCAACTGAGTGCCATTAAACAACGCATGTGTTCCTAGATTTCAGAAACAATCAGACGTTATAAAGTCAGGAAGGCTGCACTCCTTCTGGGGGTTGAATGGCCCTGAGATGTTTGAGAGAAACACATAGGCACAGTGCTGAGTGGGTATTATCTGTTTAATCATAAGGATGAAATCTGTCCTGGCAGGCACACGAATGACCTTTTAGAAAGAAAAACCTGCCAGTGCATTTGTAATTTCCTCTTCATGTGTTTGTGATCCCCCTTGTCTTTCAGCTAATTATTACCCTTCATTTGGGTTAATAACCTCCTTATTTTCACCAACATATTTCTTTACATGTTTAATTATAAGACAGCTTTTCCTTTATGTAAGTAGAGACTTAGTAAACTCAGTGTTGTTGGTGATTTTGCCCGGCATTACACTTCCTAGATTCATCACTACTAAAGCAAATGCTCACAAGTAGTCATGCTTGATTATAAACAGCCAATATTTTACCATCAATTCTGTATTTGATGAACATTTTTGGGTTGATTTCCATATTTTTGTCATTAGACTTAATGCCCTGAATATTAATTTGCATCTTTTCCTTAATCTGCTGCTCTGAGCTCTCCAGCGTGGATGTTACATATGCAGACCTCTATCTCCCTAGCCGCTTGTGAGTGAAGAAGTTTCATCTTCCATAGGAAGAGACGTGGCCACTCTCTGATTTCCCCATCTGTCTTATTGGTGTGAAATAGTAATAGGTTAGGGTTTTCATGAGAGTGTCATGATTGCTTTCTTCTTTTCTTTTTTTTTAAATTGAAAACATGTTTTTACAATATATTCTGATCACAGTTTCCCCTTCTTCTCTTTCCCAGATATTCCCCATGCCCCACCCGTCCCACTCCATACCTTCTTCTTATTTCTTTAGAGAATAAACAGGTAATTTTGTTTTTTAAGAAAATGGATAAAAAAAACACACAGAAAAAAAAAAAAAGAAAACAGTATGAGAAACGCACATACACACCTCTCATAAAAAACACAAAATCAGAAACAATATATACAGCAAAAACTGATGAGGAAAAGGTCCCCAAACAAACCATTATGAGACAAAAAAAAACCCTCAAATACTAGTGTGTGTGTGTGTGTGTGTGTGTGTGTGTGTGTGTGTGTGTGTGTGTGTGTGTGTTGGCTACCTACTTGTGGGCATGGTGACTACCTTTAAGTATGGTTTCTATACCTAGTGAGAGCTCATTGGAGAAAACTAATTTTTTCCATTGCAAATGATCATCAACCAGAGATTCTGTCTTGGTTATGGGTGGGGTTTCTTTTCTAGTTTCTCCTCTTAGTTCTTGGACCCTATCTGGCTTGGACCTGTGCAGACCCTGCACATGCTAAGGAAAGCATCCAGTGTTAACCCCTGGCCTCCACAGACATGCGCGCGCACACACACACACACACACACACACACACACACACACACACACACACACACATTCCTATAGATGAATTCATGTAGGAAGACACATCACACATCTATCAAACATACACACACACCTACCTGAATCAGTGAACACAGGTTTGGTGAGAGGATTTGTCTCAAAGATAATTCAGGTAGGTTGGCCTGGTCCTGTCTCTGTTAACCCATCACTGATATTACAGACTCATGCCACTATCACAGGCTTAACAAGGTTGCTAGAGCTCCTACCTGAGGCTCCCATGCTCCTGAAACAGGCACTTTACAGAGAGAACAATGGAGTAATTCTTTTGAGTACTTGTTTCCAGTGTTTTCCAGGAGCCTTTTCCTGCTTAGCCATTTGTTAACACTTTTTTACTTAAATGTTTTAAAAACAAGTGTGGAGTTGATCTAATGCTTCCTCGGCTAATAAAATACTTAGCGATGTACTACATTTGAGACATTGTATCTTTACAATTGCATGATGAAAATTTCAGAAAAGCGAAATGATTTTCACTCAAACTAGGATTTAAAAAAGAAATAGAGCCATATCTTCTGGTTACGGCTATCTTCTAGTGACAAAGCACCACAGGGAATGCACAATACATTCAGATTCATGTATACAACAATTCAGATGCACAACACTCTTGAATTCAAATACCCAGCAATTGAAATACACAATACACGCAAATTCAAATACCCAGCAATTCAAACACGCAGAACATACCAATTCAAGAGTGCAGGGAATGTTTACTACCAAGTTCCTGTTTATAAAAATAGAGGCGGTTGCTGTTATTCCCATTACCTACACAGATGGTGAGTGGGCTGTGGCAAACCCATGAAAGGAAGCTCTCCCACAAGTGGGAATATTGTGGTTCTCACCAGGGTCCCTGTGCCCTCAGTTGTTGGCCCCAGAGAGGAAAGAGCACTCCCTGTGTCAGACTTGCTATGTGGGAACAGGAGGTACTTTTCACATGCAAATTTGCTTGATTTCTATCTCAGAGGTGGTGTGCAGTAGGAATGGGGGGGTGAATTCATCAGAGGCTTCCTGTCATTAGGTTATTGATCACCCAAGACCACTGTAACAAGCTACCCCAAACTCAATGGTGTACAGTAATGGGAACTTCTTTTCCCATAGTCCTAGTGTTATGGGGAGCCCTGTAGAGATGACGGATGACCACTCGGCACAATTTGTAGGCAATTAAAGTCTTTATTCTAGCCAGCTGGGGTTACACCCACATGTTAGGGACCTAACTGTGGACCCAAGGATTTGGAGGAGGAGGCTTTTAAGACAAAAGGCATACCCTTGTTCTGCAGCTGCGCAGAGAGGTCCTGCACAAGCAAGCAGTTTAACACAGGTAAGTTGGCTGGGACATCTTGATCTGTGATCTCTGGTTTCTAGAATAGAGTTGAATAACTTTCCATCAAGGAGATCAATTCTAGTCAAACCCAAGCCTCAGCAAGAATATGAGACGGAGGGACCTCTGCGCTGTCACACACTGTCACACCAGAGTCCACACATCTAAGGTCTATACCATACTCTCCCTAAAGCCTATAGAGGTAGATTCTTCTCAGCCTCTTTCCCCTTCTGGTGTGACCAACTGTCATTGCTGCTACCTACAGGACAAACACAGTGTCCCAGACTATATGCTCATCCACCCAGACTGGAGCGGAGGTCTCTTTTCTCATAGAGGCTCCAATATTTGGATTGGTGTCACCTTAATCAAGGGTCATTTTAGTTTAGCATCAATGACTTGATCACATCTCTGAAGGACTTTCTGGCAAGTATGGTGATGTCCATAAGCACAGAGTTTGGAAATATCTTTGCAGAGAATATAATTTGTAATTTGGACAACATGAATTAGGAAAGGGTTTCCTTTCTCCCTCTTATCATCTCTCCCTTCCTTTCCAGTATCTCTCTTTCTCTCTCTCTCTCTCTCTCTCTCTCTCTCTCTCTCTCTCTCTCTCTCTCTCTCTCCATGTGGAGATAGAAAAATAGATAGATGATTGATAGATATATAGATATATGATATATGATACATGATATATAGATATATGATATATGATAGATAGATAGATGTATGATAGGTAGATGATAGATGATTGATGTATGATAGATAATAAATAGATGATAGATAAATGGATGATAGATGATAAATAGATGATAGATGGATGAGATAGATGGATAGATAGATAGATAGATAGATAGATAGATAGATAGATAGATATCTGATCAGCATAGTGCCACATATATGCACATTTTCGTTATCATAAGATATGGAATGATTATATTTTTTTTCCTAGGTCTCCTCAAAGCATGGAAGAAAAAGAAATTAAGAAAGAGGAATTAAGCCCTTCAAAATAAACAAACATCCTAGAAAGGATTATTGCAAGAATTATGAGCTGCCACCTTACAGAGGTCCAAAAGAAATTCAACATTAAAACGATGCAGTAAGGGAAAACTGAGTTTTAATGAACAGATACCAATTTTAGTAGACAGCAAGCTTAGTGAGAACAAATAGTACAATTCTCTCCACAAAAGTCATGTGACATTATTAACATTTCTGGGGTAGCACAGAATATTCTAGAACTCAAGTAGAAATCTCCCTGCTTAGGAGTACAATGAGTAAGCCATGTCAGAGGTAATATGTTCACTACACACAGCTATTACATGGAAAATAGAAGAAAACACTTTAACATATACACAAACATATGTGACCTCTAACACATCAAAACATGTACTCTCCTACAATAGGGCAGGATGCAGGGATGAGATATATGTATATATCTAAAATTCTTGCCAAGACTTTAACTTGAAATGTTATGGAATTTGGAGTGTAGACTTGTAGGAATAGGGAGGTCTAGGTGGGGCCCTAGGGTAGAGCTCCTGAGGCAATGGGGGTTAGTGTTTTTGCAAAGTTGGAATAAGTCAGAACTATTCTCCCTGACTGAAGGTGCAGGGAGAAATCTACCATGAGCAAGCTTGGAAGATTACTACCAGGTCTTTATCTCATTCCTCATAACTGTGAGGGTATACATTTCTGTGGTTTCAGCCCCTAGCAATCTGGTTGTGAGGGCTAAGAAGACTCCTGGTGTGTGACTCTGCCCTCCTGAAGACCAGGGACTCTTGGTTACTTTCCCTAAGGTCACGCTTGTTATTTCCAGAAGGCTGACCCATTTTTTTTTTCTGGCTAGAGCAGAAGATTTTAGTAGTTGCTCAGGATTCTGTCTTCCATTTATCCTTTTAACAATATGACCCTGCCCACTCTGGCAAGAGAGCTTATTATCCAGGTACAGATATCATCCCAAACTCCTTGACCAAATAATGAAGTTGACATCCACTGATTATGGGAAGTGAAGTACACTGCACTGGCTTTGTGGTTGAAAAAAAGTCCTTTGTACTTCCCCTGCTGGGGCATGAATATGGTGGGATGAGACCACTTCCTCACACACAGCACAACATGTTGAAAGCATATACAGATTAACTAAATGTGGTCGGGGAGTACGGTTTCATATTTCAGGAAAAAAAGGAGCATCAGAAAACTGACCACCATCTCCACCATCTGCTCTCAGAGAGGAATATTTATTTTCAAATTAGTTCAAAGACAGACACAAACTAGCTTCCTGTTTGAGTGAGCACCTCCTTTATGTTCTCATTTTACAGCATTGCTGTAGGCAGCATTTCCTCCTCAAACAAGTTTGAAATAAACTATGAAGTTATTGATGGCTGAATGGTCTGTGGGTTTGTGACTTCCCCTCCCCGCCTTTGACTAAGTTACTTTTTAAAAAATCAATGTTTATCTCACAATTCAGATAAGCCAGATAATAAAAGAAAACATTTATGTTGTATGACTTTTCCTGGGAGCATGTGAATGAGGGTGTATTTATGAAGGTTAAGGTACCAATATCACACCCAAGAAATGAGTTCATGAATCTAGCTTAGTCAACCCATGAGTCTACTAGGCTCACTCACAGGCTCATGGTTGAGCATCCCATGAAAGCTGACCCCAGAATTCATGAAGATTCATCATGGAAGCCTCATCCTGGTTTCTTCCTGCACAACTTTCAGGCAGATCCATAGTGTATTCACTTCTCCCCAACAACTGTCAGTTGCTTGAGTGTCTTTGGGGAGGAAACTTATGAATGCCTTGTGGATGCTAAAATTTCAGAAGTTACCAGAATTTCGTCTGTTCTGTTTGGTTCCTGAGAGTCACTGTACTCCCCAGGAATAAGTATTTTTAATTTGGAAGTGATAGCAGACTACATCTCTACGTACTGTTTCGAACACACAGGAGTGTGGTGATATCTTGCATGCACAAATAAAGCCTGTCTGGGGGTCAGAGAATGGAGCTTGTCACTAGCTAACCATAGAGGTCTGGAGGTCTATACAGACAGACAGGAAGTGAGGTAGCTGGGCAGAAACAGGATATAAGCAGGGAGAAACAGGAAGTCACCCTCTTCGCTGCTGCCAAGATGCATAGGAGGAAAGGTGTGCTGTGGCTTGTTCCTTCTCTCTGATCTCTCAGCATTTCCCTCTATATCTGACTCTGGCTTTTTATTATTTAGACCAATTAAGAATTCCTTTTACACATGAGGGGAGAGAGAGGAAGGGAGAATATGAAATCCATAAAGCCACGAGACCAGGCAAAGAGCCAGACAGGGACACTTTGTTTCATAACAGCTTCCCTGAACTAGTTGCTTTCAGGGAAGACGTCTCTACAATTATTCCTTCCAGGGTAGAAGTCCAGCTGTGATACCAACCTCACTTGTAATTTGTCTATATATTTATAACGATAACATAGTTTCTAGCATGTTGACATGTGAATCTTCTCAACATTTTAGCCCCAGAACTAGGAATTACTAGTTGTAATTGGGTCTGGAAAGCCCCTTAAGGCCCATGTGTGAAAGGAATGGTCTCTAGTCAGTAGCACCAGTGGGAACTCATGGTAAAACCTTAAAGAGGCACAAAGAGCTGATTGGAAACCATTTTAACTATTGTTCTGGTATGGGATCTAAGAAACAACGCTGTCTTCAGCTTGAATAAAGGCTTGACACTGCTGTTTCTATGCATGCATGAAATGTTAGACTAAATGGGAGAGAAGTCAGTCCCCTACCTCCTTGGTGGGAGCAAAGTCAAGGCTCCCCAGACTTCTCCCAAACCATAGTTGCTTTCTACAACACCTTCTGGAGGAATATACCTTCTATGACCCCTGTGTTTAACTATGGTTTATTGTTAAGTCATTTGACCTTGAGTGGGCAAAACAGTGACATTAACTCACTTATCTGAAATGTGTATACCCCAAAATACTTGTCTCCTTTTTCCCAGACATATATTTTTACAAAGCCCCTTTCTTTAGGTGGGAGAATCAGACAGCAAGTAAATAAAGTAAAAGCCGTAAAACACTGTTTTTATTTCATTTTTGTTTTAGCCTTTGCTAGTGATAACAGCGACACGGTGCCACGAGCACTCTTCTTGAATGTCAACAGGTTCATGTGGAGTGTGGAGTTCCACTGAATGAGTGTGTCATTAAGACACCCAGCTCTCTCTCTCTCTCTCTCTCTCTCTCTCTCTCTCTCTCTCTCTCTCTCTCTCTCTCTCTCTCTCTCTCTGTAGTACTTATACCTCTACTTACAGAATTGTGCCTATACAGACTCCTCAGTGGAATACAGTTTGATTTGGTGTGTGTGTGTGTGTGTGTGTGTAAATACTCATATAATATTCTGTCTTCCATCACTAGTTAATTATTCAATAAATTCCATGTGGCATTAATCTTTTTATAGAATAAACTTTGAACACAGTGGTTTTGCCCAGCATAGACCAACACTAAGTGTTCTGTGCTTTCAAGTGTGCTAGGTTAAGTCATGGTATTTTGAGGGGTATGTCTGTAAAATATTCCTTATTCTAAATTAGATAGTTTCAACTCACACATGAGAGATTTATTATTAAGACTGTATTTACTTCTTTCATGTTTCTCTTTCCACTAGAATGTGAATTATGAATTCTCCTCATGCTTTGTCCACAGTCTCACACTATCCTCAGGCCACCAGAAAATACAATTAAATTCATCAAGTGTCATCTTTTCCTTGATCTCCACATTTCTTTTAACCAGACATAGCCCCCTGTTTAAGTAAAACTTGCCTCATTAGATGAATTTAGTGAAAAAAAAAAAAAAAGATCCCTTTGTGCCTTAATTCCCTTCTGATAAATCTAGTCACACAAATATACCTGGCTGAGCTACTCAATCAACAACTATTCTCTGTTGTCTTACCTGATTCACTAGCTCCAGCAGCTAACTAACCTGGAACTTTTCTAACAAACGTTCATTGACTTCTCAGGATCCCCAAATTCCAGAAGCAAGAGTAGACTCACAGTCTCATGTTGACTTCAGATCACAGGTCCAAGTCCCAAATCCCTTAACTGTCAATCAGAGATAATGTAATGCTGCCACCTATATGTATTAGCCCAGATTCTCTGTACTCCCTGTGGCCAGGCTTATCACAGTGACAGCTCCACTCTTTGGAAGCAATTTTTCTATACTAGTTTGTTCTTGTTGCTGTTACCAAATATCCAATGAGAAGCCACCTAAGGAGGAGGGAGATTGTTCCAGCTCACACATTGAGGGAATGTAATTGATCAATGCTAGGAAGATCCAGCAGTAGGGAGATGAAGCAGGTGACCACATTGCACAGCAGAGAGGGAACAAAATAAAGTGGAGACTGGTGCCCTGCTTGCTTTTCCTTTGTACTCAATCCAGAACCACACCACACGGATGGTGCCAGCCACATCAGAGTGAATCTTTCCTTCCTGGAAACACCCCCATTGACACATCCATAGGTGTATCTCCAAACGACCATAAAACCAGTCAAATCGAAAGCAAAGATCCACCATTACCTCTGTTAATTTGAGATCACCTTCATAGCAACATCTAGACTGCTTTGGATACAATGCCCGAGCTCTATAACATAGCCACACTGACACATATAAATAACAAACACTGATTCATCTGATGACTGAAACTGATTCAATGATCTCATGAGAACTCCCAGACAGATGATAGTCTCTAACACAATGTGACCCACTCTATTCTTCATGTTAGAGCCTTTGTCACCTGTGGTCACCTCTAGATGGGAAACAGGGTGGACAGTATTAGTTTTGGTGGCATTTGAACAAAAGTTGGAATATATATTTTTAACCATTCAAACATGAACATTTCCTTTCTCTGTACAACATCTGATTTCCACACACCTAATTTTTATGCAGAGTGCTCTTAAGAAATCATCTACTGACACATTAGCTCCTTTAGCTTGCCCCAAATTTTTCTATGTTCAGGTCTTTTGTACTGTAAATGTAGGCACTTAACTATATAATCTATAACTACAGCATAATGCAATCCATCTCTTCTATAGCATTGGGCTAGAGTCAACATTTTCAGAATCTATTCATATTTCACTAAAAATTGCTGTAAGCCCACACATATCTTGAGTCAAAATTAGGAACACAAATGGTGGTCTCATTTTTTTCCACACATGGTAATTGGTAATTTCAATTAAAGCTAGTAGCCCTGATATAATTTTCCTGGACCTGCAAATTAATGGCTGCTGTAACCTAGCAACAGTGTAGGAAAATGGACTTTTATTTTGTCGAGTGTCACTTAGCTGCCATTAGCCATGCCTGCACTGCACTGTGTGTAAGTTCACGTGCTGGAGCAGGTTTCCGTGAAAGAAAGTGTGAGTAATGTGAGCTCTTAGTGGTGTGTTTAGCTATTCATCCTTTTCTGGGATTTGGCCATTTAGCTCTTGAGAAAATTATAGGATTTTTATGTCAGTGAAAGGAAATTTCTCAAGCTTCCACTATAGGCTGTGATAGAATTATATATGCTGCTGCTACTGCCATGTTCTTAGTAACTGTCAGGAAATGTGAATTCTCCTGCATTGAAGTCAAGTAGGTGTCCTGGAAGGAGAGTACTGAGATGTGAAAAAAAATGTTCATTTAAATGTGGATAGAATCAAGAAAAGGGAAAGAAAAGTAACACAGTTAATGCCGAAGGGAGCTGTTAAGAGGGAATGCAGTAAAAGACTGAAGCTTACATCCTTCTACTGTGGGCCCCTGTATTTATGCCTTTTTCAAAATTTAAATATGGTTTTGAGATTTTCATATGCAAGGCATGCATCTGTATTATTCCCACACTTTTGTCTTCCCTCCAAATCCTTTCCTGTACCCTACCTCCATCTTAGATTTATGACCTTTTCCTCTTAATTATTGTTATTACATACACACATGATCACAAACACACAGGCACATACACGTGGACACATATAGGCACACACAGAAACACACACACACACAAACATACATGGGCACACACACATGCAGGCACACAGGCACACACATGCAAACATACATAGCCACACACAGGCACACAAACACAGAAACACACAGGCACACACACATGTACACACATACACAGCACATATGCACACAGACACACACACGTATGTCCTGTGACATTTTGTAAGCCAACAAACTCTTTCCTAACCCAGCTTCTCATGATTAAAGATGCTGAACACTGACACTTTCCTCAAAAACCTATCCTCACCTATAAATTGAGTCTACAACATAGATCGTCTATATTTATGAAAAGAAAAAATAAAAACTACAAATCTCAAAAGCCAAGTATTGGGTTTTGTAATAATTCACAGACACCCTCAGGCTGTCAGCCTCTTCACCTACTGGGATTCCTCTGATACACCATGCTGGCTCAGCTCAGTACTAGCAGAATCACAGAATGGCACAATTCTTTCTGATAAGATGCCACCAGAAGCCAGGCATAGCCTGTCATAAGCCAAGCATGCAGGCTGTAGATCTGGCTTTGCCATTTACTCTGTGTGACTGCCTTGTGATGAATTGATGTCTTAAAAACCTTAGACAAGATGGCTGAATAAATACATGCTTTTTAGAAACCATGTGCCAGCAAAATTAACTCTAAGATGAAGGTTCTCTAAATGGATACTTCTGTGTATATGTAGGTGTGTTGGATCCTTGTTGCTGTGACCAAATGCTTGAGAGAAACAAAGCAAAGGAGAAAATGTTCACACTAAGCTCACAGCTCCAGAGGTTTTAGTCCAGAGTAAGAAGGCTCCACCCCATTAGCCCTGAGTAGAGGATGAACATCACAGTGTCAGGAGTGTGTAGAAAGAGACTGGCAAGCCCCTGGTTGCCAGAAAGCTGAGAGAAGGGAAGAACAGGGACTTGGTATAACTTTCCAGGGCCCTTCCTCCAGCTGGCCCCTGCGGTTGACATTTTAACCTTTTCCAAGACAACACAGAATGAGAACTAAGCCTTTAAGTCATGAGCTTGTATCTGCATTTGACACTCACAGTGCACCAATGGGATATTCTACAACCCATTGTCATATCATTGCCACAGTTCTTTGGGGGAAAACAACACGAAGCCTATAAAGATTGAAGTTAATAAATTATTGACTCATGTAGTTCTGAGATATGTAAAGACACTTTTCTGGGCTATTCTGGGCTCTTTCCTGTCTTGGACATCCATGTGTCTCCTGAACAGTTCCTTTGATGGGGCTTGAATTGTTAGACAGCTGAACAGACAGCAGTGTCCTAATCCATTGTAGGTAGAGCCTGGGCTGGGATTCATACTGGCATTGGTTTTCTGCGACTGAGAACAGGATCATGCAAGCCCTCTTGACTCATGGTCATGGTCAAAGCAAGGTACAAAGCCAGTGCAGATTCACAAAACAGTAGGCCACTTTAAAAAAATATTTTTAAATTTTTATTTGCACGTGTGCTGATTATTCTGTTGTTGGAGCTGATTGTCAACTTGGCACAAACTAAAGTCATGTGGGAAGAGGGGACTTCACCTGAGAAAATACTTCCATCAGGTTGTCTGTAGGCATGTCTGGGGACTTACTATGGATTGATATGGGAGTGCTCAGTCCACTGTGGAAGGTGCTAGCTGCAGACTGGTAGTCCTGGGAGGTATAAGAAAGCAAAATGAGTAAGCCAAAAGAAGCAAGCCAGTGTTCTCCCACAGTCTCCGCTTTGGCTCCTGCCTCCAAGTTCCTGCCCCATCTCCTCAGTGAGGAAGTTTAAGATGAAAGTTATAAGATAAAGTAAACCCTTTCCTCCACTGTTGTTTTTTAATTGGTCATACTGTTTATCAGAGCAACAAAAATCAAGATGGGACAATGTGTATATGTATGTGTTTGTGAAAGTATATGGCACGTGTGTGGATGATCAACAAAGCCAGAAGAGGGTACTAGATGTCCTGGAGCTGAAGTTACAGGTGATGGCTGTGAACTGTCTGTAATGTGTGTTCTACAACAGCAAGAGGTGTTCCTAACCACTAAACAATCTCACCAACCCTCAGTAGCTGCCTTTTGATGGTGTATCCTGCTGTATGGGGCATGCACTCTTTTGGGACTGAAAAACACAGCTGCTTGCCCCCTCACATGACAAGAAAACTCTCATTCACCCCACTCATGAATCTATGTCATAAGACAGCCCTTGAATAAAATGGTTCAGACTGGATATTGAAATGCAGGTTGCTCCTCCCCCCCCCCATGATAAGGTTCCAATATGCAACTCAGGCTGGTCTCGAAGTTACCTTCTGTCTTCTTGTCTCATCATCTTTATTGCAGGGATTTCAGGGGTGTGTGTGTGTGTGTGTGTGTGTGTGTGTGTGTGTGTGTGTGTGTGTGTGTGTGTGAACTCTGGCCTTAGAAAGCTCCTTTTGGCTAAAATAGAAGTAAAGAGTAAGTGTAGCAAGAAATATGATAAGGGTTTGGGAGAGACAGCTGATCGCAAATTTGTCGTGGCTGGAGAGAGAACCTGGGAGAATGAGAGGGATGAGTGGAGGCCATTAGTGATGAGCCAAACACCACCTGAGATGTAAACTTCATCTATGCCTATCTGTTTTGGAGTCCATGAAACCACATGGATGAATGATATTTAATGTTCCATATGTCTGGAGTGTGATTCTAAGCATAAGTGCATATGAACAGTACAGTCCATGCCACCTGTCTTCGTATGTGTCTGGAAGTTCATTCCATGAGAAAGGATCAAGCTCCTTATTGCCCTGGTTTACTTTTTCAGGAAGATTAGCCTGCAGCATGGTAGGAAAAAACCCACAGGCTCCAAAGCTCCAGAAAAACAGAGAAACCCCATCTCAAAAAAGAAAAAGGAAAAAAAAAAGAAAGAAAGAAAAATAAAGGAAGACAGAAAGACAAAAATTCCATATCTTAACATGGGAATAGAAGTTTGTTTTTGCTCATATGGAGCCCCAAATATCTGGGAAATTTATCTGAATCATGTGACTGTGCCACTGGTACTCCATAATACAGAAGAAACAAAGAATGGAAAATGTCACTAGCTGAAGAAATACAACAACAAAGCCAGTTCTCCCTTACGTCATAAAAAGTTGGACTATTTGACACATATGTTTCTGAAAGATGAGCGATACAAGGCTTTGCCATTAAGACTGTCCTGCCAGGTTTAAAGTAAGTACTGAAAAGAGCAGTGAGCCCTTAATCATGATTCTCCCTTCAATGACAACAGTGAGTAGAGTGCATGGTATAGGATGGAAAACATCTAGTATCTCTAGTTACATTAACCTGTCTATTGCCTCTCAACCCTGGTCCCATGCAAGCTTTGAGGTGTAAGGATGAAGCCACTGATAGCCAGCGTGAAACACAGGACAACATGGGGGATTTCACCTTGCCAAATCATTTCAGTATCTGCTACTTTGAATTTCTCTGTCAGCCACGGCTTACTTTTGGTAAGTATGGGTGGCCAAAGGCTATGACATAAGAGACAACAGGTTGGTTTTAGGTCACAGTTCCAGGTAAAGTCTACCATGGTGGGGGAAATCAAGGTGACAAGAGCTTCAAGCAACTGGTGTCTTGCATCCAGAGTCAAGAAGCAGAGAGAAATGCATGTTAATGCTCAGTGTACTTTGCATATGAAACAGCTTAGGATCCTAGCCCCTCCCCCCCCAAGAAACAGTTACCTGGAATGTTACCACAATGTGTGGCTCCTCCCATTTCAATTACCCTAACCAATATAATCCCCCACAGATATACCCAAGCAATTCTGGATCTTATCCAGGTAACTATGGAGGTCAATCACTGCAGGTAGATTTTGCTTTATAGAAGCAAATCCAGGCCTCACACAGGGTAGTCAGGTGCTTTATCTCTGAGATACATCCCACCCCTGGCGATAGTTTCAGAATGCATCCTTCTTCCAGAAGTCAGGAATCCTTTGATACACACAGTTTACCACCACCATTGAGCCATGTAAGTGAGCAGGCCCCTTCTTACTAATCAAGAACACAGCCAACAGTGCCACAGCTTGGCCCATTGATATCTGCTAGAATCAAACCTCATTCTCCTGCCCACCCAGAGACAACAATTGGCCAGAGGCTTTCTCCAAGATCACCCCACCTCCTACTAGTTCATGGCTGTCAGTGACCGGGTCCAAAAAACGGTACTCTGGCCAAGTGACTCAGGCCTGCGGTATTCATGAAGATGAGGATTGATGTGAGGGAGGCAAGAACAAGATTCATGTGTCTCCTTACTCACATGATTTACAGAAAGCCTGCTTTTATTACCTAAGAGCCAGCCATGGACATGTGCTGGGCACACTGCAGATAAATGCCTGGGGTGCTGCTCTGTGGGCGGCTGCCAGGAATAAGAGAAAGGGAAGTGGGGGAGGGGAACAGAGAAATGATTTTATAGATGAGACACTTGTCAAAAATGCAGGGGCTACATGCTCCAGGAACAGCTGGCGATGATGAGCTACAGAAAAAAGGAATCATTTGCAGGCTACGGACAGCTGGAGGCCCTACCACGCTAACTACTGAGTGGGCAAGACTGATTTATGGATGGGGCGCTAATGGCAAAGAAATAAAGATTGATTTGCACTACAGCACATTGGGAGAGAAGAGAGGGAGGGAGACTGTGGATCCTGACAAAGGTTTCTCCCAAAGCCTTGCACAGAACTGAGGTTGAAATAAAGATGCCAGATGAAGGCTGACTCGTGGTCATGCAAATCACCTTCACATAGGAGCAGACAGACGCCAGTTGTAGGGAATGCCTGCACTCCAGCCATGGTGCCTGTGCTACGACAGTCCTGACATCTACTCTGCTTTCTTCCGAAGTTCTCATTTGATGGGCTGTTCCCTACCTGCAGCTGGGATGAGAGACAGCAGAGAGAGGAGGCTCCCATCAGCCATATCCCAGGTTCTCAGGTGAGAGGAAGGATGTGTTCCTTGTGTGTCTGGAAAAGCAAAATGTGAACGATGGTATACAGAATCCTGAATGTCTATTCCTTCCAAGGCAGTTAGTACAGATTGTGCATATTCCTAAGCTAACCAGTAAGCACCTCTGTGGGAAATGACTGGGAACCTCAAGAAAATCCATCTGTCCCACATGCAACTTTCTCACAATGCACACATTTCATTTACTCTACTTTTGCTGTGATGGCACATGTTTCTTCAATGAATAACAGGATTTTTATTCGAGGGATTGCTGGATTGTGTTGTCTGCTTCCCTCATAAGCCCGTTTATAGCAAAGACATTTTATTCATCCTATCTTGTACCCAGTAAGAACTTAGCATCCATTGAATGATCTCATTTATTTATTCATTGATTGAAAAATATTTACTAGGGATGGGAATAGAGCTCAGTTTGTATAGTACTTGTCTGGCATTTATGGGGTTAGATTACAAGTTGGATTCCCCAGAACCATTTGATTCTGGCTTGGTGTTATACACCTGTGAGTACTCAGAACATAGAAGTTACATAGTGAGTTCAAGTCCAGCCTGGAATACCTGACAGCCTATCTCAAGGAAAGGAGGGAGGGAGGAAAGGATGGAAGGAGGGAGGAGGGAAGGGAGGGAGTGAAGGAAAAAGAAAATTAACTGCCATGTGCTGTGTGCATTTTATCTATCAACATTAAATGTATCTCATGGGTGCTAGACCTCCAACTTCTGGGCAGTCCTTGACACTATCTCCCATTTGCCTGTGGGAGCACTGGGGTTGTAGATACACACTACCACATCCAGATGGATGTAGGTTCTAGAGATTCAAACTCTGATCCTCACATTTGTGTGGCAAATGCTTTTTCCACAGAGCCATCTCCCCGACCCCAGCCTGGGATTCCAATTCTTGATGGAAAGTAAATTTTATTATAACTAGCTGTATAAAATTTTGGTTTTCTGAAAGGGACAGGCAGATGGTGTTCCTGGATAGGGAATACTATGCCACTCATGCCTGCTGATTAAATACACTGTCAGAGCTCTTCTGGGGAAGGTAGATCTGGACGGAAAGTGGTTCAGCTAGAGGCTGGAACCCTAGAGTGGTTTTCCTGAAGAAACTCTTATCTCAGTGTATAGCCAGCATGCTTCTGGTGTTCTTTAGATCTCCATGCATAGCCAGCATGCTTCCAGAGCACTTTCCACTTCCTCATAAAGAATTAGAAACCAGGGAATCAAGGCTGGGGTTTAAAAGAATTGGTGGTTTTCATGGATTCATCAAGTACGTTCTTACACAGATGTGACTTTTCCTTCATGCTGTTATTTTTCAAATGGTAACTATAGCTTGCTGAGACTGCTTTGATTTGTGTCTAAGCACCATGAGTTGTGGCTGTTGCTTTGAAAACATTCATGCAAACACCAATACTATGGAAGAGATAAAAGATACATTGATGTGCTCTGCAGTGAAGTTTGTGTGCCAGGGTCCCTGAAAATGTCTCCGGAATTGGGGTAAACCCGAAGATCTCCACTTGAGAATCTCCAGGCTCTAGACAAGTTCTGTGGCCATCCTGATTTGTCTTCTTCTACTAGACCTGCCATGACATCCCAAAAACCCAACAGGTTGTTGTCATCTCCTCTTGGCTTTTGGGAACCCTGTCTTGAACAAGGTAGAAAGTAAAGACTGACACCTAGAGTTGTAACACATACACACACACACACACACACACACACACACACACACACACACACACACAGTGGAAAAGAAATCTCATCAAACTCCTTTCTACCACTGTGCTCCAGGCATCCAGGCATCTTCCCAGTGAGTAAAGACTTCCCCCAATTAATTGGTGATGATATCAGCAAATGCATGTTTTACAATGAGTGATAAAAACAGGTCAGTATCTGTGAGGGCTTATGACATAGAGTAGCCAAGAGTTTTCCATAGCTTTGGTGAGTACATGGTTTCTGGACATGTGCACTAAAAAAGGGCACTTTGAAGTGCAAAGACCGATGGATTTTATTTTCAACAGTATCAGTATCTGCACAGAATAAACTACCCACAATGGAAAGACTCCTCCCTTCCCCGGCTACCTTGCTCACAAAGACAAATTTTCTTTGTATGTGTCTCATTGCAGCAGAGTGACCACAGAAGGAATTATGAAGCTGGGAGTGGTTTGTTCCTGAAGATTCAGCACTGTCCAGCCTGAGGCAGGAGAATCACTGAGAGTTCAAGGCCAGCCCTGGTACCCCAGCAGATACCAGGCCATCTTGAGCTACAGAGTGTGAAGCTGTCTCAACAAACAAACAAAGAAACAAAAAGTGAAATTATGAGAATCTTGCTTTCTCCTATGAAAGAAGAGTTTAAATAAAAAAATATGTAATATGCAAAACATTCAATCTTCTGGCTGACTCCATTTGTCTGCAGGAACACTTTTTATAATAAAATGCCACCTATCACCATGTAGCAAATGTATCAATTAAAGTTTTTAAATAAATTAATAAATACATTTAAGAATGTTTCAATTACTAGTGTTGTAAATAGTGAGAGATAAAATCCACATATATAAAATATGAAGGATTTAGAGAAAAGAATATTTGAGAACTACAAAGACACAGCAGGGGAGGGGAACTGTAAATGTCTGTGTGAGGTTGAAAGTTTGACAATTCTGGGTGACTCTGATGATGAATGTCACTTACAGGGGTATTAATATAGGTTTAAAAATAACATTTTTATGAAGATAATAAAAGTTCTCATGAATTATCGCTAATGTAAAAAGCATTTTCCCAGCATCTACATCATTCCAAATTTTACTAGAAAACATATCTGATGTTGGTGGATGGCTTGCTAAAATGCAATCTCCTGTCCCAAGTGATTCATTTGCAACAATTTACACAGAATTTTCAAGTCAACCCCATGAGGCACATCCTAGTAACCCCACTTTTTGATGAAAATTAAAGTGAAAAGGCTTTAGATTAGTGGATAGGTAAAATGCAACTGCTAATACAAGGTAGACTGAGGCAGTAGACTGCTTAACCTGAACCTTACAACAGAGCCAGCAGCCTGCAAAACACAGTAATACAGACAGGTTGGTATGTTGTTTTGTCCATTTGCTCTGTCTCTCTCAGCTGTCTATTTCTGTTATCTATCATCTATCTTTCTACCTATAATCTGTCTGTATGTTTCTCTATATGCCTCTCCATGTATGTATGTATGTATGTATGTATGTATGTATGTATGTATGTGTTCTTGCTCAAATATATGTGCTCATTCACACATGTGTGAATGCATGTTAAGATCTGAGGTTCACATTGTGTGTCTTCCATCACTGTTCTCCAACTTGTCTTCTGAGACAGGGGCTCTCATTAAATCTGCTTTTCTCTACCTACACAGTGCTGAGCTTATAGATTGGCATCCCCATCTCTGGCTTTGTGCAGATGTGAAAGAGATACAGACAGACAGACACACACACAGACAGACAGACAGACACACACAGAAAGACAGACAGACACAGAGAAACAGACAGACACACACACAGAGAGAGACAAACAGACACACACACAGAGACAGACACACATACACACAGAGACATACATACAGACAGACAGAGAGAGAGACACACACAGACAGACACACACACAGAGAGAGAGAAAGACAGACAGACACACAGAGGGAGAGACAGACACACAACACACACAGACAGAAAGACAGGCAGACACACACACACACACAGAGAAAGAGAGAGAGAGAGAGAGAGAGAGAGAGAGAGAGAGAGAGAGAGAGAGAGAGAGAGAGAGAGAGACTGGGAAGGGGAAGGCTCTTCGTTTTTCCCATTAAATCATTAAGTGCATATATTTGTTGCATATGGCCCATTAGTTATTTAACATAAATAAGCACAATTTTTCCTAGGAAACACCAGAATTTTCCTTTCAGTCTCATTATGTTCATTCTGACTAATGAGAATTTAACAGCACAGCCTCGTGGCGCCTGAAGAAGGCATGTGATGAGCCAGGCAGCTCCTTCAGCTCTGGCTTCTACCTCTTAGAGTTACTTTCCTGTTTGAACTGTGGGCAATTACCCATGGTCTGTCTGCCCTTTGGTCCAGGCACCTCCCATATGGCTTTGATTTGGAAGCACTCAATTTATCAAAATAGTTTGTTATGTTAAAAAACTATTTGATGTCAAAGAAGCCATATGTCCCTTTTTATGTGTGTGCTGTTCCTGGACTAGGAAATCAATTTGCCCATTTTAAACAAGTCTGAGGCCCACAGTCTTGAGTCAGCACTGCATTAACCAACAAGAAAACTTCATTGCAAATGCATACACTCTTTTTGTTGGCCTCAGAGGCATTGGAACAGAGGCACCCATATCCTGGGGATCTCCTTGACCATAGATTTCAGCTTCCCTCAGTGTGACAGTCAGTCAACATCCTGTTGCCTCTGAGTCAAGATGTATGACTCTCAGATCCAGCACCTCATTTTCCTGCATGCTACCATTCTACCTTTCATGATCATAATGGACTGAACATTTGAAACTGTAAGGGAGGCCCCTCGATGACATGCTTTCTTTATAAGAGTTGCTATGGTCATGGTGTCTCTCCATAGCAATAATAAACACTAAGACACTCTCACAGCAACTTCTGATTCAGGAGAAGTTACATTCTATAACATGATGGCAATTCAGTAAGATTTACCTTGTTTTTTATTATAAATGTATGTTTGTGTCTGTGTTAGCATGCACACCACATGGGCAGGTGCCCAGGGAGTCCACAAGAGGGCGATGTATCCCCTAGAACCAGCATTGCAGACAGTTCTGTCCCTACACTGGATGCTGGGAATGGAACCCAGGTCCTCTGAAAGAGTAGCAAGTTCTCCTAACTGTGGAAACATCTCTGTGTGGGTTGTTTGGAAAGTGGCTGATGCACAAGAAAGCTTCCACCTACAAACAGGTAATCACAGTTGTGAGTTGACGTGTTCAACAGTCCTGTCATGTCTGAAAGCTAGCATTTTATGGACTTTTCCCATTACCAATGCTCTCCAAGTTTCAACAGGTCGAAAGCAACCCACTTGCAGGAGGAGTTGGAAAGACATTGTTCTCTCACTGGTTAGACTCACTATGTACCAGTTCTTTTTGCTTCCATGAACAAATGTCTAATTACATCCACAGATTTCTGACTTCATACATTTCAATAACCTCTTCAAATAAAAGCACCCCCCTAAAAGACACAGATATTTGTATCAACAAAACAGACAGAAGTACAAGAAAATATCCTAGTATGAAGATGATAGCATTCTACACTAAGACACAGAGCCCTGTTGATTGGCTTAATGTGATCTTCCAGATCTCTGTATTGACCATTACCATTGTCTAGGGGTATATACCAGATATACTTGGGTTTTGGGTCAAGTTCATATAGCAAAACCTGAGCCTCAGAGATCTGACTCCTTGGTTTGGGATTTGCTAAATTACAAGTGTTAGAAGCTCTACAGTTGAGGCCACAATACTTCTTGGTCCAGAAATCTCTATCCTCAAAAGAGCTAATTTTTCAGAAGGCCAGATTGACATGTATTTCAGAGACTAAGAAGACCTGAAAAGATCTGAGTATGATTCTGTGTCCATAATCCCACCATTCTAAAGGGGCCTAAACACTTGAAGGACTTTGTATTGGTTGTTGAACAGAAAATGATCTCACTTGGCCCTGGACTGCAGAGCATACTCATGGGTTTTTTTTCTTTCAGTGTTTTTACCATAAAAGTGGCAGTTGAAGATGTAGTGATATATTATTATTGATTTATTAAAGTTTAACAGAGGATTCAGGAAAGCAAAGACAACCTCAAACTATACCAATCAGGCAGTGGTGATACACACCTTTAATCCCAGCAGCCAGAAGCTAGGAGGTAATGGTACACACCTTTAATCCTAGGACTCAGATTAAGAGATAGATCTCTGTGAGCCCAAGCCTACCTAGGGATACACAAGAGTGAATCAGTCTAAAGGAGAATTACAGCTCACACCTTTAATCCCAACATTAGGGAAGTATTTTAGACAGAAGCAAGGTCTCAGTATGAGGCATTCCTTCTCAGGCAACACTGAGGAGAGGCAGCAGTTTGAGATTTGGTGAAGAGTTCATGTGCAGATCAACCCTTTCAGCCTGAGCTAGAGGTAAGAGCTGGTGGCTGGCTGCTTTGCTTGTATGATATTCAGCTTGAAGTTTGAACCCCAATATCAATCTCTGGGTCATTTATTTATTTGTTTTACATAAAGGCTAAAATGTTCAAGTCAAGTAAAATATTGACTGCATAGTGCTACACCAAAAATTTGAGGCAAAGGACATCTGCAATACAATGTCTTTTCCCAAGATTACAGGCCAGAGAGTATAGATTGACATCTGGGGATACACAGCTCTCTAACAATGAATGGTCAATTCTATATGTGAAAACTCTGGGCAGGCTGCTAAAACTCAGTTGACAAATGTCAGAGGGAGCTGTATCTCTGTGAGAAAACCTCAATTTTAAATGGAGGCACTTGCTGTGGGAGGTCAGTGCCAATGTTATTTGTAGAGCAGAGAAAGAAGGGACAAGCCTTTCAAACCAATGCTCTTGCATGGTGGCAGAGAACATTAAGAGGTCTAAGCAGACTTCATTGTCCCTCATAGCGCTGAGGACTAGCTTTCTTTAGTGTTCACTTGCATGGCACATATATGCTTATTACCTGAAAGGTAAAGCAAAGAAAACAGAATGGTGTGAACTTACAATGGTCACCTGTAAAATGTGCTGATAGCTTCCTATGCAGCTCCATTTTCAAAAGAGCCTCTTAGTAATTCAGATGGGATGAATGGTGTGTAAGCTCTTAACGCTATCCTTTCTTCCATGAAGGGTGAAAATTAAAAGACACTGTAAGGGTGATATTGGAAGAAGATACTGATATAAGTTTTATGATTTGAAAACCTAAGTGTAAAACAGCAATGTGTTAACATTTCCTAATGTTAACAGTTCTACACACTCACACATGGTCATATATTTATATATGTAGTGTGTGTGTGTGTGTGTGTGTGTGTGGTGTATGTTTCTACCTGTCCTGGTTAGATTTATTATCATGTTGACACAGTCCAGAAGAAGTAGCTTCAAGAGAGAAATTGCCTCTATCTGATTGGCTGTGTGAGGGATTATCTTTATCAATGGTTGATGTGGGAGGACAACCATCATTCCTAGAATGGGCAACACCATTCCTAGAAATAAGGGCTTGGGCTGCATCAGAGAGCTGGTTAAGTATGAGCCAGGGAGCAAGCCAGGAAGCAGCATTCTCTGTGGTTTCTGTTCAAGCCTCTGCCCTGGCTTCCCTCAATGACAGGCTGTAGCCAGCAAGATGAAATACGTCATTTTTTCTTCTTCCCCTGGTTGATTTTTGTCATGTGTTTTGTCACAGAAACAGAAGCAAACTAGGGTACAATCTATTCAGTTATATATTCTATTGAACTATAATTCAAGCTTGGGAAATTGATCATTAGGGCTTTGGATAGTATTTAAATCCATCTTTGTGTGTTTTAAATCACTAAATAACAAGGCTCAATTTTAATACAATTTTTAAACAATGGACCAAGAGTATAAACCGATTTTAAAAGTTCACATCTCATATGCATAAATAAGTAAATCTTAAGGGTCTTTACCACCAAAAGTCATGTATTCACAGAGGAAGTCAGAGGGCCAGTGAAGTTTCTTCTGGGTATTATGTTCCGGGCCGTCTGGTGGGCAGATGAATGGCAGCTGTTTTCTCCCCTTCTCTGCTGTTTGAAGGGCATCACACCCTTGGAGGCTCAGATAACATACAGGGCATTATGAATTCACCCATTCCAACCCCAGAGCATCCCAGGGCAACCACATATATAGTATCTATAAGCATATATAGCATATACAAAGGGCATATAGATACAGGAGTTGAGTATGCTCCTGCCTGAGCAATGACCCAGAAACCATCCTTTTTTCTGTTCAAAACCTTTGAGGTACTTTTTCTCCAGCCTTCTCTTCCCCTTTATCCCTTCCTCCTTCATTTTCTCAATCAACTATTTCTAAGCATAGCTACAGAATCAAAGCAGAAAGTGTGTGACCAACAAGGGCTCACTGTAGAGCAAGCACGATGTACATTGTCCTTCTTGGCTGGAAGCTAGTCAGGTGACCCCAGGGCACAGTCTAGGTAAAGTCAGTTTGGTCCCCATGACTTGCCAGCATCTTCAGGTTGATGCTGGGTGATGCAGGAGGTCCTGCTTCATAAGGAATGCTTGTTGGGATAGAGAGGTAGTCATCATGAGAGACTCTCCACTGGTTTCCATTTACCTGCTGATGCTTCAGCCACCAAGGAAGACAATAACAGAGTTTACAGAAGCCAGGCTGTGCGTGTGCACACAATAGGAGAACCCAGGGATTTTTTTTTATGCTTTCATTTTCTTGTGATCCTTTCCATAGTTTGCTAAGAATGAGATTAAGGAACTCAGGACTTTCAGAACCATAGATGGCTCTGGTTTGTTTAAAGGAATTGTAATATATATTTTTTTTTCAAAAATAAAAAAAAAAAAACTGAGGTACCAAAAAAGTGACACCTTTGTTCTAGCATCAAATTAGCAGAGGAGGTAGGCTTTTACTAATTATTTATTTATTGAGATTAAAAAGATACCCTTTGTGGTGATATATGGGTGGAGTTGAAATGTGGTTCTCTCCTTCTCTTAACCCAAGCATGCTTGTTAAAGTAAAATGCAAAATGTGAGCTAGCAAACTTGAAACTCATCAGACAGGCCAGCACAATGAAGATCCCTGTCAGATATGATCCTCTTTAGAAGGGGGAAGGGAAGAAACTGAGATGCCAGGAGCTGACTGTGGTCAGGCCTGGCAAGGCTTCCACCAACATTCACTTCACCTCCGTTATTAGAACCTTCTTTTTCCAATATCTATCCCTTCTCCTCTGCCTGCAGCATAGACACAATAGCCTGGGTCACTGAGAGTCTCCATGAGACTGTGTTTTAACAGAGTCTATGGATTCCCTTTAGAAATTTGCCTTCAGGATACAGTCTTGAGAGACCTTTTACTCCATTGGTTTGATTTTTATTTTCCTTGAGCCCCACCTCAGCCCTGAGCAAATGTGTTCATCTTTGTTTTGTCTGAAAAGGCATCTGGGACCAGCAGTTTGGACCCGATGACAGATTGATAATTGAAACAAGCTTTTAAAAGTGACATTTGGGTTAAAAGTAACTTCAACAAAGAGGCGGGGAGCTTTTAGATAGTATGTATTCTTCAAACTCCCAGAAGTGGCTTGCCCCAGGAGGTGTCCTGATCCGCCCCTCCCTCAACCAGCTTGAACTTCTCCAACCTGGGCAGGAAGTGGCTTCCTGGGTCAGAGGGGACTTGTTAAGGAGAGTAAGTCACATGACCAAATGCAGGATTCCAGTTTGAAGTGTAACCAATCCCTGGGAAAAGGGTGCCTGTGAATGTCTTTCTGTGTGATCTGTGGAAACTGCCCTCCACAGTGTTATAAGTGAAGACACCAGAGACAGTACCAGAGTGGTGACTCCCACAAGCCTAAGTCCCAAAAGAGGGTTCACCTCACGAAAGCCATTGTCCGAGCAAGCATCCCTCCTTCAGCTTTAGGGAGTTGAAACGTTCTCAAAGAACACACACACACACACACACACACACACACACACACACACACACACACACGACTCACACACACAGACACACAGAAACACACACAGACATACACACAGACACACGACATACAGACACACACACACACAGACTCACACACACAGACACACAGACACACACACACACACACACACACACACACACACACACACACACACACACACACTTCCAGTCACTCCAAGGATCACATCAAATGTAAAGAAGATATTTCCTGAATTAAAGTGAGGGAGGCATTTTTCTGCAGTGCTTTTCTTCTGGTCTGCTAGGAGCACAAGAGAAACCATGCCTCCACATCCACTGTGACCAGAGGACACAGAACTACCAGGCGGGTCCTCCGAAAGGACCCAAACTTGGGAAGGTAAGACAAAAGCCAAAAAAGAAAAGAACTGGCAAAAGAAAATCTTACAAGGACATGAAGCGAGGAAAATGGAGAAAAGAAGCAGAGAAAATCAGAAGAGTCAACTTTCAATTAGGCTGTGAGGTTCCAAACAGCACCGACAAGCTCCCTGCGCTCTGAGAAGTTAATTATCCGACTGAGCCTTGCTCAACAGCTCTTCAACCACTTTCCTTTCCTCTAACCTTTGGAGACTTTATGGCTCGGAGAACCACAGCAACCACAGGATGGGGGGCGGGGCAGGGGAGGACCTGTTTTCTGTGCTGTAACATCAGTGGACAGAAATATGAGTGCTTGGAGACCAAATCAAGGGTTGAAGCAGGCTCACAGGTCACAAGTTCAACCCCTCTGTCCCTGCTCTGCCTTAGGAAGGGTTTCTCATGACCCATGGGAAGGCAGCACTGAGGGCCCCTCCACCCCCCAAGACCACCAGGGGAATGTGCTCCCCCAAAAAATGCCTTACCTGAAAGGGCAATGGCTCTTCTCTCATGTATTTGTTTTTAGTGTTTAGCAAGTTGACAGGAGCAATTACTCAAAGGCCAGCAGCAAGCTCCCTAGTCACCCAACACAAACAAAGCATCAGCACACTGTCAAGACTCCACAGTGTCTGCCCTCTTAAACACTCTCCTGTGCCTATAGGAACCGTGGGATTCAGGCTCTCCAAGCCTTCGCTTAGTCCAAACAGTCACCTTCTGTGTTTTAATCTTAAAAGGTGGCATGAAGGGGTGAATTTGACTCTAAGGTGGGCGTCCAGTATATGGGGGTGAGCATGGAGTGCCAAAAAGGCTCATGCCCTGGCCTCTATTTGCTTCCTGCCTTAGTCAGAGATAACTGATCGTCCCCAAACCACAGAGGACCCCAGGGAAACTATGTGATGATGCCTATGCCCGGAAGCTTTACGTGGCTAGGAAAAGGAAGTCATATCGCAGCCCCAGCCAGGTACATTCTCAGGCCAGTTTAACTTTTACTTATTGTAGACCTCCCATTGAAAGCCTGGCATGGTGTGGGACTCTTAACAGTATGTGACATGAGACCCCCCCCCAAAAGAAAAAAAAAGGAGTTCTGTGGCTGCTCTATTCATGGAAGTCTCTGCGGGGACATGTGTACCTTGTTGTCTGTGACCAGAATGTGAGAGGCTGCCTTGTTCAGCTCTCTCAGGCTCCAGCTCTCCTGTATTCTTGCCCTCTGCTCCAATGAAACTCCAGCCCAAGCTCCCAGCCCCTGTCCATGGGACCCAGCATTCTGTCTTCTCAGCTGTCACCATATGCTCGGGTTGTCACACAGTTTGCAGATTAGGGAGTCACTCTTGACTAGCATATGACAAGAGGCAGTTGTCATTAGCATACTAAACTCTGTGGACCCAAAGCCACTCTATCCCCAGCGAGCAAGTGGCCAGGCCTGATCCCCAGCTTCTGATTAATGGGATTCTCAATTAAGGGAACAGCAACTGCCTCACCCTTCAAAGCAATTTTGCCTTTGCTCTGAGGTAATGAAGAGTAAACAGAAGGCTGTGATAGACTCAACCAGACAAGAGTCACATGCCCTCCCCATCACCACCATTCTTCATTGCGGCAATTCTGAGACCTCCACCCATGAGAGGGTCCCAACGGCCTGCTGGGTGCAGGCACTGATTAATAATTCCACACTCTCAACTCCACAAGAAATGCTCTTTGCATTTCTCCAGGTGTCTAGAGAAGAATTAAGCCACAGCTTAACAGGCATTAAGTGGATATTTCTTTAGCATGCTCTGTCCTTTCCATCCTGGGTGTCCTTCGGATTGGCAGATGTCAAGATGAAGGCAGCAGATGACATGGTTTGCATTTCAAAACCTGTCCTTCAATCATCTTGGTGTGATAAATTATTTTCATTAAATTAGTGCCTCAGACTCTAGTGAAGGAGAAAAAAAAAATTAAAAATGTTCACCAGGGCAAGCACCCAGGTGGGTGTGCTGTTTCTTTAATTTCTCATTCACTCAGGGGTCAGCACAGTAATTTTCATCTGTCTCAGTTGAAGTCAGACACCTCCCCCTTGTGGTTCAGTGAGACCAGTTCAAGCCTCTAATAACCTTTGTTCAGGTGTATGAATGGCTGTTACAGGCAGAATGCTTGGCAAACAGTCTAAGTAGTAACCTTGTCCTCCACAGGCAGATGACCATGAGCCTGGTAAAAACTAGATAAGAGTAAAGAGAAAACTGTACTTTAGCACATAGTTAATATCTCCCAGGAAGGTTAGTTTCATGCATGAAGTTTATTGAATACATGTTATGAGTTGAATTACCTACAACACATTATTTGAAAAATTGAAAACTATATTTGGTCTGCACACTTAAAAATAGTATTTGTGTCAAGAATATATAAAGAGTATTTACAAATCAATAAGAAAAAAAAGCTTACAACTTGATAGGATATTGAACAGAGTCGATGACCAGGGGATATACAGAGGAGGAACCCCATGGCCAATCAGTGGTTAAAAATACTGCTCCTTTTCCAGAGGACCCACGTTTCCTAGCACCTAGTTGGTAACTCACAATAGTCTGCACCTCCAGATACAGGGAATCTGATGATGCCATCTTCTGGCATCCACGGACATACATATGATGCATAAGCATGAGACCAAAACAGCCAGGCAAATAAAATAATTTATTTTAAAGTTAACATTATTAGGCGGGAAAGATGACTATGTGGGTTGGGTTCTTCTAGAAGACCCAGCTTCAGTTCCCAGCAACACCCATATGACAACTCACAGCCATTCCTAACTCCAGTTCTTCTGACCTCTGCAGGTACTAAGTGCAAATGGTACCCAGACATACATGCTGGCGAAATACTCATATGCATAAATAAAATGAATGTTTTTCAAAGTCCGGTGCAGTGACACTACCACTGCAATACCGCTACAGCGTTACAGAGCTAGACACCAGCAGATATCCAAAGCTCAGTGGCCAGGCTAGCCAATCAGAAAGTTCCAGGTTCAATGAACAACCCTGTCTCAAAGTGTGAGTTAGAGAGCAATAAAGTAACACACCCAACACCAACCTCTACCCTCCACATGAAAGCACACATACCTGTAATCACGCTGTGCATGTCCAAGTGACCAGGCCTGCCGCGCATGCGGGCTGGCGTGCATGCGCATGCGTGCTGGCCTGGACACCGGGTGCAGGGCCATTGTGCCTTTGGTAGGCTGGCTGCCATTTCTCCTACATATCCACCGTGTTTCGTTTGTTTGTTTGCTTTTTACCTTGCTTGGACACCCCTTGGGGGAAGGGGTGAGAAGGAAGACACAGCACTAATGACTCAGGCACCTGGAGTCAGTGAGTAGCAGAGCGAGCACGCTGCTTACTAAGGAAGGTAGGCCTGCCTTTATACCTACTCCTAAGGTCCTATTGGCTCAGATGGCTGGCTCTGCTGTGTTGTCCTTTCCTCATTGGAGTCTGTGGGTTAGGTGTCTCTTAGTCAGCAGTCTTTTGGCATTGAAGCAGGCTTGGTCACTTAGCTCAGGGATGAAGTGCCTTCTGCGCATGTGCATGCTCTTGGGGCTGGACTGGGTGGGGGTGTGGGGGGTTGTGGCAATGCAGCTTGGGTAGGCTGGCTGCAGTTTTGCTCACAGTACACACAGAAAAAGGAGTGATAATGAAACACGGTGCATGCTCACATGAAATTTATGCAATATACTAAGAAGGAAAATCTTTAAGACTTAAAATTAGAAAGTATCTAAAGAAATTCTATATAGAGCCTGTTAAGGAAAGCTGACTGGTGAATGCATCCCACCCTAAGGATGCCAATCCCTTGGGGCTATGGTAGCAAGGGAGCATGAGACTTGTAGCTTAATCGTGAGGGAGGGCAGTACTGTCCTATGGCTCTAGAGACCAGAAACCTAAAATCTCCTGGTGTGGGCAGGGCAGAGCATTCTCTGAAGATGCTCAAGGATGGGTAGTTTTTAATCCCTTCCAGCTGCTGGAGGCAGCATCCTTCAAGCTCCAAGTCTTTTCCCTATGTGGTGGTGTGACTGAAGATGAACCCCATTGTGGTAGAATATTATTTTAAGATGTGTTACATTTGTTTGTGCTGTGGAACATTTGTTTAAAGACGCAAAGATGTGTTGCACTCTTTTATGCTGCATTTTTTTTTTAACTCCGTGAAGCTGTGATTCTTTGCTTGTCTAACATACCCGGTGGTCTAATAAGGAGCTGAATGGCCAATAGGGAGGCAGCAGAAGAGATAGGTGGGGCTGGCAGGTAGATTATATAAGAGGAGAGATCAAGGAACAAGATAGAACAAGGAGAGGACGACATCAGAGGCCAGCCACCCAGCTACAGCAAGCCATGGAGAAAGAAGTAAAGAAAAGTTGGAGGAAGGTAAAAGCCCAGAGGTAAAAGATAATTTAAGAAAATCTAGTTAGAAACAAGGCAAGCTAAGGCTGGGCATTTATAAGAAAATAAATAAATAAACAAAACTCTGCCTGTGATTTATTTGGGAGCTCAGTGGTGTCCCCCCCCCAAAAAAAGATCAAAGAGCCAAAAGAGTAGAAACCAACCAACCAACAACATCCCATAGGCTCATACATTTGGATATCTGGGTCACAGATGGTAGAACTGCTTGAGAAGGATTAGGAGAAATGCCATATCTTTGGAGGAGATGAGTCATTGGGATTGGGATGGGCTTTTTTTCTTTCTTTCTTTCTTTCTTTCTTTCTTTCTTTCTTTCTTTCTTTCTTTCTTTCTTTTTGAGACAGGGTTTCTCTGTGTAGCTTTGGAGGCTGGCCTGGAACTCACTCTGTAGACTAGGCTGGCCTCAAACTCACAGAAATCTGCCTGTCTCTGTCTCCCAAGTGCTGGGACTAAAGGTGTGTGCCACCACTGCCCGGCTATCTCCTGTCATTTCTTTTCATCTTCCCTTGTCCTGCTTGTGATTGGAAGTGTGAGTTCTCAGCTGCTTTTGCTGCTATGACTTTGTTTGCTCTGCCATCATGGACTCCAACTCTCTGAGGTAGTAAGCCCAAGTTTGCACTTCTTTTGTTTGTCACTGTGTTTTATTACAGCAACAGGAAAGGGACTAAGACATCTGTCCTAACCTTTACTCATCCTCTGTGGGACTTCTCCCTGTCACTCACAAGGAGACTTGTTTAGAACCAGATAGACATTATGATCTCATCTCAATATCTTTAGCTCATCTATGTCTATGTCTACAAAGACCACTTTTTCTCATTTAGTGAGGGCTAGGGCATGGGTACTTCTCCTGGGCCTCACTAAAGTTTGACTGAGAAATGTCTCCCATAGTTTCCTGCATTTGAATTCAGTCCCCACCTGCTGATGGCTTTAAGAGATTGCTAAACATTTGAGAGGTGAAGCCTAGATGAAGCAAAAGGGCCACAGTGAGTTGCTTTATGGATTGTAGCTTGTCCTCGGGTTCCAGCCCATGACTCTGTTTTTACTTTCTTTTTATGCCTTGCTGTGACTGGTTACAAGCCCCCACTGCCAGTGCTACAGTCCAAGCCACTATGCTTTCCTTGCTGCTAACCAAACAAACCCCAAAGTTGCTTCCATGAGATATCCAGTGGGGGTGGGGGGGGTGGGGGAGGAAATAAGAGTGTCATTCCACACAACATTGGGGATGGGAGGTCAACACTGAACTGCATAGTGAAGAGCTCACATGCATATTGGGATTTTGGAGGAGCACAGCAGACAGGGGCAACTAAACTGAGAAGATGAGAGGGGGGAAAAGAGAGAGAGAGAGACAGAGTAGGAAGCTGTTGCATTAAAAGGGAAGAGGTCAGTCGTGTCCAGGACATGCAATGAGATGCTGATATGTCAGGAGACTGAGACTTTATTTGTACAATCTGTGTTTCTGATGCTTACAGCAAGAGAAGGAAGGTGAAACTGTAATTGCTCCCAGGTCACTGGCCGGAGCTGACAGCCTATGGGATGTAGGAAAGCAAAGAGTTTGAGGGAGGCAAATCAGAAGGACTCCAAAGCTCAAATCTGACACAACAATATGAAAGCTGGCCTTAGCAAACTAATAAAGTAAGAGAACTGTGACAATGAAGATAGTCCAAACACTTTGGCAAATTCTTAGATCTTCATATTAACAGACACTCAAACATCTAAAGTAAAAGTGAAGGCACATTGGTCAGACTTCCCATTTAAAAGAAGGAATTCAAGATCCTATTCTTTCTGTGTCTTTGGCAAAACAGAACATAAGGACCTGTTCTGGGGGGAACAGAGCTGTTCCTAGAAGCAGAGAGAAAAGACCAGGAATGGTACCTGGGCAGTGTGTGTTTCTCTCAACTAAGTTCCTCCAACCAGAATGCATCACCTACTTTTCCAACCCTTCCAAACAACGGCATCTTCCTATGAATCCATCAATGGCTTAAGCAATTGATTATACCAAGGGCTTTAGATTCTATTTACTTTACAATAGCTGATCAGTTGTCACTGAACTTGACTATCATTTTGGTGGGTCTTAGCATTACCATGGAAACAAAGCTTTGGCAATGTCTGTGAGGAAGTTTGTAGATTATTTTATTGATGTGGGAAGGACTACCCTATATTACGTGGCACTACTTCGTGGTCTGCCATCCTGGCCTGAAGAGTAGACTGAAAAGACACTAGAAGACATCTCTTTGCTTCCTGATTGTGAATGCAACGTGATCATCTGCATCTTGTGCCTGCCAACATTATCTCCTCCCTTTCAGTGGATGGTGCTCTCCAACTGATAGACAATAAATTCTTCCTTCACTGGGCCCCTTTTGTAAATACACCAAAAAGAGGCACAGCCTAGAATAGTTATATACAACACATATTGTAAAAGAATTTCAGTGATGTGGGAGAGTACTATAAGTTTTTGCAAATATATATATACATATATATATTACATATATACATACATACATACACACACACACATATATATATATATCAACCAAATTTTGCATATGAAAGATGTCTATGGTGAAAAATACTTCCAACAGTAATGGGAAACACACTCTATTGTGTCAACATCACCCTGATCCTTTTTAAAAATACTTCCATAGTTTTCCTCAGTGATAAGTGAAACAGAGGAAGAGATGCTGCTATTCCTTTTAAATCTGTTCATTTATATTTTTCTCAGGCTCCCTTCTCTCTAAGGTACTCTACAGTGACAGCGTTCTTTCCTACTCCTCTCCCAGTCTTCCAGACACACCACATCTTCCTCAGAATATTAAAGAGAAACACCTCTCTGCCTGGGGAATCCCCCTTCACCCTTGTTCTAGAGATTGCAATTAACCATTTGGTGCTGACATTCTAGGAACCACAATCATGTGTTTCTTTTCCCACATGCTTCTCATGTAGAGTTCATGCCACAGTGTAAATCCTTAACACCTTCCAAGCCTGGAGAAGGCTTTATGCTGCCCACACACCTGACAGATGTTCTTGCTGGGTGTTGAACGTAAATCTAGCACAATCGTTTGCCTGTAGCTGTTATTGCTGGTATAAATTCTAATGGTGTTCTGAATCCAGGGGTGTGTAGGCAGCTCTTTCCTCTTCTTGGGGAATGGTTAGCATTCTTGTATCAGTGTGAGACACAGTCTGATAATCTGATTCAGCATGGGACTTTCTTGAGTTTCTAAGAGCGTTGGCTTGAGCCTCTGAGAATGTGTCAAATGACTTCACAGACCTTCCCTCCTTTCTGTGTGGAAGTAAGCCCTGTCACTTAAGCAGTGTCTCTTTAGGGCTAACCTCTAATTTTGTCAATTTTCCCCTCATTGACCTCTTTGTGGTTTTGTTCAGTTCTCTGGAAATTTTCCTTATTTTTTTCCTTCCATTCCTTCTATTTCTTCTTTCCTTCCAAAGCCTTGTGGCCACTTCTTCACAAACTGGCTCTGGTTTGTGGGAACAAGGACCTTTGGAGAGCTGTCACCACTGCTCACCAAAAGTTACTTTGAGTTTGATGCAGGACACTTTGAACTGTGGTGGGTGGTTCTAGAAGCAATTAGCTAGCAACAATAGTGTCAAACAAAGCATTTCTAGATGGGTGCCATTTGAGTTACTTTTTATGTTGCTGTGATAAAATCTTGACAAAGGACACATAATTAAGGAAGCATTTATTCTGGCTCACAACTTGAGGGTATAGTCCATCATGGCAGTTAAAGCATAGCGTCAGGGACATGGGGCAGCTAGCCATGTTACATCTACAGTCAGGAAATAGGGAGAGAGAGAGAAGGAGAAAGGCCACCCCCCTTCCCAGTCTCTTTCTAGCCACTTTTTTTTTTTTTTACACACAGCCTAGGGGATGGTACCACCCCACCCACATTTATAGTATATCTTTCTCAGTTAACTTAATCAAGAGAATCTTAATATGCACTGGCCTAATTGCTTCAATGGTATCAATGGCAAATATCGTGCTTAGGCATGACTTATTCAAACCCAGGAGCAAGAAAAGAGCTCACATGCTGAGAATTTGCAATCCAGAATGCCTTCTATGCCTGCTAAACCTGGCTCTCTAGCGCCAACCTGTATGAACAGAATTTGGGTTCAAAGTACTCAACTACATAAAGAAAACCCAGAGGCTGTAGAGATTGCTCTTCCTGTAAAGTTTTTGCTGTGCAATACCTGGGGCCTAAGTTTGATCCCTGGGACCCCAAGTAAAAAGCCAAGCATGTGCTTGTAATCTTAGCCCTGAAAAAGCAGAGGGTTTCAGAGACTAATTAATGAATCATGTGTTTATGTATATATCTGTGTACAGTTGTGTGCACACAGTTGCACAAGCCAGTCAGTATTGGGTGATGGACGAGACATAGGCCCCAGCAAGAGGCACTGTCCCCCAAAACAAGATGGAAAACAACTAAGGAATGACACCCAAGCTTGACCTCTGGCTGCCATGTGCACTGGTGTGCATCCAAATATCTAAGTAAATACATGATTCATAATAAGCCTCCAAAATTTCACAGTCCCCAGCAGGAAAGAGCAAACAGAGGGTTCATGATTACGTCAAGAGTGGGACATGGAAGTGTTTCTACTCTCTGAACTTCACATCTATTCTCAGGCTTTGAAAATGAGCCGACTAGTCCACTTGGCTGACTATGGGGAGTAAATCCATCCTGCCCAGTGAAGGCATTTCACTGACTCTCCAGATAGTATTGGGAGACTTCTCAGTATACATAACACTACTACTAATGGAAGACAGCCATCTAAGCACTCCACAGTCACAAGTTTCCTGAGCACACTTCAGGACACACTAAAGTGCCTTCCACTGATGTCAGAGATCACCATGGAACAACAAATCAGAAGTTATGTCCGTTCTCTGACTGTAGTTAGAGAAGTCTTTCTGACTTTACCCAGTGGTGCAACCTAGGGCAATCATGGCTTCTTTGATTCCATTCCTTCCTGATAACGTTTCTTAATCACTCATCACACTTCACATAGAATGGCTAGAAGGACTGAAAGGAACTACAGTCTTAAAGAACTGTCAGCAAAGCCCATGCAAGGAGGAGAGGCCCTGCGGGTGTGTAGGCAACATAGTAACAACCTCCTCACAAAGATACTAGCTATTTGGTGCTAGGAGAAGGCAGAGATGGCTCAAGCCTAAGTCAAGGCACAAGATCACTGGATCTGATGACTGGTGATAAATGTTATCCTAATTAATCTCTTAAATCGACAGAGACTCTGCTGAGCCAAAGTCCTAGGGCCTGCCAGTTGTCACCTATGGCTCCTGAGGTTTGTGTACCAGAAGGCATGATGATGGGTGGCAAGAGCTAATGAGCATTAACCTTAGGACATGCTTGGTCTTATATGTATAGGTGAGGGAATTTGTTTGATGACTCAAGGATCTTTGATCTAAGTCCATGTGTTGCTGATTTATTGTGACTAAGTTACTCAGTGGCAGCATCTAACTTTTATGGAAAAGGCACTCAAAGGCTGTGTATCGCTGTCCATGCAGGGCAGCTGCTGGCTCCTCTTTGGCACAAACAGGTTGTGGCATAATTGCAGCCTGGGCCATTGCAGTCAGAATGGAGCAAGCTGCGTTCTACCAGATGGAATCACTCGGTGTCTTGGAAGTCCCGTCTTGCACATTGTACAGTAACTTAGAATGGAGCATGGTTTGATGCTACCAGGCACAACAGGATAACTAGAACAACTAAGCATGGTCACATTCTCCCTGTGTTTCCTGCATATTCCAACCCCCTTTTCTGTTTTCACATCCTCAGCTCTACATACAATTGACAGAAAATGAGGCAGATTAATGGCAAACAATGCACTCAATATAGAGAAAATTCAGAGGAGAGAAGACGTAGAGTCTTTACAAAGATCAGAACATGCCTCCTTCCATTGTGGAGACTCTATCACTCTCAGCTGGGCCCTTGTTTTTAAGGCTCTTATTGGAGTAAAAAGCCCAGAACTGCCCTTGCAGATTAGTCAAAGCGATAGCTCCCTATAGACTTAAAAGCCTCCTTTATTGGAAGAAATAAAAGGAAAATGACCCAAAATCACAATCTCAGAATTATAACCCCATTCAAAAGCCATAAAGCAGAGCCAGTTATCTTCAAAATTCACGCATACTTAAAAATTCAATAATGACCGTGTCATGAATACTAACTTTGAAAAATGAACAGACTTATGCATAATGAATGCTTTTTTATAAAAGGGAAAAAATAAACACCCTTGTGTGTTGGAGTGGGAGTTGATTCCTTTCTTTAAGGTATTTGTGATTCAAAACACCTCCTCCTACCAGGGTGTATCCCAGGTCTTAGATGAAAATGGCCAAAACCTGTGCATATAAAAGCCATAGGCTCTATAGGGGAACCTAGTACTGATGCTTAGCCCAACAGGTATGCAGGTAAACTGCCTTCTAAACATTAATGCCTATAGCCACAGATTAGCTCTGCTGGCAGCCTGGGTTCAAGAAGCTTTTTCAAGAGTGGGCCGTGGTCAAAGCAGGGACTACTAAAAAGAGCTGAGGTAAGTATAAGTAAGTGGCTGCCTAATGTATTTGCTGCACATTCATGGGAATATAGTTTTAATCTCTAGAATCCAGATAGAACTGCCAGGCATAGTGGCACATGATTGTAATCCCAATGCTGGGAAGGTAGAGTCAAACCATTCCATGGGGTTCCCTAAACTGGCAGTCTAGCCTATGTGGTGAACTCTAGACCAGCAAGAAATCCCATCTCAAACCAGAAAAAAAAGTGGATGCCTCCTAGGGAATTGACACTGGAGCTTGAATCATAGGCACAGGAATCCCCACATGCTTGTGGACCCGCGAGGGATGAACACACATCACATGCATGCACGTGCACACAAACACATGAACACGCACAAGCACATACACACATGAATGCACACACACACACACACACACACACCAAACCATTAACTAAGGAAAGTCTAATCCACAGAAACCTAGAGAATGGCCAGTTCAGTTGCAGACTTCAGTGAAAAGCAGTAAAGATCCACACTATGTTCCTTAAGTGAAAAACCACCCTTTACTGCAAACCTGCTTCCTTGGAGGAAGAAGGTATACAGACAGAAAGCAAAGTATGACTCCTTTCTGGTTACATCAAGACCCCAAATCAAGGAGTGACCAAATGCACTTAGGAGTCTTAAGTTTAAAAAGGAATGAATTCCAGTAAATTATGGAAAAATCCTTCATGCTGCCTTTGGAAGGTTGAGCATGGGAAGGTGGGTCTTGTTTGTTTGTTTGGGGTTTTGCTTTTTGTTTTTCAAGACAGGGTTTCTCAGTATTGCTTTGGAGCCTGTCCTGAAACTAGCTCTGTAGAGCAGGCTGGCCTTGAACTAACAGAGATCTGCCTGCCTCTGCCTCCCACGTGTGATTAAAGGCATGTGCCATCTGCCAGGGAAGGTGTGTCTTTAACATTGCCTACTTAAATATCCCCATCTGCCCTTCCTTTACTTAGCACACAATCAAGTGGTTTGGACATCTGCCTTTTGTTGTTGTTGTCATATAAAACACACGCTTGAAGTACCTATGCTTATATGTTTACCTTGACTGAGGTTCTGAAAATCCTTCTGAGATGAGCATGTCCCCACCTGAAATCAATTTACTTTTCTGGGGAGTATAAAATGTGAACTAGACGCCCTAGGAGAAAACATTTGAACCCAGAGCTGCACCTGCCTGTGGACCCCATGGATTCTGGATTCGGTCTCCTCAATCTTTGCACTATATGTGTTTAGCTATATTGAATTAGAAACAGAGACCGTTTCTGTTTCTGTGTGCAAACTATGACACCACAGAGTTACTGGTAATTGGAACCACAGGCTTACTGTGCACAGGGAAGAGAGCATAGAAACATGCAGATTTCTCCCTCAGATTCTATAGCTCTGATCTCATCCCTGCCAGAGAAAATATATGGTTGTACCAGCAGTGTTTTCCTGGAGACCCTATGATTAAATAGTCACGTGGTGCATGTCCCAGCCTGCCCTGCCTAAGGCGTTTTCTTCCATACCAGTCAACCTATAAGCTGCTTCACCTCCACTTCCTCCCTTCCTGCCTTCCTTCTTCCCTTCAAAGATGATACCTTACCTTCCAACAGGAATCTAGGTCCTAAAATTTTTGCCCATAGCTAGGAACTGAAAGTAAAGTGTTACATGACAGGGGTTGAGAAGAGTAGGGAAGAAAGGGGTGTGGAGAAATCACTCCATCTTTCCTGTCAACTTGATTGGACTTTAGAATCACCTAGGAGGAGAACCTTTGGTGTGTTCCCAAGGACATTTAACTGTAGCGGGAAGACTTGGCCCAGAATTCAGGCAGCATAATCCCACCAGCCAGTCTCACGCCAAATGCAAGGGCAAAAGAAGGCAGGATGATTGCTGCATTCATGCCTCACTCTTCCTGGCTGGTTAAGATGGGACCACCTAGCTCAGGTCCCCAGTGCAGCTACTGTTAAATGAAAGCAGAAGTATTGCACAGTAGGTGACCATAATGGCAGCAGGCTGCACCTTTCAGAACTCCAGGAGAAAAGGTTTGAAGGCTTCCACCATTACCAAATAATAAATGTTAGAGTGGACAAGACTTTTAAACGGCACAAAGCAAACTTGCATAGAATGTCACTGGGAGGCCATTAAAATATACAGCTCTTTATGATGCTGTCGGTTAAATTTTGTTTAAATGTAAAAATAAAGTAACAGGCCATAAAACAACAACAACAACAAAAATATTTCAAAAGCAATACAGTACTCTAGGGCTGCACCATGAGCACTAGGGTCCATCAAATGGAAAGAATCTCTCACTCAGTGTGTGATTCGGTTTACATGGCCTAAGCCAGCTGACTTACACAAGTGACACTGGGTATCTGTTTATCAGCAGTCACAGGGGTAGCACTCCCCCAGCTTTGATCACTGCTGGCAGTAGCTCTGACCTTTCCCCCACTGAGGACACACATGGTGACCAGAGCCTGGGCAGGAGTAAAGTCAAGCCAATACCCTTACCCTGAAGCTACAATTGACAGTTGGGAGGAGGCACCCCTGTTCTGCAAGCCATAGGGAACTCAGCAAAGATCCCAATGCATGTAGCAAGCATGAGGCACAAGGCCATGGATCCAGGACTTCATCCAGAGCAGCCTTCTAGACAGGTGGAAGTCAACACATCAGTGTTCTTAGATCTCTCTGGAATCATCAACATAACAAACCACCACCCCACAAATCTGGTTTAGTCATTAAAATGAGCTTTGTGCAAGGCCCCATCTAATACCTGCATGATCAAATAACTCCATTTGTATTATGTATACTTTTTTCCCATTAATAAAGCACAACTGAAAGTCACCGTTTTCTATTTTTTTTAACATGTGCTTCTTTTCTTCTTATCACTAAAATAGTTACATTTATTGATTTATTTATAGGACCCATCTGAGAACTCACAATTTTTAAAGGAATATTAAGCATGAGTCTCTTAAAGTCAATTTCTCTCCTTGTAAAACTGTGAGATAAAAGGCTTTTAAAAGGTAACCAAATATAGCAGAGGATCATCTCTGTGGAATTGGGATGTTATCCATGCAGTCAGCTTCTTGGAGGCAGAGATTGTGCATTTCTGCTCATCTACAAAGTCCACCAATCAGGTTGCTGTGCCAGGACCCAGCTCCCCAGCTTGGGGGTTGCTGGAGATGCTCTGCAAATAGAGCAGGGCTGGCTTACCCTCCCTGAGGTAGAGAAGCCACCAAGCCTTTCTCCTCCCCTAGCCCCCTCAGGAGCCTCCTCCCCCATCACATCAGAGCCCTATTAACTGCACATCAGCCTCTTCATCTACACTCCAGCTACACTTGTGACCCAAGAGATTATGGCATAGCATCTTGCATGTGTCTATTTGAAAATCTGGCTACATAAACTGAATAAACTGAGTGTTGGACAGTAGTATATAAAAGGTAAGATTGAAAATCCAGACCTGGTCCTTAAGTGTCACACGCCTTACACATAATATGAACATACTCGGACCATATACATGCAGGTATATACATGCCACACACAAGCAGACATACACAGACAGCAAGCATATGCAGATATACACAGATTACACATGTAAACATACACAGACAACACACACATACAAACCTACATAGACCACACGATGACTATATACACAGAACATACAACACATGAAGACATACATAGACCACAAGCACTTGAATATTACATGCACTCTTTATGTACATAACATACACATATATGTGCATATTCACACACATATATATATGTGTGTTGTGTGTGTATAACAATTCAGCATGCAAAAATACATAGACTTTACACAAAACACACACATAACACAATCACAGGCACCATACACATTCCACATGCACAGACAATCACACAAATTATAAACACAAATAGCACACCCACAGAATCACTTCCTAGGGTAGAATATTATTGAAGAACTGTAATAAATGAGAGGAACAATTCTTAAAGCACATTAAGGGACTCTGGGCTTTGTTGCATGTGAAGTCTTAACCTTATGTGTTCTGCCATGATATATCTGTAATTATAAAGGAAGCACAGCTTGCAGAGCAACAGCCTCTGCTCTGTGTGGCTCTTCCAAGGGTCTGCAGGAACATGAAGTTTCTCCAGCAAATACTCAGAGGTTAAATATTTCTAAATTAAATGGAAGCTACAAAGAGAGCTTAGCCAGTTACTCTTGAAATATTTTCATTTAATAAGTGTAGTGTGTGTGTGTGTGTGTGTGTGTGTGTGTGTAGGTCATACTGCTTACATAAATTTATTTGCATTAAGAACAGATTTTATTGAAGAAGTGCTGGAATTATTTGCACATGAAAGTTGCTGACTTGTCAAGGAGAAGACACTACACTTCTTGTGAGGTCAGGGGAAGGTGTTCAGGTACAGATTCACTGCTCTTAAGAGTCTGCCCTATTATAGATGTAATTCTCAATGATTCTTTGGTCCTAACTACAGTCACTAACATTTTTTAAAGAGTTCAGAGCCAATCTTGCTCTTCTACAGTCCAGAGGCTGTGCTGTATTACCTGCAGATGGGAATGGACAGAGGAAAAGCTAATTCCTACCTACACCTGCTTGATTTTCTTCCCTCCCTCCCTCCCTCCCTCCCTCCTTCCCTCTCTTCCTTCCATCCTTCTTTCCTTCCTTCCTTCCTTCCTCGAATCCTTCCTTCTTTCCTTCCTCGAATCCTTCCTTCTGTGCCCTTGCTTCCTCATAAATAGAATGTACTCATTACATTAGCCAAGAGAATATAATATGCCATTAGTTTATTGATTCCTAATCAATCACTTTGTGAGAAATCCTTCACCACTCTGTCACAGAGACACAGAGATAGCCTCAGACCCTTGTTGAACAAACTACAGTGTGGGACAATCACATGGTTCTGCAGTACGGTCAGTTACCTTTACAGGTGTCTCTTGTTCTACATTCTTGATTCCTAGTAGCCCTAAGAGATACCCATTGAGCCATAATGCTGCCTACAGCAGACAACATGGGAGCTCATAGAGGCTAAACTTGTAGAGCATCACACAACAGATGAGGGTCAAAGCCAGAATTCAAACCCAGGAATCTGATTCTAAGGCCAAAGCTCTTTGTCAGCTTATCCTACTGTCTCCCTAACATGTTTGCTACCATAGTCTGATTTTACCCAGAATCTCCATGCCCCCAAGAGAAATCTTAGAATAATGACTCTACCCTTAGGAAATAAAAACTGCATTTGTGGTTAAATTCCCCGTGTTTATAGGTTTGTTTATTTGTTCTTTTATGTCTAGTGGCTGACATAAAATCTGCTCTAGCTACACAAATGAGCCCTGGAAAAAAAGATTTCCCTTTAAGGGAGTAAAGGGGCATTTCTGAGTACACAGAAAAGTATTGAATGCTGAGTCAGGGATATACAAGTGTCATGTCATGTGATTGTAAAAATGGTCATGGAGGCTTGAAGTCCTGAATGCTACTGTTCTCTTTACAACCATTAGGAAAGTCAAAAGGCAGAAGCCTAAACAAATTAGCTGGTATTTCTGTACCAAGTAAAATATATAGGGGCAACTAGAATCAAGTCTTTTTGTGCAAAAATATCTGAGTTGATCTGGGATTACTAGGCATCTCTGAAGTCAGACATCATGAATGGGAGCCACACTGCTCCAGATCTTCAGTGCTTTTCAAAGTCTGGAAGCCTGAGCTGCCTACCCACAGTCTCCTGCCAAAAAAACAGCTGATGTAGGTATTGCTCAGTGGACCAACCATCAGGTGACCCAGCTTTGTCCTGACAGAGGACCCATGAGAGGGAAGTTTCTCCAATTCATGCTAGAGAATATAAGTAATGATCACCAAGTCAAGGCATGAGGCCTAGTGTAGCTGAGAATGGGTAAGGAAAGAGAAAACTGAGATGGGAGAAAAGTTCTAGGCTACCTAAAGACTGGAAAATTTGTCCTTTCCTAATTTTTCACACAGGTAGTCTCACTTTTATATGGGATTAGAACTCACCATTATCCTGGGAATTTGAAAAACAGAGAAAACTGTCTCTGACAAACTAGCATTTTACAACTCATACAGTATTTACTTAATAGTAATAATTTCTAATCAGCACTTAAATCACCATGCATTTCTAAAGCAACATTCTCTCTTATGACATTCATCTTCCTTTGATTATTTTTTAGCCTCACCACAGCATATGTTTACAGTAATTGAAACCTTTTCTGGAACTCAGAATCCATGAATTTAGTATCATCTCTGTGTCTCCCACTTGGGCAGAACAGTTGAGTGAATGTCTGTATATTTTCTCAGCTTAGGAAGGACATGAAACACCTCTTCCCAGCACATAACTGAATCACAGATGTGGAAATATACATAAACATTATCCCATAAATGCTGAAAAGTATCAGAATATAAGTCTGTTTGATCATCTAAGAAGAAAGACTCAAATCCCAGTAAAGAGAAAAGGGACAAGTGAGATGGCTCAGAGAATCAGGGGACCTGTCCCAGATTAATCAAACCCTTCAGTGAAATATGAAGGGCAGCTAACTAGCAAAAGGGTAAGGAAGGAATTTCAGGCCCATGGATCCTGTAGCGACATGGGGCTTTACATCAGCCGCAAATGCCTTACAAGAGGCCATGGTTAAATTCTCAGCCATTCTGCAAGCCAGATGTCATTTAAGTACCATCATTTAAAAATGCTGATAATTAAATATGTTTGTAATATATTTAGCAACATGTTAAGTTGTAAGTAAATAAATTATATTAAGAACAAAGGTAATAAATACTTAACACTCACTCTCCAATTATATTTCTAGAATCCGCTTCTGTTTGTGAATCTTATATTATTTCTTTTGTGTTTAGTGGTGAAAATACCACACATCCTGTTACTTGCTGTGTTTCCTTTCCCAGCTCCACATTAAATGGTTACACATGGAATTGTGAAACAAACCAAGCTGGTAGCATTTACACCATGAACATGGGCTAACTTCACAAATGAGGACTTTCATTATGGTTCTGTTGACTGCATAGATTAAAAGTGATAGGTAAAGGTTAAAATGATGCCAGTCATACTTAAAAGTTTGTAAGTCAATAGTTGTTCCATAAACACACACACACATAGGGACACATGGACACACAGAGACACATGGACACACAGAGACACACATGCAAACACACACAGAGATCTATAGATACACTGAGAGAAAGAGAGAGAGAGAGATACAGACACATGCACACATCAATATTTCTCCAGTCATTAAAAATTCATCTCATGCAAGTCACCCATCTTGACAAAACTAATGGAATTCCCATGTTTATCTATATACCTATATCTTAACATTGATTTTTATCTTCCTTGTTCTCCAGGTGACAGTATCATGGTGAAAGCACATTCATTGGTGGGTTCCTCAGTTTATCATGGAATCAAAGTGTCAATCAGACATTTACTTGTGGTCTGATTAGGTGGCCAAAAGTTCACTTAGTGCAGTGCAATAAAAAACATTCTGGGGGGGATTAATCGACACACTGGAGTTAAAAATAAGTGTCTTGTATATTTTACATTTTGGCTACCTCTAGAAGTGGAAAGTAAGTCTCAATTGCTAAAGACACCATGCTCTTTGTAAACAGGGTCTAAAGATCCCTGAGCTGGAACTATTCTGAAAGTTTCCTCCCCAGGACTCTAGGACTAACTTTCAAGGTAAAATAAAGTGCCATGCAAGCTTCTAAAAGAGGAAGGCAACAACAGTCCTACCCAGTTTGATGCCTATGAGACACACCAGCACGGGTATAGCAAGATAACCCTAAAGATTCAGTGGTGGGGATAACCGGTAGTTATCTAACTGGACTTAAGATACCTCTCAGAGACCATCAGAATTCCAAACTTCAGAACACACAATTAGGCTATAAGTCCAGGTGCACAGTGGTTTGCCCTGTATATTGCCTACTTCCACACATTCTATTTTGTTATTCCCCAAAGTCACCAGCTGAAGCCATGGCTGGACTACAGGGGATCATCCTTGGAAGATGACAACAAGCTCCCTAATGTGGCTGCATGTAATTTCAAAAAGGTTGTATTGCAGGAGTGACAGTCATTCCTTAGGAGACTGAGTCTCCTGGATATAAAGAATGATAAGAGTTGCCTTATCATTAGACTAAAAATCAATCACTCGGCCAGTACAGGAGGACTGGAGTTCAGATCCCCTGAACCCATGAAAAGGCAGAGCAGGCACGACAGCCACCTGAAATCCCTGCACTAGGGAGGCAGAGCTGAGAGATTGCTGGGGCCTGCTGGCTGTCTACCCTAGTCAAAAATTAAGGAGTTGAGGCGTCAGAAGAAGACCATGCCTCAGTAAATAAAGGAGAGAGAAATCAAGGAAGATATATAATATCAACTTCAGGCCAGCACATATACTCACACACACACATAAAGATCAGTCTACACACTTGTGAACATGCACGTTTTTATATATATATATATATATATATATATATATATATATATATATATATACATTCATACATGCATGCATACATACATCAGACAATCAGACACACACACAGGCAACAACAAAAAAAATCAACCTGCACTGCACACTGGACACCACACCTATAATATTACTGGTGGCTCAGTTATCCATAATGAACTTTGAAAAACATGGGAGCCATCTGTCTAGGAGTTTGGAGGGGGTCATCTCTTGACTTCTGAAATTGCATTCTGAAGTTTCCACACCCTCTGCCATTCAAGGATTGCAGCACCCTCCAACTGTGTCTGTTGGACACGTTCCATCAAACATGTCACCATCTGAATGTGACAACCACACAGTGGATGCTGTGGGGACTGCCAGCAAAATATTTCTACAGAACTGTGGTTGGCTGCTTGAGATGTGAATTTAACGGGCAGATGTTTTGCTTCAGTGTCTTTGTGTCACCCCACCTCTGAGTCAGCCTGGTGTCTGGTTGGCATTTCTACCTTTAAATTCGGATTGCTCGTTTTTCCAAAGCTGAGCTCTTTACATTTCTTAGTGGCTTCACACTCATGTCTGTTTCTGACAGCATTAAATCTGGAATTTGGAGCTATGTAGGGGGTGGGGAAGATCAGAGAGAAGGCCACAAGCAAATTGGTAGTGATTGAGGTAGTGAGTTAAGTATGAATGAGATATCCAGACCCCAGCAGACTTTAAAAGAGCTAACACAGAGGTCCCAACTGTTCCTCTTCTTACATATGAATGTGTCCATATCACTAGAGTTGTTAGTGCCAGGGCCTGAGCTCTGGCAGCTCAATAAATCAGGCTCAGTCACTCATCCTCAATAGACTAAAGATACCAGTAAATACTGAAAGGTAAAGAAACGAAGTTTATTTAATGTGGCTGCTCTGAGAATGGAATGAAGAGGTCCAGTGATGTTCCACATCCATCTTTAGGACCTGAACATGAAGTATTTATTTCAATAGAAAGCCAGAGGCATGCCTACCTAAGTAGACATGGTCAAAGTGTGGTCCCACCCATCACTGTTTGCTGAGTTCTGATATCTCCTATAAAGTGAGCAGAAATGTATGACATCTCTCCTGGGAAGACAAGTTGTTTCTCTGGCTGGCACTGAAACTCCAATACTTTCCTTCTCCCAGCATGAGATTCCTGGGTAAATTATGATTTCTTGAGGGCCCATTGTTTCAGTAGTCTAGTAACCAAAAGGAAAGATACAATGTCTTTTTAGATACAGTGTCTTTTTAGATACAATGTATTTTAGATACAATGTCTTTTTAGAAACAATGTCTTTTAGAACATTTTTATTTCTGAAAGTATGATTCTAGCCCTGACAATTCTTCCTAGTTAGTTTTAACTGTGTCAACTCCAGCCAAGAGTCATTTGACAAGGGAGTCTAGATTGAGGAACTGCTTAGGTCAGATTTGCCTGTGGATATGTCTTTGGGGGATTGCCTTGATTGTTAATTGATGTAGGAAGACATGTCCGTTTGCAAGAAATATTGTTCCTTAGACTGATGATACTGGGATATGCAAGATGGTAGCTAAGCATGATCCAGCAAGAAATTGTTCCTTCATAGTTTCTTGGGTTCCCGCTTCAGCACTTGCCCCAAACTTCCCTCAGTAGTGGACTATGACCTGGAAGTGAAAGCTAGACAAATCTTTCCTTAAGCTACCTTTTGTCATAACAACAAACAGGAAAGTAGAACAGTGACCTTTGAAATACCTAACATTAATTCGCTTTCTCGTAGTTTATAGGGAAGTAACAATACCTTTGCAGGGTATCATAGAAGATGCACAGATCTTTTGTAAAGACACAAACATAATAAATATGCAAATAGAATATAGAACCTGTAATGACAGTTTGCTGCTTTTGATGTTGACCAATGCACAGCTGCAGGGTTCTCCAGCATCAGCCATCTGCTCTTTTCTGTTCAGACTTCCTTCCCTTTCTCCACCTATCCATTGTTCCCTCCATGCCACCCCCAGAATTCTGGCCACTAACATATGGCAGAAAAGGGGTCTTTCCCTGATCTGAAGAAACATGTAGAATTTAAGCCCACCATTTTATGTGTATTTAAAAATTCTAGATTAGCACAGATTTCCCAAGAATCCCTGAAACTGTGTGAGATTTTCACACTCAGATCAAAGAGTGTGAACAGGAAGGGAATGCTGACCGAATGTTGAAATCCACCCAAAGAAAACATAATGGAATGTGTACCAAAGAACAGTCTGACTCCCCAAGCTCTTAAATCCACCACCCTCCCTCAGTACCACATAGCTATGGTGATTGTTTCTTCTTCTTCTTCTTCTTCTTCTTCTTCTTCTTCTTCTTCTTCTTCTTCTTCTTCTTCTTCTTCTTCTTCTTCTTCCCTCCCCTCCCCCTCCCCTCCCTCTTTCCCTCCCCCTCCCTCTCTCCCTCTCCTTCTTCCCTGCCACTTTCTGCCCCTTCCTCTCTTCTATGTAACCTGCAGCTAATTAACAAGGGTTGATTTTCAAGTCAACATTTCTATTGTTCATGTTAAACTTAGTGAAAAGTAGGCTAAATCCATCCAATGAACATCCCTACTGTGCTGTGAAATGAGCTTTGAACTTACCATTAAGTCTGATGCTGTTACATAGGTCTGACACTGCTACATAGAGCAGACACTTTTTCAAAACCACTCAGGGAAAAGGACAGTCACAGGGAGGGACAGAAAGGGACTTACTGTAAAGTGAAACTGGATACAAACAGAGAATAGGATTACACATTCCAGGTGTAAAGCAACCCAACTGAGGACAGAACTGGAGAGTGCCTGTCTTACATACGTGAATCTGTTAAAATACAATCAAGTACAGAGCCCAACAGCTTACACTCACCTGTTTGAAGCTGCTAAGCTGTTGCTCAAAGGTTCTTCCAACCAGGGTTAGCATTTCTGGTTCTTTCCCATTCTTCTCTATTCACTCACCTGCCTCCTCTGTGGGGTTTCACTTTCTGATCCTCCCTATCTTTGCTTGCATTTGAGCCAGTTAGTCACTCCTTTCCTGTCTGATATCAGGACAGTTTTCAGCACTGTCATCTTCTATATCTGTTGCCACCAGTAAGTGCATGCTTCTCTCAGCCCACAAGGGATGTGAGGAATGAATGGTTCATGCAGTGGAGGAGTATAGCATGCAGTGGAGTGTAGCATGCTGTCTTTAGTTTCTTCCCTGCTGCTGTGACAAAACACAGTGATAAAAGTGACTTAAGGGGCAAAGAATTATCGTGCCAGAGGGATATTGCCCATCATGACACAGAACACACAGCCACAGGCAGAGAAGACCCGGCTGCAGGAACATGAAGCTGGCTCACACATTGCATCAGTGTGCAACCAGGCTTCTCATATCGGCATTTAGGAAGCAGAGGTCAGCAAGGAGTAGAATAGAGCTGTTTAGTTCCAAGGCCACTTTTTTGAGTGAAACTTCACTTCCTAAACAGTCCAAGCACCACCACCTGGGGTCCAAGTGTTGGAACACATTAGTATGAAGGTATTTAACATTCAAACAACCCTGTGGCTTGGTGTTAGGAGTATTCCAGATCTCTGTTCTTTCAAACACAACAAGAGGAACTGAATATCAAAATGAAAACAAAAATTAAGTAGAACAGAATCAAGGCACCCATGAATGGCTGTCCCACAGGAGAGTGCCTACAATGTATTACAATTTGATGGTAATTCTAGCCCATGCCTGAGTGTGCAGTCGGCATCGACTAGTCTTTCCAGATTGCAGGGCAAATGCATGCAATATTTTTTTAAGTGTTGCTACCTCTCGCAGTTAGCATAAGTTGTCAATGTGAGCCAAAGCTAGAGTCTTCTGGGAAGACAGTCACATACACTATGGGTAGGTGATGCCATCACTGGTCAGGTGGGCCTGGGCTGTGTAAGAAAGGCAACTGAGCAAGCCAGGCAGAGCAAGCCTGTGAGCAGCTCCCTCCATTGGCTTTCTCTTCAAGCTCCTGTCTTGAGTTCCTACCTAAGTTTCCATGGATGATGGATTGTACTTCAGATGAAATAAACCCATTTCTTCCAAATTGTTTTTGATTGTGGTGTTTATTATGGTGACAGAAAAGTAAACTGGAACATGGCGGAACTAAACTGGGATTTGATTCTGGGTTTTCCTTGGTAAAGTGTTAAAGTGTTCAGTGTTCCAGACAAATTCTAATCATTTAATCACTCAAGAGGCTGAGGCAGGAGGATTATGAGTTAGAGACCAAATGGTTTCACAGCAATATTCCATTTCCTAAAGCACAAAATTAACTAATTGAAAATAAATTTCCAACATTAATAAGCGGTATAAGATTTTCCAAAATTGCGTGACATAACCCTCTGTTCTGTGAAGTCAAACAACCATGTGTCTGGAAGACACTGTCGCCCTGAGTGGTGTCAGCTGTCAATAAGTTGCAGCAAACCATACTCAAAGATCTCACTGCATAGATGTTGGTGTGTGTGTGCTCAGAATAACTCTGTGTTTGATACTATTAACATTTATAGTTGAGTACCTGTTATGGGATAAGAATTGTTCCAAGTATCGGGGCCCAAGAATAAATAAACAGCTCTAGTCTGGACTTTCAGATCAGAGATGATTATAGTCTAGCTGCAAATCAATTATCTGTTTTTTTCAGTCTATCCTATTGAACAATCGACAGACTAACCAGACCACCACCCTCACCGTGTGTGTGTGTGTGTGTGTGTGTGTGTGTGTGTATGTGTGTGTGTGTGGTGTACGAGAGAGAGAGAGAAAGAGAGAGAGAGAGAGAGAGAGAGAGAGAGAGAGAGAGAGAGAGAGAAATCTATATTGGACAATCCATAAACACATTAAACAGGTATATATACTAGACAGGTTCTCTAGAGAAATACAACCAGTAGTAACAAATATTATGTATGTATGTATGTATGTATGTATGTATGTATGTATATATATAATGCTTATTCACATGTATCTGTATGTATATGCATATATATAATTGACACACATGTATATATCTGTGTGTGTGTGTGTGTGTGTGTGTGTGTGTGTATTATAAAGAAGATTAATAAATACCTTAGAGAGTGGCTTTCTTTGGTGGCTGCATTCTGGAGAGGGCAAGAACCCAGTAGCTGCTCCTTCCACAAAGCTTGCTGATTCAGCCAGCCTTAATCACTCTGAAAGCTTGGAGCCCCCCACCCCCACCCCGAAGAGGTGATGGCATGGAATCCCCATTGAAAACATTAAGGAACTACTGTTTGATATTGGTGAAGGACAGCAGCATCCAAGAGGGATGTACTGAGGCAGAATTGAAGGCAGGCTGATGACAGAGCCTTTTGTTGAAGCCCCTTTATATTAGGGCCACCCACTGGAAGGTATCCCCCACTTTAGAATGATCTCCACTCTTCAGGTCATGTTCTCTGTAAATGTCGTCATAGGCACAGCTAGAGGTGTGAGTCTAAACCCTGTCAGGCTAACAATTAAGATTAGTCCCCACAGTATGACAAGGTTCCAATGACAAAGAAATGACAGGGTTGGTGAAAAGTTAAGAAACATGATTCAGAAAATTATAATAATATGCTAGTCAAAACAAGATCAAGTAATGTCTAAATAATTTTAGTTTACAGGGCACTCCATTTCATTTACAGATTTACTATGACCCACCCCAATATACCCATTCTCAAGAACTTCCATATTCACTTTTCCTGTCTGTTTGTACTCCATCCATCTTTACAAAGTGCTATAAACCCAGGGATAAGAAATATATGAGCGTACATCTGCCACACAGCACAGATATAGATTTAAAATTCTAATACTGTAAATGGCATTTCACAAATTAATTCAAAAAGTCTGGAACTGTTTTCAATCAAGAGAAAATATACCTCTAACATTGTGGAAAGCTTAGCTAAATTACCAATCAGAAAATAGATCCATGCTAATTTAGGATTAATATTCAAATGAGAGATATAATCAGCTCCCGGCTAAATTCTGTGTCAATCTGGATTAATCATCCTTCACATCATGTTTTGAAAAGTTCTTTCATTTGACGTGTGTAGAGATTATGCACTCTGTCATGTCCATAATGACTGGTTTTATTGAACCTGACAGGTATAATCAGCTAATTTGATTTTAAGTTTTAAGAAGAAAACCAGTGTAAAGAATGTACAACCCAAACGTGATCAATCCTTAAGCTTAGCAATTAGTTCATAAAGCCTTGGAGAGAGTATACCTCAAATTTTGTTTCACTTGGATTCTGACTTCTCACTATGGATTGCAGCATTTTGAATTTTTTGGAAATCATGGTATTCTAGATCAAACAACTGAAATGAAATAAAGAGAAATTGATCCTTGCAATTTACTTAGTTCACTTTGCTTGTTTAGTATTTACTATGTTGATATTAGATACTAGGAAAATGCTTTTTTAAAAAATAGCTCTTTTCTCAGGAAGCACAGATATGTACAGTAAGATCTATGGAGTAAATAAATACATATGTCATATGTTGGGGGACTGTGAGAGATTAAAAGTAGCCAAGAAGAATAAAGGAGGTGTTCCGGAGGGTTTCACTGTAAGGAGTCAAGTATTATGCCCTCCTGTCCCTGTCACCTGGCAGAATGTACTCAGGCATTGCCCTCCCTGGTCAGCCCAGGTGCAAAGGATCTCTTTAACAGAAAGACCTCTGCCCACTTAAGCTCTCTTTCTTTCCCTCTCTCTTTCCTGCTGTCCTCCTGGGGCAGACAGGACTTTTCCTGTCTCCCTCTTCTCTTCTGTCCTCTCTCTGTGTCTCTTTACCTCTTTTCTTTTCCCTCCCCACCCCTTCCCCTTTCTAATAAAATTCTCATGTAAGCTCTATCTGCCTGGCATGTTTGTCCCTTCACCTCGGTTACCCTTGCCTGCCAAGGTTTCCCTCGTGCTTTATCATAACATTCATCTTGGAACTTTTCTTAAGGCAAGGTTTGAACATAGAGGTAGCAGAAGGAAGCTGAAACTCAGAGGCATTTCTTGAGCCATTGGAAGAGAACAACCTAGTCTGATATATGTGAGCAGAGTTGGGAGACAATGATGGGCATCGGTTAGTCAGTGCTTAATAAGAGAAGTTGCTGTGAGCTGCAAGAGAAGACATTAAATGAGCATAAAAGCTATGATCTATTTTCCCTAGGGGAGCAAGATGTTGGAGGAGGTATCTGAACCCAGACAAAAATTTTTAAAAGATAATCAGGACAGAAAGTAATTATTTTGAAGGAAAGGTTTTCTGGTAAAGGGGGTGACATGGGATCAGAACTTGCATTTTAAAGATAAATAGTTTCAGGGTTTACTAGTGAGTTGGGTCAGAGGTTTAGAAAGTAGAATGAAGGGTAACCCCATCTTTCAAGTCCTAAAAGTTACCTGAAGGATAGACTTACAATACAGCGGCGAGGTAGCCTTGGGTGGGAGATGGGGTTTCAAACCCTTGAGCATATTTCCAGCTCACAGGCTGAGAAGTCAATAGAAGGCATCTTAAACCCCATTGCAATCAGGCATGAGCTCAGAATGGGAGATATAATTGTGTGTGTATTCATCATAGCCTATAATATTGGGAGACCAGACTGGCAAACACAGTTTTCCTTTAACTTCTGAATGTGTTTCTGTATAAGACCTGCTGGGTGTGTTACCAGTAAAACATGTGTGCATATAGCTAAATCTCCAAAGATCATGTTTCAGTTTTTCCTGGTATATTGTTGTACAAAGAACACTGTGTTGGCCCTAAGAGAAATTAATGCTAAAATTGAAAACCAAGAATGAAGATACAGCTGCATTCCCAGGTATTTGCACCACTAGTTTTTCCTCACATTTACTCAGTGCATGACCAGTTTTCTGATAAAATTGTTTATTTAGGTGTTGCTGTGTCCATCCTTATCCTAGAAGTGCCTATAGTAACACAACACTGCTTCCTGCTACCACAATGGGCTTCCCATGTCATCAAATGGTCTGCCACACCTTTCTCTTATTGGCTCTTTCTATGGAGAGATGTGACTAGAGTGGGCTCTTGGTGGGCAGAGATGGAGATGAAGCACATGTGTACACAGGTAGTCTTCACCTTGGGGAACACTGGATGGGGAAATGTGACTATCGCTGCACCCCAACTACAGATTCAGCCAGCCATGAGACCACTATCTCCACACTTTCTCACCCTCTTCATTTAAGAGGGGAAGTAACTGTGTTGGTTCTCCTGTCTTTGAAGTCTCAGGTTATTCTGACTGAGAAGCAAGAATGGGCCTCTTTTTAAATAAGTGAGAGTTGAAAATCTTCAACAAATTCTAATCCAATCCAAAATCTCCCCCCTCCTCTTTACAATAATTACGTACTCACTAGCTCTCCTCGAATCAGCTTCTTTCATCAAATAATTCATCACCTCACTCCAGAGGATTCAACTCTAAGGAAAAGTTTGGGGTGGTGGTGAGGAAGGAAGAATCCAAAATAAATGTACAATGAGTAATAATTACAGGAAAAGTAGACATATATATATTTCAAAACCTGTACTTGCAAAATTTCATTTTGGAAAGAAAAGCCTATCAAAGCATATCATTTTAATTATACTTCTATTACCAGGGGACTATGAAAGTGTATATTAAATTAATGAAATGGATTGCCTCGGTTCCACAGTGGTTATTAGCAGGAAGCGTTCCCAGTTTTCATATTATGTACATCACTAACTTTAATTGCATTAGGCTGAGCTGGGAGAGCTATTTTTAGGGAATATTTCATCCACAAAACAATTTCTGTTGGCTGTCTGCCTACTACAGCTCCAGGATTGGGCTCTCTCATAAATGCTAACTTATTATTTCTGTCAGCCATGCTGAAGCATGTATGACCTTATTAAAACTACCCCAAGCAGCTCTTCTCTCAAGATCATTGGCTCAGGTTCCCAGGAGGGCACAGAGAAGTGGGAGAGGAGGGCTGGCCAGCAAGCACACACTTGTGACCCAGTGGCAGCCAACAGGATAATCATGTGCATAGATAGGGACTTGCGATGGGGAATGCAGTGCCTGCATTGTCCAGGGTATGAGCATCTGATGAGATCAGATTTGTAAGCACTAGGTAAACGAACTCTCAATTCTGTATGTCTGGCTATTCGCTGAAGTGCCTGAATCTAGACTCAAGTTGCAACTGGACCCTGAATAAAAACGATCCAGCCTAAAACATTAATGCTGCCACAGTACTAAGACAGCCCCCTCCCCCAAGCCTAAGGATTATAAAATTGGAAGGCGACTTAGAAATCATGTATGTCAGGTATCCCTGTGACAGCTGGCATGTCTTTAAAGAAGTGGGAACCTGGTAGTTTATTGACACATAAGATACCCACAGTGCCTTCCTGATGTCTTGTCTGATGAATACACACACACACACACACACATATATCGTGTGTGTGTGTGTGTGTGTGTGTGTGTGTGTGTGTGTGTGTGTGTGTGTGTGTTAAATTCGTTGTCTTACCTTCATGGAGTCTATTTGGCCATGTGAACCTGAAGAAGTCAGGGGCATCGAGTTGTAACCTTAACTCTGGCTGCACCCTTCTACTTTACAGCATCAGAGAAACAGGTGGGTGTGGAATTAAATCCTCAGAATTGCAACTAAGTTCAATGGAAACACCACGAATGCTTCTCTTAAAAAATGAGTGCTAAAAACCACATGTTACCTAACAGAGATACCTTTAAATATAAAAGAAGATGAGGGCTGAAACCAAGAAAAAGAGCTGGCAAGAAGCCACACAGGATAAAGACACCTGCTGCCAAGCCTGATGACCTGAACTGGATACCCAGAATCCACGGGTAGAAGGACAGAATTGAGACCCACAAGTTGTCCTATGATTTCTGCATGTATGCTGTGGCACACACACAGCAAAAAATAATAAATAAATATGATAAAAATTAAAATCAAGGAATTATGAAAAGAAGAAACTCACAAAATGCATTATGTGTTCCCTAGGTAAGCCCAAGCATAACTCTATGCAAATTGGGCTGCAGAACATGTGGAGGGTGTTTCACAATGATCACTTAGAGCAAGAAGGAGTGGGAATACAGAATGCGCACTTACTAACACAGCCTCAAACACATAACAGTGGTGATGAGCTTCCAGAGAGACAACCAATGCAGAGTAGAGTCCAGCATGAGACTTTGAAGATTTCTTTAGTGTGAGATGATACACTTTTGCCACAAGCAATGACACAGAAGACACACAGAAACGTCACATGCAGTAAATTAAGGTGTGTGTGTATGTGTGTGTGTGTGTGCGTGTAAATAGTAAGTGACCCATTTAAATAAAGTCCAAGTCCAAGATAACCTGTGCTGATGAGAGTCTGGACTGCGGTAACCCATGAGAGAGGAGGAGGGGTGGGCTGGGAGACAGCTGGAGAGATCAACAACTCTCTTAACTTTAAATTCATAGACCTGCCATCTATCAAACTGTGCTCTGACCCATCTCTGAGTAGTCCTGTGTATTTATGAGCGTCCCAGGTATGGAAAACTATTTCACCAATCTCCAAAGTTTCCCTGTGGACACTGAATATATTTGGAGTGGTGGATACTGATTCCAGGGTCCTGAGCAGGCAGCTTTCATTTCCTCGTCCAATGATTCATCTCTGATTGACAACTGTGACCATACTTCTCTCCTCACCCATCACTGATCCCTGTCAATCTTTGGGCAAGCCAAAGCCACTCCCTGCTTAGAATCTGAGTCTGTGTTCTCTCCTGAGAAGACTCTCCCTCAAACTCCTTGCTTTTCTCCTGTTTCAGGCTACTAATGTCATACTAATGTCACACTATCAGAAATCCCTTTCCCAGAAGAGCTCCATTTACCAAAACTTCCCAACTGCTGCTGGGGTTATAGACGTGAGCCACCACAACCTGTAATGTTGTTTGTTTCCAGATTGAAAAAAAAATAACATGGAACACTTTAACAGATCTGTGTGTCATGCTTGCACAGGGTCCAGGGTAACTTTTCTATCATTCCTGTCTTAGTATATGTGTTACCAAAGTGAGCACCAGCAATATTGCTTCCCATCAGCTAAATGTAATGTGTACTGTACTCACTCATAAGTGAGTATTAGACATAAAGCAAAGGACAGCCAGTCTACCCAGAGAACCTAGGTAACGAAGAGGATCCTAAGAGAGATTTACATGGATCTGCCTAGGAATGGGACAAAGACAAGATCTCCTCAGTAAATTGGGAGCATGGGTAACAGGGGGCAGGGTGGAAAGGGAGAGGAAAGGAGGGAAGGAGTGGGGAAATGTACAGCTCAACTTTTTTAAAGATAGAAGTAAATTAATTAATTAAAAAAAAATAAAGACCTTTCCTGAGTCTGAGAATCCAAAGTCAAAGTGCAACAACCCCTGTGCCTGCTTTAATGTTCTCCACAGAGTGGACTCCTCTCTAGAGGGATCTTCTTATTCTTTGGATGTTTTGTTGTGCTTTATATATAGCAGCTTTGCAGTAAGCTTATTCAATGTTATATTCTCAGAGTGTACAAGGCTTTAGGAGATACTCTGTACTTAAGGAGAAAGAGGGCAGACAACTCACCTTTCCTGACTAGCAGTTAGCAATCCAAATCTAAGTTGACATTATATGTATATTGCTTAGACTCTACAGTAAATTCTAGAACTAAAATTGTGTGTATTGAAACTTGGCTGTTTGCTATGAAGGGGATGGAAGGTATGCACGCTGGAGCAATGGCCTCTCCTTTAGCCTTACCTTTTACTATGGGGCGAGCTGCCTTCTGGCACATGAGCGTCATCTGCCAAAGATCATCAGGGGACAAGATTGAGGTTCAGTATGATGACCAATCAAGGAGAACCAAACAAACGTATTCAACTGTTTCATTCTCGCTAAAAGCCACTCATGCCCCCCCCCCGACTCCAGACACTGAGCAAGGAGTTCTTGTTCCCATTTCGTCATCTCCCCTACATCTTCTCCCAGCTCTTGAACCATCGTTTCATCTGGTTGTCTGCTTACGTGGTCGGTTTCTCTGTAAAGCTGACTTCCAACGCCCCACCTTTCCATTGACATGTGACACTGCTCACTGCTCATTCTTGTGTGATGAGTTTATTCTCCTGTGTTTCTTTGCCTTCATTCTCTCATGCCTAGCCAGCAGACTTGGGGGAAGTTTGCTCTGTGAATCAAGGAATGAATGGGCAGATTCAAGGATGGCTACAGGAATGACAACGTACTGAGTGCATAACCAACTGCAGAGTGCTGTGTTGTGTCGCATCTCTTAAACAGCACCCCCACTGGTTGTTCACCTTACTTCTCTCATTGCATTCTATATGCTCTAAGAGCTAAACAGAGTCACAGAAATGTTAAAGGACCTGTCCTAGGTTACAGGCAAGAGAGACAAAGCCAGCACCCCTTGTTCTGTGACCCTGTGACCTCTTTCATTTTGTCACCCTTTAGCCACCTTCTCCAAGGCAGCACTTGTTATTTGTTTGTAACAAAATCCTATGTAAGCTTTATTTGAAACACACGTCCCCATTGGTTCATATTTTGGGCCCTGAGTCCCTAGCTGGTGGCTCTGGGTGTTAGCTAGTGGTGGTAGCTAACAAACAGTGCTGTTCAGGAAGGCTGCAAGGCCTTTCAGAGCTGAATCAGGATGTCATTGGTAGATCCTAGAGTCTGCCTTTGAAGGTTGCCTCTGCTTCTGCCACCATCTTCCTGGTTCCTGATCCAGCAGTCTGTGAAAGTCTCTGTCACATTGTTCCCACCTTCATGAAATCCATCACAACTTCCTTGCGGTGAAGGATGGAAACTGTGAATCAGAATAGACCCCCTTTTCCTAAAGTTGCTCCTGTCGGGTATTTTATCACAGTAATGAGAAAAACAACTGATCTAGGCAGCTTGCTTTGTTTACAGAAATATCAATATTTATTCAAACCATCTGATAAATCTGATAAAGATTCATTTTTTTTAGGTGATTTTCCCTTCCCAATGACTTTTGCTGTATGAGATGGTATTTGGCCAAAAAAGAAAAGTAATACATGGAATTAGCATTTATTATATATCAATCAAACAGTGAGCTATATTTAAACATGAGTCATTCATGCTTGGATCAATTAGAGATAAAATGTTTTAAATGGATGCATTATCATCTCTCAGTAGACCAGACATCCTCATAGGCATTCATGACCAGAGCAATGATCTCCTATAAATCCACAGAAGGGATAAGGCCAAGTGGAGATCCCAGAGCTAACCTCTGAACAAAGAAAGATGGCCACCTATCCCAGTGTGGGCTGCAAGACCCATGGGTGTGATGGAGGATGAGAGGCTACAGAGCTGGGGCTATAATGACCCTCAGGGTGACAGTGTGAGCTGTGGAGACCCATGGTTGTGATTAAGAGTGACAGGCCACAGAGCTGGCTGTAACAACCCTCAGGGTAACTGTATGGGGTGTGGAGACTCATGGGTGTGATAGAGGGTGATAGGCCACAGATCTGGGGCTGTAATGTACCTCAGGCTGACAGTGTGGGCTGAGGAGACCCATGAATGTGATAGAGGATGAGAGGCTACAGAGCTGGGCCTAAAATGACCCTCAACGATATCCATATTCCTGGAGTTTTACTGCTTGACAAAGGAACTGCTTTGAGGATCAATTTGTGTAAATCTGGACCTACTTCTTCCTGTGGTGTGTGTGTGGGTGCTGGTCTATGCATGAAAACTGCATACATGCACAGCTCATGTGTGGTCAGATGGCAAGCTCAGGTGCCAGTCTTTAGGAACTTCAGCACATTTCTGTTGTTGCTGGAATGGGTTATCCCTTTAGCCTGGAACTTTTGTCATAGAGTCCAGTCTGTGTCCAGTAACTTCCAGGAATTAACCCATCTCTATCTCCTGTCTTGAGATTCCTGGTGTGTGTCAATACCCCTGGCCTTGCACATAGGTTGTAGAGATTTGCACTCCAGCCCTCCTCCTTACTAGACCAGTGTTTTTGTGACAAAGTGGCACCCTGGCCACAGAAATGCTTCTTTATTTGAACCCACCACCAGCCACAGACATACAGGGCACTTGCTGACAAGGCTCACTGTTCTCACCACAGGGGCACTATGATGAGCACCCCACCTCCAAGCCAGAGGACAGGCTTGACTACACCCTTTTTCCTTTTAAGAACTGTGAGACTTTGACAGCAAGTCACTTAACTCTGTCCAGCAGCAGCTGTGTGGGTTTTGCATAATTAATTATTTATACCAAGGCAGACACAGTAATTAATATCCAGATGAATATGATACTGTGATCAGAAACGCTTTGCATTTCAGCCATCCCTCAAGCAAGCAACTGTCAAAACCGGACTGTTTGACAGAGTGGGGCCTGCCAAGCCCCTTGCAGACATCTGCTCTGTAACAAAAAGAACAGATTCCCTGAGCAGAGTGTACACACTCACTGATTTCAGTAGGCAAGGAATAGCTCTGATTGCCTTCTCACAAATGCTGGTCGATTCTGTCTGCTTCCAAGCACATCTCCCAGCATCTCCCAGAAGGACTGAATTTTAAATGGAATAATCTATGTGGTTGTGAATGCTAGCCCTGCAAGTGCAGTCGGATGCAAGACCCTGTACAGTTGCTCTTCAGATGTGTGAAGGGAGGTGTCAAGAAATCCTTCCATATTAGCACTGCTAGAGAACCACCAGCACAGGAGAATTACTCTTAACAACCAAGTGGCTACTCGACACCACATTTTCCTACCATTTGTATAGGAAATGGAAACTCGTGAACTATAGGAAAAGCTGAGGATTTTCTTCTGGAAATGGTAGGGAACCGCCCCCCCCCCCCAGCAGCAGCTTCATCGTGCTCTGCCTGATTCTTAATGCAAGGCCACCAATGAGGGGGTGGGGGTGGGGTGGGCTATGGAGGCAGGGCTGCTTCCTACACACACAGTGAGATGGAGTCCTCCACAGCCATTTTCCAATCTAAAGCAGAGTGACCATTGCCAAGAAATATAATTACTGCTCTGGACCCATGATTGTGACCAAGAGGGGTGAGATTAATTATTTTGATGTCAGTTAGCAAATATAGATGGAAAATCAAAAGGTACAAATATCTCTCTGTCCTGACTTTCACTGAAAGCACACCTGTCCACCTTTGTAAATATCAGTTTCCTCATACGATTATAAGTAGTGTTCCAAAACCTTTTAAAAATGATGAAATGTCCGTTATATTAACAAACAGTGAAGATAGAGAGAGGGAGATGGACCAGGCTGTCTTAAGGGCAAATTTTGTTTTGAATATATATTAAAACTTTTACTCTCTGGTTTCTGAGCCACTTTTTTTCTAGTTCTTAGAACTAGCCAATAAAAAACAAAAAACAATATGCTCAATTAAATTGGAATTTTGGGTAAATCTTAGCATATCACATATTATAATGAATTATATATAAAAATGAGCTCTATATAATTATTAAGAAATGTTTGCATGTAATTTATGTCTTACTTCTCTGGAATTCAAAATTTCCTGTCTGTATTCTCCCTCATAGTCATTTATTTTGCTGGTCTTGAATAAAATGCCCTCTGACAATGCATTAGGAATGCATTACTAGATTCCTTCCCTGGGTAGAATGAATGGGGTGTCCTGTCCTTGCATTAAACGCTTATTTAGAAATATTTCATAAGCACATATTTAGAAGTACAGGGCCTTTCAATTCACTTGTTTTACAAGATGCCTTGTTCTACCTATATTGTTCTAGTTGGTTCGTGCAGGGGTACTGGAGGTTATGATGACATTATAATAAGAGAAGGTAAGGGACTAGATAGGGATATACCAGAGAGATGTTTCATGAGTTATCAAAGCCACATACACCTTTAATTTGAATTATGTTAATTAAGCAGTACTAGTTAGTATTATTGTTAATGGAGAAATGGATGTAGGGTATTATATATCTGAAACTCCAGCTATCCTTTAAACACTAAGGAGTAGAGTTACCGCCTGATGATTTCTCCTATCTAAAGATCAATTAAGACCAAATAAGTTGAAAACTAATACAAACTGGAGTACCAGTAATTCAAACTTTATCTAATCAGGACTCTATTAACAGCTAAAGAGACGCAGCTTTCTTTTAAGAAGATATATGGATTGTAGAAAGAGGAGATTGTATTTTAAGTAATGTTTGTGGAATATTTGTAATTGCATATCTTGAAGGCACCAAAAAATAATCGCTCATCTGTCTTCACAGACAGACAGCATATGAGCCTATTATTACTGATAGTGAATTAGAAGAAAGAACCCACTGTGGGTTAAGGGTCACCAAGAGTTTTGTTTGGGGGGGGCGCTACCAGTGAGAAGAAGTAATTGATTATTTGGTTTCAGTGTCTGAAGACCTTGTGTACAGGATGATCACGAATCATTCCAGAGAAAGAAACAACATAAACTACTCATGAGGAACAGGCAAGATGTCCCAGCATCAATCACTGAGAGTGGCAATCCAACTGTGTGTCACACTTGGGACGGGGAGTGGGGACAGGTTGATGGAATGGCATCTGGGGAGGTGACATAAAGAATTTTGTCCTGTGTGCTAGAAGAGCAGGCCTGGGTCACTCTCAGTCCCACTTCTGATGACCTTGTAGAGTTGGAAGGTAAAGAAGGCAAAGGAACAAACTTCTCCCACTGGCTCAGCCTTGACAAACACACTCGAGTTATTTTCTCTTTGTCATCATCTGTTTTTCTCTTCTGTAACAAGAAGCCATGTGTGAAGGCTTTCACAGATCTTTCACCCTCAAGAGCTCCAACTCCTCATTCAGGTGTGTGGATCCCCACTAATTATCGTGGATCCAACTGATAACCTCCTGAAGAGGAGGAAGAGTCCCTGAAAGAAAATACTCCTTTGTGAACAGGCAGTTGTTAGCCAGTATGAGGCCCAAGGAAAGGGAACTATTTGGAGGAAGGATTCCAGTGCTCTAGCATGCCTCCTGCTGGAAAACTATAGAGAAGGTGTGACATTTATAGATCGCTTTGCCTGTGAACCTGAGGGATCTCTTTAATGTTTGAGAGGCAGAGCCCATCCGATCTGTTTCGTCTTTGTCTGCTTTCTCCTCCTGACACAAGCTTTTGCTTTTGCTTTTGTTTTCTTGTGCACAGTCTATGCCTAAACTCCAGCTCACTGATTATCTTTAGGATCTTCTAGAACAGGCTTGTGACAGGCAACTCTGCTGGAATGCAGCCTTCTGCCCAGCACTGCTGACATCTCAGGCCCTTTGCAGCCCCAGCTGGAGATAGAGAAAGACTATGGGAATACTGGAGAGCTTCTCCCTATGGGTTCCATTTCTTACTGGCTGTGTGTCCTAGTAACCAAAGTTATTCTTTGCCATGTCTCTTGCAACATGGAAGCAAGCAAGCTCTTATCCTTCTCTTACAGAAGAATTTACAAAACCAACCCTTGACTGCTCTTAACCTCCAATCCTTTACACCAAAGACCTTTTTGCTCATCTTGTTCTGGGCTAGAGTTATGTCTGTATCAAGGTCACAAAGACTCAGGCAGAAAGTTGAAGAATAAACTGAATATATAAACTTAGTTCCTTTGCCCTTCCAGCCTCTCTGCTTCTATGCAATCTACATTTTTATGAATACATCTCTTTTATATGGATTTTCCAAAGTCTTGGTCCTGCAGGTACCCATACTCCACAAGGTCACTGCTATTGTTCTGCTAAACTCAAATTCTGGCTTAGAGGACTGAAAGAGCAAGCACCAGAGACCTCCTCCCGACTCAGCAGTACTCCCCTGCTCAGTGCTCATCACCGTAATGGCATCATTTCCCTCTGTTGGTCCTCTTTTATCAATTGATTATTTTCCCCATGGGGACTAGAAAACACTTTAATCATGCACTGCCAATAAGATATAAAGAGTTGGGTTGATAGCCACTAAAAACCACCTTCAGTCGGGCTCTTCTTTATTGGTATGACAGTTTTACAAAGTTCTTTGAGAATCCGCTGATGAAGCGGACAGCCATGAGGCTCACATGGCGTATGGCAACTAAAGAGATAACTGGGAGGGAATGAAAGCGTTAGGGATTTCTGAGCCTTGTCTGTCGTCCTCACAAAGCACTGCTTTCCATACTAATTTAGGAGTATAATCTAGTGCACACACTTCTGAGACTAAAACCTGTGATTTGAGAGACATGTGACTAATCCTCTCACATGCAAATAAACACATGTGCAGGGGATAGAACTGTGTCTCGCAGCCCCAGCAGCTTGTCTGTGGGTTGCCTGGATGCATCACAGGCGGATTTGCTATCTCTACTGGGAAAGCCTTCTGTGCTTTGCGTCTTAGATTCATCGGAGCAAAATGACAGGTCAAGTACTCAGTTTCGACCTCTGATGCAGGAACCCTCTAGGTCTTCATGGTGAATCGGTTAGGCAGTTTTTTACCATTGCCATCCAGAGGATGAAGAACAAACAGGTGATTCCTGGTAACTGTTATATGCTTATCAGGTTGGACGGGAAAATCATTGAGGGGAAACAGAAACTCAGACACTCAACAAAATTTCAGTGCTGTTTTGACTGAGTATACTCAGCCATCAGTAACTCATACACCTGCTGGAGCTGGGGTCTTTTGTTATTTGGGGATCCTGATGCATGGATCCTTTCCAAATTTTTGTAACATACTGAGAGTAGCATCTCTTTACACACAGGATGGCAGATTTTAAATGCACTAAGTGTATAGATCAGTTTGGGCTGTAGCATAATGGAGCTAATGTGGAGTAAGCTACAGCTGCCTTAACCTCTACATCTGAACTAGGATGTGGCATTATCGCCTCACCTTAAAAAGGACAAAGGCTTTGTTGTAGTAAAACAAGAGTTGGAGAATTAAACACACACACACACACACACACACACACACACACACACACACGGCTGATTCTTGCTAATCATAGGTGGGATTAAGAAAAAATTGTTCAAGTATTGATCACTAATTACTTCCAAAAGGCAAATAGAGCAATACAATGCAAATGTTTGTACGAGTGGCACTCCATTTAATTCCCTAGCAGTTAGGGCGAGAGAGCAACACTCAGCCGAGCAGCTTGTTCAACATTATCAACATACAGTCATTAGCAAGCTGCAAGCTGCTTCTGAACCAATACCTTACAGTTACTCTACATCTACTTAGCTCAGGGATGAAATGATTTTAGGTCTACTGACAAGCCCAGATGGAGGGCATTACATGAAGCAGGTGTTTCATCCTTGTTTATGTGTAATCATTTTCTAAGGATCCACTATATGCTAAATACCATCCACTGTTTGATTATTCATCCAGATACATGAATATTATTCTATGTAGGCAGGAAGTTGGTTACCAAGATCCTGAATGTGAAAAGATAAACCCCATGCATGTTTTCCAACTCTTGGGTCATGAGCTATTGACCTTGAGATTCTTGATTATAAAAATATATTAAAATATATAATATGTATCTAATATGTTTATTTTGTTTACTTGTGGTGTGTGTGCAGGTGCATACTCCCATCATGTGTCCTCCTCTATCTTTATCTCAAGCTTTATTTGTCCTGAAAATGGATGGCTCACTGATGCTGTAGCTTCCCTTTTCAACTGAGCTAGCTGGTCAACCCCAGAACTTTTCCCATCTCTACCTTCAGTGCTAGCCTTACAGGTGTTTATACCATGCTTGACTATTTTACATGGGACTGGGGATCAGTACCATTTATAGAATGTACTGGACCATATATTTTTAAGTATCTTTGCATCTATCTCAAAAAAAAAAATGGAGAATTAGCAAAGTAGGATGCAAAGAATTCTGAGGCCCTAAATAGTGTCATGGTGTGTTCAACTAGAATAGACTTGGTGTCTAACCTAGGCCTGAGCCTTCATTCTGTAAATGATTTAGCAGAATGATCTGTACAGAATACAATACTGGCATGTGACCTCAAAGACAGAATTTCCCAAATGATCTGTTTGGTGCTAAAAACATATAGATACAATGTCAGTGGTCTAAAGAATTTCAAAAGATACACTGTTTTATTGTTTGTTTGTTTGTAACAAGGTCCTGTATGAAGCCTAAGCTGGCCCCAAACTTGTGATCTTCTTGCTTCAGTCCTCAGAGTACAGGCATTACAGGTGTACATTATAATCAACCTAAGAAAATACACATTTAAAAAGTAGCTGTTTTCATGTTCATAGTAAGAGCGTAAGAAGCATGCTTGAGGAGCTTCAAAGATCACCTTACATCCAAGCACCCCAGCCAGCACCAGTGACTAACACCATCCAAAGTACATGGAGCAAGAACTGTTGTGAAATTCAGAAGTACAGAAACTCACTTAACACCCAGAATAGTCTGGGAAAATACATACTGTGGTCATCAAATTGCAAATTAGAAAGATAAAGTCCAAAGAAGCTAGCTTGGGGTGACCTGAGGTATTAACCCTATCAGTTGGGCTCTGCAGTCCACTTTCTAGAAAAAGAGCTGAGGCCACTTGGGAAGAGAAAATGCAGGAGAAAGCAATGACATGTGACATCCTAGTGTAAACTAGTGATGGCTGTGTTGCATAGGTATGGACAGTACATTTGCTTATGAGCATCAATGGATCTACTTCACAGAGAAACTTCAGTCATCTCCTATAGTCGCTTCTATAAATTGATATAGTTTATTGCCAATTTGCATTCATTTTACAGACTGACGAATCTGTAGTGCACTGCCTTAAGTGCCAACAAATGTACCTAGCCTTCAGGGTGAGTGACACCACCACTCATGTGCAAGTGCTGGCAGAGCTGGCCAATGGTAGAGCATCTAGTCTATAGACTCACATTGTCCCTTGTCCTCACCATTGCCATGGTCAGCAAGTAGTGACATGAAAAGCGCATTATCCACAAAGAGAAAGTCAAAGAGACATCAAAAATTAAAGAAGTCTGATAAGATTATTTACTAACTTGGAAAGCATATGTTGGATCTCCCACCATCGATATCTAAGCAGAGAAGGAAGAACTGCTCTGAGCTTCTCACACTGAAAGTGGCCTAGTTGGGGAGGCAGAAGCCATTAGTTTGCAGTGGTTTCTGTGACATTTGATAAATCAGGTGGTTTATGTCAATACAAATATTCCTTAGAAGTTCTAGATGCTTTGAATACAAAAGCAAACCATTCAAAAGCATTCAAGGAGACAGGCTCTTCCCAGATCCTCTGCAGTAGAGCCTCTCCCTGCTGTGTGGGACTTGAGGTGGTGACAGTGTCACTCTGATCTCTGCCCTGATGTCACAGAGTTCTCCCCTGGATGTCTGTCTGTCCCTGTGCTTCTTTTCTTCCCCTGACATGGAATACAACCATATCAGACCCAGAAATATTGTCTCTAGACCATCTGAAATGGCCCAATTTTAACATAAGTTTTACTCACACACACCAGGAGTAGCAATTTACTGTGTCTCGTAGAGGTCTATCATTGTATTGAAGCAATGGTTCACAATGTAGGGATTCATATTGGCTCAGAACATCCCAAGACCAAGTTCTCAGCACAAAGATTTATTTGTCCCAGAGGGACTAAGGGCAGTGAATAAGAGACAAAGGCAGGAGATAAAGGATGGGGGAGGAAATCAAAGAACAAGAAGAGAGAGGGGACATGGATATTTGTCCTGGCGGGACAAAGGACTGCCTCTGGATAGAAAAGAGACTGATGTGGCCCATAGGAAAATGGCAGTTTATAAAAGGAAATGGAGAAGACTGTGTTAGGATGAGTTGGTTTGTTTTGATTGGGCATGTTAGTTAGGTGAGCCGAAGGGGGCTTTGGATTGCTGTACTTCAAAAAGCTGAGGCTGGTAGTCAGCCTCAGGAGGAAGTGGCCAAATAAGGATATCTAGTGGATTTTAGCAAGTCAGAGGGAATCTAGGAGAAAGACAAGACATGCCATAGCCATATTTGATATGCTCAGGCTGGCTGGATGTTGAAAGGACTAATGAACCCAGATGAGGAAAGTTGCTTCAAACAATCTAGAGAGAGATGTTGATGGCCTTAACTTAATGATCCATCTCTGGTAGACACTAACATTTCACGTCATCAGATGAATGCAACAAGTTATTTACACTTCCATGAGGACCATGGATGAGTGGTTTCTTCTACTTAGGTGGTTTATGCTTTTCCAAAGTCTGAATCAAGCAGGGGAAATTGGGAAATTTGGCTTCAGGAATTCTAGTCCTTGCAATCAATGACTTAGAAGATTTGCACAAGTACTGGGTATCAACAGACCCAAACGTAACTACATTAGCTGATTTTTCATTAGCCAGTATCCAGGCAGCAATATCAATTTACAATTTGAAAATAGTATATGTAATGTTATAAATATATGTTAATTTAAAACACTCCCCAGATATCTGTAGTACAATTGTGGGGAGAATATTAAAAGTTCAGTAGAACTGAAAGAAATGGTACCGAAGGAAAAGATGAGCCTTATCATCCATGTTCACAAAAACAGTGATAACAACAACAAAAAGCATGACACTGCCCACATGTCTGAAATATTTCATCAATAAATTGTGGTATATTTCTAAAACAAAACCTTACACAAAGGTGGGGCAAAAGAACTAAAGGTATGCCCAGTAAAATGCTGGCTTTTTTTAAGTGGATGGGGAAAAATGCTAAGGAATATATTGGTCATGAAATGCAATTTTATAATAATATGAAATAATTTGTGTCAAGATATTAAATCAGCATATGTAAGACAAGGAATGACTAACACAAAATCAAGTATAGCCTACAGGGGTAGAGTGTGTGGGACCCTCTCATGCACTAGTTTCTCTTCTGTTGTTCAGCTTGGCTGGTACAATTAGGAGCTTGTATTTATTAATGTACCCTACTAATATGAATATACATATACATACTTTAATGTTACAATACTTTAATGACATTCACTATTTACCAATGTATATTGTTATTAAATGGGGGAAAATGTCTGAGTATGTGAAGAAAGTCAAAGGAATAAAAATGTCCTTCAAGTGACAACAGGTCATAGCACATGCCCCACTTTTGAGACTATTTGTCTAGGAGCTTACACTGTACTCAGTGAAATGAGACCCGGTGTAAAAATAACTAGATCCATATGACCAGGACAAATATCAGGTTTTTTGCTGAAGCAGTACAAAAATGGCATGGTAATAGAGAAAAAAGCAATTTATCTGTTCACATTCATCCCTCCTAACAGTAATTAAATGCATGCGTGCTAGTAGAAGCTGCGCTTTCTCTCACAATTCAGTAACACAGAGCAGAGCTTGGAATCTGAATGTTTTTATTAAATGTAAAAATAGCAATAAATCTGGGTTTTAATTATTGCTTAATTAAACGTATTCAAATTAACAAGTGTATTTGGTTGCACATTGATTCTTTTGTTTATCTTCTTAGCATTTATTGGTCCTTGAGTCTACTCCCATCATATTATTAGGGATGGGGTTATATACAGAAGAAATGCATTCACATGCAAATGTGTACATCTAATGAAGAAGACAGATGGATGTTGATACCCAATGATCCAGTGGGGTATGTGATATATGAGGGAAGCTACACCAGGATGGTTTCCGCACCAGGGAAAGAATTTGAACACCCCAGAAAGCAGAGAAAGAGGAAGAACTGTCCTGGAGTCAAACTGTAAGTGGTGATGCTGCATTTTAAAAACAGTTCACTATAAACTAGTGAACTATCCCAGAAAATGACCCTGGATAGGCTAAATAAATACATAAACTGTCATGTTTTTTATGTTGTTGAACTTGGTTAGGTTTTTATCACATCCAAGTGATAGGGGGTAGAGGGCAAAGAAAAGATGTCATGACACAGATTTACAGAGATCTGTGATGGTAGGCAGATGGTGGCAGACAAAAGTAAAACACTAGAAGAATTATCATGGGAGCTAGTGCCATGATTAGTTCTTTTTTTTTTTTTTTTTTTTTTGTCAACTCAACACAGCCTAGAAACAGCCAGGAAGAGGAAACCTCACTTGTGAAATTGCCTTGATTGTATTAATTAGCCTACGTCCATATCCATGAGAGACTGCCTTGATGAATGATTGATATGAGAGAGCCTCCCACTATGGCTTTTGCCATCCATAGGCAGGTGGTCCTGGGCTATATAGGGAAGCCAGCTGAGGAAGAGTGTGTGGGTGAGCCAGCAAATGCTATTTCTCCACGGTTTCTATTCCAGAGTTCCTGCTCTGAAATCCTCAGTGATAGACTGTTACCTGGAAGTGTAAATCAAACAAACCCAAGTTTCTTTGAATCATGTTACTTACCACCATAACAAAAAGCAAACAGAAGAAGGCACATTGAGATTTCTTAAAAGATGAGTATCAGAGGGGTCACCTGACAGAAAGAAATGGACACACTAAATCATATGTACTAGCTAGTGCAGTAAAGGGTCCATCATGCCTTTGGTGACCTAAGAGTGTACAAGCTAACAGACAATGATGCTTCTCAATGAGCAGGGTGGTCTATCCAGATGTACACACACTAAGAGAGGCTCAAGATCTAGGAAGTTCACCATGAGGTTCTGGGGGTCTGCACCATGAATGGAAAGGATGTAGGGGACAGGGCTGGATAGAGGAAGAAGTTCAAATTCTACAGTGAGCACCAGAATTAAGGTAACCCCATGTAGTCATCATTGCTCGAGAATTAGACATGGGGTTCGGAATGTCATATCATTCACTGGGTGACAGTTGCTCTGTGCGTATTTACATATGCTTACTCAGAGATATCAGTCCAATGCATAGAAGCGTTTTCCTCCCAAAATAATGGAATGCTTCTTCCAGACATTGAAGATGGAGTATTGAAGATGGAGCAAGGACATGAAAATTCCCATGTAAAAATGAGGTAACAGCATCTCCTGGAAGCCATGTGCTATGAGTAATAGGAAGACAATCACATTAAGCTATCAATTTAAGTGGTTCAAAAGATGATCAAGTTTGAGAAGAAATAAATGAAAAATAACAAAATATAGAAGGCGTGTAACTTTGCAGATGAGAGACCTTACCTTTCTGAGAAAGGCAAAGAACCATATGCCAAGGAGGGAACATCGTCAAAATGCTTAAGGACACCAGAAGGAAAGCTGACAGACCATACAGTCTTCCAGATTAAAAGCTGGGACATACAAAGAGGATTTAGAACCCAAAGAGCTTCAGGCTTCTCCAACACCAACCCTGGAAGCCAGGCCTTGCTTCAAAAACCATGAGAAGATATGATTAGAGATCTATGTTTTCATGTCTGTCTAGAATTTTTAACATTAAAATTAAAAAGGCCTGACTGTGGGTGTTAATAACCAACTTGACAGTCTCTAGAATCAATCACATAGGACACAAACCTTCATGCAAATAGTTTCTTATCTGCTAGCTCTGTCTTAATATTAACCCATTTCTATCAATCTAAGTATTTCCACGTGGTCTCATCGTACCAGAGAGAGGGCCCATCCCTCTGTTCTCCCAGGTCTTTACATCTTGACTCCTTCCTACTACTTCCTCTCTCCACCTAGTATCTTACTCCCACCTACCTTGCTTTCTTATTGGCCAACAGTGCTTCATTCATTAACCAATACAAGAAACATATTTACAGAATGACATCTCCCATCATCTCCTCTTCTCTGTCTAAAATAAAAAGAAGGATTTTAACTTTAACATAGTAAAATATATAACAAAACAGTTATCAAATAAGAACCACAGTTAACAATATTTAGTCCATTAACATTTAGCAAGATTTAAAGAAAATATTTTATCATCTATCCTATCTTTGTGAGTTAAAGTCCTATATGTAACTTAACTTTAATCCTAACTAAGAAAAACTATAACCATAACTGTCTTCAACTCCATCAAAGATCATAGAAGTATAATATATAAACTCTAGAAATGACAGAGACAACTTGCCTGGTCAGTCACCCAAAGTTCTTATGTAATGTTCCATCTTCAGCCTATAGGCCATAGTGTGTTTGGCAGACTCTTCAGCAAAGCAGGAAACTTTAAACTGTCCATTTGTATTGGCAGTTTTTCAGTCATTTTTCTCTGTGTCCTGCAGACTGTCTGGCAGACTCTTCCATGAAGCAGGAACCCTGTAGCAATGTCCATCTTGTAGCAGCAGTCACTTTCCTGTAGGTCCTGCATGTCCATTTTATACAGCATAAAGTCAAACAGTCCAGACAAGAGCAGTATCTTGCCCAAATGGCTATTTTTTTATTGCTCTATTTCTTCTAATACTATTTTTTCATTTTTTGAGACAGGGTTTCTCTGTGTAACTTTTATCTGTCCTAGAATTAACTCTGTATACCAGGTTTACTTTGAAATCACAGAGATCTGTTTGCCTCTGTCTCCTGAGTGCTAGAATTAAATGTGTGTGCCACCACATCCAGCTACTCTCTTTTTATTATTATTATTTTTAAACCATTGTATTCTGTTTCTTTTTCTCTCCCAAGCCTACATATATTTTAAAACACACTGCAAACCTTTAGAGGTTTTTTTTTAATCTGAATCTGTCTTCAATGTAAATCTTTATCTTTTTCTGGCCATGAAGCTTTTATCTGGTAAACAACAACATTACTAAAATGAAAGTCATAGCTATATTAGCCTTGGTCCATCAAAGATGGCAGTGGGTATTTTTACCACCGTAACTGAGAACTATGCTCACTGCTTTGGTCTACACCACCATTCAGCATCCTGTTGCCAGCTTGGAGATGTGGTCACTGCCATTGCCAACTCTTATCAGTTGTTAGCAGAGCTCTTTAAAAGCCTTGCAGTTTTTTTTGTTTGTTTGTTTTGTTTTGTTTTGTTTTTTGCTGCTTATGCTGAGTCAGGAAACCTCCCTTAAAGGAGCTGTGCAAATCTCTGCTTGTCCTAGCAAAACAGAGTCCAACTGAGAAAAATTCTGCTACCAAGAAGCCTTGCTTGTCTCTGTTCTTTTGTTTCTAAAACCCTTCTTAAGTTTTTGTTAAGTTTTAAGTGGAAGTTCTTTGGTCCACGTTGGATGCCATTTTGTAGGTTTTTCCCATCAGCCTGGTTCCACCACCTTGCCATCCCCAAAATAATATACAGAGACACTGTATTTGATATAATGCTGTTGGCCAGTTACTAGTTACTTATTGGCTAGCTCTGTCTTAATATTAACCTATTTCTATTAATCCAAATATTTCCACGTGGTATTATCTTACCAGAGAGAGGGGTTGGCGTTCAGCCCTCTCTGTCCTCCATCTTGAATTACCTCCTTACTTCTTCCTCAAATCCTCCTTGTCTCCTAGTCCCACCTATCTTGCTTCCTATTGGCCAACCGTGCTTTATTCATTACCCAGTAAGAGAAATATTTACAGAATGACATCTCCCATCGCCTCTAGATTAACATTAATAGCGATGTTTGTGAGGAATCTTGATCATGTTAGGAGCTGTGGGAAGATCCATCTTTATTAAGGAAGGACCATTTTCTGGATGAAGATTTTTGGGTTATATAAAATGAAGAAGGCCACATGGGTATCAGTACTCTCTCCCCCCTTCCCCCGGCCCCGCTTCCTGATATGTAAGTGATATGACCTGCTGCTTCAAGCTCTTGCCACATTGGCTTTCCCAACATGATGGACCCTTGAACTGTGACTGAAAATAAGCCTTTCCTCCTTTAACTCACTCTTGACCAGGTATTTTTAATCACTGCCACATGAAAAGAAGTTGAGACAAATGGAGGCATTTGCTTGAGGATTTTCATGCATTTTTCTAATATATATTCCATCAAAATGAGAGGGAAAAAAAAAAAACAAGAAATCCATGAGGATTAGGAAATGTAGATATGGCCTGGATGTATAGATATGGGGATGTTGGGAAGCCTGGAATAGGCACGGCAGAAGCTTATGATCTGGGGCAGTTCTATGCTGTAGAGGGCTGCTAGGTCCTAATGAGACAAATGGTATCCTTAATACATTTATACAAAGTAAAATGGGAATTGTGTCCCTAGGATTGGATGTGTAGGTAAACTAAATACTGGCTGCCAAAAACTCTAAGCAAGAGATCCAACTCAATAGGTGAGAGTATTGTGAACTTCCAGGGAAGGGAGACTGCCTTGTAAGGAGCAGAAAATACTTTGAAGGCCTCCAGTGGTGAGTCCATATGAAATAGCATGTAAAGAAAATGGTACGAGAGAGTAAAACCATCAGCCAGGATAGAGGGAGATTGCTGTTGTTGCAATCCTGCATGACCTCCAAAGGGCTCAGCCACCAGGGTGACACTGCTGGGAAATAAGGACAAGCAGGTGGGGCTCAGGGCACTTGGGGTGTGTTTGTGAAGGGGATTGGGAGACCATGATCACTGAGTCTCCCTTTTTGTTTTCCTTGCCATGAGAGAGTATTTTGGCCCACTACTCATTCCACAGTGACATAACTGCCTCACGATGAAGCCAAACACCAGGAACTAGCCTCCAGTGGACTAGAATGTTCAGAATTGTGAGTCATATACTTTATACTTTTGCTATCTCAGGCATTTTTGTCATAGCAATGGGAAGATGGCTAACAGCCAACAAATACAAGTAGAACCTTGATCCTGCTGAAAAGCAAGGATAACTCTAGGATAGCAACAGTCTTTCCACTTGCTACGAAACTGTGTTGACTCTATGTGTTTGTGCGTGCGTGTGTGCGTGCGTGTGTGTGTGTAATAGGTATGAGCTCAGACAGTTGAGGCTATGGATATTATTTTTAATAACTGCGATGATTAAAAAAAAGAGCAGAAGTCATGATCAAGGATACTCTCCAAATAAAATTATACCCACAGCTTAATAACTAAAACTTGTAACTATTATCCAATATGGCATGGAATAAGGATTAGTTTAGGATCTAGAGACATTTATCCTGTGCTGTCTGGGTGGACTCCAAACACATTACACATGTCCAATAAAGAACAGGCAAAGAAGTGTTCAGAAAGATGCACAGATGGCCATGAAAGATCCAGGTGGTCCACACCATCAGAGTTAAGAAATGAAGACTGCTATCAGTGCAAGAAGAGGCAGGAAGTTGGTTCTTCTATAGTTTCTTGAGAGCCAGCAAAGTCTGACCTGAACCTCAATTTTGAACTCTGCTCTTCCCAACTCACTAATGATAAATGTGCCCTGTGTTCAGTCACCTTTTTAGAAAATGTCCTACACCATATTTTAATAGAAGGAGAAGGAGGAACTTTAAAGTACTTCCTTTTAAGGGAGAAGCCAAGAGTTGTCGAAGCTTGCATTAAGCCTCTTAAGGCACTGTGCATGGAGCTCAATTAGCAGCTTGGGTCATCTAGCATGCATGAAACCTTCTTTATCCCCAAACAAAACCAGGTGAAGTGGCAAATACTTGTAATTCCAGCCCCCCGGGAGGCGGGGACAGGAAAATAAGAAATTCAAGGTCATTGTTAGCAGCATACCAAGTTTGGTCAGCCATAGGAAGGAAAGAAAAAGAACACAAACTATGTATGACCTTTCTCATGGACAGATGTGATTGGGTTACTATGTAGAAGTGGGCTTAGACTTAGACATTGTGTAGAAATTTAATAGAGTGGTTTTAAATGACCATTGGTATCTTTAAAATCAGTTACAAACAGTCTACAAAGTGGGATCACAAATGGGGAGGGGGAGACTCCAAATGTCACTCAGAACCAAATCGTTACAAACTATGACTGTAAAATTCAATCAGCAGAGGAATAAAATGTGAACCGAGCAGGCACAGAACGGGTGAGTGAAAAACTTGGACCAGAATACTGGCTCTTCAGCTCAGATCCATATCTGTGACTTATCTCAGCTCTGGAATTCTCTCTCATCTCTCCTGTACATTTAGGAGATTGAGTTTCCCATGGGGTATACAAATTATTAAGTCAAATGGTGCCTGTAACATGCCTGGCATGCTGCCCACCACATGGCGAATCCTTGCACTAAGAGCAACTATTTTTCTCACTCTTGTGATCATGTTGGTTAGTAGTTTTATCTGAATTCAGACCAGCTGGTGTGGGGAGATGGCTCCATGGATAGGAGTATTTGCCATGCAAGAGTACAAACCTGTGCTCACTCCCCAGCACCCGTGTTAAAGCTGAACATGGCTATAAACCCAGAACTGTATGGAGACAGAAAGATCAAGGGGGCTTGCTGGCTGCCAGCTTAGTTCCAGTTCATGTAGAGACCTTGTCTTATTTAGAGAGGAATGGAGCTAGAATCCTCTTTGACCTATATGCACATGCACAAGTATGCACACATGTGCTCCTACAACACACACATATACAGCTTACATACATATATACACACACACAAAGATGCATCAACTGCAAAGGCTTCAGACCAAATGCACGGATAAGATTTCTATCCATAACTGGTTGGGTTACCCTGCTATAGGTTATGGATGTGAGGGGCAGGGTTAAACTAATATCACTTAAAAGTGTCACTGCTAGTCCACAAACTGCCTTTAGCAGCAATCTCAATGGAAAACCTAAGCATAACAGTATTAATTGACAGCTTGACAGGATCCAAATCACCTGAGAAAAAAGTTTCCAGGCCCACTCACAAGGGAGTGTTCAGCCTCTGTTCTTGCTTGTGAGAAATTTTGGTGTTTAGGTTAATTGACATGGAAAGAGTCATATTAAAAGGGGGTGCCAGTTTCCTGGGGTCCGGGAGGGGGCTTCTAAGAAGACAGCTATTTAAGCAGGAGCCTCATGTTCTTTACTCTCACCTGCAGTTACAGGATCCTCATACTCTTCACTCACACCTCTAGACATAGGAGCCTTCACACTCTCCACTCACACTTGTAGACACAGGAGCCTTCATGCTCTCTACTTTTACCTGTAAACACAGGAGCCTTCATGCTCTCTACTCTTACCTGTAGATGCAGAATGACTTCAAGCTCCTGTTATGAATAGGTTTTTCCCCTGCCGGTCAGGTCCCACAGCCACACCAGCCCCAAATAATACACAGAGACGCTGTATTAGATATAAAGCTGTTGGTCAGTTACTTGTTTCTTATCATCTAGCTCTGTCTTAAATATTAACCCATTTCTATTAATCTAAGTACGTCCACATGGTCTTATCTTACCGGAGAGAGAGCCCGCCATTCTAATCTCTCCATCCTCCATCTTGAATCTCCTCCCTACTTCTTCCTCTCTCCTCCTAGTCTCCTAGTCCTGCCTATTTTGCTTTTCTATTGGACAACAGAGCTTTATACATATTTACAGAATGACATCTCTCATCAAGCTCCTTGTGCCTTGACTTCCCAACCAAACCCTTGAGTGATGAACCAGAAAAACCTTTCTCAATTACAGTTCCTGTGGCCAGGGTATCTCATCTTAGCAATGGAAAAAGAAGCTAAGACATGGAAAAAGTCACAGATAAAACAGAATTCTTCCACTGTGACTGGATGCCACTCTCTTGGAACAAGTCTCTCACCCCAGGGGATCAAGTAGAACCCTTATGTTAGTCCAACAGTCTTGGAAGGAGAAATGATTCTCACCACAGGATTTTCTTAACCTGTGGTCATGTCTCAGGCATAGGTGTCCTTGCCAAGCAGTAGGACAGAGATGCCAAAATGTCCATGAGCAAAAAAGGAACTTAGTTTCTCTTACTAGGCAGCTCAAAGTGTTGGATACACACTTGGGTAGAGGCTACATTAAACACATAAACTCCTGTCACTGTTACTTTCTAAAAACCTGGCAATTCTAGACTGTAAAAAAGGAGGCTTTGAGAAAGCATGACAAGGTGTTCCCATACCTAAGAGTAACTGCAGAAAACATGGATTACATATGTACATGTATTTAGCTATAGGCAAAAGAAGCAGTGAGAATTGGGGCCTTGGCTATCCAAATAAGAGATGAAAGAACAATTTATTCAAAAGATCTTGTCCCTTTCCCCTTCTTTGGGGGACCATATATGTTTCTCTTAGGGTCCTCTTTGTTTCCTAGCTTCTCTGGTGGTGTGAATTGTAGGCTAGTGATCCTTTGCTCTATGTCTAAAATCCATATATGAGTGAGTACATACCATGTTTGTCTTTTTGTGACCGGGTTACCTCACTCAGAATGGTTTCTTCTAGTTCCATGCATTTGTTTGCGAATTTCAAGATTCCATTTGTTTTTGTTTTTTGTTTTTTGGGTTTTTTTTCTACTGAGTAGTACTCCCTTGTGTAAATGTACCACATTTTCTTTATCCATTCTTCAGCTGAGGGAATCTAGGTTGCTTCTAGGTTCAGGCTATTACAAATAATGCTGCTATGAACATAGTTGCCCTAGACCGCCTGAACATGGGTGTCAGTTAGGAGGCCTGGGTAATCTATGGGGCCTCTGGTAGTGGATCAGTATTTAGCCCTAGTGTACAAATGGACTTTGGGAGCCCATTCTACATAGAGGGATACTCTCTCCGCCTAGACACACAGAGGAGGGCCTAGGCCCAGCTCAAAATGATACGACAGACTTTGAAGATCCCCCATGGGAGGCCTCACCCTCCCTGGGGAGCAAACAGGAGCCCTTTTGAATATCTAAGGTGTGCTCACCAAATCCAGTGTCCTTGGGACACTAAGGGTAGCTGTGCTCATGGATACAGTCAACACAGAGATGGAACAGGAGGAGGAGCCCAACTCCACAAATGACCATGATGCTATTCAACCTTAGGTCCATGGGTACCAATATTCCTTGCAAAGCCACAAAGTGATCAGCTGACCTGAAATAAGTGTCTTGCCACAGACAATTATAATTTTCTGCTGTTGACTGGGCCCTGTATCAGACAGAGGCCTGAGGTTGGCCTAGCATGCTTTCTGCAGTTTCTCATCATCAAGAAAGAACTGTACTTAGCCTGCTGTCTTAGAGGATTCTGTGGGCATGTGTGGCATGCTTCCATGCTCTGTGAGAATCCATATGGCCTCCAGGCAAGCAAAGTGAGCCTTGGGTGGCTCTCAGGAGGTATACTTTCTAAGATCAGTTGTCACAGACCAACATCTGGGAAGAGTGGACTCTTTAGGAGACTTGTCTCACATCCCAGATGCCAGCAATTAGGAGCCATAGGAAGGAAGCAGTAGGATAAAAGCTATCAAGTGAAAGCCCCTGACACATGTCTATTGATCTCTTGAAAAGAAAGGCTTTCCATTTTGCACATTACCAAAGAAAAACACATCTTCTTAATTTTCTATCCAAAGAGCTAGGGTTCCTTACTACCACTGGCTAAGCATAGTGTAGGGTAGAAAAATGTTGACATATCATCAGGAGTGGCCCATAGGAATGCTTACCCTGGGAAATGGAGGAATCCTACCCTGGAGACTCCTACATTGACAGCAAAAACAGGGTGGCCATTTTAATCTATGATCACCGTTTTGCACTAAAGCAAACGTGAGACTTTTATGTAAGGATATACAAGTTTTTAAATATATATATATATATATATATATATATATATATATATATATATATAGAGAGAGAGAGAGAGAGAGAGAGAGAGAGAGAATGTAAGTGCTGGGTGTTGAGGCTTTGCCACCACTGTTGAGTACTGTTCCCACTGCATACTCCACAACAGTCCCATGCTCTACCACTGATGCTTCCTTCTCCCTAGGAATCACTGAGCTGCCCAAACAGTTTCAGGAGGAGGTGATGAGGCAGGGCATCTCATATGAGGCTTGCTGGCAGAAGGGACCTGCTCTTCATCACTGACTTGACACATCAGAATAATTTGGGAAACTCCGAATTTGTCAGAAAGCCTCATTGTAAAAACACGCAAGGAATTGGTGGACATTTCTACAACATAAACACATGAAGAGCCCTCCCAAGTATTATATCTGATTCTCAGTTTTCTGTTCTTTTAGCAGCCATGAAACACAGTGAAATCAGCTGAAGGTCTTGAGTTCTTCATGGTGGGTGGTCCATTTAACAGCACTATTTAGTTATATGGATATTAGAGGCTTCAAAATACAAAAGGGCAGGAGAGATCATAGGCCTGAAAGTTCACCTGCCATGGTTTTTCTATGGAAATATAAAGAGATAGCGAAGTCCTCAACACCTGGGCCATTTATGTAGAGAGACAGAAGATCAGAGGCTTTACCAGAGAGGAGCCTCTGATCCCCTCCCTCCCCCAACACACACACCTCCACCTACCACCTCTGGCTACATGGTTTACAAAGTCTCATTGAAATATGGGATTGCTATTAGTTTGGCGTTAATAACTATGCACAATACCTACCCAAAAGGTGTCAGAAGAGGGTGTGTATACTTCAGGGCTGAAAATAAGTAGCTGTTACTTTTAAGTCACTACACACATGCACCAAGGGCCCTGCCCACCAGCACAATCAAGTATTATTTGCATGTGTAGCATGTGTATTCTTTGCATTAGCGTGTAGCATGTGCTGTCAACAAAACCCACAGCTGGGTTAGATTTTCTTATTCTTTTTCACAGAACATCCATAGTGCAGGGGTCCCTGATGGGTGGAGAAGCTCTGCTACCCTTGTAGCCATCACAGAAGGTCAACGTAAGATCACTCACATCTTAGAGAAGGGTAGGGGATTCGGAGACTCAGAAACCAAGAGACAGAGGTGAAATGACTATCCAACTACATAAAGCAAATGTCTGGCATCAAGCCTAATCTTATCAATCTATGAGAAAGGCCCTTTCCTTGCCTTGCTGCTGTATAAGTGTATGTTGACAGCATTGGGGATCTTGTGCTGATCACAAGACTTGACTGACAGTTATATAGGTTTTGATGAATAAAACATGAGATAATAAAAGTGTTATTACTTCTAAGATGCAGTTGAGTAGGTAAAAGAATTCCAAATGGGAAACAAGAGCCCATCTTCCCCAGGAGAGGCTTCAGAACCCACTCATTATCCTGACATTGGCTTTGCACAAGCCCACCAAAGGATCAGGTGATGAAAATTGTGAGTCCGTATCAACAAATGCTGGCTGAGACACTAGTGGATGAAGCCATACATTGTGAACATCCTGGATGGCCAGGTGCCTGACACCCTGGGATGTCTCACCTACTTGATTGTTCTGCTCCCTATGGCATCTTGTAGGATTATTCGATTTTTGTTTTTAATCACAAATTCTGTAGAGTCCAAAATACTGCTGCTAGTTTGTTCTACACCTCAGCCGCTCACCTCAGCATAATTCTTGAATGACTAAATACAGAAGAAAGGTAGTTTGAAACATGATACTTATCTAGAATAACTTCGAAACAAGCCCATGACAAGCTGGTGTTGCTGACAGAATCCTTTGGTTTCTTATCAAAGGTAAAAACAAATTAGCTTTTTAATTTTGATTTGGTTGTCTGTCAGACATAATAGACTTTCTAGTTCCTGCCACCCCAGGGAGCCAACAAATCACACAGTGCTTCTATCTGGATTTTCTCTGGGTCACCCTTGGTCTGGGTGACTCTTTCAGCAATAGAGGCAAGAACACTAGTTCTGGGCAAAGAAACGTGTTCAAATCCTACCATAGGACAAATATCCCCAGAATGAAATCTCTCTGTTATAACTGGGAGCACAAACAGAAAACTAATGAAAGCTCTATAATTCTCCCACAATTCCAAGCACAGAGACCGAAACAAAACTGACACAGAAGAAAGTCTAGTGTGCAGCCAGAGGCACTACACTGTTTGTCTTATGTTTTGAAACTTGCATGGTTTGGGGAAATGTTTGTCATTAATTTCATGCCAAAATATAATGTCAAAACACTGGCACTCCAGCATCCCTGGGGCCACCTAGTAATTGAATCAGCTCTCAAGGACAGCACAAGGGGAATGTGTTTCCCAGCCACCCTGCTCCAGGACAAAAAGGATGCCTGGTGGTGATGTGGGGCCCAAAAGCTGTGGCACCATGAGGATGTGGTAAAGGCCAGTAGCACAAACCCCACTTGTGGTCAGTTGTAACTTCAGTAATTATGTGCAGGCAAGAGGCATTTATTTACTAATCTATGCTTTAGAAAATCCCAACTGCATGCACTGTAAAGCCAAGAGGGAGGAGTGCATAGAGGGATGAAAATGGGGAAGAAAGCGGGAAGGAACAAAGGAAGGCAGAGAAGAAAATGGGAGGGAGGGAGGAAAGGAAGGCATGGAGGGGAAGGAGGGAGAGAGGAGGGAAGGAGTGGTTGTCTCCCGTTGCTGTGGAAACATAGTACCTGACATGTGACTCATTGGTGAATTATGTGGCTGCTTGAGAGTATGTGTTGATGGAAAGTGACATTCCTTGCGTGACTTTCTGTGTTACTATAAAATCAATTGATTTTACCTCTCTAGTGTTCTCATCGACGCTGCCTTGTGTTTCTGTGTCCGCGTCCTTGGTGTCACATTGATATGGTGGGAATTAGGAAAGAATAGGGTTATTGGAAATAGCATGTGGAAAAGCAAGGCCTTCCACATGAATCACATAATGTCCCAGAGCCCTGGAGAAAAACCAGAGGTTAGAATCAGATAAGTTAACTGAGGAACATGGAGACAAGTCTCGGGTAAATGAAGTCAAAGGTGAGAGGTCATTCTGACAGACTCCGCACTAATAAAATGAATCATAAGGAACTAGGGTGATGATGAAGAAATTGGTAGATAAGGAATAAGTGGATAAACCCCTAGAAACACACAGATTGAACCAAGAAGGATGAGAGTCTGAGCAGGATAAACGACAAGTAAGGAAATGAAGCAACACAAAGTCTTACAGCAAAGAAAAGGCCAGGATCAGATGGCTTCAAAACGACATCACCAAACAGAGAAGGGGGGCTAACATCAGCCCTTCTGAAATGCTTACAAAAAATGGAAAAATGGAAAAAAAAAGTTTTGACCCTAATATGAAGCCAGAGGTACTACAGAATAATAAAAACTACAGGCCAACGTTTCAATGAGCATAGGTGTAAAGACACTTGGCAAAATATTAGCCAGCCAAATTCAGGCTCACACTCAGAGGTGATTAAACAGGGTTCATTCAAAAGATATAAGACTTGATTTGCATGTCCAAAAGAATCAGTGTGAGCCACCACACTAACAGAATGGAATGTAAAAATGAAAACACATGATCATCTCACAGGATCAGAAGAAAACCCCATGAAAAGATTAGCATCCACTCATGACAAAAATTGGACAGTAGAATCTCAACAAATAGTTACAGAGGGGGATTTCCACAATGTGATTGTCTTAGGTGGGGTCACTATTGCCCCATCATTACCAAAGCAACTTGGGGAGGAAAGGGGTTATTCAGCTCATGATTCCACATCCTAGTCCATCATCTAAGCAAGTCAGGACAGGAACTCAAGCAGGACAGGAACCTGGAGGCAGGAGCTCATGCAGAGGCCATGGAGGGGAGCTGCTTACTGACTTGTTCCCCATGGCTTGTTCAGCCTGGTTTCTTATAGAACAGAGGACCACCAGCCTAGGGATGACACCACCCCAAATGGGCTGGGCCTTCTCCCAGCAATCACTAATTAAGAAAATGCTCTACAGGCTTGCCTACAGAACAATGTTATGGAGCCATTTTTTATTGGGGTTCCTGCCTCTCAGATAACTCTAGACTGTGTCCGATTGTCACAAAATTAGCTAGCACAGTGAGATAGGCACAGCCAGAGAGAGAAGTGTCACACTTGACCCCTATGAACTGGTATCAGATGAGGACACTCACATGGCTACTTCCGTTCAGCTTGGTACTAGAAGCAAGAACTATATCAAGTAAGCAAGAGGGAGACCGTGTAAACAAACCAGGAAGGAAGCACAACTATCCACTCTGGATCCCTCCGTGTGAAAATTCATAAGGAAGAACAAACAACTGCCCCTAGGATTAATGAACAAACTCAGCAACATCTCCAGATTTAAAAGTGATAGACACAAATAAGTAGCAAGGCTAGGCATGATGGCACACACCTTTAATCACAGCACCCAGGAGACAGGTGCAGGTGAATCTCTGTAGGTTCAAGGCCAGCCTCTTCTATATAGCAAGTTCCTGTCCCAAAACCCTACCCCAAAATTTTTTTAGAAAGAGTAAAAAACTCAACAACAGACACACTAAAAACAAATAATGTAGAAATAAAATCATGCAAAGAAGGCTTTCCTGTTTACAGTAGCATACAAATAACACAGCAGGGATAAATGTAGCCAGAGACCAGACAGAAAACTGTTCTGTTACAGCCGCCCAAACAGGAAGCAAGTTGTTGATGATGATGATGCAAACGACAGAAAAGTTTTAGATTCCTGATTTGGAACAATCAATATTATTAAATATTCATACTAATTCAAATCAAAGTAGTTTCAAGACAGTCTTTATCAAAACTAAGGAGTGGGGTTGGGAAGATGACTCAGAAGTTAAGGGCAGTGGCTGTTCTCGCAGAGAACCCAGGTTTGGTTCCCACTCTCTGTAAATCCAGTTCCAGGAGAGCCAATACCCTTTCTGGCCTCCATAGCCACTGTATACACAAGTGCAAACACAGACACGCAGGCAAAACAGTCACACACGTAAAACAAACATAAAACAGTCTTTAAAAAAAAACACAGGGGTATCACTCACAGAAGTACAAACAGCAATTCTAAAATATATAAGGAATCACAAGAGACCCTAAGAATGGAGGAAATCTAGTAAAAATCTAGTAAAGTAACACTGGAAACACTATGTTCCCTGATTTCCAAGATGTTAAGAAAAGAGAGCTATTTCCTCCCTATCTCCAAGCCCAAGCCATTGTTATAGTTTGGTCTCAACCATGAAATACAGTTTATTGAACTAGATCAAAATATAGGCGATAAACCAGTACATCTGTAATTTGACACTGGGCCTCCAGTTGCCATGATGGCTCTCATCTGTAAACGACCCTGCCCGTCCCATCTGGAGAGCGACTGTGGTACACTCAGATACTTTCTTCCGTAGCATAGGGTGCAGTTACCCTCCATTCCCTTCTGCTCCTGTAAAAACTGCCTGTTTCGAAGCATCCAGCTCCTTTTTTAGGTTCCCAGCTCCTGGCATCTAAGTAACATTTAGGCTTTCCATGTGCATGGGAACTTTTGTGTTTAAGTCCAAAGTTCCTTATATCACTCTAGTACCTATGTCACCCCATACTTTCCTCATCTCTGTCACATCCTCCTGCATATGACAACACAGGAGTTGTAACACAGAACGCAGGATCTTGGAGCAGAAGAAGGCACAGAGGTGCCACACCCTACAGAAAGGTCCAGGTTGAGAACAGAACCAGGCATCCCTTGCAAGATCGTGAAACATGGCATTCTCAGAAACAAAGGAATGAGAATTATTATATAATTATTACATTGTTATATAAATATTATAATATTATATAAATATTAATATAACAGAGTGTTGCCATGAAAGATAGAGTTGTAGGAGTTAATGAGCTGGCATCCAGCTGTCAAGGGCCAAGCCTGCTGATTACCCTCACAGAATTCCCATCCACTGTCCTTACAAAGTCAAGGATGCCATGGCAGAGGACAGGTGCCCAGGAATTCAGTCATCTGCTCAGGGTAGCCAGTCTCTTTCAGAAGCCAATCTCTCTGGCTCCCGAGCCAGGTCAACCTGATTGGTCTTTTCTCCTGGAGCTCCCTGATGGAGTAGACAGCAAAGCTGACAGTGCAGAGACGGAGGCTTGGTGGTCTCCCCGGAGCATAGGCTTGAATGCTTCTGAAAGCCCAGGGAGCTGTCTGGTGCTGCTAACTGCCTGAGCAAATCACCGCATGAATATCTTTATCCGAGACCTATTTCTGCGTGTTGTTTGCCTACAGCTGAGCAGGGCTCCACTGCTCCTGGAACCCAAGGACTGAAAATTCTGCTGGGTGAAACAAACACAACCAGCAACTCCAGGTCCCCAGACAGCCTCCAGGATGTAATGGCTCTGCTCCCACCATCAAGCATAATGGCAGCCGTAGCCAAGTGCAATCAGCCCAGGGATAGCTCTCCCTGTGAACTTCCTCTCCACAATGTGCCTAGTATCCCAATCCGGGTCAGCACAGACCAACCCCAGGGTGGTTGCTGCACCTGTGTAAGCACGCCTGCTTCAAACACATATGAATTCTGTCTTTTCCTGTAGTAGAGAGGGACAAGCTACTCTCTGCTTCCAGCTGGAATCATGAACATCATCAGAGAGCAGCCAGAAACACATCCTAGAATCACCCCTAATTTCTCTTTTACCATGATTCTAGCCTTAGTTTTGATGAAGAGGCTTTCTCTGATGAGAGAAGTTTTCTCTAACCAAAGCACCCATCTTGTGTCAAGAATTCCATCCTCTCCAGCATCTCTCAGACTCTTTGGAGTCATACTCCAAATAATTTTCAGAAGTTTTGTTATCTCCAAGAGCTTGTCATGAGATGGAGAGGTAGCCTAGGGCAATGCCACCCCATGGCTCAGAAAAGCTAATCTGTCTCAGCACAACTTAGAGTCGGTGTCTTGACAGTAACCCTGAAGCCAACCTTCCCTCCCTACCCCAACAAAAGTTGATCGATGAAGGGTCCAAAACACCCTACGTCACCTGGAAAAGCAGAAAGTGGCACAGAAATCACAAACACTGAACACCTTTTGTCTGAGTTATGTGGACAGTAGTGAACAGTCAGTGGCATGTGCAGAGCTCTCACTGGACTAAACATACATAAATGGACTTGTCCTTCAATATGCAACTCGCACACTCACCAGCCAAGTCTCAGGTCACTTTCTTCTCGGTATTCATGTGTAGAAAAGTAAGGTTATTTGTTACAAATACATCTTGTTTGTAGAAAGTCTTAGAATATGAAATATAATTCTGAGGGTTTCTTTTATACCCAACAAACCTGAAAATATAAAACTTAAAATAATTTTCAAGTTGAGAAAATGTCTAAACTTTAGCCTCTTTATTCCTTTTTATCACGATTCTCTCTCTCTCTCTCTCTCTCTCTCTCTCTCTCTCTCTCTCTCTCTCTCTCTCTCTCTCTCTCTCTCTCTCTCTCTCTCTCTGTGTGTGTGTGTGTGTGTGTGTGTGTGTGTGATTGGTAATCTTGGCTGTCACTTTGGTTAGATATAGAATCAACCAGGCCAGACTGGAACAGTAAATGAGGGAGGAAGGCTCTCCTCCAGTCTGACTGGAATCTTCCTGAGTGTCCCACAAGGAGATTCAGAGGAAAAGCATCCTGTCCTGCCTTCTTGCCTGCACTTCCTGCTGGTGAGTGCACCTACTCTGTAACTGTCCTTGTCATCACCTCCACTGACATTGGACCCAGCTTCATCAGCTCTTACAGGATGGACTAAAGATGGGTTTCTTTCTAGGAATCCTCCAGGCCTTCAGCTCTAGAGCAGTGAGCCTGCAACTCATAGGCTGAACCACTGCCAGGTCTCTACCTCAGTCTCCCTAGCCAGTGTGCAGACAGCCATTGTTATATCACCCAGCGTGAATCTCTAAAACCACTGTAATAAATCTGCTTTGCAATCTACATGTTCATTTTGTTGATTCTGTTCCCCCTGGACAATGCTGACTGTATGTAACATATGACTCATGGGTGAACAACTTGTTAGCCTGCTGGAGGCAGAAGTTTTGTAACCACCACATGGGTCAAGGCCTGTGACCCTCAGCCTCAGTTTCCCTGTAAAGGAGGGCTGTGCCAGCACCCTGAATAACCACTATGATGGAACATAGTGTCACTGTCCCCAACATCTCTGCCCTCTTAGCTTTGAGAAGAATACAGAGGAATGAAGAAGGAGCTTCCTGTTCCCAGTCTTTGCCTCTGTTGCCCCTTGACACCTGCATTTGTAGCCAGAGGATGTGATTGTCTCCCCAGGAGGTCAGGGAACAACTCATCTCCCAAGGCCAATTCCTCTGTTCACTGTGATCCGGAGGGCAGAGGCCAGGAAGATAGAAAAGCAGCACAGGGAAGTCTTCACTCTCTCTCCATCTGCTTTAGGGCAAACGTGAGGAGCGATTTCATGCAAAGCTCTGAAGAGGGTCTGGCCTCCAACAGCCGGGAAACCACAGCCCTTGGAGCCCAGCTGCCTTCTCCCAGGCAGGACTGCCAACACCAAGTCTGTGTCCTTCCTGACTTTTCACAAAGAAAAATTCTTCCATGTGCTGGTGTGGAGCTTTGGCTATGATAGATATCTTTAATTATATGACAATCAGAGACAAACTAATTAGATACCACTTGATAACCAATCAGTTGCAACATTCACAAAACTGGTCCTCATTTCCTCCCATCAGTTTAACAGATGGCACCATCGTGAAGGGCAGCTCTTAGAGGCGGAGCCGGAAGTGCGATTATCGTTGAAGGAGCAAATATTTAGTGCAGGCATTGGGGAGCCAACAAGGATCTGATGCTAAGAAACAGGAGTGATTTACTACTGGATTTAATGTGCTCAGAGGGGGAAAAAAAATCAAGGAAAATCAAATGCCATCAACGAACACCTGAAATTCCTCAGCACCATCTGTCTGTAACATTAAACAAAGCCCAGGAGGGTCTGGGAGGAAGAAAGAGCAAAATGTAGTGATGAACTTACCCTCCTGAGTCACTTGATAAATGCTCTTTCCATAGCTAGTCACAGGCCAGCAAGTCCCCCCACTGCAAAGGCTATGGAAGCTGCACTGCTTTCTGGGTAGAACTTCCTGTCAGGCACCTGAGAGAAGCTTTCCAGGCAGGGCACTCTGTAAAACTAGGTTTCATTGGCCCAGCTCCATTCCATCCACTCTTCTTGGTTTATGATTTTATATTTTTATTATTTTACAAATTTTCAGTGTGTGTTTTCATTGTATCTGGTACTGTGTTATATGAGGACATTTCATGAGTGATTACCATATGTTGCATGTTGATGTTGAGCATACCTCATACTTTCCCCTCCCCCATCTCCACTTGGGCCCCTCACATCATGCTCTCATACCCACTAAACCCAACCTTTGACCTTAACATTGTGACATGACCCTGTCACCTACCAAGTTTACTCTTGAGAACCCTATAGCGTTACAAGAGAAAAATGATCAAAACTAACAAGCAAACCACCTCACTGTTTTCTAAGTTAGCTAGGATTTTTGTGTTAGGCTACATTCTGTCCTGGAGACTTGAGGCCTGTGGTCCATGGGCTAGACATACTTGAATCCTTCCAATATAATGTGATACCAAAGTTGGATCCAGATCACTTACATAGAAACCAAGTGTCATTGAATGCACCTGATCCCCCAGGGCTGGAGGACACAGGGTGATCCTAGAGACAGTCCAGTTGAAATTGCAAGCTAATAACTTGGAGCGCTGGTGAGATGGCTTAGCTGATAAAGGCACTTGCTATGCAAACCTGATAACTTGAATTTAATTATCTCTCTGGAGCCCAGGAGAAAAGGTAGAAGCAGCAATGCATACTCGGCCCTCCTGTGGAGAGATGAGAAAGAGGAGAGGAGAGAACCAACTCCTGTGGACTCCTGATGGTCTATGGTGTATTTGGGGTAGTATTTGGATATGATATGAGGTGCAATTCTCAACTTGGGTATGTTTGTGCCTTGCATCTTGTTTGAAGGGCCATCCTTTTTACATTTGTTACCTTGGGTCCTGCTTTCCACATTTTGTTGGGCTCCTTTGTCATGTTCTTAAATTAGTAACACAGACTTTGATCACAACAAATTGAAAATATAAATACACATAACAAAATCCTCTAAGCTTCTTTCTTATTTTTTTCTTTATTTTATATCATTCATTAACCTCCACATAAATATTAAAAATAGCTTATGAATTTTTACATTAACATTTGGCTAACACTTTCTCAAGGATCACCTCGACTCTGAAGATCAAGTAGTGGGAATTTCTTGTCTTAACATGGAGACCTTATTTGCATCTTCTCAGATTTTCTTAGAAATACTTTGTGGCTTTCAGCATACAAATCCTGCTGTTTGTAACTTCTTCAGTTAAACATATTCTAGGTATTTATTCTTAGGGCTTTTTATTGTGAGTAAATTTTATTTCCTTATATTTCATTGCTGGTATGTAGACATGTAATTTATTTTGTATATTGATTTTGCATTCTATGAATTGGCAAATTCATCTATTTGTTATAGTAGAGTTTAGGGTATAGTCTTTAAGATGTTATGCAAATACTTCATGCAAATACAATACACACTATAGAGGGATTATTGCAGCCTGTGACAGTAGTCGGTAAATTTATTGGCTCTAGTTGCTTTTAAATATCTTCTTTCAGATTTCCCCATGCATTAACACATACAGTCTGTAATAAACACAGTTTTCTTCTTTTCCTTGGCATTTGGCTTTATTAAATTTAATAGAATCTCCATCAAAATCTTGATTATAAATAGAAATCTTTGTTGCATGCCTTATATTGGAAGTAGTGTAAGCATCAATCTTTTCTGTTATGGAATATGCTGGCTAAAAGTTGTTTGCAAATCCCATGTCACTCAGGAAGTCTCTTCTTGGATCCATTTTAAGGAAGTTCTTAAAACTTTGTCAAATTCTCTCTAGATCTCTTGAAACAACTGTTGTGTTACTCAGCTCTCCATGACTGTGTCACCTGTGACAGAGAGAAAGGAAAACCCACTTCTGACTTTTGGTTGTAGAGGATCCATTGAGAGGTTGGCTGACTACTGATTCTGGCCAAGGTGAAGCCAAACACAGTAAAATCTCAGGAGCATAAGTGCAGGAAGATTAACCCTACCTGCACCACCAACCTCAAGGGTGCAGAGAGACAGGAGGTGGGGATATGGATCGATTCTATTTCCACAGATTATCCTATTACCACATGTCAATGTTCTCAGAACCTATTAGCATCCCAAGTCCCTAAGATATCCAGAGCTGTGTGAGAAATGTCTTTTTTTCACTCCAGATATTGTCTTCTGATGCTTCTGGAAATTTTCCTTGGGACTCAAGGAGGTTTAATTATCATCATCATCACACCTCCTGTACAGACACCACCTTTTTACCAGGTAATCTTTCCAGGCTCACATGCATGCAGTCCCGGGAGACAGAATACCTACACAAGGCCCCTGAAGCATCACTGTACTCCCTCATCTTGGCATCCTAAGGTGGGGGCATCATGACTTACGGATGGTCAAAGAACTGGTTGAGAAAAATATGCATTGTGCCAAATACTATAAATGAAAATGCAAATGTTATATAACACAAACAAAACAGTAAAGCACAAGCCTGAACTTTACATATACCCTGAACCCAACATAAAGGGACAGGAGAGACTGGCATAATTATAGCCAGATAGAAAGGGCATTCACTTTCAAACCTTGAACTGCTGGCTTCAGGCTACTAATTCAAGCCCTTTCCTGAAGTATCTATTTACCAAGTGGATTAGAGGAATGAACATAATTCAGGCCATGTCCTGCAAAGTTCAAGAGAGTTAGCTAATGAAAAGACAGTCACGATGTATGTGATGGAATGAACACCTCAGCAAACACTGGTCATGGCAGTGTGCACTCAGACTTAAGTGTGAATGACAAAGATTCTAAGTAGATGGCATCAGAAGCAATGACTGTGACAGAAACCTCAAGTGCTGAATGGAATTTGGGACATGGAGAGTTGATACAAGCACAGTAGAGAGAATTATGGAATCTCTCAGGACCAAGCTTCCATGTGGCTGTGAAAAAAACTGCTGGGAAGGTAAATCACCAAGTCTCCCAGTTCCCAAATGGAACATAACAAAAACCTTGAGTTTCATGGAAGAACTACTCTGACATATCACTGGACTCCATAGGTCAGGACTAAGAACATATATCATGTACCACTTGGGAGCATTTATTCGAGAGATCTCATGCATCAAGAATGCGTTCAGCAAACATGTAAATGGCTGGACAGAGCATCTTCTGTACTGTTGTGACTCACAGCCCAGCAACAGTGCACCCCAAGGGCATTCTCCACTGCTGGAGCCAGAAGACCTGTGAGGGAGGAGAGTGTGTTCACCCCCTTCCTAGAACTATGGTCACAAAGAAAGACCATATTGACAGTTGTGATGGACACCTCCATGTTTACACTCCTCCTTATCCATAATTTTCAGGGTCAGTGGGGGATTTCTAGAATATATTGTATATGCCTCTCTGCACCTGAGAATTGCCTGTGGTTACTTACTCTTCCTTACCACTCTGTATGTCACAGTTAAGCCCAATTCACATAACGAGCATGGTTTTTGTGTTCTGATTCCACAAATCTTTATGGTGCAGCTTCTTCAACTCCTGGTACCCTCACTACCATGATTTAAGCTCAAGCCCTAGCCCAATCTCTCTCAAGATGTTAGTAGCAATCCTCGCCAGTCTCTTCTTTACAACTTACCTTCTCTCCTGGAAACCATTGCTTGAGTGGACACAAACAATAGGCCATCCACTGTCCCGCTGACCCTATTGTTAAAAGTTATGTCCATATACTTGTGTTTAGTGTTAGGCAGTTCCTATTCTGAGGGAATACGCGTCCTTTCTTTCATATGTGTGGCTGGTGACAGGTGTTGCATTCTGCCCTTTGCCTACATACAGGTGTAGGCTTGTAGCACCTGCTTATCTTCTTCAGGCATGTGTCACCTCTCTCCAAAGCTTTCCTCCAGCCACTGACTGACATAAATGACAGTGGGCTTGCAGGCATTAGAGGCTTTTCTGACTAGTTCACGTTCACTAATATATTTGTCATAATTTCTACTCAGTATTTTTCTTCAATATCTAAACATTGTTATATCTTCAGGATAACCTGTATGATAATATAGTTAGTATAATAGATCAAAAATTAAAATCTTGGGGCAAGAGAGTTGGTTAATAGATGAGGTGCTTGCCATGCAAATGTAGGAACTAGAGTTCTCATGAGCAGCAACTACATAAAAATCTAAGCAAGAACAGCACCTGTCTGCAATCCCAGTATTCAGGAGGTGGAGACACGGGTTCCCTGGGGCAAACTTTCCAGAAGGCCAACTGAATCAGAGACCTTAAGAATCAGGCATGGCCAAGAATGATCAAGAAAGATTTCCAACATCAGTCTCTGGCCTACACACAAGCAACACCCCCCTACCCTCCCCCACACACACACACAGACACCACATGCATACACGCCGTGGTGTTTTATCACAGCAACAGGAAAGTAGCTAATACAACTGTTAAACAGAGGATCCCTGTTCAAATTCCTTGTGCACAGTTAGGGGAGGCAGGGTTTGATTTAAACCTGATTAGTTCCTGATTCCAGTCCACCACAGCAGGGAAGTCAAGGCAGGCACATCAAGAGCTAGTCATATCACAAGTGCAGTCAAAAGCAGAGGGAAAGCAGCACGCCTGAGCTGCCAGTTGGCGCCTTCCTGTACTAGCTCAGCTGCTCGCTCTTTTGTACTCTTCTACAGTTCAGGGTCCAGCCCATGAAATGGTGCCACTCAGGCTGGGTCTTCCTGCATCAGTTGGCAGTATCCCATGGATATGCCCACAGGCCAACCTGATCTAGATAATTCCCCAGCTGAAACTCTCTTCCAAGGTGATATAAGTTGTGACAAGTACCACCTGCTCCTGCGTCTTCTGTTTAATGCCCGCTATCTGTGTGTAGGGCTTGGTCTACTGATGGTCACTTTGATTCCGGGACTTTTCCTCAGAAGGGCTTTAACCCTAAGAGATGAACTCAGTTCTTCCTCCCTAGTTGTGTTGTCATTGCCCGTATTCATCTGACCTGCCTTGAAAGAATTCGTGTCGAACTAGGATCAAGTCATGAGTCATCCATTCCCTATATTCTGTGTTTACTTCCACCAACATCTCACTAATGTGCTATCTGAGTGTTTATTTCAAGTGACCTGATGAGCTAAGGATGTAGGTCAGCCGATACATTTTGTACCTAGCAGCCACAGAACCCTGGGTCCCATCTCTGACACCTCATATGCCAGGCCAGGTGACACATGCCTGTAATTCCAGCATTCAGGAGGTATAGGCAGGAGAATGGGGAGTTCAAGGTCATCCCTAACTACACAGAGAGTTCAAAGCCAGTTTGGGTCTTATGAGACCCTGCTTCCAAGGATGGAAAGAAAAATGAAAAGACTGAACCTCAAAAGATGAGGTTTTGAAAAAAAAATCTTTGGAAAGAAAGAGCAGACAGAGACATGGCAAAGAAAGCCTCTTTCCAAGATATCCAGTTCTCCTTAGGGATATAACAATTACCTGTAGCAAATACAGCTCCATCTGCCAAGTGATTTGCCATCAGCTCACACCCACAGCCCCAGCAACCCAGAATCTGAGATGGAGGGATCACCAGAGCCTGCTAGCTCAAGACCTGATGGAGCCACACAGTGAGGCCCTGTCTCAATAAGTCAATTAATCAATATGTAAGAAATAGTTGCTATAGTCCTCCCTGCTCTGACAGATTATGAGTCAAGCTGCCTGTCTGATTGCTAATCCCTGCTGAACCCTTTCTCCACCTTAGCACCCCACATCTCATAGGGAAGCCTGGCTCATGGCAAGTCCCCCAGTGTGGACAGCAGCCATTTACCCAGTTAATGATTTACGGAATCTGTGATGTGTGTGGGGGGTGGGAGGAGGGTGTGCAGCCATGATCTGACCACTGCCTCTTCCTGCCAGAGCCTTTAAGGAATATCCTCTCCAAACAAATGCCATAAGGATGTAGCAGGGATAACATCGACATTGCATAGCTGAAGCAAAGAGAATCTTAGGGAAAGTCTATAAAAAGCAAAAAGCAAACACTGCCCAAAGGGAGAAAAAATTATACTTGTAGTATTTTTTAATATCATTTTGATGAGATCTGGTTTATAAACAGGTCCGGTGCTGTGTAATTCGCAGCGTAATTCCACTGTCTGTTTATCTATCCATCCGTCCACTCATTCATATGTATATAATCCAGGCAGGAAATCTGGTGTCTGTTGCTAGTTCATAAATCAGTGTCTGCTCTCAACAACATCTGAATACAAATGTGATTAAATTTGATACCATGCCCATTTTTCACTTATCAGATTTCAGAATGTGGAGCCTCCGCAGCTGTCCTATGATAATGTGCTTTGCATTTAACCCCTTGAGTGCCATCATCCACTGCGGTGTGTGTGTGGGGGGGGACTCCTAGCAGTGGCACTATAAAGACACTGAACCCCAACTGGAAGTCTGTTCTGAATATCACAGAGATATTTTTTCCTCAGTGTGTCAGAGAAAAGGGAGGCAAGAAAGAGATCTGGTAAATGTACTGGGAGAAAAGAGAAAGCTTCAACAAGGCTATTTTGAGGCTCTAAAGGCCTTAGATATCCCTAAGCCCCGAGTTTCTCAATGCCCTGTGCCCTGTAGACCAGCTGGGGCTCTGGGTCCTTTCTAACAGCTCAGCCCACACACTGAGTGATGGGCTAGTTGGTCTAGCTGCTCTGCTGTTTGCTACATACCTCTGTTCTAAGATAACCTCCCAAGAATGATGAGATAGGTTATCCTAGAAGGGTGTGGGGGAGGAGCATTACTTGTCTGTGAACAGGCAGCACATATGCATTACCAAGTCTGAGAAACTGAAACCCCACCCCTGAAAAGCAAAAGTAAGTGTTGAAGCTGGAACTCAAATACAGATCCCTAAGCAGTGGCTTTTGATGTTAGATAAATGCTCATGGAAATGAGTCAATCAGAATGGAAATTGGAAAACAATCCAGAACATGTGAAAAAGGATCCAAACAATGGCTTCATAGAGTTGCATCATTCAGAGTCTCCAGAGGTCATCAGAATGACCCAAACAGGGCTCAGAACAGGCCAGTGTCCAGCCCCTGCCAGGAGATGGAAAGGAAGCAGAAGACACAACACTAGCTCCAGTTGTCCCATGGAGATCAGGCTAACATGGAAAAAGCCTATGGCCACTTTTCCTTTCTTAATGTTGTACTCTCTGTCCTGACTGACTTTGTCAGATTAACACAGCCTAGAGTCAACTAAGACAGGAGTCTCATTTGAGTGACTGCCTAGCTCAGAATGGCCTGTGGGCATGTCTATGGGAGATTTGTCTTGATTGTGCTTGGATGCAGGAGGTCTAGCCCATGGTGGGCAGGTGGTCCAGGCCTGTATAGGAGAGGTAGCTGAGAGTGATGCGTAGAGTAAGCCAGCAACAGACTCCATGATTTGTTTCAAGCTCCTTCTGTTACTGTCCTTGTAGATGATACATTAGCCACCCAGAGGAACATGGATCTGTGATGTTAGTGGGTAAACCTCAAACTGTTAAACATGAATGCACATACTTAGAAGAAGTCAATGCATAAACCATCATTTCAGAGTCCTGTAGTCAACTGTGATCCTTGTGACCAACAGTCAAGGGTCAAAGAAGCCTAGGACTGTACCACTATGCTCATGATAGTCACCATACTGTCACATGTAGGCATCATGTCCTTATCTCATCATCAACTTAAGAAGGGATGGGGCAAGGGTGCAGAAGAGTGTAGCAGAAGGTGAAGTCCAGAAGGGCTTTCCCACAAAGTTATAAAACTAGTTATAAAACTGGTTATGTAAAAACCAAGTTGGCCAAGAGGAAACCTCCAGAGGAGGCCAACCAAAATCTGCTGGTGTCAGTGGTGGAGGGCACTGAGCATTTCGGAGTGCTTGGAGATGCCCTGCACCCCATTGTAATACTAAAATGACTACTCCAGAGTACAGATTCAAGACACCAATGAGAAATGCAACACATGCAGTTGTGTGCAGAAGTATGCTCAGCTTGTGTGAGGAAATCTGTATAATGAAAAGCATCCAGAATGCTATAGAAATGAGTCCTAAAGCGCTCACTGTGTGACATAAAAGTCTCATCCTATGCATATAACTACATTTGGAGCTACTGAGCCTGCTCCAGCTTGCTTGTCTCCCTCCCTGGAAGTGGATCTTTAATAAACTCACTCTCCTGCCAACATGTGTCTCTGTCCAGTCGTTTGATCTGGGACACAAGAACCTGGAACCACTCCAGAGCTCTTCTCCAAACACCAGTACCAGTGGATATCACACGCCATAAGATATTTTAAGAGAGAAAATATTCACATAGCTTTCATTATAGCAGCTTACTGTAATTGTCCTTGTTGCCAGTTATCATAAACCCATTGCCATGCTTGGGAAAGCTTCCTGCAGGATGTAATGCAGTGGCATCTACATTCCCAGGATCACTTGTGGATAAGAGCAACAACTAAGCCACCACATCCTTTGGAGAATAGAAAACACATTTACCGCTCACTTTAAAGGGCACAGAACTTTCCAAAGAGCTTGTAATACCTGAACATGTAATATTACACAAACAACATCAGACTGCTGGCAGAACACTCGTCTGGAAATAATAGCCAGTCAAACGACAATGCTTTGGATTTAGCTAGGGGTGTTTTATGCACCCTTGGTCTGTTCGAGAGGGAAGAAATGCCATATGCTTGAACATGCAGCTATTGCCTGAGCACAGACTTTGGTTATGTGCAGGCAAGGAGTGCCTATGTTCTCCTCAATTCAAAGTCTGCTGTGATTTCCTGTAATTATTTGGCATATGTATTCTGAACCTCAAGAATGTTCAGCACCTGCGAAGCTTCCGGCAACCAGACCTAAGGGAATAATTACTTGTAGACACAAAAGTTAGCCAAAAGGCTTACTTACTTACAAGAGAAACCCTTTACAAATACCCATACCTAGAGAAACAACATCTGGGCTTTCACAATGGGGCATGGGAGTGTCATGCTCTACCATGGAGCTTCCAGCATCATTATATGGAGAAGTAAGAACACATATTGCTCAGACACGACAGGAGTACATGCAAACTGCAAACATTCACAAAAAAAGAAAGGAAGGAAGGAAGGAAGGAAGGAAGGAAGGAAGGAAGAAAGAAAGAAAGAAAGAAAGAAAGAAAGAAAGAAAGAAAGAAAGAAAGAAAGAAAGAAAGAAAGAAAGGGGAAATAGGTGTCCAGAATGTTTCCTCATAGATTAATTGGGGGAAATCAAAGGTACATTTTGTGCATTTTGTGGCAATCTAAGTTAGTGAAGAGAGGTCAACTCATGCCACTAAACTAACCCACCACAATTAACTATTCTGAATGGGGCTAGAAATCTATATTTTATCTCCTATTATTTGTTCTGTTGTTTCCACTGGGCTTTTATGGAGCAATTAAATATTGCTTTGAATAACAGAAGTTTTATTAATTTTGTTCTCAGAAATGACTCAGGCTAGCAAATATGGTTTCTTCTTCTCACTGTGCCCCCCTTTATCTGCACCCTGAAGAGACCCACAAGATTCATGTGTGCCCTATATCCCTATAGCCATCCAGCACTCATGGGGTTAACAGTCAGAATCCAGCCCCACCCCCACACAGCATGATTATCTCACAGGCAAGTCAGCCCCAACCAATCCTTGAACACAAAAGCACAGCATGAAGGGGGGCTGTCTGCCCAACTGTCTTCCCCTGATTTCCACATAAAAACGAAAAGAAAAAAATTTAAAAAAGAAACTGGGCTCACCCTACCCGGTCCTAGTAACAGGCCCTATTAAACAGGGATGGGTCACTGTTATTGTCTCAAGTGAGATACTATTCATAGGATGCACAAAAGCAGACACAAATGAGTTGCCCGGTCACTCTTGCTTGCAGGAGAGTGTACAATACATGCAGGAGACACCTCCTCTCCTAGTGCTTGTCACGGGGAGGGGGTGGTGTGCTCAAATTCATATGTCATGGTTATCAGTTTACCAGTGAGTAGGGCAGGGTATATGCTAGGTGCTAGTGGTAGCTTGGAAGGCAGATGGTGGTCTGCTTACACACACACACACACACACACACACACACAATCATTTTGCCTTCTGGTTACCACTCCCACCCACATCCCCGCCTCCACACCCCTCCCCCACCCACTCTCTAGTCCCTGGTTAGTTTCCAGTGGCCTGAACCAGTGGGATCCATGTGACTTTCTTGGGCCCATTCTAATTTTAGCCATATGAAAGAAACCTAGAATCTGTAAGAAAGCTACTCACCTTCAAGTTTCCCTAGAAAGAATTTAAATTTCTATTCTAAACAGAGCTTGTTATAATTGGGATGGAGATGCTCCCCCTGAGGCACTCTGAGTCAATTAATTGGGGTTTTTTTTTTTTTGAAGTGTTAATGGGGAAAATTTTTTTGACCTTTTCCAGAGCTTTTCCATGAAGCTATTCATGAAAATTGCTGGGCTATTAACTAACCAATTTTGGAGGCCACAAAATCCCATGATCTGTGTAGGGTGTATTTTTTTGGGGGGGGAGGGGAAGGGAGATAAACATATAGCATGGTTAACTTCTTCAGTCATATCAAGAAAATTTACCATTTATTAAAAGATGAGCCATTTAAAAGAGGAAAGACAAAAAGAGGAGGCAACGAAAATGATTTTATAAAGTCTGAAGTACATCAAGACAACCCTTGTGGCCTGACTGTAGTGCAGTCTTCCTGGGCCTGGCCTCACTCCACGTCACAAATCAAAGCAAAAAGGAAGGAAAACAATGGAGAGACAACTCTAGAGGCCCAGACTTTGGGGCAGAGAGCTAGCACAAAGATAGGCACTGTCTAAAGACTTCCAGAACCCTGAAGCTTTCCAGTAAGCTTAATGGGCAAACTGATCATGGTAGGTGAATTAATGTCAGTAAATACAGTCAGTTTAATATTTAACATTTTTCTATATAAAAAGCACTAAGATTAATTTCAAGTTACCTTGATGTTTTAATTTTTCAGGCAGTTTTTTTTTTTTTTTAATTCTGGGATAAACAAACAAACCAGCCAAGATCACACTAGCCAGCCACACACTTCACTATTTACTCCCCTTTTACCCACCACCACCCCGCTCCAGCCCAGGTTTCTGCTCATGGCACTTTAAAAAGAATGCCAGAGATGAATGAAATAAGTGATTTTGCCAAAACTGTGCAGGCTTCGTGGGGCACTCTGTTATTAGAACAGATGGCCACAAAAATAAGTGTTTGGTTTAACTACAAGGAAACCTTCCCATTCATCTCCCGGAGATTGGGAATGGGGTGATTGGATTAATTAAATATTCTGCTAAGCAGTGAGGCTCCACTCGTCCACAATAGATCCCTACTTGTAAAGATAAAAAGTATATCACTAGTAAATACACTGTGAATGGTCTAAGAGAATGCAAGCTCCAGCCTCACAACAACCTCAGGCTCCTCAACCCAGCAGGGACTCTGTGAAGAACAGAGTGGTCTGGTGGCTGCCTGAGATTCCTTGTAGTGATATAGGGAAAGGAAGGCAATGGCCTGTATTCCTGTACGTGACAAGGCAGGTAAGAGGAGGGGTCCATGGGGGAAGTAAAAACCGATTTAGTATCTCCTAGACCTGGCACCACAACCCTGACCTGAAAACCCAGAAACACTTCTAAGATCAGAAGACAGAAATGCCTGCCCACCCCTGGTTTTGGAACACACTGTTAGAAACCATAGCTAATGTGATGAGACAAGAAAAGATCAAAGGTGTGTTGACAGAAAAGGAGGAGATAAGACTGTCATTTCCAAATCTCAGCCAACAAGTAAGCCTGGATTTCATAAGCAGTTATAATATGGATTCATGGTACAAGGTTGATACCCAAAGTCAGCAATCCTGTACCAACAGGAAACAAGTGAAAAACAAGCACCAGTTGCAACATTTAAAAACGAAGCACCACCGCACAAAAATCATAAATTGGGCAGTTCTGTTCTCAGTTCTGGGAGTTTTAAATCCAACATCCAGGTCCAGCATATTCAGCGTCTCAGGAAACCTGCACGGTACTGTCACAAGGCAGGACCTAGTGAGTGTCACTTCACAATGGCCGAAACGTAAAACATCTACATGTCAGTTTTGGGGAGAGGAGAACACCCAGTCTACAGATGCCTGTGTGGTAAAATCTGTAAAATTCTGAGGATGGATTGGTATCAAAGAAGAATTAAACAAATGAAGATATGCCCAAGGTTGTGAATAAGGAAACTCAATATTGCCAAGAATCAGTTTGTCACAAGAGATGTGGGTTCGGAGCAATCCTTCTCAGAATCCCAGTGAGTTGTTTTGTGGGCACAGTGACTCTGAAGGTAACAAAGAGAGGGAAAGATCCAGAAAGGGCGACTCAGCATTTTGGGGTATCACAAGTTACCACTACCTGGATGTCAAGATTTATTGTAAAGCTACAGTAACTAGAATGACTGAACCCTGGTGAAAGGCACACAAAGAGATTAGTGGAACAGAATGGAACAAATACAGGAGATGGGTAATCTTTGTCAAAGGAACAAAGATGCGACAGAGGGTCAAAGGGAGTTTTAAATAATGATTCATTGTACGTATACACACACACACACACACACACACACACACACACACACACACACACAGTTTTTTCCATACAGGCTAACTCAAAGTGAATCAAAGGCTTAAAAACAAAACACATAACGAGGGCTAAGTGCATTTCTCAGTCAGTCACAATAACAGCAAGCTGAGTCTGACCCCCAGAACCAACATAAAAATGCCAGGCATGCTGGTGAACATTTGTAATCCCAAACAGAGGCAGGAGGATACATGGGGCTTGCAGGCCAACCAGTTTTGTATAGTTAGTAAGAAGCAGACCAGTGAGAGACATTGTCTCAAGGGAAGTGAAAAACATTCCTCATGACAACCTTAGGCTGTCTCTTGGTCTCTACATGTGTACACTCACACACATGTGTGCACTCACATACATACAATTATGCAAAACCATAAAATTCTTAGGAGATAAAAAATAATAAAAAAAGTTAGATGAATGGTAGTGGTAGTGTAATTTTAGTTATACCACCAAAGGTACCAAAAAAAAAAAAAAAAAAAAGATGGGATGGCTTAGACCTCATCAGATTAAAGACAAACCAAAGGCTGGGGGAGAAACAATTTGTAAAATACACACATATCTTACAAGAAACAATTCAAAATAAGCAAATAAAGCTATGGGTGCTGCGTAATAGTTCTGTGTTGATGTAGCCTTGAGGCTGCAGAATACTGTGCATGTGTAAGGGCAGAAGTAAGTGGAATTTTCTTGTTTCCTTTACTTATTTATGCTAAGAACCTAATGCTTTTCTGAAAACTGGGGCTCATTAAAACAGCAAGGCAATTCTTGCTTAATCTACTAGGATACAAGGAATAGAGAGCTGTCGATGTTTAGGAAGGTTGCTGCATGCCAGGCCCCAGTGTCAATATCCTCAGAGGGTCTTAGCTGTAGAGGAGTGCCAGAAGACACAGGGAACCTCAGCATAGGCTCTGAAGGTGGCTGTGGCTGCACCATCCCAGCTCTTCTGGAAGGGGTCACCCAGCCAGCTACCAGCCCTACAGTGAGGGTTAGTGCCTGGAATGATCAAAATGTAAAGGTCTGACCATCATGATCCTGAGTGTGTTAGAAAGGTACCAAAGTGTTATCATCATGGACTCTGATTGTGTTAGGTTGTATGAAGGTCTGACCTGTGTGGGGGTGTGAATGTGTTAGGGAGACATGAGAGTATCACATCATAGCCCTGAATGTGTTCCATAGTTTCCTTGAGCTTCATCAATAAAATGAGGCAACTATGGAGGCCTTTCAGTAGAGAGCAGAGTTGAAAAGTAGTATGGTAAGAATACTAAGCAACTCTTTGGTTTGAGAAGATTCTCAGTAGCTGGCTGGCATCCTCAGGCTTTATCCACCTGCCAACACAGTGGTGGTGACTCTAGCTATCAGTTATCAGTCCCTTGAGCATGTGTCAGTGCTGAAAGTGTTCACCAGGCAGCCTTTTGGGACAGCACCATCCCTCATCATGACTCTTATTCTTTAAAGGACTTTTGTTCCTCTGAGCTCTTGCTAGGCTGCCACCCAATTGCAGAAATCACCATCTCTTAAAGCTGGTCTTCTTGAACACAGCTGGATGACTTGTTTATTTTCTCCTTCCTTCAGTTCACCTGCAAGGATGACTAGCAGACCCTGCTCTGGGGCTATACCTGTCCCATGTAAAGTCTCTCCTCAGAGTTTCATTTCAAACACCACATCATACAAACATCATGCACAGCATCATGCACAGCATATACAACAGCCAATGTAATCATCTCATGAAAGTCGTGGGCATGGATAGCATACCTCCCTTGTCAAGATGCAAAAGCTGAGAACTGGGGAGAGAAAAGGGAAGCTGCCTTAGGTCATAAAGTCCGTAAGAACAGAAGCAGAGTTTGAATCAAATGGATCTGTACCCCCCACCCCCATGTGATGTCCTGCCTTCAAAGGAGAGATGCAGGAAACCTCAAATGCCCATTCAGTGGCTGGTGTCTCTGATTAATTGTCACTGGCTCCTAACCCTCTTCAGAAGCTCCACGGAATCTTCTTTTTGACCACTGGCATGCTGTCCAAGTCAGATCTCAGGTGGCCTGTGTCAAGTTCAAAAAAGGAGAAAAGCAACGTGGAGGAGAAATGGTTACTGTGAAATATCACTCTATGGTTTCTAATGGCATGTCTATTAGCCATTTATCCTGGCAGTAATTGATCATAAAACCCCATTGCTGGCTGGCCCCATGTACCTCATCATCACAAAGCTAGGAGAATGAGCAAAGATACTCTTCTGCCTGTAAATTCACTCCATACTTCCAGAAAAAAAACATCTCATAAAAGGTGGGAATTGTGGACTCTAGCAAGAAAGAGATAAACATGGGGAGAGTGAATATAGAGCAGAAGTTGTACCTTAGCAGCTGTGTGGGGAGGGAAGACATGGGGCTTTCAGGCTGGTTCCCAGACTCCTATATCTGCCACCTCTTTAGGTTCATGTTTCTCTCCAATCTAAGTCTGACAGCATCAGTGACATTTCAGGGACATTGGTAATGTTATTCTCAATAGATACTTGCCAATCGCTCAGTATTCCAAATGTGAGCCAAAGAGGATAAGACAAGTGGAAGACATTGGAATGTGTACTCAACAGTGCTACAAAAGCAACCTCACACCCCAGTCAGCTCACACAGGGGGGGAACAGCCAGAATGCTGAACAACAGGACATGGACAAGATGTCAGAAGCAGGCAGGAAGATCAGGCCAGATGATGCAAATGAAAGGAAAATCTATTAGGGGAATGGAGGAATCGAGACCATGTTGAAGGACCCGTGATGGTTGATTTTAATTTTCAACTTGACCCAATTTAGAATCACCTGAGAAGGGTATTTCAGTGAGGAATTGTCTAGACCAGGTTTGTCTGTAGGGGGTTGCCATGATGATGTTAATTCAAGTGGCAAGACCTGACCCTTGTAGGCGGCACCATTCCCTAGACAGTGAATATTAACTGTGTAAGAGCAGAGAACGCAAGCTGAGCACAAGCAGGCATGCATTTATTCTCTCTCTTGACCGCAGATACTGTATGACTAGCCATTCCAAGTGCCTATTGACTTGACTCCCAGGATAAAATAAACCAGAAATTGTGAGCCAAACAAGCCTTTTCTCTCCCAGATAATTTTTACCAGGATAATTTTATCAAAGAAAGGAGAGCAAGAGGAAGCAAACAAGGACAACAACCATCGCCAAGGTTGATACTGATCAATGAAGAAAGGAAGGTCACTGAGGACAAAACTACCATGGGGGAGTCCATCCATCCATCTATTGACCCCTGACAGACTATTTCTGCAGTAAGAACATTGACTCTGCAATGGGATAACAGCTAGGCAAGTTGTACAGAGGTGGGTATGTTCTTTCTAGTCGAGGATGATGCTAGAATCTGCAAAGGCAGGACTTGATGCAGAAGTGTACGTTAAAGAAAGGACTTCTCGAAAGTCTGCAGTTCATGCGGTCCTCCAGTGGGACCAGAAAGAGCCACTTAAAGCATAAAGAATGGTCTGTTCGGTGTGAAGCAATATGGCTTTGCCAAAGGCTAAGGGAACGTCTGCCGGCATCCGTCACATTCCCATCCCAGCGAGGCCATTAGCACAAATTCAATTAAAACCTACAACTTTCATCAAATCTCCGTGGCCAGTTCGCAAAGACTTATTCTTAGTAAATGCTGATTTCAGAACTATCTGGCTTTAGCTAAGATGTAATGAAACAGATTCGGTGATGAAGAAACTCAGGTCTATGTTTTATGCTATCACAGAGCACAATGGAACCTTGCTGTCCTGGAAAGCTGGGGCTGCCACAAGTCCAGGGCTTCTCACTCTCTCCTCATCCTGTCTCATTCTGAGTAGAAACCTTCAGATCTCTGCTTCCTCTAAGACTGGTTGCTGGAATATTAATAGCGTAATGATCTGAGTGGAATATCAGAAAGGACAAGGGTTACATGCTTTTCTAACCTGCATTCTCCACAAGACAAAACTCAAGGAACTGCACAGAGCAGCCTGGGGGAACAAAGAGAGCTGTACCTTAATGATTTAGGAGTTATAGAGCTACAGGCATAATCTGCTTCTCCTGGAACTTCCAAATTGCCAAAAGATCAATCAGAGCAGGAAATATTAGAATTAGAATCATGCATGCCATCTGGTCAAGGATGACCTAAATCATATCAAAAAGTTTTGATAGCTGCTTCTCTGAGTTTTGTATTTAGTAGAATTCTGAAGCTCAACCTGAACTCACTGGGACAGGCAGCTGTGACCAGAGACCAATGAGTGATATAAAAATAGAAGGACAGAGGAGATGAGCATGAGTCTGCTATTAGAATTCTTCACTTAATCTACACTCTTATCATCCAAAAGAGAAGTACAGGACCTTGAGAGATCCGCCAATCTGTCCACCCTCACACAATGCTTAGTACAATGGCTCAAATACTGGTGGAGAGCTAAACAAATTGAGATGTGCCTTATGACATACCTGACATATCCCAAATTTGATGATCCTAAATAACTATGGTTTAGTATGTTATGTAGTGTGGGTTTAATGAGTTCATCAAAGGGTGAGTGATATGAGAAGCCAGGAAGCTAAAAGATGGGCATCTCTCAGGGCTGGGGCTGAGCACTATTCCCATCATGTTCCCTTGATCTAAGCCATTCTCGTGTCTCAAAGGCTTGTGTTGGGATGAGAGAACTCAGGCCATATTTGCTGCTGATACCTTCAGTGTGTTGTCACCTTTCCTGAAGAAATTCTCTCTCTCTCTCTCTCTCTCTCTCTCTCTCTCTCTCTCTCTCTCTCTCTCTCTCTCTCTCTCACACACACACACACACACACACACACACACACACACACAGTTGGTCATCATTTCCTCATTAACCTGGGAAGAACAAATTAATAATGAATGTGTACCTATCAATATCAGTATCACAAAACCTCACAAAGTGCTTTATTCACCAGCATCATCATAGTTTTTAGATACCATGGTGAGCCAAAGAGCTTAAGATCAAGCATAGGGGAGAGCTTTGCAGTTGGGTACCCAGCACCCAGGACTAAGAACCCTGAACGTATCTCCTGAACCCCTGGTTGACACCCCCACATTTTATATTTTTGGAAACACAGCTTCTCTTATTTTGGTTCAGTTTTCCTGCAATATTCCCAAAGAACAAGATCAAACACATATGGAGGCAACAGGGATGCTCAGAATGGACTGGGACTTGAGAGCCATAAGATAGTATCTTCATTTTCCATGTAAGACTTTGATCGTGAACATTCTGCAGAAAACCATTAACTCCAGACTACTTTCCATGGTAGCATAGGCTCCATGCTTTCTACAGTATCACAGGCTCCATGCTTGGGTCCACACAGAAGATGTAAGGGTGGGATGATTTCACTTTCATCCCTTAGTTAATGGTCCCTCAACAACACCAACAGTTAAGTCCACAAATCACCAGGAACTTGCAGAACTTAGGACTGTATTGTAAACCGGACCATTGCCTGTAAGAGAAACCTTACAGCAAAGGGTAATAGAACCTCTCAGCTTGACTTGCCTGTCAAGTTGAGAAGTTACATGAAGGCTCTTGATCCAGAAACTCTAGAGTAAAGAAACTAGCAAAGACATAAGCAAATGGCAAAGACAGCTATTTCCATCCCATGAGTGTGCCAAGCTCCTCAGCACTTGAACCTACATACAAGAAAAGAAGAAACCTAGTCTCTGGCATGACGTACCTACAGAATGTGTTTTTCATTCCCAAATCAATTCTACAGACAAGTCTGACAGGTGTGATCACACACACACACACACATACACACACACACACACACACACACACACACACACACACACACACACACACACAAAAGAACTAACATGTCAACAGCCACAGACAGAGAAAGGCCCAAGGGCTGGACCAACCATCTTACTTAGAGCCATCTGGGTATCCAGATGTGGAATGCTACAAGCAAGATGGTCTATGCCTAGAGAAGATTGGCTTCAGATTTTCATTCATGTTGTTTTAGATTGGAAGACATTTGGTGCTTTGCTTTTAATTCAACCTAACCAGCCAAAAGTCATTATCTCTAGCCTACTGGGCAAGCTCCAGGACAATGGGAGACTCTCTCTCTCTCTCTCTCTCTCTCTCTCTCTCTCTCTCTCTCTCTCTCAATCCTTCTCTCTCTCCCTCTCTTCCCCCTCCCTCCCTCCATCCCTCCCTCCCTCTCTCTTTTTCCCTCTCTCCCTCCCTCTCTCTCCACCTCCCTCCCTCACTCTCTCTCTCTCTTCCCCCTCCCTCCATTCCTCATTCCTCTCCCTCTCTCTCTTCTCCTCCCCCCCCGCGTGTGTGTGTGTGTGTGTGTGTGTGTGTGTGTGTGTGTGTGTGTATGTGTAGCAGGTCTTAGGACCCCGAAAGCATCTAAATGAAAAAGGCAGGTCCTCACTAGTGCTGACTGACAGTAGCTGAGAACATGGCAGTTCCACCCTAAGCACATTGCCTCTATGAAGACCTGGATGTCTAGTAATTAGCTCTGGCTCTGATGCCCTGTGTCTCTGAGGCAGCCTGGACTTCCCATTCTCTGCATAGACAAAGAATGTGAGCTGTGTGTCAACTTACAATTGGGTTGGTCCCTGCCTCTCAGGAGTGTATGCTCTGAAATTCATGAGCTGGGAGATGCTCTCTTGCTGTCTCATGGAGGCAATGACAGATACCCTTAATTTGTGAGCATTAGCAAAATGAGATGCAGTCTCAGGGAATGTGACTAGATCCTCCTCATATCTTGTGTCACTGAGTCTCTGTTCAGCTAAAGGGTGGTGTGGCATTGCATGCTTGGAGCCTCCTGACGGCAATGGAAGAGCCTGTCGGAGGCCTGACAGCAAACAGAAGAGTCAGCTTTTACTGTTGTATTCATAGGGTATGTGTGATGCATATCAACATACCTGTGTGTGTGTGTGTGTGTGTGTGTGTGTGTGTGTGTGTGTGTGTGTGTGTGTGTGTGTGTGAGAGAGAGAGAGAGAGAGAGAGAGAGAGAGAGAGAGAGAGAGAGAGAGAGAGAGAGAGAGAGAATGATTGGTTTTCCAAGGTGCTAGTCATTAAGTTGGAGAGCTCTAAGATGTGTTCAGAAGCATAATGGCTTTCAAACCTTTCTGACATTAAAATGTTCTATAATCACCATCCATTAGTAAAACTAGAAAAAGCCTGGCTTTGGAGTAAATGCACAAAATTCATGTGCCTGCCTTCCACCCCCTTCATGTCCTTGTGCCTAAAATACCCCAGACTGTCAAGCTCTCGTGAAGGAAGATCAGTGAGTTTTTTTATCCTAAGGGGGAAAAAAAGGGTCCAGATTTTATGGCTATGCTTGGAAAACAGTTAAGTTTTCCATAATTCACTTACATAATTAAGACCGAAAAAAGATGAAGAAAAAACAACCCTCCTACCCTGTTCATTTTATTCATAAAGAGACCAGGCTCATTTTCCTTTGTCCAGGCCAAAGTGGCTCTAGTATCCAAATTGATTTCTGATTGCCAGATGGTAAGAGACATGTAGCCAGACTAGCATGGGAGAGTCAGATAATAGATGCAGAGATGTTGAGCAGGGCTTGGGGGAGGGTGGCAGTGAGGGAGGTGGATCTATAGGAAAAGTGCCTGCTGTGCAAACAGAAGGACATGAGTTTGAGCCTTAGAAAAGAAGTCTAAGAAGCTACCAGGAGTGGTACTCACTTGTCATCCCAGGGCCAGGGAGGAGCAGAAACAGATAGCTTTCAGGTGTCTGATTTTGCTCTCTGTCCTACAGGTACAAGCATGCACACACACGCATACATGCAGTCACCTTTGCTGAGTCACACACATTCCTCTGCATTCACACACAGATGAAACATAAAACAGAGGAAGACGGTGGAATGTGCTTTCTTGGGCACCAAGGATTTTTCAATAGAAAAGAAGGAAGGGGGGACTGGCTGTCAGTGGGCAGGCAGAAGAGAGGAGGGATGGAGAGGTGTTCTTTCCAGGAAAGGAAGTGGCATACCACCATGGTTTTGTGGAGTATCTTTGTGTCAGCCAGTGGTGGCTCCATGCTGCTAATTCTGGGGTGCACTCTCTGTAACAGAAGAGAAACTTTCAGTGATTCAGGAGGCAAAATACAAGAGAGTTATACACTTAATGTCAGTCTGGGCTACAAGATAATACACACACACACACACACACACACACACACACACACACATATGTATATATGTGTGTGTGTGTGTGTGTGTGTGATTATATATGTATATATATATATCAGTAATCAAATATGTTTGGATGAGAAAATGTGTGTCCATATTTCAGAGATTACCACACATCTGTGAAACCTTAGGAAGATGTTAAAATGTGCAGTAAGCAAACAAGTCCTTACCCCAGTGTTTTCCAACTGCACCTGCAGCGTATTTACAAGTTTCCATCACGGTGTTCTACCTAATGTTACAATGAATTTTACTTGCAAAACTTTGAGTTCTAAGAAGAAAAATACAACTCTTTAATCCTGGAACTCAAAATTCCCAAGGGCCTACCCAGTCCCAACCTTCCTATCCCCCTAAAGTGATTGGTGATGCCCAATCTTAAAGACTAAAGCTAATGCAGAAGTTCTCTATGACTTTTGTACATGGGAATGTCAGATCCTGGCATGCTATCTCCATGTACATAGCACTAATTCCACTCTTCTTTCAACAGACAGTTGTTGCATGCATGTTTTCTAGCCTTCGCATAATATTCACAACATTCAAAGCATTTGCATAGCTCTGAAGTTTAAATCATTTCCATCATGCTTGTCTCTGCACTAAGGAAGGAGAGAGGAGTGAAAGCCCCATTACTGTGGCACCCCACGGCAGGGCTGTGCACAGGGATCTAAGGTCAGGCTTTGATAGAGAGTGGAGAGAAAGCCTGGCAGTAGGGTTGCTGGAGTTTCCCTGTTGCTTCAGCTCCAAATGAACACAAAGACGCTATGTTAATTATTAAACTGTTGGCCTACACTAGGACTTCTTATTGGCTAGCTCTGTTTTAATTATTATTAACCCATTTCTATTAATCTAAGTATTTCCACATGGTCTTATCTTACCAGAGAAGGGTCCAGACCTGTTACTCCTTCCTCCACTACATGGTGGCTCCTTGAGGTCTCTCTCTCAGCCTACCTTTCCTAGAATTGTCCTTGTCTCCTAGTCATGTCAATCTTCCTGTCCTTATTGGCCAAACAGTGTTTTACTCATTACCCAATAAGAGGAACACATGTACAGAAGGACATTCCCCATCACAGTAGGTCATTGAGAACATGGGTGCCATGTTCATGATGTAGATTGGTCCACTTCTCTTGCCCCTGAAGAGGGCATTGCCATTTCTATGAACAGAAAAGACCATGGGTAGGAATGAAAGGGCAGGAGTTCCAACCTCCAGTCCTCTTGTGTTAGGGTGAGGGTGAGGCTCATAGTACACCAGTTACTTTACTGATCCTGTCAAGTACATGACAAACTGGACCAGCAAGTTGGGACTTCAATACAATTAAGAGAACATAAGACACAACCTCTCATCCCTGGCTCATAAAGACACAACAAACAACCCCAGAATACAACAGTACCTTGAAGAGGGACTCAGACAGAACAGTCATGTGTGGAGACAGTTGAATGGGTCTCTTATTTAGAGCCTTCCAAACATGGGAGCACTCTCAACATTCTGTGGACTTGTACAGAGAAGGAGTGGTTTTGTGATCTCCTGAGGGGTAGCTGTGGTTGCTTTGGGGAGATGTTTTTAGCTGCAATGGAAGAAAACTCTTCTTTCTGCATTCTGTTTGGGGGATCACAATCCCATGTCCCAAAACAAGAATTCTAGGCTCCATAGCTGCTGCCTTAATCACTCCATCACCTGGAATAAAAACCATAAATCTGCTAAATGTCCATTGTCTAAGGACAGCCACCCTATTAGTTCACTGGCTCCACATCTCCTTGTCTCGTTATCCAGGCTGAATGACAGTGGAGACAATAGGCCATTTGACCTCAGTGTCTCCAGCCCCAGGTCACAGCAGACATCACCAAGTGTAGGTCATCTGAGGGAGGTGAGGGTACTGTCCCCCCCCCCGACATCCCTGTGTCAGTAAGGAGTGTGGGAATATTTCTGTGTCTCTAGTGATGTCAGCTGTAGAAGCCAGAGTTCATGACACCATTCCTCAAGGCAAAGGATAGCTCTGAGCATCCTTGAGGAACATGCCAGTGTTGGTAAGCATGGCCATTGTACATGTGCTGGTGAGCTAGCTGAGAAGCGGTACCAGTGTGTGTGTGTGTGTGTGTGTGTGTGTGTGTGTGTGTGTGTGTGTGTGGGTATATGAGTGTGTAAGAGAGAGAGAGAAACCATTCTGGCTAATCCATTACAAATCACTGAACAGTTGACCCTGGCCAATATATGCTGATATCAACTCCCATAGGCATTTACTTCCAGTAAGAACTGGTATGTTAGCCTAGTTGTCCTGCCTTGAGTAGGGGCTATATCCTGCATGTTGGCATATGTACTGGTCACAGTGTGCAGCGTTTCTTTCTTCCAGACACCAGGGCACAGCAATATCCCACTCAACTATGTAACTTGAACAGTCTTACTGGTGCAGTAGGGCCCCTCAAATTGTCTTGGTTCACTTGTTATAAGTGGATTTCAATATGTGTTTAATCAAAATACCCAGCTGCATTCATTTAGGAGTGAAGCCCACAAAAGCGTCTCACTGGGCCCCTTACCTCCCTGCTAAGAAAATGCAGGAGAGATTTCACCAGAATTTTAACTTGGCAAAAAAACAAAAAACAAAAAAAAAGCCATGAGAACTAGCTATTTCTGATACAAATTTTAGCTCTGTCTTCACTGGAGGGAAGCATCCCATGCCCTACTCATGCCCACACAGATGAGAAGCAGACTATGAAGAGTGTGAGAAGGGTATCTCCAGCACTTACCCACCTTGGGCTCCAGCAGAGTGTATCTGCCCAATACCCTTAGTGTTGACTCAGAAACTAGAACCTTAGAGCACAGACTTTCATAAGGACCAAGACTTACAGATAAAGCTCAGGCTTGGAGTCAGTCTTAGAAGTAGACTTGACAGTATCAATCCTCTCAAGGCGCCCCGTCATCATCTTCCTAGTGTAGATGCCAAAGCCTACTGCCTAGGTTTGTTGTGCATCTTGCAAATTGACATATTGATGTTTTCTTCATAAGTTGAAGAATCAGAGAACCTCTGAAGCTGACCTTATTTGGAAAGAATCCCCATGCAGTTGGAACTAGCTACAGTGAGGTAATAGAGTTAGGGTGGTCTCCTCATCCACTATGAGACATCTTAGTTCTCCCAACCCCTTGAGTAATCTAGCATTGTGTCACACCATAAAGGAAAACGTTAAAATATCTGAAATGACTTTTCTCTGCTAATTTTGGGGGCAAATTATTAAAAACATATTTCTAAACATGAAATAACATAATGAAAGAGAAATGTTTACCCTGTTTCTAAATATACAGTGGGGTTCCCCTGCTTGGGGGAGCAGTCATACCCAGCAGATCAGCTCTTCTCTTGGTAGTTTGGGGGATGTGAGCTCTTCCTTTCTCCCCTTGTGGCAGGAAGATCAACCCAGGTGTGTGAGATTGGACAAAGCAGCATTATGGGAGCCCAGTGAAAGCTAAAGGGAAACTGAGGCATCAGCTGCTGCCCTGGGTCCACATGCCCATGCCTGAGAGAGACCTCCTAGCACTTTTAATGGCGATTTTTGTTGAAAGTCCCTAAAGCATAAATATATGGCATAGTTTCTCTTCTTTCTAGCATTTTCTGCTCTTAAAGTTTAAAATTAAATTAAACCTGAACTACAGAAACCATTTGAGAGATCACACACCTGGTCACGAGTTAAAGCAAGGGGTTCTAGATACACTGGGGCCCCTGGATGAGATAGCCAACACCTTATAGCAGGCATCCCTCAGAACTCTGCAATTGCCTAGGTGCAGTTAGCCCACATCCCAGTGCTGCCAGCAATCTACCAACTCTCAGCCTTTTCTCTCTATATCCTGCATTCCTTACATACAGCCCATAGCACAGGCATCATCATCCTGGGTCTTTGTTCTTGGCCGTCAGATAGAAGACTTCCAAGAGACAGAGAGGTGAGCTTGTGGAAGGTGAACTCCATCAGGAAGGGATGGTGAATGTGTGGATTATGTCCCATGTCCTTATGTCTAAGGGACCCTGGTTCTACTCTGCCAGTGTAGGGTGTCCAGTCACAGCAGAGGTTTCCCATGGTGGCTCTAAATGGACCACAGATTTTTACCCATGACAACAGGTTTAGCACATGCTGTCTGTACTACATTTGCTTCTGAAAAACAAGTTGCTCCTTGCCAGGGCTTTATCCTGCTCAACTATATCAGTTCCTGAAGTGCCCAGGCCCATGTGACACTGACAGAATATCTAAAACAACTGCTAGCAAAGCCACTGTGGTGAAAAGACTGATGGTCAGTTTGACAGGCTCAAGACTCACCTAAGTGCTGGAAAGATAAGTGGATCCCAGAGGCTCATGTCAGTCATTCAGTCCAGCCTTATCAAGTTCCAGGGGAATGACAGACCCTGTCTCAAAAGAAGGTAGACAGCACCTGAGGATCATGCAGTACTGTGCAAGCATGCCTTCTGAACCCTATGAGTATACACATGCAGACTTACCCACAAGTACATACATGGAAGGCAGACAAGCACACGAGACAGTTCAGAACTCAGGAACTACATTTAATTTTGAGTTACACATATCACCCCCTGCAAGGCACTGGGCAGCCTACTTTCTACACATGGCATGTACTACACACACACACACACACACACACACACACACACACACACACACACCACACACCATGCATACCATGAGGAAACCCAGGCCCTGTGTGGTAACTGATGCAACCTCCTCCCCAGAGCCTTGAGACATACTTGAGAGTTGCTGCTGACAGACTAGCCACCCTCTGCCTGGGGCTTCCCACTCTCATGTGGCACTCCTGTGTTTATATCCATAGATAACCCAGCACCTACTTAATAGCTCTGCTGGAAAACTGAAATGAGAAACAGTCTAGATGTTAAGCATTTCAGATTGTGCCAGGTGCAGAGAAATAAATGTAGTTAACTTTATTATCACCAATTCTTAGAACAATCCTGCAAGATAGTATTAAGTTCAATGTATAGATTAGAAAACAATTTCACAAAGGTTATGCAATTTTTCCTGAGGCAGTGCAGATAATAAATGGGAGATATGAGTGTCAAATCTATTTATTTCAGATGCCAAAGCCCATGTTCATTCTTTCCCAGCATTCCTCCATCTTCAGGGTGCACACAAATTATTTGAGATTTAGGTTAAAATGTAGATTATTATTCAGAGGACCAGGGTGAAGCCCGAGAGTCCACAGTTCTAATAAATAAATGTTCCTAGGGCATTAACACTGCCAGTCTGTTGAACGCATTGACAGCAGTGAGGTTCTAGAACATTCTGTGTTCTTACCAAGCACATTGCCCTAAGGAATGGATGGACCAAACAAACTTTAAGTTTACTCTATCAACAGAGGGAAAATAACTAAACTAAATGGTGATGATGATGAGAAGGAGAAGAAGGAAGAGGAGAGGAAAGAGGAGGAAGAGGAGAAGGAAGAGAAGGAGGAGGTGGAGGAAGAGGAAGAGGAAAAGGAGGGGGAGGGAAGAAGGAGGAGGAGGAGAAGAAAAAAAGGAGAAGAGGAGGAGAAGGAGGAGGAAGAGGAAGAAGAGAAGGAGGAGAAGAAAAACCATCTGGAGAAGAGGCAGAAACTCTATGTCCCAAGTTCTAGGGACCAAACATACCTAAGTAGTAGTTGTATGTTCTGAAGACTTTACAGCCACATCAGCTTGCCATTCCGAATCACAAAACTCTGCCTTAGTCTCTATCATATGGGACAGCAGTGGTGGCTTTCTTTATTCTTCCCATCTCTAGCACCCTGACTCTGGAAGAGCAGCTAAACTTCCATTGCAAGCCACTGGTCTAGAGCACACCGGCAAACCAGCAGTGGGCAATCTAGGCCTCTGTTGTTAACACTATGACCCCAGGTCTAGTCTCAGCTAAACAGAATACTCAAGTCTAGACTCTGGCTTCGCTAAGATCCTTCCTTTATCCAAGAGAAACGTGATTTTTTTTTTTCTTCATCCAGTTTCCCTGAAGATCAGATTGGTTTAATGCATGTACAACATTTGGGTGGCATCCACTGTGAAAAAGGTGGTTAGTACTTTTAGTGACCAAGTTATCATGAACATGATTGGAGCAATGGCTTCTGTGCCTAGACCAGGGAGAAACAATGACTCCTCAAATATACTAAGTGTTGACTATGAGCCAGGTGTTGAAACAAGGGTTTCCCGCGTACCACGTGTTAGTACTTTCTCCACCTCCGAGATGTGCTCTGTTCTTTCACAAACACCATTCTATAGAGAGGGAAGTGGAGAGTCAGAGGGGTTAAGCATCCTAGCTCAGGCCCCACAGCCAGAAGGTGGCATCACTGTTGTTTGAACCACTTCCAGGTACCCTGGATTCAGAGTCCTGCTGTGTACTTTGCTCTACATGGAGCTTCTTGGCAGTGGCTGTGGCTGCTGCTATTGTTCTGGGTGGAGGAAGCTCCCTAGGATCCTCTAATTTCTGTCAGGCCAATTGTTTTTAACTCGCTGGCTGAGGTGGTTCAGCAGTTCATACAGAGGTGAAGCTTGCCAGTCCAGTCACTCAGATAACACACAGAAGGACCCGTGTGTGTCCTGAGACCAGCCTGCTAATGACATTCCTGTGTAACGTGTGCTGGCGCTCAGCCTCAACCCCATTGCTGTCAGAAGTGATTAAGCCGAACATGATTTCAGTTATGCTATTCAAAGACTCCCATAATTGACTGTGTGACAAGAGCTACACACAAGCAACAGAATTAGCAGATCTACCAAATCCTCTTAAAGAGGCTAGGAAGAAAATGGGCTAATTACACACATGCTGTCCAGACCAGAGCAAGGTGTGAACAAAGATGCATAGTCCTTATAGGCTGGGCATCTTCTTCCTTGTGTGCACAAAACTGGTAATGTAGGGCTGTCAGAGAGGGTCTCATCACACACAACTCTGTTCCAAGTTACCAGAGTGGGGAGACAGTTGTAGCACTTTGAGGCACAGTGACAAACACATGTTAAGAGCTTGATTCATGCTGAAGTGAACAAATAGATGTGTGAGCCTGCTAGGTTTGATGTTATGGTCCCCACCAAATTCCTGCATTGGAAGCCTGACCCACAGCTGTTAGTCTCAGAAAATACATATTTGGAGGGTTATTAGGTCAAAAATATAGAAACCAGTGCACCTGGACTTGGTGGCACATGCCTTTAATGCCAGCATATATATATATATATGCATATATATGCATACATATGTATGTATGTGTATATATATGTATATATATGCATATATATGTGTGTATATATATGCATATATATGTATATATATGTATGTATATATATACATGTATATATGTATAGTACTATTAGGATGTATGTGTTTATTGTAGTAAGTGTGGCCTTGTTGGAGAAAGTCTGTCACTGTGGGGATGGGCTTTGAGGTCTCATATATGTTCAAGCCATATTCAGTGTCTCAGACAACTTCCGGTTGCCTATTAAGTCAAGATGCAAAGACTCTCAGTTCCTGCTCCAGCACCACGCCTGCCTGCATACCACCATGTCTCACCATGATGATAATGGCTCACATCTGTAAATGTGAGCCACCTCAATTAAATGGTTTTTTTTTTTCCTTTATAAGAGTTGTTATGGCCATGGAGTCTCTTCACAGCAATAGAAATCCTAAGACAGTGCTCTGATTAAGTAGAATCAAAGAATTTTGGGTTCTGTATTAACATGTTACTTTTCTGTTGCTGTGACAACTAAAGCAGTGTAAGGAAGAAAGAGCCTATCATTTGTACTTATGGTTCCAGGGGGATAGAGTCCATCATAGCCAAGAAAGCATGGCATAGTAGAAAGAATATGAAGCAGAGGGATCACATCTCATCCACACATGGGAAGCAAAAAAGAGAGAATAGAGTGAGACTGTAAACCCCAAAGCTAGCCCCCAGTGACAGAGTTCCTCCAGCAAGCTTCTACACCCTAAAAGCTCCATGACCCTTACTAACAGTGCCACCAGCTAGGAATCAAGTATTCAAAAGTGTGAGCCTATGAGGGCCATTTCTCATTCAAACCACCATGGGTGCCCTACTCTCTTGTAAGGACACAGTAAAACGTGACTTCCATGAGAAAGCAGCCCCCCCAATTCCAAATGTGCATTTTTTTCCTCCACAGTTTTGAGGGTGAAAAAAGAAAGCCATTGCTTAAATACTGCATCCTGTGGTATTTTATTCTAATGACTGAACGGTCTAAGTAAGACACAATGGACCTAGTGACAGATAACATCTAAAGGGTTCCAACTAAGCTTTATCTACATTTGCACCCATTTGTATATTCATGTGTATGAATAACAGTCTAGATCTATGTATGAGAGAGACTATGTGGTTTTGAGTGAGACCAAAAGAGGTGCTCAGAAGGTGAAGGGGCAAAGAACACATGTGAAATGAGGAGGCTTTGATGGGGCCCAAGGTAGGCTCAGGAGGGACTACCTGGAAGATGGGTGAGGAAAATAATTAATGAAACACACTTTGCTTTGTTGTTTAATGTCATCATATTTAATACCTTATATGTTAACTAAACTAAAATAAAAAAGACCTCTGTACTGAGAGCAAAATGACTCTGTGTTCCTCCTAAGTTAGGACCACTGTCATAACTTCATATATTCAATCTCAAATAAATAAAAGTTGCCCATGAAGGCCATTGCTCAGCCTTTCACATGGAACAGTTCAGAGTTAACGGAATCAGCCAAGGTTGTGTCTGCTGCCGCAGCCTAGACATTTTCTCTCTACACCATGTGCTTTTTCTCCAGCACTCGTCTCAACTGGCATCTCTCACAATTCACCTGCTACACCAGGGTCTCACAAGCGACTCTCCAAGCCAGACAAAGGCCAAAAAAATTGGCTACAAGGCTTCCAAAGGAAGAAGCTCTGGGGTAGAATTAGGAGCTCTCCCCATCTAAAGACAACCATGCTCTATCTTAGTCTGGACTGTACTTGGGCCAGCAGATTAGCAGTCTTGAAACGCACTGGTTTGGGCACTCAGAAGGCACCATGGCTACACTGGACCTTTGCTTGTGTAAGAGTCAGTAAAATCCTTCCCACCAGCAAGCCTGGACTTTCTTGCTAATTACAGTCAGCATTATTGGATCCAAGTCAAACTAGTCCCTGTTGTACTGTTTCTCATGTTAGAATTTCTTTGTGAACCCCCTAGCCACCAGCATTTATGATGAACAGGCTTCCATACCTCCATCTTTACAGGGGTGAGATATGACATCAATGTGTCTTAGAAATGTTAGTCACAGGAACTTTGTAATGCTGTGCAGGTTAGCCAGTCAAGGCTACAGTATGTAGTAGAAAAAGAACCAGACAATCTACATACAGCCATAACTTCCAAGGACTGAAAGAAAAGTGCACAGAAAACATATACACACACTTGCATACATGAGTACACATGAGCACACACTACAGACACACACACACACTCACACACATGACCATATACCCCCACACACACACGCGCACGCACACGCACACACACGTACACCAGATCTATATATACATAGCACACACACAATCACACCATGCACACTAATATAACACACACACACACACCAAACACCACACATCAGCACACAGAAACATCACACACATACACACACAATCACAGTATGCACATTAACAGCTTACACAAATACACAAAAGAGTATGTACACAAACAAGAGCACACAATATAGACAGAAGTATAGTGGCATCTTGCTCTGCCAGTGAACTTGTGGTGAAGGCCCCATGTTGGGCACCGATTGAAGGTGGGGTTTAAATGAGTCCACTAAACCTGAGATAAATGATAATTAGGTATTTATTAAGGAAGCACTCACACAGACAAGAGTAAATAACTGCTGTAGTCTTCCTTCTCCAGAAGATGCAGTCTCTGCCCTTCTGATGCTCTCACTGAAACCCAAGAGGGTTCCAACCAGCCCCTCCTATACCTTATAAGGGGTCACGTCTGAACCTGAAACCATGCCCAAAGGATGCAGCCACCACCACAAGTTCACTGGCAAAGCAAGATGCCACTACACAGAAGAGCACTCCACACACATGCATGAACACACACACACACACACACACACACACACACATACATAAGGACATCACACAGAAACAAATGATCACACACCATACACCCACAAGCACACATCCACACCACATAATACACATGTGCACATATGACACACATATAGTATAGAATAATATAATGTTTTCTTCATTTATGCCTGTGTCATCTCAATTGACTAATGAAGACAAACACCTCCACTCCTGGGGATTTGGTGAGAATTATGAGGTTTGTGCCATCTTGCTGACCGCCATGTAGACAGGATGCCACTCAGTACCAGGTACGTAGAGGAGACTAATAAATAAATACACACAGGGTTTAATCATGGATGTGATATCACAACTGACATATAGTAAGCACAGCAAAATGTGAGCTTCTCTTCTTGTAAGAGGCACCTGCATGTCACTGAGTTGAAGCTATAGTCTGAAGCCTATGCCCGGGCTGGTGTTCCACAGTGGACACTTTAGAAGTGAATGAAACTCATCTCTGGATCCAGCCAGCACAAATCCCCAAGCCTAAGTAAACCAGAACCCTGTTTCCCACTAAGCTGGAACAAAAGAGAATACAACACTTTCTTGCCCCAACTGCAGGATCACAGGAGGGAGTCCTAGGGAGTTAAGGTGGGGGTGGGGAGGGGGCAGCCTGCAACCTCTGCAGGGCTAATCTACTCCAGGTGCACACCAGCATGGGGCACAGCATGGCTGTTTATTCTCAGATCCTAGGCATCTGCAACAGTGAGCCCCTCCAAGCCCCTCCAATCAGCTGATTGCTGATTTAAGTCTGCCCTTTAGTAGGTCACCCTTCAAGTTTTCAGGACTAGCTTCTACATTGTGCTCGCATACCCAGTCATACTTAGCTCTTTCCATGGCTACTTTCTCTCTGCATTTATGTATGCATGTGTATTCACATGCATGGGGGTGGGTCAGAGGACCACCGTGATTGTTATTCCTCCTCAGATGCCATTTACATGTTTAAAACTATTTCACTGGCCCAGAACTCAACTAGCCTAGCATTTTTTGGCTAGCAGGCCCTGAGGATTCCCATGTCTCTGCTTCGCAAGCACTGGGTTTACAAGCACACCCCACACCAAGCAGGGTTTTTTTTTTTTAATGTGGGCAATGGGAATCAAACTCAGGTTCTCATGCTTGCACAGCAAGCGTTCTATCAACTTGTTCATCTCCCTGGCTCCTTGGGAAGTTTTTAGAGTGCAATAGTTCTAGTCTACAAGACCAAGCTGCCTCCCACGTTGAATCCCTTCTAAGAAGAAAGGAATTGGCTCTTGAATAAAAGCCCACAAGCCATCGATTCTCTAACTCTTTTAGCTGGTGCTTCCTCTATGCTCTTATAAAATGTGTTTGTTCCCAGGTCCTCCCACGTGCCTTTTTGTGGACTTTTCTAGATAGACACCCTAGGATCTCCTCTCTTTTTCCCAGACAATCACACAGCGAGCTTCTGTAGTCTGTACACAGCCTGATCACAGAGAAACTGTAAAGGTTTATATTGAACACACACCTATACACCCATCTCCACAGTCCCCTTCCCCGACTCTGTGACATTCCTTTTCCAAAGCCCTGACTGCCATAGAAAATTCTTACTGTGAACATCCTTCACTTTCCTTAGCTTTCTCCTTCACTTTTCAAAAGCCTTACCCCATTAATTTCTCTTCTGGCAGAACAATGAAACAATGTATGAGGCATGGTTCCCTGTCCCTTCTCACAAACACTCCAGCTCTCAGTATGTTCTTAAGTTTTAGTCTTCCCCCAGCCAGTGAATATAAAAACCAGATGAGTCAAAGTGTGCCACTGTAGCCAAGTGACCCCTCTGAATTGCTTTACTAAAGTGTGAAGACATCACCTAAAAGACATTTCTGTGAGCATAAAAGGCAGGTATTAATATTAATAGGACAACAGGCACAAGCTGTTAACGTTCTTTAAAAAAAAAAGTAGAATTTTATGAATTCTAGTCAAAGGCAAATCTGTACCATCCATCCAGGGAGCTTAAAATTAGCAAGTACGGAATCTGGTGGGCAATAAGAATTGCTGTAAACACACATGACCCAGAGGCCCCATTTATTTGGGGTCTGAGAGTTCTGGACTGCTCAGATTGTCTTTAGATCTTTGATGGTCACCTCCTCAAATGTCCCACTGGTGCTCTAGAACAGGGCAGAGAAGCATCATTAGACTGAAAAACCTTTCAATGCTGCTGAGAATATATGGTTTAGTTCTTTTGGGCAGGTGCGTATGTGTGGGTATTACATGCATATGCCTGTACCTAGCTACATATATGTACACATATACATACAAGCTCCTGAAAGAAAAAACACAATTCTATACATACAGTGAAATAGAAAACCTAAATGACCTCTTGTGTGGCCTTTACCCCAGATTGTGTGTTCAGGGGCTCTGCCTTAAAGCAGAATACCATCTCCCAAGGACAGGAGAAAGTTTGGGATGACAGGGTCACTATGCAGCAGCCATCATAGCAACCAAGTCAGGAAAGAACCATTGGTATTAGCTATAGAAGATCCACATACTCCCACTGTCTCCCATGGCAATATACCATGAAGGAAAAATAATAATTTGTGTGTGCTGAGAAGTTCAGCAGACACCATCTGAACCAACAGGACTGGTTAGCTGTCAAACATCACCTGCTTCTGATTGGTTGATGTCAGCACAGGCTGGCAGACTCTCTCCTTATTTATTTGGTCCCACCTGAACTGTTGAGCAACTGCTGACATAGTCACCTGAAGCTCAGATACCCCACTGGTCTCAGCTTTGGCCAGTGGCTTCTCCTGGGAGCTGTCCCTGGACAGGACATTCCGAAGACAGTGACTTCATGTGTCCTTTATTCCTACACAGCAAGATTATCAAGGTGAATTCCACTGAACTAGGTTTTAGACTTTAATGTCCAAAAACCAATAGTGAACTTTCTCTTATTTGTGGGGTAGGGTGGAGGGTGAACCAACCCTGCCTTTTCAGACTAGAAATCTGAGACCCCAAAGCAGAATCTACACATCAAAGGATTGGCATCTCAAAAGGTACCCCTTTCACTAAAAGGCATAAGTCCTTTAGAATGGTCCAGAAGGCAGAGATATAGATAGATTCCTGTATGAGAAGACCCAGTGGAGGCTGTAGCATTGGCTTCCATTCCTGCATTTGATAGCCCAATAAACCATTTTTATTACAGCATGCATAACAGAACTTCCAGGCATCTCCACGTTTACAGATGGCCATTAATTTTTTTATAACATAATGCATTTCACTACAAAACAAAACACACACACACACACACACACACACACACACACACACACACACACACACACACTTACTTACTTCCTGGGCATAAATTTCAAGAGTGGAGAGGTAACTTTATGGTTACATACTGAGAAATAAATGCTTATTATTTTCTTATTCATTATTGCTTGCTGGGTTTGAATATACCCTAAAGAAGACCTTTGCAAAAGCTGTTTCTTCCATTACAGATTTTAAAGGTGTCTAGGACTGTGTCACCTAAGGCAACCTTAGGGAGGGGTGGGGCACCATGGTCCTGCGCCTCAAATTTTGCTAGGTAAAGGCATAAGATGTGAAAGATTGTAGCAAGATCAAAAGCCAGTGGTGATGATTCCCAGATCCACAAAGGCTGTGAGTACAGCCTGTGGCTAGTTTCCCTCCAGCAACCATGCTAGCTCAGAAACATCTATCTAATGATAGATAGAACAGCAGCCCTTGGAAGTCACTTGTGTCTGGATGTCAGGGTTCTTGTCCATGTTCCACACACAGAAGAATCACCCAGTTGAGCAGCCTTACAAGTGGGAGACCTTGGGCAGTTACGTTGTTGATAGTCACCATGAGGAATCACTGACTAGAATCCCCTTCAGTGCTATCCAGTTGTCCCACAGCTTTCTTTGCTTTTAGACAGGCCCAGAGAAAGGACCCAAGGACTGAAGAGATTCAGCCCACAGCGTAGGGAACCAAACCAAGAATGGATTTAGATGATGTGTGAATAAATGGCTCCTCTGAATTTCAAAGACAACCTAGTTGTTCTTCAATTATTGAAAATATAGTTAGCACCTTGGAAGGAGAGGTGGAGGAAGTCTTTTAACGGAATAGATGACAGTTGCAGGGTAGCCTCAGGCATTGTCTGTCCTTGAGTTCCACAGTGGCAAGCAGGATGCTTAGTCAGCTCCCTGCCCCTTGATGAATACACATCTGGACCACTAAAAAACACAGCTGCAGTGAACAAACAGAAAGTCAGTTCCAGCCAATGGGTTAATTGACTCAGTGGAGAGCACAATGTATACCATAAGTGGGACAGATCTCTTGCTACTTCCTTGAGAGTAGAACTTTGAACCCTTGATGGCTATGGAATGAGGTTCAGGGGGACTTCCAGGATGTTACACCTTATAAGGACCCTGGAGCCTTTTCCCTGTTGGAAAGGGAGCCCCATACTGCCGAATTCCATGTTCCTATCACCTTTATCAAGTAGACTTGAAGTCTGGTTTAGATTGAAAGGGCACAGTATAACACTGCATGGCTTCCTCTACCTACTCAGACTTATTCACATTTCAATGCAGTAAGACTTTAGATTAGTGCAAGACCCGTGACTATGCTAACTGATTTGCTATGGCCTTAGCAAACATTTGCTGGACCCTTTACAGTCTACAAAGGAATTATTACACATCAAAGGCAGTCATGTTCTGAAGTTTTGTGTGGGAGGGTTATAGTCTATGATTGATGCTCTGGGGAAAACAGACTTGAACCACAGCATAAGATAAAGTATATAAGCAGACAAACAAATAAATAGCAACTAAAGATATTTTTGTTACTTTGTGCTCTGAAATAAACTGTCCCAGATGTGTCACAGTGTCTCTGAAATTCAAATAACATAAAAATCCTCTTTCAAGGAAAGAAATTCCTCTAGACCCCCGGAGTCCACAGTCATATGAAACCAGCCCTATTAAAGGGATGTATCATCCCATTAATACCAAAGCAGGCCTTGTATTCCCACAGTGAGCATCTTTTTATTGAGGCCATCATCAAATTTAAATATACCCATGGACATGTTGTGCCAGGAAAGATGCTATTGCCTAAGTTCATACCTGCAGGTCTCAGGGAGTCTGTACTCTTTATCCTGAACTATTTATTATTCACTGTGAATACTTGCAGTATATGAGCAGAAGTTTCAAGACACAAGGACCTCTGGAGTTGGAATGGTCATCTGCATGGGCACCAGGGGGGCCCAAGAACATTACCAGCTATACAGCATGCATCTTTGTTGGAAGTGATGTTCCTTTCATCCAACTAAGATACTAAGATATTGATGGTGAGTGAGAGGAGAGGTAGAGAGGGCAAAGTAGGAGATAGAGTTTGGCCTGACTATAGGAGCTGTAGCACTTTAACTGGGGGGGGGAGGGGCAATGATCTGCCAAAGTTGTAGAGGATATATGTAAACACATTGAGGGAAACAAATCTCAGTGGGCGGGTGATGTTATTTACAGTTTTCATCTCTGGGTTTGTAAGATGGACAGGTGGGTTGAGTGTTTATGACCTCTTTCTCTCTCTTTCTTACTCACTTGCTCACTTGCTCCCTCTCCCCTCTCCTTCCCCCTTTCTTCCCATCTCTCTGGAGTAACCATTACTTCATGACCTGAGAAGCACACTGGCACCCCTCCTTACGCATCCTCAGGGCACCTCGTGGTTATGACCTGTGCTTTATTGAAGGGGAACTAAGAAGGGGGCCTGAGAGGTTTCTCAATGGACAAAAGCACTGGCTTTCTTCCGCAGGACTCTGGTTCCATCCCTAGCTCCCACATAGTGGCTCACAAGCATCTGTCACTCCAGTCTGTGAGATCCAACACCTTCTTCTGGTCTCAGTGAGTGCATGCTGCATGCATATGCTGCACAGACACACATCCAGGCAAAATACTCATGCACATAAAACAAAAAAATAGCTAAAGAGGGATGGGCTGATGTTTCCAGGACTGAGTTCCACTGCAGTCTCCTATAGAGCAGAGCTCTGTGGTGACAGGGTTCACAGGAGCTAGGACTCATGAGACAGGAGGTGGGGGTGGGTACAAAGTAGATGCAGACACCTCCCTGCTTCATCCTTCCCTGTCAATCATTTGCTTGCCTCCCTTTACCCCATCTTCACTTCTGATCTGGACCATCCTGTCTCTCCACACCATGGAGAGTCTTTGAGACCAATGGGATTATTGACAACTCAGTAGAAATCCTGGGAGCTTTTCCATTCCTCTTTGCATTCATTGAATCCCCCCACTCCTCTACTTCTTCTTCCTCCTCTAATCTCTGCCTATTGCTGCCCTCCTCTCCCTGGTGGCCAGCCATGACAGAGGCCTGTGGAAACAGAAGTGTGTGCTCTGGAAGACAGGCCCTATTGCAGGGATAGCTAGCTCATTTCTCAACTGTGAGATCTCATTAGGATAGGGACAGGATGCCTGCCAGGGAGTCTTCACAGAGTCCCTCTCTCATCACCCCCCATAGCTTGTGACTTTACAAACCTATTGAGGGGTAAGCTTCGATCCCATGAATATAGATTAGCAGAACACGGCAGTGCACAATCTGAGCTCCATCTAAGCTAGTCTGTAAAACCCCACTGAGCAACCCCATCTGCACAGAATGCTTTCAAGCAATGTTTTCTTACGGTTCACCCAGCCAAGTCAGCCTTGCACAACTATTCCTAACATTGTTTTCCAAAGGTTTAGTTCACATCAGCCTTTAACAAAATAATAAAAATAAAAATGCTGATATTTTGCTGATTTCATGAACCCCCAGTGCATGCAGAGTCGCTGCAAATAAAGCCATAGTGAAGAAACAAAATCTGGCTTTCATTTAAACTAACATTCTATACAGTAACAATAAGCATGTAAGCACTGGGAGGTGTGTTTGATGATTCTCCAGGAGCCCCTCCCCCTGCAACTCTCCCAAGTACTGGCAAGAGTATGGACTCTTTTGGACGAGGGAGAGAGATGTTCTGCTCTCCCCCCAAGCCTTTAAATTATTGCTTAATGAGCAGAGCACCTATAGCAGACCTTGCATCTCTCGTACCAGTGCCATGAACACCCACTGTCAAGAGTAGTCTCACAGAATGACACTATTGTTAGGCACCAGCTAGAGGCCCCTCAGCTTCCAAGATGGAAGAGTGAAGTCAGCTGTGCAGGGTGCATCATTATGTCCTTGTCTTAGAGTGTCTATTGCTGTAACAAAACATGTTGCTATCCATCACTGAGTAAAATCAGAGCAGAGACCTGGAGGCAGGAGCCAGAGCAGAAGCTGTGGAGAAGCACTGGTCACGAACTTCCTCAGCTTGATTTCTTATGCAACCCAGAACCACCTGCCCAGTGGTGCCACTGCTTATAGTGTGGCTGGGCTCCCCCACATCATTTATCCATACAACACACCACACACTTTCATACAGACCAGTTTACTAGGTATTTGCAAAACTGAGGGTCCCTCAAATGGCTCTCTATCTTACATCAAGTTGACAAAAAAAAATCAAATTCAGGACAGGTCTGCTAGACAAAAATGGCTCTGCTGTGTCCAACCTCTATGTGGAACTAGAAGGAAGGGAGATGAGAAGGGGATGAAGGGCCAAGTCTCTACTGCATACCATATTGGCTTGGGTGTCTAGGTTATCTGTTGTCTTACATCTACTTCTTTATTGTCTCTCTGTGGTGTGTGGTGTAAACACATAGAAGTTAGAGTACAATACTGTGGTTCTGCTCTTCCCTTCCTCCATGTGGATGTCAGGACTTGAACTCAGGTCTTCAAGCTTGGCAGCAAATGCCTTTACCCACCTTGCCATCATCCTTGTCCCCCATACTTATTTTAAAAGAAAAATCATTTTGTATCTCCTGGCATGTCATCATCACCATCCCACCACCCTATGACTGTAAATATAACCATGTCCCTTCCTGCACACTGAAGGCTGAAGTTATTGTCAACTGCGGTCCCCACTGCACAGAGCCATGCTGAAATTTGCTGAAGAAATGAATGCTTAAATTATCCCAATCTATATGCACCCGAATAACGAAATATGTTCAAAGAAGAGAGTGAAGGCTTTAGCAATGCCTCATTTTGGCAGACACAGGCGTTGTAGTGTTCTTTCCTACCACTGGGCAGCTTCCAAGCATATAACCAACTTAGAAAAAAGCTTAGTGGTTTTTAACAAAGTTTCATATATACTTTCTATACACCCCAAGATTTATACTGTTTGGTATTTACCCACAAAAAATATACAGATGTTTGCATAGGAACTATGCATGTGCATTCATGTACAAATCCATGCATAAGCTAAATCAGGTAAAAATAAAAACAGATTTACTTTTAAAAGAAAAAAAATTGAGACTAACTGAACCGTTAGTCTGAGAATTCATCCATTGGAATTCTACTCACAAATCCAAATCATAAAAATACAGAGTCCCTACTGCTCATCACTACATGGGTAAACAAAAGAAGTCACAGAACCATCCAAAATACTTATTCTGCTTAGAGGAATGTCTGGGGAAATCTCTCTACCCCCACACCCCTGTGTCTAGTCTGGGCAAGGTATCTCTCCATATAGAATGTTTGTGCATTAGTGTTAGATTCTGGACCCACTGCCAGTGTCCTCATATATTGTCCCAGTCACACCATTGTCATCTATATTAAGGGAGTCTAGTCCAGTTTTAAGCAGGTTCCCCATTTGTCAGACCTGTGTCAATGATGGAGAAGATCAATGTAGACAGATAAGTGATAGGATAAATTATAGAAATAGAAGACAGATAGATGATAGATAAATTGATACAGGATAGATAGGTAGATAGATGATATTAAATGATGGATGGATGGATGGATGGATGGCAGGTATTGATAGATGATAGACAGATAGAACATTAGCAAAAGTTGTTAGACTCATAGAAATGTTTGACCCCTCATAAAATACATCTGTAGACTGAGTTTCTTTCCCACAGAGGCTTATATTAATTGTAAACAGTTTGGCCAATTTCTCAGGCCTCTTACTGGCTATCTCTTCCTTAATTATTAACCCACATCTATTAATCTGTTAATCTCCATGTAGTTTTGTCTTACCAGAGAATGCACAGAGTCCTGTATTCCCAGTAGCTACATGGCATCTGCTTGGTAGTTCCTCTGCCTTCCCCTTCCATGAATTCTCCTAGTCTGGTAGTACTGCCTATACTTCCTGCCTCACTACTGGCCAATCAGCATTTATTCAACAACAAATAAGTGAAACATATTCACAACATACAGGACATCCCCTGTTATCATCTATGGACCTCTGGACTAGATTCAAGTTTAAGAATAAAATATTTTCAAACATGATTGAAAACATGGTATCTGGTTGAATTAAAATGAGGTTATGGGGCTAAAATTATTTCCAACTACATGAGTGACAGTTTCCAAAGTTACCTCTTTGTGACAAAGCCAGAAGAGTTTAAACATCTGCATTAAATGAAATCCTAGACTCAGCCAGATGTGAGAGGGTGTATGTATTGTAGAGCTGGAGGGTTGATTTGGATTTGGTTTGCTTACTAATTGTCACTCCAAAAAGAAAGAGACTAAAGAAAAAGAAAACTGATAACGTGTTCCTCAGTATTCTGCGGCTATTTAACACACCAGCTTATGCAACTTAATATATTTGTGAATGGAGATCCAGCAGCCAATAATCTTGAGCAACTAACAGAAGATACTGTGGAACTCCAAAGCTCAGTCTCCCAGACCTTCAACGTGTCCAGAAGGGTGTGTGTGTGTGTGTGTGTGTGTGTGTGTGTGTGTGTGTGTGTGTGTGTGTGTGTGTAGTCTCTCTTAATGAGTGTCGTCTTCAGCACTGAACTGGGTTTTGCTCATCACTATGTCCCTATGAGTGCATACCGGCCTCCATGTAGGAAAGACTCAGGAACTGACTGTTGAATGAATCATGGAACATATTGTTCACTCTACCACGTATCTCTGATCACTGTGCACATTGACTATCTCCATTCTTCTCTGCTGAACTAGGGTGTTGGGGGATATGTCAACATTAAAGTGGGTGTGGTGGCTCAGACTTGAAATCTTAACACTGGGGAAGGCAGAGGCAAGTGGATCCCCAGGGTAACTACTAATTGCCAGCCCAGCCAAATGGGTGAGTCCCAGCCTTGCTGTAAAAAAACAAGGTGAGAATGTGGGAACAGGAAAATGCTTCCCATACACAATGAGCCACCTGCACTCCAGAACTCAGAAGGCAGAGACAGGCATCTCTAGAGCGAGCTGACAAGCTAGACTAGCTGAATCAGAGAGCAATAGGTTCAAGTGAGAAACCCTGTTTCAATTTATAAGCTGGAGAACATCTGACATCAACCTCTGCCTTCCACTCGAACATGCAAACATTGCTTGTGCTTGTGAATATGAGCTCACACACCATTGGGAACACACACACACACACACACACACACACACACACACACACACACACACACACACACTAAACCCATATATACAACCAAAAAGTAAAAAGTAAAAGGGCGTAGAGTTCCTGGAAAATGGCACCTGAGGCTGTCCTCTGGCGTCCACATGCAGATGTGCACCAATACACGCAGAGACGTAGGAGAGCAAACACACATGCACACAAGAGGACAAAGGAAAAGGAGAGGTAGAACATTAAGACACCTGCAACTGAACTTTGAAATTATGAACGGAACCTGAAGACAATGTTGTCTGCTAGCAGCTTCATCTGACAAGCCTTGGGCTCTTCAAATCACAGGGCACAGCAAGGTTCTTACAGCTGTCAGGTAACACTTTGCAAAGACTTAAGTAGAACAAAACTTGCCCGTGAGCCCTGGCTGAATTAGGGTTCTGGTTACATAACATCACCCAGGAAAATGAACTTAAACACCAGTACTGAAGCTACAAGCATAATTATGGCTTATATTTTTGTTCATCTGCTTGACACATAGCAAGAGGGAACTGTCTCATGCAGACAAGGACTTAATTGTGAGAACAATGCAAATGACTTGATGTGTTAAATAAAATGAAGACCAGACTATTTCTGCAATCTTGCTCTCTCTGATGGTAAAGACACACTCAGACTTGATTCTTAAGGTTTATCATTCTTGAAGAAAGAGTAAAGACAGACCACTAACTCATAAACCATCTAGCTAAACTGACCCACTTGGAAAACCACAGCAGTGACTTTAGGATAACACACCCAGGTAGCTCTCAGTGCCTTCTGTGGACCAGTTGTAGGTACCAGCCACACAACAGTGAACAGAAGAGAAAAAATGGAAGATTTCACAGCTTCCAGAAAAGCAAACTGTGTCCAAATCCCTTGTCCTTATGCTAAATCTGCCTCAGAGTTCAGTAGTAAATGAAACCAGGAGAGAGACAGGAAAAGAAATGACTATGGCAACAGGAATCAACACTGAACTTCCCTAAGTATTCCAGTACTGAGGATCTCGATGCCATTTCATTGTTTATGGGCACTCATGAGCACAATCCCTTCTCCAGACTTCAAACAAGACAAAAAGAGACTTTTGCTGAAAAACAAACATAGTCTACTGTCTGTAAACTGGGAATCCGAGGCTAACCCTCAGTGGCAGGACTCTGGTTGTTCAATTAACTGGTTAATTCTCATTTCTCATGTTTTATGGACCTAGCAGCAGCACTTGAAGCTGCAGGTAACATCTTTGTCTGGAAAGTCTTCTCTGTCTTCCAGAACATCTATTACCTTCTCCTCCATTGGCCCCACCTACGCCTTCTCAGTTTTTCTCCAGATAAGCCCTCGCCTTGTTCTTCAGCTCTTTGAAAAAGCATACAGCCAGGCTCTGTCATGAGTATCCCTCTGCTTTGTATTCCGACACTTCTAACAATCACCTCCAATCTCCTGGCTTTCAACATCCACTCAGAACCCTGCACTTGAAGCTGGTGTGCACATCCCTGAACTGTGTAGATGAAAAAGCATTTGACTATTGTGGAAAACAATAGTTTTTATCAGCATGAGAAGTGAATGGAGTTTCCAGATAGAAGAGAATGAAATAAGTTTGCAACAAACTTTTTTTTTAATCTCTGAAACATTTTCTAATATCCATACAGGGGAAAAGAAGCAGAAGCCTACTGGTACAATTGCACCTCAACTCATGGGGAGGTAGCAAGAGGAGAAGAGAGATCCCAAAGAAAGCTGCCTGGAGTCTACTTCTGCTCCTTGGATAACTTCCCTGCTCGTCTAAACATAGGTGGAGAAGGGCTGGAAGAGTAGTTCAAAGTACTCTTGACGAACATTGGGCCCACTTAGACCCCAATCTGAGTAAAGGACATAGCTTACAGTGGGGACTAAAACATTAAGGCAAAGCTCAAAAGTTAAGAATTATATCTGTAGGGGTTTGTGTTGATACCCATGGCCCATGTTACCACAGGGGTCATGGGAGAGCTGGCCCCAGTGAACTGAGCAATAGAGAACTAGCCTCATTCTTCTCTTACTTCCTCAGCAGGAGAGCTGCCCTCCTCCCCCTCTGGGAGAACTGCTCCCAGTGACATGCACACATGGAAAAATAACAAAAACTATGACTGTCTTACTTAGGGTTTCTATTATTGTGAAGAGACACCATGGCCACAACAACTCTTGTAAAGAAAAACATTTCACTGGGGCTGGCTTGCAATTCAGAGATTTAGTCCCTTATCATCATGGTGGGATTCAGAGGCATGCTGAAGATCATGGTGCTGGAGAAGGAGGTGAGAATTCTACATCTTTAATTTGCAGGCAACAGAAAGTGAACTGAACACTGGGTGTGGTTTGAGCATATTTGAGACTTCAAAGCCCACCTCCACAGTGACACAATTCCTCAAACAAAGGCATACCTCTCAATACTGGCACCCCCTATTAACTTATAGGGGCCAATTGCATTCAAACTACATAATGACATTGACCCATGCTGTCCCTTATAAGGCCATTCTGGGTCAGAAAGATGACTCTGCCACTTAGAGTATTTGAACCACCTGTAACTCTAGTTTCAGGGGATCAATCTGATGTCCTTGTCTGGCCTCTGTGGATACCTGCATTCCCGTGTACATACCCTCACATATTCACACATACACAAACATAATTGAAATTAATTTTAAAAAATCTATCCTGTTGATTGAACACCACCATTATCTTTAACTACAAAAACTTAGGAGTAGATGGAAAACACAAGCCTTGAATATTTATGGAAACGCTGCAATATTCTAGAAATTTCTATCTACCTGACTTTACTTCATAGTCCCTGTTTAAACTGCCTTCCTTCTCTTTCATGGCTGCAGAGTGTCAGTGCAGCCATATGTGTGTGGGTACGCACAGGTGTGGTGTGGCTTGTCTTGCTAGAGACCCTGTCAATGCTCTTTCCTTCCTTGTAATTCATTCTGGAATGTGTTTAAAGCAGAACCTCAGGCATCACATTCTGGTTTTAACATTATTTCACTATCCAAAGTCCATTATTCACTGTTTTATCCGTGTTGCTCCCTCTATGTTAAACACTTTCCCTAACCTATCATGCACACCATGTTCTTAAAAGTGGAAATCAGAGCACTGTCGAGTAGGAATTAGGCTAGAAGACTGCAAAAACATGGGCACCAGGAATAAGGCTTTAAACTCCAAAACAGATTTATCACAGGTATTAAAGTCACGATAACTTGATCTTTTGTAGGCATCCCCAGTTCTTAACATCCATCTTCATAATTACCTCATAACACAAACACAGCATGCCCATTTACATTCAAGGATGTCAGGACCAGAATTGTGGGTGAGCTCCCAAAAGTGAACATCTCAGAACTGATTAAGTTTGCCATTCAACCGAAATGTGTTTGGAGCGCCTTGAACTTCCCCAGATTGGGAGTAGCAGGTCTGCCTCCATCATGACTGCCAATCCCTTCTTCCTTGAAGTCTAGCGTTGTTTCTGAAGCTTGAGGGGTATAAAGTGGGGGGCTCTGCAGAGCTGCCTGCCTCTGATAAATCTACACTGCATCCCCATTACCACTTCAGGTGCTGTACTTTGGGACCCAGTTCCTCACTTCCATTTCCTCAGGAATCTGTATTTCCGTTGCTTCCAAATTCCATTGACTATCTCACTGGCAGCATATGGAGCACCTCTGCAGAACTTGCGCGGTTATTATAGTGGCTAACACGTGGCAGATAAACTTCAGAAAGAAAGGATCCCATGTAAACATTTACCACGTAATTCTAGTGCTCCATAAGAAAATGTGTTCAGTGGTACCAACAAGCAGAGCGTTTTCAAAATCTAACAGCTGGGAGGAGTATGTTTAAAACCAGAGTTGCACCTAAGAAGGGTGTTACATCCCGCCAGTGAGCGGATCCCAGCAGCCCAGCCAGAGCAGCAGAACGGGTGGCATGAGGTGGGATGTTCCCAACAAAGGATCCTAGCATCATCTGCTTCAGTGTTTTCCTCGTACAGCCTGGGAGGCTGTGCTCAACTCCACTGTGTTCTTTTGACCCTCCCATTTCTTCCTTCAGTGCCTCCCATGTCTACCTATTTTCCCAGGGATAATAGAGGCTCCTCCATGTGATTGTACCCCAGTTCACTCTGTGAGGCTCTTCTGACCCAGTGAAATATGGACTAAGGGAGCAGCTGCCGAGTTAGAATTTCCACAACACTGATGCCCTTGACTTTTCTCTCCTTTACAGACTCCCAAAAGTAACGAAGTTAATTTGGTGACCTCAGATACTCTAGCTGTTGGATGTCTGTGAACAGCTCTGCAACAGAGGGATGATCCAGACCAAGGGGTAGGGTTCTCTCAGGCTCCTAATTTCTCCATCATCCTTACCCTGGCTCCCACTCATAAAAAGTATCAGAAAAGGGGCCTCAGCTTTCGCAGCTTTCCCCTAGGTGTCTACAAGGGATAGAGTGAGAAAAGAATCCATAAGCTTGACCTGCAGCACTGGACAAAGATGTGACATACTACAGCCAGACCTGGACCACCCGCTGCCTGTGACCTTGAGACATCCCCAGACTAAATTGTTTAGAAAAGTCAGAGACAATCCAGCAATGCCGTTGGCTTAAAAATTAAATGGCACTTAGTTCACATAATTGATAAGGGAGAAAATTTAACGTGCATTACACTTCATAATTCACAGTTTTTATGCACTGTCTTATTTAATCTCTGTAACAAATGTAAGGAGAAAAGCAGGGTTAGGTTTGACATGGCCCTGTGGGATCTGTGGCTCCGAAGCAAGAGGAATGATTTTAAAACTTGTTTAGAGAGTTCCACATCCAGCAAGACTGGGGAGGATGGACAAATCTATGCTCCCTCCTCTGGGGAACTGCAGAAAGCAGCATCAGCACCTCTGGGGGAGGGGGCTGCAAATAGGTACAAAGTGGAGGTAAAGTAACTAATAAAAACAACAACTCAGCAAGAAGAGTGAGAGCCACTGGCATCTGAACTGAGACCTGCTCTTGGCCTCCCCCACAATTCAGCAAGAGGAGCCTGAGCTCCAGACAGATGTAGCCAAAACCACACTGTGGTCTTTCTCACTAATCAGAGTTCCACCTTCCCAAGAGGGTCAGCATGTCTTACTCGGCCTCCATGACTTTGACAGACAAATGCAGGGACTGGGTAGAGAGATTACTAAGCATTGCTGAGGCCCTGAGTCCTCTGTACTGGAGATTGTGGTGGGAGAAGAGGGGATAGAGAGAGCACAAAATACCAAAGACAAGCAAGGATCACAGGTGTAAGATGCATTCTTCCTTCTAATGGGACCTCACATCCTTCAGGACGTGGGGCCTCACGTGGGTGGACACAAAGCCCCAAACTACTGGTGGCACCCATATCATCAAATGCTGCTTTAAAGTTGGTAATAAAGCCTCTGACCACTGTCCCTCTTCACAGCTCCAGAGGTGCAGAGCACTGGATTTGACCCGCAAAGTAATAGATATGAAATTAAGACATCCAAAGCCCTTCCCAAAAGGCCTCAGTGTAGAGAAGACCAAGCCTGTGAGAGAGAGAAGTACTTCTGAAAACAAAGGAGGCTGCAGTGAAGACTAACAAGATGTTCGTTCGTGGTGAGTGAGGTAGGTGTGTGTGTGTGAGTGTGTGTGTGTGTGTGAGTGTGTGTGTGTGTGTGTGTGTGTGCGTGCATGCATATGTCAGAAGACAGCTTGTGGCAATGTCTTCTGTCCTTTCACCATATTGAGTTCCAGGGACTAGAACTCAAGGCATCAAGCTTGGTGGCAAGCTTTATCAACTGAGCTGGATACTCCGTATTCCATTTTGTAATTGGACAAACAGTTTTATGTCTTTAAATGTTAATTCCTTATAGTAATAATTCTGAGATCATACACTATCATTTACATGTTGGTATCTATGTTACGGGATGAGAAAGAGAGAGTTAAAGTTGTTGCTGCGATCACTGGATCACCGGGATCACCCTGAAGGAAAAGGTGGAGAAGCCCACACAGAGACAAGGAGAGTCACCTCAGGTGGTTGAGTAATACCAGAAGGAACCTGGCAGAGAGCTGCTTTGCTGTGGGGCTGTCAGAGTACTACAGTCACAGGGTACAGGGGTGGGGTCCATAATTACGGTAGTTCCGTTATACCCTGCCATGTGGTGGTACCTTTATTACCATGGTATGTTCATCTTCTACTCCCTCTGCATCTGGCAGACGAGTCCTGACTCCGCCCTTCTCCTTCTTATCATCCTCAGTCTGGTCATCCTACCTATACTTCCTGCCTGGCTCCTAGCCAATCAGCATTCTACCAAACCAATCCTAGTGACAAATTGTCACAATGTACAGAGCCACCCACCTCAAAAAGTAAAATGAAAAGTAATGGAAGAAGATATCTAATGTCAACCTTCAGTCTCTATATACACATATGTGCACATGTGAACATCTACACACATACACACACACACACACACACACACATACACACACACACATACTTATAAGCTAGTAAAATTCAAATTATCTTACCCCAAAATACACCTATGTATTTCAGATGAGGGATATGTTGTTTGGCTTCATTATTCCATGTTATATTCATTAATCATAATATCACTTTGCAACTTATAAATACACAGAATTATAACATCAATTAAAATAAATAAAACTTTTTTTTAAAGAAATGTCCAGCAGAATTGACAAATATCTGTGATACTTATCAAGAAACCAAGATAGGAGACTTAAACTACTAAAAGCAGACATATAAAGGGGGGGAGGTGATATTCAGAGATAAAAGAGAGTGAAGTTAGAATATAGTGAGCACACCACGAAAATAAATTAAGATAAAGTAGATCAAATGGACAAATTCCTAGAAAGACGCAAACCACCAAAACTGGCTCAAAAAGAAATAGGCCATCTGGAAAAACCTATAATAAGTGATCAGACTGAGTTAGTAATCCAAAAACTACCCACAAAGAAAGCCCAGGCCCAGATGGAGCGATGCTAAATCCTAACACCAACTCCTTGCATACTCTCCTAAAAAGCAGCCAACAGAAGAACACTTCCCAACTCTGTCTAAGAGAGGAGAGTGCTCCTGAGTGTAAAGCTAGAAAAAAATCAGAAGCAAAGAAAGCTCCGTGGCATTATTTCTTATGAATATGGATGAAAACACGTCTTCAAAACTTAGTAACAAATGAAATGCAGCAATACATTAAAAAAATCATGACCAAGTGAGTTTTTCTCCCCAAGGAAATGAGGTGTCTACAATAGTCCAGGATCATTTAATAGAACCTGTGTGGTATGTAATGGTTGGTTTAGATTTTCTTCTTGATATAACCAGGAATTGTTTGAGAAGGTCAACTCATCTGGAGAATGATCTAGAGTAGGTAGGCCTTTGGCATGGACATGAACTGTGTAACTGTGATGAGAGCTAGCTGAGCATAAGCAGAAAGCAAGAATTCACACCCCCTCTGTCTCTCTGCTCTTTATTATGGATGTGATATTCTAAGTTCCTGCCTCAACTTTCCCAAAATGATGAACTATAACCTAGAACCACAGCCAATAAACCTTCTCCTCCCCTCAGTTGTTTCCTGACAGAATGTTTTGATCATAGCAACAGAAATGACACTAAGACTCCACATCAGTAAAGTGCCAGGTGAGGATCACATGGATATTATAGTTAATGCAGGAGGCTTAAAAAAAAAAAACCTGAAAAAGATTCAGTCTTTTTAATGGCAAAACAAGAAGTTGCAGTGAATTAGAGCTGAAAGGGAGATTCATAAGTCTGATGACAGATCCAGAAAACTCAGAACTCACATCAATCTCAATGTTGCAGAAGTGGAGTTTGTTGACCAAATTTCTGTCCAGCCTGGTCCTGCTGTCATTTAGTTCTGAATATACACACAGAGACTTATATCAATTATAAACTGGATGATGGCTCAGGCTTCTTACTGGCTAGCTCTCTCTTATCTATTAACCCATTTGTATTAATCTGTGTATCTCCACATGCTCTTGGATTACTGGTGATCCCTGAATCTCTTGCTTCCTTGGTAGCTACATAGCATTTCCTTGCTACTCACACCCTTTGTTCCCCTTCCCAGAATTCTCCTAGTCTGGTAGCCCTGCTTATACTTCTTGCCTGGCTATGTCCTGCCTGTCCATTGGCTGAAATAGCTTTATTCATCAACCAATAAGAGATACGCATATTCACAGCATACAGAAGGACATTCCGCCATCAGGAGTTTTTCCCCAAAAGAAGAAACAAGAGAAGAACAGCATCCCCAGCTGCTTCCATTCGTCCACACACACTAGCCTAGCTGGATACTTAGGTAACTGAAGAAATAAAGGCAACCAGTATTGAAGGGAACAGAGTAACATTGTATCTGTTCAATAATGAGCAAATGGAACAAAGTTACAGGGTATGTGATAAACCAACAAAGTGGTAGCCAGAAGATAGCAAATTCTCTATAGATGCTACTCTCTTTCAAACATAGGTTATCAGCCATATGAATCTGGATTGTAGGAGAAAACAGCTACTGAGTGATTTTCATTGGGCTTGTAGACAAGATCCTTCCGGAATGAAACTGAAGCCAAGGACAATGTGTTGGCTTCCTGACTGCAAGGCATTTCAAGAGTCTCCTTAATGTCCCTTGTATGCTCTTAGGTATGAAATAAATTATTAGTAAATTGAATTTTATCTAATAAATGGGAAAAGGAAGAGATGTTCAAAATGTGATACATTTTAACAGTGTTGACTACAATTTCTGTATAATTAGGGGGTGGTGACTTGGGCAAGACACAAGAGTAGGTAAGATACAAAACTTGAATAAAAGCAAATGATTGCCCTGCAAACACTGAAATTAGGAATGCATCCACAGAGGTGTGGTGTCTCATACATGTAGTCTAAGGATTTGGGATGCTAAAGCAGAGGGTTTGCCATGAGTTTCAGACCAGTTTGAGCTAAATAATGAGACTCTGTCTCCAAATATCAGAAACTGAGTGACAGAAGGAGGAAGGGAAGGAAAGGGGTGATGGGGAAAGGGATGAAGAATTTATCTAACAACTCCTTTGAATAAACTATAGCATTTAAAACAGTTGGTAAATCAAAGAACAAACCACTCTAAACACAGAAGTTACTTCAGGTTGGTTTATAGCCAGAGATGCTCTTGTGGTCCTAGTGCATAATTTACTCTCATCGCAGAAATGAACATGAGAATGCTCTGGCAGACACATCTTAAGTATGCATGGTGCCCTATGGAGTCCCCACCATTCCAAGGCTGACCAGGGAAAGCCACACATTTCACTGAGGAGAATTAAGTATTGGCTTTTTTTTTTTTTTTTATCCTCAGAGGTTCTTCCCACAGTTGATAGGTAGCAATTTCCCCAGCAGAATGAAATGCTGGGTGCTCTTACACACTCACCCGGAGGCTTCTGTCTCATGCTCAATATCACAAGTCTCTCTGCTCTCATTTAAAGAAGATTTGCATCACTTACACACAGTGAAGAGAGCTGCCCAGACAGCTCAGAGGATAAAGGTGCTTGGGCAGGGCCCAGGGCCACTAGCACACTGGGCATCAGATCCCATCACCACAAGCACAGAACGTGAAGATTTGTTACCTTCCTAATGCATTCTGAGCCCTGTTTCCCAGCACCCATAGCTCTCTCTCTCTCTCTCTCTCTCTCTCTCTCTCTCTCTCTCTCTCTCTCTCTCTCTCTCTCTCTCACACACACATATATATATATATATATATGTGTGTGTGTGTGTGTATGTATATATATATATATATATATATATATATATATACTTATTGGTTGTTGAATTAAAAACACTTGTTTGGCCAATAGAGTCAGGAAAATAAGCAGAACTAGGAGATAAGAATTCTAGGAAAAATAAGCAGAGAGGGCATGCAAGAGCAGGAGGATGCAATGTAGGGACTGAGAGGATAGGATGTGTCAGGCATTCTCCTGTAAGACAAGACCATATGGAAATGTATAGATTAATAGAAATGGGTTAATAATTAAGGCAGAGCTAGCCAGTAAAAAGCCCTAGCCATCGGCCAACCATTTAATAATTAATATAGCATCCCTGTGTTTATTTGGGGCCGAAGGACGGAGGAACAGGAGGAACAGAAACCTTGAGCAACACCCACAGCTCCCACTAGAGACCTCCTGAACTGTGTGTATCCTGCATTCTTACTTTAACTCAGATTGGGAGCTTCTCCAAGCCATTTGAGCTTCCTTTCCAGGATGGGGACTCAGGGCCTTGCTCTCAGTCCAGAAGACTCAGTGCCTAGCTTATATCAGACACTCCACAGAAACAAAGCCACACCTGGAACACAATGACAATGAAACAAAGAGTAAGAATCAAAGTGATACTATGTGACACTGTGAAAGGGCCCCTCTGTTAGATAGAAGACTAAAAGAAACTGCTCCTCTCAACCCTGCTTCCCAAACAGATAGATCTCCAAAATCCCTCTGCGAGTGTGTCAGTATATTTGCACTTTTTCTTGAACTTTAAAGTTTATTCTTTGAAAACATAGCCCAAAGAATTGCATGTTGAACCTCAGAAGTACATTTTAAAATTTATTTCTTCTTGAGCATGCAGTTTCACTCTCAAGGGACGAAGATAAAAGACAGTGAAGGTAAATTTACATCGAGGCCCTAAAGAACACAGTTGGAGCCAATTATTAGTTTTCACAAAGAGTTTACATTCATATTTGAGGTCAGTATAGAGTGGAAAATAGCAAATTCTAAGTTGTATAAGCCCCAAGGAATCCAGAAGTGCCACTGGGATTTTAAATTTTATTTGCACTCTTTAACATCTCTTCCATAAAGGAGTCATGAGCAAACACCCACTCACTCTCCACAGAGAATCAATAACAGACTGGAGTGTTGGGTACCACCAAAGTCCAACTTTGAGATGAGTGTCTTTGAGATTCCCAAGAGGAGTGTGGACAAGGGGTTACTTTCAGTAGCAGGCATGACTCAATGACAACTGCATCCTCACAGGTCCACTCCAACCTTGATGACAGGTCATGAAAGCAAACCCCTAGAGGTCACTGCTCAAGTGGGAGGCAGCTCAACGGGTCAGAGTGTCTCTAGCAGGCAGCCATGCTGGTCTGAGATCATCTTGCAGCAGTCCTCACAGCTTAAATAAGCTTTGGGAGGGAGGAACCCTTTGAATTGGTCAGTTTTGGAGGACTTCCTGAAGCTGTGGGGTTAGTTCATGAGTTTTAAGGAAGGCACTTCCCTCTGAGACACAACATTTCTTCTCAGAGGAAACTGCTAAGTAACAAGAAGTTAAAGGAGATTTGAAACATTTCACAGAAGCATCCCTGCCACAGCCTCATCAAGGAGAATTTAAACAATCCTTGTTCACTCTGCTTAACACAAACTCTAAACCAGCAGGGGATCTTGACAGCGGAAGATTAATTCAAAGGATGTGCCTTTCACAAAGCAACTACCACACGCCTGGGGCTATAGGTGTGGAGGAATGACTTCACTTCATTCCCTGACAACAAGTTGCATATAAATCTGAGGGTAGGTCTACCATGCATAAAACACGACATGATGGATGAGCTGAAATGTAATCGATGTTTGTTGGAGAAGTGAACAGGGAGAAATTCACTTGGTGAGGTGGGGGAACTGATTGGGAATGATCAACAAGAACGAATGAGGTCTTGGGAAAATACTTTTTCAATTCCATAGTCAGTGTAGACAGGAGGAAGTGAGGGATGGACAGAAGGAGAGGCATTGGGCAGGCCTGTAGAAATGTAACCATCTGCTTAGCGGAAAATGTTAATCCTTGAGGCAACAAATCTGGACCTTGGCTGCCTCTTAAACAGTCTTGTAGCTGGGAGTGTGTGTGTGTGTGTGTGTGTGTGTGTGTGTGTGTGTGTGTGTGTGGTGTGTGGTGTGTGTGTGTGTATACCCACTTATGTAGACATTTGCACTGGAAGCAAATGGTCCCCAGTGTGCAAATCCACCTGCTCCGTTTAAAAGGAATAAAATATCTTCTCCAGCTACTTCCACATTTAATAATTAATAAGACTAAACTTAAACCCCAGGATGTCCAGCCCTGAGCAGCATTTTCCCAGCACCACTCTGGGAAAAAAGGAGAGGAGAGAAAAGGAACTCTGTGGGTTTGTGAATATGCCGGTAGACGTGGAGCCACAGAGGTAAGGGTGGAGTTGTGTGCCACAGGGTTCCTTTTCTTTGAAGTGACCCTTCAGAATTGTCTGAAGTCACTGCTTCAGATGGACTGAGCAGTCACCTGAGGGGACTTCCCTCCTCCCTCTGCAGGTTAATTTGTCATCTGTGTTTCTGATGACCCCGCTGCTTCTGCATTTCTCAATGTGGTAACGAATCCACAGCCCTTCTTCTTGTTTCACCAAATAGTTGTGGTTTTTTGTTTGTTTTTGTCCTTTTGCAAATAGAAGAAAAAATTTAATGCTTTATATGTCATTATGTCTCCAATCTTTGGTCATTAATGACTTGGGTGTGTGCATTTAATTTGGAAAGAGAAAACAAGGTTGCCATTCCTTTTATATGCCCTTTTCCCCCTAAAATTTAAAAAAAAAAAAAAAAAAAAAAAAAAGAACTTCAAACTAAAGTATTTCCATTTAAATTTAATGAAATCCGAGTCTTGTAAAATTCACGGTCAGGTGCCATTTCAAGCTCATAACATAGTATGTTCCCTGCCTTGATTCAGATTCATTAGGCACAGATGAGGTTGTAAGATGACACAGTTTTTGAGTGGCACATAGTCCTACATACTTGGGAGTCACTCAGAGGCATTCATCTCTACATCCTCTGAACCTCCCTTAAGAGGATTAATAAATATATGGAGTGCTGGCAGTTGTGTTTAAAGGGTTTTAACGTTTTCTTTCTATGACAGTTACTTTAGCTCAAAGTGTCGTTATTTTATCTCCCAGGTAATAGGCATAGAACCTTCCAGCACTATGAAAGCCACTAGAATGAAGCCTCTAGATGAGAACCAGCTGAATATCTTTATGTTCTTCTAGAACATAGATAGGTGTGTTCAGTAACAGCAGGGTCTTACTGCCAAGTTCTGGAGGGCAACCAAGAACATTGGCAGTAGCCCATAATATTTAGGGTCATTGGCCAATAGCTCCAAAAGTCACCCAGCTTTTTGTTAACCTGTGGTGTTAAACTGCGTGTGTGTGTGTGTGTGTGTGTGTGTGTGTGTGTGTGTGTGTGTGTGTGTGTGTGGCTGAATGCCACTTGTCCCTCTAAGAAGTTGGGGGACGCCGACCGCTCGGGGGTCGTGTAACTAGTTAGCATGCCAGAGTCTCATTCGTTATCGGAATTAACCAGACAAATCGCTCCACCAACTAAGAACGGCCATGCACCACCACCCACGGAATCGAGAAAGAGCTATCAATCTGTCAATCCTGTCTGTGTCTGGGCCGGTTCACCCCTCCTTAGACAACCTGGTGGTCCCCCGCTCCTGGGAGGTCACCATATTGATGCTAAACTTAGTGCGGACACCGGATCAGCGTAGCGCACTACAGCCCAGAACTCTTGGACTCAAGCGATCCTCCTGTCTCAGCCTCCCGAGTAGCTGGGACTACAGGACCAGAGAGCAGTTTGGGCTCTCAGTCTCCTCAGCATACAGATGGCCATTACTAAAACATCACCACCCATCATCTAAACCAATCTAGTAAATCCAGTTTATAATACATATACATATTCTATTGTCTCCATCCCTCTAGAGTACCTTGCCTCATACAGGTAGGTTTCCAGATGTTAACTGATGGACAAAGAGAAGTACTCTCAGATAGTACTTGGGTTCAGCTCTTGACTTCACCATTTGACACTGAGGGTGATCTCTGGGCCACGGAACTCTCGAATGAAACAGGAGAGACTTATGTCCCCTGGTTTTGCAGTCATGGGTGGGAGGTAATCATTGCTTTCCCATTCTGGGTGGCACCACGGATGAGAAGGCTTTGCACACTAAAGGGATTCCAGAAGAGGCAGGAGACCTATGATGCAACAGAAACTTCAGTTCTGACTCCAACACATCTCTGAGTCCTACGTCCCTCTCCAGTCCTCATTGCCCTAAGACAGTCACTGCAGATTGGGATTCTGAGTGCTCTTGGCTCAAAGTGCACTTATGTTCTGCATAAATTTCCTCACTACCCATTTGCTGCCATTGAAGTAGTTAGCATGGAGTGCTCTGGTCAGCTGTCTGGCTAGCTACAGTGTGACACGGAAAGGATAGGGACACTTCATTTTATCCAGCACTTGTGCTGTGAGTCATCTTTGTAATTCCATGCAGTTTGGGTACAAGGCCTCCCTCTCAGGTCAAGCAGGTGATAAACAAAGACCTGTGGGCCTTGAGCCCCACTGAGAAGCAGAATCAAAGTGTAGAGCGAGATTCATGCATGAATTTCACAACCCTCCTACCAGGTGAGTTCTCTGGCTTGTGCTGTTTTCATCCTACTCAGGAATGGGAGTGAGAGCCCAAGGAAGACAGAGAGATGTGTGGTGGAATATTATTTTAAGGTGTGTGACTTTTGTCTATGCTACATTTGTTTATCTCTGTGAAGCTGTGATTCTCTGCCTGTCTTAAAACACCTGATAGTCCAATAAAGAGCTAAATGGCCAATAGTGAGGCAGGAACAAGGGTAGGTGGGACTGACAGGAAGGAGAATAGAAGGAGAAGTGAGGAAGAGGAGAAAGCAAGAGAACAAGGAGAGGAAGGCATCAGGGGCCAGCCACCCAGCCACGCAACCACCCAGCCACCCAGACAGCCACAGAGGAAGAAGGAATGTAAGATATACAGAAGCAAGAAAGATAAAAAGCCCAGAGGGAAAAAGCAGTGGGGTTAATTAAAGATGAGAAAAGCTGGCTAGAAACAAGCCAAGCTAAGGCTAGGTGTTTATAACTAAGAATAAGCCTCTGCGTGTGATTTACTTGGGATCTGGGTAATGGGCCCTCAAAAAGCCAAAAGAGTAGAGATAAAGAATGAACAGAGATAGGAGCGTTTGTTTTGACCAGTGGGAAGCTGAGAGTGCTGCGAACGTGGGTGCATCTCTCTTGAGGTGAGAGCAAATAATCAAAGCACAGTGGTACTATAGGTTTGTTCTTTCCTTTTCGTTGTACTTTTGTGGTGCTGGGAGTTGAGCCATGGGCTAGGCCCATGTTAGTGAGAGCTAATCCCTAATCTGTCTTGATTATTTCATTAGTTTTTGTCTCCTTGTTTTTGATTCTTTTTGTTTGATTTGGGGGAGCGTTGGGGGGGAGACAGAGGTTGGTTGTTTTGCTTTTTGTTGTTCTTGTTGATGTTTTTAGAGATGGTCTTTTGAGGCAGCCCATACATAGTCACTACCCTCCTGCCCCAGGCTCTCAAACGTTAAGATTACAGGAATGTCACCACTATGTATGTGGTTCATTAGCTCTTTGCTTTTTTTAATTTTAGTAGCCTAGTTGCCTAAGTGGTAGAGCATGTATTCAGGAGCTCATACCCCACATGCTTATTCACTTTGGTTTAAGCTTCTTGATAGTGTCAGACAGATATGACTGCCAAGTGACCGACTGCAAGACAAAGATGACTCATCTCGCTGTCTGCGGTCATCAACATACTCAGAAATGGACAATCACTTGTCACTGGCTCCATTGACAGTACAAACTAAATGTGCTGCTGTAATTACCCTTCACAATGTTTGTCCTTGATGCCTGTCAGACAGGTGACAGTAGGGATAGGACTCTGCACTCACAGTCGTCTTCCTGGGAATGGGGAATGGCAGGAGCAGCAGATTCCTAAGGATGCCAGAGCTGTCAGAAGTCCTGACCCTTAAACTAAACTAAAAGCTCTTAGCTTCCTGAAGCTTTGCTTAGGAAGATGAAAGGTTTGGTGCTAAAAAAAAAAAATCAGGCTAGGCAGACATGAGCCTTCAAAAGGGATTCAGAGAGATGGAGGCTACAAAAATACATCATGATGCCATCTTTGTCATTTGCAGGGGATGGAGGAGCATGCTGCAGATGGATCCAGTGCCCTTGAACATCTGCAACAAGTACTCTACCCCCAAGCTACACCTCAGCCCCATGTCTACAGTGCAGTTTCTATGAATTATATACTTCATGCAATGGAGTCATTAGAGCTTATCTGAAGAACCTACATTCAGATTAAGCAAAAGACCTCAGAGAATGTACTGAACATCACTGGGCTTCAGACATCTCCTTAGTTGGAACTTTAGCCTCGATTCCATAGGCCACTAATGGGACAGGATGACAAGTCACACCAGCACGCCATGTCTTTGATGTCTACATGGTCCTCATGGCATTATCCCCAACACATTACTAACATTCATGATAGTTTCTTTACATTCATGCTATGCATATATAATCTTCATGGGTACAGATATGAGGACCTTATATTACAACTAGCTGTTTCTTTTTCTTTTATTAAAGATCACTACATGCATCTGTGGGGTGATAAAGATAATCCTTTCATTTGGAAAAATATTTACATGGCCTTTTGAAGATGCAAAGATTGTAAGTATCCAAGCCATGTATAGAAGGAAATTAAAGAAAATAAGAGCAAATGTCCATGATAGACAATAGACACTAGACAGTACAACAGTCCTCTCCTGGCCTCTGGAGATACTGAGCCTGCCTTACCTTGGTTTTTTGATTCTTGGCTTCTAGAAACAAGCATGCTTTACTTGTTTTCTTTTAAACCAAAATGGGGCTGAGTAATATAAATCATTGTAGAGGCTATACTTTAATCTCAAAATCTTCCCCAGGTAGACCTGTGAAAAGACTTAAGTATTGAAGCTGGAGGAAAAACAAGTCAGAACAGAAAGAAAGAACAAGAACACTTAGAGGATTCGTCTATGAAGGGAAGCTCTGCCCCCAGCAAAGTTCAAAGAAAGGGTATGCTCAACAGAGTTTAATGTTTCGTTGTTTTTAAAGGTTTTTATGCCAGCAACAAAGGAGCGCTTTCTTAGCTGTGAAAGGTAAATGATTAGACAGATTAGAATGGAGCAGACTGGAGTAAAATGTCAGGATCCAACACAGCAAAATGCCAGTGGTTCTCACAAATCATAGTAGTTCTCAGAAAATCAGGGGAAAGACCCCCCCCTTCCAGAGGGAGATCAGGAATGACTGTACCCACAATCCACATAGCAGAGCTCAATATTTACTTACATATGACCCTATCCAGGGTCCTTCATTTCCAGAAACACAGGAGGCACATTGCATACCACACTGGTGATTGTCCTGGCAGGCAGATGATACAAGATAGTCATGAAAACCAAAGCTGGGTTTGACCCTTTGTGGGTAAGTTGATTTGATTCTGGGACTGATATTGTCCACTACAGATACTTTGGTTGCTGAGAGCAATATAGTATTTGTCAGGTGACTGGAGGAATCTGATAAATGGAAAGTTGGGTTTGTGCAGCTATGGCTGCCCATGCCAGCTGCAGCAAGCAGTGGTCTAGGGAGGGCAACGACAAGTTTGTCCTCAGATACCCTTTTTCTAAAAGTGAAACCTTCATGGCCACCATGGCCCCCATGCCTACATCCATACTTCACCACCAAAGCATTTTATATTGAACAGTAAAGCTCTTTTCACACTACCTGGTAGTTTATTTCTAGGTTAATGAGAGCTGGATAGTGTCAACCTATGATTCCCACTAAGGCTGAATTCTGGTTACTTCCAGATAAGATGAAAGCAACCACATTGTCATGAAATTTAATCTGAAACTCAGCCCAGATTGTAGGCCCTGGATCAAGGACTCGTTTTTACGCTTCTGGTGAGTGCTGGATTTGTCTTCTTCTGGCATTAGAAGATTTCACCACTTGAGTCTGTAGGGCAGAAATTGACGATCATGGCCTGAGATGGTGATTGAAAATCTATTATAATTTTTTCCAGTAAGAATTTTCATACTAGAAAATTCTTTATATCAAATGACCATCTTTCAATAGATTATATATTTTGAAATAAAGATATAAATTATTTTCAGATCTATTTCCCTTGAGAAATCTGTGATATGCAATCTTTGGCTGTTCTAACTAAAGACCCTTACATTGGCTAACTCAAGAAGTGTTCTTTAGCATTTGGTACATAATGTATACTTCTGCACTTGGGAACTCAGTCACTGAATTAGCTCCTGCATTTTTCAGATTCATCTCTCAAATGTGAGTAATCAAGTTCCTAAAAGAGCAGTTCTCAACCTGTCGGTGGTGACCCCTTTGGGGTGTTGATGTGTCAAATCACACTTTTACAATGGTTGTATGCAAAATATCTTGCATATCAAATGTTTACATTGGGTTCATAACTAGCAAAATTAACGTTCTGAAGTAGCAATGAAATAATTTTATGGTTGGGGGGTTCATCATAATGTGAAGAACTGTATTAAAGGGTCACAGCATGAAGAGGGTTGAGAACTACTGTCCTATAAGGAAACATGCCTGGAAGGCATATGTGTGGCTCAGATGTCTCAAACTGGGAGGATGAACATGGAGACAAATCTTCCAGACATCCTGGGGCTCTTTAGCTACTCTGACATGCGATCACAGGAGAGTTTTGGTTTGTTGTTGTTGTTGTTGTTTAAATTTCAGCAGTCATTATTTTCAAGGAGTATGGGTTTAAATAGAGGAGGAGAGTCTTGGGTCTTTGTGAAAATTGGCACAGCTCAGCATCTGTCAACTGACAGGAGAAAGAGGAACCATGACTGTGGATTGGTCCTGACATTCCTTGATCACCACTTCGTCTCAGAAACTGCTCCTTCATGGAGGAATCTATTAGTTCTTCCCAAGGTGTAGAATGACCTTCAGTGCTATTGACAGGCTCTCAAGTATGTTGCCTGGAAAAAAACAAAACTCATTTAAAATGAAGATCATTAGGCCCTGAAAGCCTCCTGTTTATTAAAGATCAAGCCATGCTCAGAGCTCAGAATTGGAAGCAGTAAAAACATCTCTGGGTATTACAAACACCGTTCAGGAAACAGACTTAAGCTAAGTGATGCGATCCATGTTTAATGTAACAACAGGTAAAGGCAGGGATGGCTGTTCCTCTTGTCATAAAGGGATGAGAAGAGTGAAATGTAGGAATGTCTTAAGGATGCCACACTTCACAGGGCCTCTGCTGAACATCCATTCATCGTGTTAACCTGCTACACGTCACGTGAGAGTTAATCTATGCTAGATACCTCTCCTGGCATCTTATTTATATTGACAAGAACTATGGTATCTTGAATGAGAATGTCACCAAAAGGCATGGCTATTAAACTCTTGATCCCAATTGGTGGTGCTATTTGGGTTTTGTTTTGTTTTGTTTTGTTTTAGGATTTCTCACTTTATTTAATTATAATTAACAAACTTACATAGGATTGGTGGCTACTGACTGTTGAATTGGACAGTACAGTTCTAGATTCTCCCATTCCACCCTCAGAACAACCCCAAGAGGTAGTTATTATGAGCACCATATTAGAGGTAAATGTGAAATGTCCCTCATAGGCTCCTGTGTGAAGACTTGGTCTCCAGTGGGTAGTGCAATAGAAACTCCTGTAACTTCCTAGTTCCTGGAGAGCTGATGTTCTTGGTCTGTTGGTTGTGCTATTTGTGGGAAGCTTGGGAGGTTTGGCCTTGCTGAAGAAAGTATGTCCCTAGAGGGCAGCTTTGAGAATTAACAACCTTGGCCCACTTCCAGTTCACTGTCTCTGCCTCATACTTGTGGATTAAAATGTGACCTCTGGGCTTCTGGCTTCTGATACAACTGCAGTGTGCTTCGTGCCTCCAGTTTGCCACAATGGACTCTTACCCAAGCCAAAATGAAGTCTTTCTGAAGTTGCCTTGGGCCATGGTACTCTATCACAACAACAGGAAATATCTATCACAGGTAGATAACCAACAATTATCATACCATAAAATAAATGTTACAAAAGGAGGCCATGGGTATTTGGAGAAGACAGTAGAACCCAGGCTGGCAAGCAAAGTAGACTGTTTCAGAACTCTGCTTGTCTGGAACTTTTGGAAATAGTGTTTTCTGGCCTCAAACCAAGTTAGTTGGTAGTTTTAAAACATCTTTGTATGGGGTGTGGGGTGTACATATGCTATAGCTTACATGAGGCCAGAGACAACCCTGGTTGTCTATTCTCACCTTCCACCTTGCTTGAGACAGGTTGAAAATGAACATTTCTCATCCTGCCAACTATTCCCAGATTCCCAGCTGCCACCTCCCAAATTACCACACATAGGCTTAATATAAATTGCAAATGCTCAGCCGATAGCTCAGGCTTATTACTAACTAGCTCTTACATTTTAAGTTAACCCATATTCCTTATTTATGCTCTGCAGTGTGGTGGTACCTGTATTAGCATGGCGCATCCACCTCCTGCTCTCTCTGGCTGATGATTCTTGACTCAGCCCTTCCCCTTCCCATCATCCTTAGTTTGGTTGCCTCACCTGTACATTCTGTCTGGCTACTAGCCAATCAACTAAACCAGTTCAAGTGACAAATCTTTATAGTGTATAAGAGTATTATTCCACAGCAACAGAGTCTCTTGTTTTCAGCTGTATAAGGCAGACACCTGGCCCAGGAACTTCTGGGAACTCTTTCTGCGTTTCATGTCTTGCCATAGGAGTTCTGGGACTGCAAACACATAACTACCATGTCCAGCTTTCATCTGCTTTCTGGGAGACTGGAACTTATGTTCTCCCACCTGTGTGGAAAGCCCTTTACCCACTGAGTTATCTCTCCACAATCTGGAGTTGATGTCTAAGATATTTGCCATTACCAAAGACAACATTAAGGGTAAGTATATGTGTACTAGAATGTCAGGGGTCAAATAAGCAATAAGCTGACAAAGTTTTAATTAACTTTCTTCTGTCTTTGCTGCATATTTTTTGATGTAGAGATTATCTCTGGCTTTGAGATGGTTTCCCTTTTACTCATAATAGTTTAATGAAAGAATTGTGGTAATATGATATTCTTTTTTAGTGTTACCATTTACTAAATAATTTATATAGCACTTCATTGGGGAAAAATAATCATGAGACACTGAATCACTAAGCCAACAAGTCTTACAACTCTGATCTCCTTTTCCCTTTGTAAACACAGAGAGCAAAAGTTTCAGTGTGCCTTAAACACCGTTTTCAATAAATGTTTCAAACGAGTATACCAGAGTGAACCCCCCTCTCTGAATGGTCACATGTGTCAGGCAATTGAGTTTGTTTTAAGTTCTCCACAGCTATACTTTAGGAAGTCAAGTCACATTGTGGTAAATTCAGCTTCCAGTCATGTATCAGTAACCCTCAGCCCATTGACTGAATATGCAAAGAAGAACAATGGTTTCAATCGAATATGACTCCCAGAAGTTCTGTCCTGGGTGTATGGAGAACATTGAATATCATGACTGAAAGCTGCTATCTCGACAGTGCTTTTCTCTTCAAAGCTTACATCACAGCTATGTCTCATATCCTCAGCATTGTCCCCAGTACATTCTTCTCCCCAGTGGTGTGTCCCTCATGACTCCTCTTCCTCACCTCTCTAATGTGGGGGCTTTTAAGTTCCACTAGAACACCAACAAGGTTCCATTGTAGAAAACGAATAATATTCTATTAGGAACTTCATTCATGTGACATCGTCTAAATTTCCACAGCCAAAAGGGATGGTTCTCTGAAGTTCTGAACAACAACCGTGTTGGGCAGCATGCCTGGGTTACAGCTCTCAGTTGCTTAGAGCTTGGCCATGTTTGGAGGTAGGGTTTCCGAAGAGGTGACTAAGGAAATTGAGGTTGTAAGGGTGGGGCCCTTCTTCAGACAAGGACTAGGAAGGCACTCACCTGTGGACTTAACTAGGAGTAACTGAGCAGAGGTTTCTGGCTGTGCATCAAGATGCTTCTAGAAGACTTCAGAGCTGCCTTTACAGACATGGTTTAAGCTGTGGGCAGCTTTTCAGTGTTTAGAAATCTCTCCCCATTCAGGCAAATCCTGACAGGAGAGGCCTTCTCGAGCGTGCGTGCGCGCGCGCTGTGCACACACACACATACACCACCGCCATGAGGATTTCACATCTGCCTGCTTCCACTCCAGTAGCTAATTAGATCAAGATGGAAATCATGACACAAACTATAGTTCAAACTCGCTAATTAAATTAACATCAATAAAAAAAATCATCTTTGACCAAGGCACATTTTGGGCATTTCTGGCAGAGATAGCTGCATGTTGAGTCTATGAGACAAGGACGAAAAACACATGTTAAAGATAGTCTCCATGCCAGATTCCTCTGTCCTCCCTAATGAAGCAAGACCCAGACTCTAGGAAGAAACAGCAGGTGGTGTAAACAGGGAGTAGATGCTAAGCACTGGCTGTGGTGGTGGTGGTGGTGGTGACTGAGGAGACAGCAGGTTACTACTTGAGCCAAAGTTTATCCTGCCGGCACAGGTTTGCCAATGGATGTGATGGTTTCCAAAGCTTCACTCCAGACTCATTGTCCTTTAGTCTGTCTTATAACTCTTTAATGTGTGTGTGTTATTCTGCCTGCCCTCAGTCACAAGAAAACTGGGAATTTTTATTGAAGCTGCTGCCTTGTCTCAAATGATGTGGAGAGACAGGGCTCAGATTGCTCCAGCTCTTGAGTCAGAATGTTTGCTGGTGGATCACATGCCCTTGGGTTGATGGCATCTCACACGTTAAGGGACAATGCTTGAGTCTCCTCCAAAATTCACATTGAAACATATCACCTGGTGCAATAGTACTGAGAGTGTAACATACAAAATTATTACTACATAATGGGGACTCGTCCCCCTCTGTGAACTAAGCCCCTAGTTAATAGGTGTTTTGCATAGTATCAAGCCCTTTTGCTTTACCATGGGAGGGCACAGTGGTCAAGGCAGCATCTTACAAGCAGAGAAATAAAACCGTTACTCCAAGCAAAACTTAACTTAGACTCTGACCTCTGGAAGTGTAAGAGGTAAATCTTGTTCTCTATACCAAGCATTTTTGTTAGAGCAATACAAGCAGGCTGAGAGAAAAGCCTACGCAACTGACACGAACAAAGGTCCAAGATTCAATGTGTGTAGGAGCTGCAGAGACTAGGTTCCTGAATCAGGCAGAGATGGCATGGACACAGAGGAGAGATTTGGGTCCCTAAGAAGCCCAAACTTATTGTGGAGAAAAGAGGTCTGGTCAGCACCAGTCATGAAGATTGTAGAGTGTGAGTGAGGTAATAAGACTTTCTCCCTAGCGTTACCCTCCCACCATATGCTGGATCTCAGGGATTTTTCCTCAGTGGCCTGGTTTGCACATTTTTGCAAGATCATATATTTAACCAAGATGGGTACAAACCAGATGGTTTGCCCCAAGGATACACTAACTGGATGCTCTTGCAATCCCACTTAACCCTCGAGTATCCACACGGTCTTGTGAGGCAGATTCCATTTCAGCTTTTACAAATAAATCCTCTTGCAAAAACATTATACAACAGGCTGGGGATGTAGCTCCAAGATCAGATGATTGCCTGACAAGCAAAAGTCGTGAGATCTAATTCCAGCAGCACAGAGGGAAGAAAAGAAAGGCTCACAAAGAAGATGTAAATAAACACAGAGGATGAGAGGATAGCCACGTATGGACAGGAACAGAGGTTCAGGGTCCAGGCAGGGCTGGAGCTGTAAAAACCAGGATCCTGAATCAGACATGAATGATATATGCATAAGTAGGTGTGTGTGCATGTGCATGCACAGATGTTTGTGCACGTGTGAGTGCATGTGAGTGTATTGTGTATGTGTGAGTGTGTGTGTGTGAGTGTGTGTGTGTCTGTGTATGTGTGTGAGTGTGTATATGTGTAAGTGTGTGTGTCTGTGCATGTGTGTGTGAGTATGTGTGCATGTGTGTGTATGAGTGTGTGTGAGTGTGTGTCTGTGAGTGTCTGTGAGTGTGTATGTGTGCATGTGTGAGTGTGTGTGTGTGTGTGTGTGTGTGTGAGAGAGAGAGAGAGAGAGAGAGAGAGAGAGAGAGAGAGAGATTTACCATTTTCTCAACTGCACAGTCCCTACTCCTTTATATATATCATGACTGAGTTCACTGTCTAAATGCCAGCTTGCCCTCTGAAGGGTTAAATTCAAGTAGAACTGAACTCATAATGTGCATGGAAGGGAAATCTTAGATAGCAAATGGTAAAAGATAAAGATCCAGTTTGAAGTTAAAAACAGGAAAGCAAGAATCCTAGGGAAATATCCCAAGACATCTTTCATACCATACATAGTTGAATGGAAATGGCTCAGGGTGGCTACACTGTCAATGAATTCCTAGAACTTGACAGAAGAGTCAGCAGGTGAGAGTGACATCTCAGGCCATCAGGACATCTTTCACAGATGGGCCTAGCCCTCTATAGTATGAACACCTCATACTTTCCATTCCCTCTCTTGTTCTCAGAGTCTAAGCTCATTCATTCCCCTCCTTTCCCTTCTCTCTTTTTAACTTTGTGAGATAGCTGGAGGTGCAGGCCCAAGAGCCTCAGAGGAAAGCAGGCCCTCCGTAGCCTGGCACAGTGCAGGTGACTTCAGACAGCATTCACAGCTATCATAGTTCCTCCTAGACACAGAGAAACTGGAGTTTGAGGAAACAAGGACATAATCTCAAAGGACCCAGAAGTTGACTTTGTCTTACACCAGGAACCTGGATGTAGCATGTGACTTTGTACCTCCTTGTGAAGCTGATATGTTTTCAACTTCCTTAATGGACACTTTATTGTAAGGAACATAGACTATAGATACAAAACATCACACATTGAGACAGCCAGACCCAAAGCCTCTGTATCACAGCCACCTCTGTACAGTGAAAATACCCATTCTACAACTGTGGGGTCACACTAGATTCTACACTTTCACTACCAATTTTTTGTACTTATTCACCACAAGAAAAGGTGGGGGAAAAGGGAAAGAAATGAAAGACATGACAGTATTAAAACTAGAAAAGCAATTGGCTTTATAGTCAATATGAAGACTCACATGCCCATTACCTGCATCTCATCCTTTCTTATCTCCTAGCATTTTCTATTCTTATTTCCTCCTTACATGAACACACACACACACACACACACACACACACACACGGACATACAGATGCACACGCACACACACATTTGCTTACATACATACATATACTATATATAGGCTAGGATCAGCATACAATGGAAAACACGTGGTCCTTTTTCTTTCTGATATTGTGTGGCCTCACTCAATATTATACTCTCTAAATCCATCCATTTTCCCGCACATTTTTGATTCCATGTTCCTTTGGAGCTGGATATTTCCTTTCAACTTTCATAGCAGGAAATGTTATTAACTTCATAAGCTATCACTGCCTTAACATAACTTACAAAAGAAGAGAGGATGGAGAGCCTCTTCTGGACTCCTGCGTGTCCCAGAACAAACTCAGAATGCATCTCCTTGCGTCTTCTGTGCTTCACTGCCAAACAGCCCAGCCTCAGAGGAGAGCAAGCAGGTTTAGGTATTTCAGCCCCCTTGTTTTAATCCTTACTAATTTAACGTGCTTAAGATCCTCACATCCTATGACTAAAGTATCTCAGTTTTACTGACAGAAAACCCGAAGCCCGCTGCAACTTTACAGCTTGATTGAGGTTACACAGCCAGGCAGTGAAAGAGACATGTTTAAGCCCTCAGCTGCCAGGATCTCACACTGGGAGGCATCTGAGAAGAGATCTTTTTTAAATGCAGCCTCCGAAATGCAACCATTTCCCCTCCATCCTCTCTGCATTCATCCTCCAAATGTGATTATTAATTTGCAGCATCCCAGAGTCACAAATAAACTGCTAGGTGCTGAAGTCACCAATTAAGTGTGGTTGTTTTATTTGGTTCAAGGAGATAAAGGCTCTCCTGTACCCCATCTGTCATAAAGGCCTTGCTTAAAAAAATCGCTCAGTGGAGACATCCTACTCCAACACGGAGATAAAAGGGAGATTTAAAAGTCATGATGTGAATCTGTCCTGGAGGCTAATCGACTATGGGGGGAGGGAGAGGAGCGGTTGGTTGGCGTTCTCAGCTTCGTATTAGCTCCCTCATCTATTTGTTGTCAGGGTTATCATTAGGAAGATTAAAAACCCAGTGCCTACAAATGGTCCTGAAATTTTTGTCTTTCATTAGTGACTTATTATTATTATTACTATAGCCCTCTTCCTCCCCCCGCCCAACAAAGACAATGATTTCTTATTCTACATCAGGGTGTAATCCATAGAGGATTCATCAGGGCTGAGAAAATATTAAACGCTATTTCCAACCCCTGCATCCTATTGTCAGAGGCCATCGTTGATAATAATAGCTTTAATTTATAGAATTATAAATAATACAATAGTGACACCAGGAATCTAGGATCCTATAAATCTGTCCCCCATCAGTACAAATGAGCATAGCTAAATGAAACCCTGCTATAAATACATCCTGTGCCAGCTCAGGGTGGGGAAAAATTTACAAAAATAAGAAGAGCAGGTACTATAATTGCAGTAGAAATGGGAACCTCTTCAGTCACCAGAGGGCTTTCACCTTGAAATATGGGCCATCTTTGCCCTCCCTCCACCTTTTTTTTTCCTATTGAAATTTCAGAATGTATTGAATTTGTTTCTTATGAGAGGAAACAGGCACCATGTATCTTGTCTCAGGCAATCCCCTTGCATGCTAGCTCATGTGCTCTCTATAACTGAAGAGGCAGTCACACCCTACACCTTGGAATAAGTAGATGTATGAATTTACAAATGACCTATTTGTTTGTGGTGCTGGACTACATGGGTAATGTCATGGTTTTTTGTTATTGTTGTTTTGTTTTTGTTTTCCTTTTAAGAAATATATTTGTTTACTAAAATTAATGAAATCTGCTTTAGAAAATATTCTGTCTACATAAGAAAATTCACCTGCCCACAGGAGCTGACAGAAGACATCTCTGGATTCTTCCTGCTGTTTTAGGCACTGTTCTGTTGATTCCTGCAATAAAAGGCCCAAACTACTTTGTATAATGCTTAAGGAAGCACCTATATAGAACTGAAAGGCAGCAGATGAGCTAGGTGGACCGACCTAATATTCCTGCCAAACATGGATCACTAAAAACATCTTCAGTCTAAACAAATGGTTAAAATGCACACACACACACAACACACACACACACACACACACACACACACACACACACACACACACACACACACACACAAGCAGAGAGCCGACTGCCCCTACAGAAACATGGCTGCCTTTCACTGGACATGCTGTTCATGAAAGAGCTAGGAGAGGAAATGCCTTCCCGTGGTTTAAGACCACGTGTCAGATATGGACTCTAGGAGTGTTTTGTTTGACATCCACAGAAGTATAAGGTTTCTAAAAACCAAGTCTTGGTTTTATCAAAATGTTAAAGGAGTTGAGGGGCTTCGGCAGGTGGCTCAGTGAGTAAAACACCCACTGTGTAAGCAAGAGGACTAGAGTTCGGCTCCCTGGCACCCATATCAAGAGCTAGATGTGCCTGTGATCCCAGCATAGCCAACATCTTCAGAAAAAGGTAGTTCTGGGCTCCATCATCAGCCAGTGTGAACAAAATGGCAAGATTTGGTAAAATGCCTTTTCTCAAAACACTAACAAAAGCAATTGAGGAAGACATACCAACATTAAACTCTAACCTACATGCACATGAGTCCAGCAAGGGCAAGCACATACATGTGACCATATGCATAGCACACACACACACACACACACACACACACATGTTATGGCATGTTGTTCCCGCCGGCCTCCCGGACCTGCCGCCATTGTCCTGCAACCACATGTGCCCCAAATAACACTCAGAGACTCTGTATTTGATACAATCCTGTTGGCCAGTTACCATTACTGTCTATGGGCTAGCTCTGCCTTAATTATTAACCCATTTCTACTTATCTAAGTATTTCCACATGGTCGTCTTATCCGGGAGCTTCGCGGCAGGCGTCCTGCGTCTTCCCCGGGCTACATCTTGACTCCACTATTTCCTCTCTCCTCCTCCTGGTCTCCTAGCCCCGCCTATCTTGTTTCCTATTGGCCACAGGGCTTTATTAACCAGTATGAGAAACATATATACAGAATAACATCTCCCATCATCTCCTCTTTTCTGTCTAAAGTAAAAGAAGGGGTTTAACCTTAACATAGAAAAATATATCATACAACAGTTATCAAATAAGAATCATAGTAAACAATATTTAGTCCATTAACATTTTGTAAGACTTTAAGAAAATATCATCTATCCTATCTTTGTGAGTCTAAAGTCCTATATGTAACTTATCTTTAATCCTAACTAAGGGAAACTATAACTATAATTATGTGTCTTCAACTCCTTCAAAGACCACAGAAGGATAATACATAAACTCTAGAAATGACAGAGACAACTCATTGCCTGGTCAGTCACTCGAAGTTCTTCTGTAATGTTCCATCTTCAGCCCATAGGCCATAGTGTGTGTCCAGACACCTCAACAAGGCAGGAATCTTTTCTCTGTGTCCTGTAGACTGTCTGGCTGTCTGGCAGCCTCTTCCATGAAGCAGGAATCCTGTAGCAATGTCCATCTTGCATCAGCAGTCACCTTTTTGTGGGTCCTGCATGTCCAGTTTCTATAACATAAAGTCAAACAGTCTAGACAAGAGCAGTACCTTGTCCAAATGGCCAGTTTTGCCATATTAGAAGCAAACTTCATAACGAGTTTCTTCAATGTCCATCTTCCTTTTTGATGCAGGTGGTGTTACCAGGAGTTGTGCCTCATTGTCAAGAAAATCCCTAAACCATTTTAAATGCCATATTCTATAGGTCTTTGAAAGATTTGAAGAATGCCTATCCTATCCATCTCAAATACATTTCTATATATCTAGAAAACCTAACTATCTTAACTCCAAGTATTGACTATCATAGGTAACTCTTTAACTGTACTAAATTATACATTACATTTTCAATGAGCTATATAAACACAATACCTAAACAAGAGGAGAAATATACATATCATAAAATTGACCTTAAATTGTATCAATAAAAGAAAATCCATTTCAAAGTATTCATATCTATACCATAATTCCCTTTTTACCTTTAAAAAGATTGTTTGTGGTTATAGCCATTTATAACCAAGTCCATTTAAATGAAAACAAACATTTATAAACAACATTTGGGAATTTGGGCGTCATTCTTTCCAAACTACTTCCTGCTGGTAGAGGGCGCTGTCATGGGGATCCTAAGAAATCTTGGCAGTAGTGTGCCAGGCTTTGTCTCAACTGCTTTGAATGTTGGATCACCTGGGGAGCTGTTTCAGGGGGTCTGGCTTGATCAAACCATATAAGTCTGGAAAGAATCCGTAGCTTTTCATTTTCTGTGGAAACAAAAATAGAAATTTTTTCCCCAGTAACTTGTCCTTAGGCTTAAATTTTGGAGTCAAAGCATTTTTAAAATATATAAATTGAATTAATCCAGCAGCTTTTCTTTTATCAGTAGTTATCTTGACTCCACTACTTCCTCTCTCCTCCTCCTGGTCTCCTAGCCCCGCCTATCTTGTTTCCTATTGGCCACAGGGCTTTATTAACCAGTATGAGAAACATATATACAGAATAACATCTCCCATCATACACACACACACACACACACACACACACACACACACACACACATGCATGCACACAGTGCACGCAGAGAAGGGGGTTGTCTAGGAGTAAAAAGTGATATTTGACTATATCTATCCAAGAAGATCATTCCAGATCTTCAATCAAAACTTGATTCAGCTTGTCATCATCACATTCACTCTGAGTGTGGTAGAAGGGTGTACTGATACGTTTAAATCTGTTTACAGACAATTTAAGCTGCTAGGACCCCTTGCCAACAAAAGCAGTTCCAACCCACCAAGGACTGGACAATCACGGATGCTCTCACTCACTTAGCAGAGGCAGCCACACCAATAGGACCTCTTTCAGGAGAAAGAGTGTCTGCTTAAGGACCCACTCATCATGGTCCAGCCCCGCTGGCCTCACAGTTTGCCCTGGTATAATCACTGGCTGAGAGCAGCAAAACTCTTACACTAGCATCCAACCTGTGGACCACCACACAAACTCCAGAACCAATCTCCCTTCTAAAGCTGACACTATGTTCTGCCTGTCTCTTGGGAGATGGATATCAGATGTGATCTTTCTCTTAAGGGAACTGGTCTTCCCTCACCACCACCACCACTGGCTCCCTTGGCATCTTCCTGTTGGCCTCAAGGAAGGTGGGTGTCTCTTTCTCACCTCCCATCAGACCCTTCTCCTCACCATTTTCACACTTCACAGCTGGAGTAAGCACAGGCAGGTTTCCATCACTGTGACAAAGAGTGGAAGGAGATAACCGAGGGGCCGGGGAGGATCTTAGTTTCAGAGATTCCAGAAGCTTTGGGTCTGTGGTCGGGGAGGCCCATTCTCATCGTGGCTACTGAAAAGCAGAGGTGGGCAAGCAGCTGACTGCCAATACAAATTCCACTAGTGTCATAGTGTCTTAGTTAGGGTTACTACAACTGTGATGAAACGCGATGACCTCAAACAACTTCAGGAGGAAAGGGTAAGGTTCGACTTACCCTTCCACATCCGGAGTCCCTCACTGAAGGAAGTCAGGACAGGAACTCAAGCAGGGCAGGAACCTGGAGGCAGGAGCTGATGCAGACGCCATGGAGGGGAGCTGCTTACTGGCTTGCTCCCCATGGCTGGCTCAGCCTGCTTTCTTACAGAACCCAGTAACATCACCCTAAGGCTGGTCCCACGTACAATGGGCTATGCCCTCCCCATCAATCACTAATTAAGAAGAGAGCCTATAGCTACATCTTATGGAGGCATGTTCTCAGCTGAGGCTGCTGCCTCTCCAGGGACTTTCGCTGTGACAACTTGGCATAAAACTAACCAGGACAAATAATATGCACTTGTGTGGCTTTTCCTAGACAGATTAAACCCAACTAGGGCACCAAGGACAAGCTAGTGAATGAGTGAGTTTACTGGAGTCACTCACAGGAGTGTGTTGGGGCTTCCTTGTAGCAGCAAGCATGAACTAGTGACAAGCTAGTGAATCAGTGAGTTTACTGGGGTCACTCACAGGAATGTGTTGGGCTTCCTTGTAGCAGCAAGCATGAACTAGTGACAAGTTAGTGAATCAGTGAGTTTACTGGGGTCACTCACAGGAGTGTGTTGGGGCTTCCTTGTAGCAGCAAGCATGACTTAAAGGCAGCTACAACACTGGAAAGCCCCCTGCAGTGGGGTGCCAACTCATAAAAGTCTAGACCCCCAGAGCCCCCCAGCATGGTTGCATCCAGCTCAATCCCTTGTATACTCCCTCTTCCCAGCAATCCTTATTGCTTCTACAGCCTTGGGGAGAGGGGCCTGTGAACCCTGCAGGTTCCAGGAACTTCCAGAGACTGCTAAGTTTCTTTTACTTCCAGAGCCTGGATAGAATGTTTTTGAGCCATCTTCCTTTACTGAAGAGACACCTCCTGAAAGTCTCACCACCAATCGTGGCACAGGCTAGAAGCCCAGCTGTTAGCCTGTGGGCCTTTAGGGGATATTCCAGATACAGATGGTGGCAAACACGCAGCTGTAGAGTTAAGCCTACATACCCCCCCAAGGCCAACTTCATCAAACATGGCTGTTTAATGTCAGCAACTGACTTCACTTCCTGTGGCCTAGGATGGGGTGGAGGCAGGATGCTTCCCATCTGATCCTCTGCGCTGCCAAGTGCCACCAACTCTGTCTTGTCCCAGGAAAACTCTGGTTCTGGCTGGACTTGGCATCTGAGACTTTTTTTAAAGGGGTAATACAGGGTTTTGCCTCCTAGGCTCCTTCTCTTTAAAGCTGCTCTGGCTCCATGTGTCCCTCACAGAAAGCAGCTGTGTTCCTCAGTAGCTTATGTCATAGGCACTGTGACTAAGGAATCCAATAACCAACCCTCCCTGCTCACTTCGTGGAGGGGAGGTGAGGGGGTTGACTCAGCTGCTCCTCAGCCTGGACCCTGGACCCCACACGCAGACTTTGAACATGCCTTTCTTTCCTGTCAGGCCCCTGGTTGCTGAGAAGCCCCCATCATTTGTCTTTTGTGGTCTGTGTTTGTTTCTGTTTCATGAAGTGTGAATGAGTGAGGTAAAGTGGGATACGCTATGCTGAGCCCTGAGCAAATGGCAGCAATATAAAGTCAGTATGGGTGTAAACGGGGTGTTGGTCTTCCAAGTCAGAACTAGAATCTCATGCAAGGCCTGATTCTGTCTCTGCACCTCCAACTTCTGTAGACCTCTTGCCACATACATCTTCAGAATTAGGCTTCTCAAAGCTGCCCACTAGCCAATCCATGATAGAAGAAATGTAGAGGAGACCCAGATGAGGCAGGTGAACCCCTAGTGACTACACGTTCCTTCATCATGAAAAGGGGAAGGCAGGAGAGCAGCTAGAGAAAGTGTAACTGGCTCTGAAGGTGAAAGAAGGGCCAGGAGCCAAGGTATGTAGGCAGTCGCTGGCAGCTAAGAAAGGTACAGAATGGAAGAAACCAAACACTTAAAATGTGTCCTTTGAAGAATTTTATTTAGTCTGAACTTGTAACCTTCTGTGCCAAATTTGGAACCCATACAAATTTGAGTTTGAACCACAAATAAGTGATAAAGAATGAGAGTGAACATAAAAAAAAAAAAAAGGTGACAGCATATTCCAGAAAGTTCTTCCTCTCTTTCAAAGGCTTTTGTTCAGAATGTGGAGTCTATCTGAGAAATGAGAAACGTGAGAAGCATCCCTATATTGCTTCGCATTCAACAGTGAAGAATTTCTGATCCCTTGCTAGAGTGCCCTGACCCAGTAGTCCCCAGGTCTCACTCAGCCTTCGTCATCCTGCCACTAATCCACACACACAACTAATAACAAATCCTTGTCCTGTGCATTTGCCGAATTCTTCAGGGTGTCTCCAGCTCAGGCTTCACCGTGTTCCAGATGAGTAGATTCAGCGTGTGTAATTTGGCTCATGAATCGATCTCTTTGACCCCTTATCAGGAATTCTTCTCTAAACCTCCTCTCATCTGTCTACAAACGTTTACAGTGCCCAGGCTTAGCTGTCTGAAAATGGAATGGGTGCCACTAGCAATGTGAAAGGAAATTGTACAAACTGGAAAAACATGGTTTCTCTTCTTGGTGCCATGATGAGGCAACAGCTGTGTTTGCATGGTCATGTGGGATTGTGGCTGGTGTGCATGTGGTGTATTGAGCTGTGCATATGTGTATATGTTGGCCCAAGGATATGGGGAATATGTACATGGTGCATAGTATGCACTATAAAGAATAAGGCATATCTGTGGTATATGTATGTGTGTATGTGGCTATATGGAGGTGTGGTTGTGTATGTGATGTGTTGGGCTGTGCATATGTGTTTGTGAGTATTGATGTAAGGTGTGCATATGCAGTGGTATACAATATGTGTGTAGAGGTATTGAGATGTGTGCATGTGTACATGACTGCATGGAACTCATGTATGTGGAGTGGGAAGGCATATGTATGGTATGTACATGTATATGTCTATGTGTGCTTATATAGGACGTGTGTTAATACATGTGAGGTATATGGCAGATGTGTATTGGAGTGTTGAAGCATGTATATGTGTTGTTGTAGTTCATACATGTCAGGGTATAGGGTATGTCTATAGAGATATTAGGATATCCATGTGTATAGTTAAGTAGGGTGGATGTAGGTGGGGTGGGCATATAGGTAGGTGGCATTTACATGTGTATGTGTCTTCATAGTTACTTAGGGTGCCTATTCTGGGATATGTCTATATATGATTAGCATGGCACGTGCCAGTGGGGTCTGGCATTCTGACTGTTTGTGGTTATATAAGGCTATAGGGTATGGACTGTATATGTATGTACTAGGGGGTCCTGGAATTCTACATGTTTGTGGTTATAAAGGTCTATGGAGTGGGGACTATATGTATTTATGGAAAGTGTGCGGTTTGTTTATAAGGTTATATAGGGTTATGAGAGTGTACACAGGTGTCTGGTATGTGTGCATGTGCTCATTGTAGGGTATGTGTTCATGAGAAGCATGTGCCCACCTGTCTGGTGGGATGTGGAAAATCGTACACATGCTACAAGAGCATAGGTTTTAGGCAGCATACAGACCAAGTACTCCTCCTCCTCTTCACTCACCCCTTCTCCCACATCTTTAAAAGCTAGCTGTGACCCAGGCAGGGCTCTCAGATTCAACAGTGAACAACACAGGCAAGGTTTAAGTTCACAGATCTTATACTTCCATGGGAGAAGAGATAATTCACTAAAAACAAAACTAAAACTACACAGAGAATAATTTCTTGTGTCAGCAAATGCAAGGAGGTGCTAGCTCTTTTTCATGATTGTGTGGGAAGTCAATGTGGGGGCTAGGACTGAAATGGCTTCTCATACTTCAGCAGGCTAGGGAGGACAGGGCCAAGAGTGAGCAAGAATCAGACTAGGAAAGACACTGAGCCCATGAACCATAGATAAGAAGAAAGAACAGGAACAAGGCAAGCAGGTTTTGGGAGAGGAGAGGAGTGTATTTTCTTTAAGAATGGCTCCTGGTGGTCAATCCTACTCCTGTGGATGGCCACACATCTATGAGTATATGGGCAGCACAAATTGGAATCAATGGGAAAGAAAGAAAGGGAAGAGGAGGAGGTGAATAAGGAGGACAAGAAGAAGGAAGGAGAAGGATGTATATTGAATAAGTATAGTTTTGTTGTTTGTTTGTTTGTTTGTTTGTTTGTTTGTTTCTTGCAGGAGAAAAGCAGACAGACTTGACCTTAACAGGCTGAGACTGCTGTATTGGACAAATGAGGAGCCCTAACTTTTCTGTGGATGATGGTTGACTGCATTTTGAGGGTCATGTACATAGGTAGCACCTAGGAAGTTACAACTGATCTCCTGTGGTTTGACTGGGAGCAGGGTGGGTTGTTTTCAATACCTGGGCACATGGTTTATTGTTTCTGCAGGTAGACCAGACCAGTTAGGCTGGGAACAATCAATTCTTTATGACTGGTGGCTATTACCCAATACACCCTGACTCAACTCCTCATGATCGGAGCCTGTTACCCAGCAGAGATAGGCTCAAGTACAGCACTGAGCTTCACCACTAATACCTTGTGTGGGCATACACGTACACACACACACACACACACACACGTTTGCCTAAAAAGCTGAATGGGAAAATAAAACATAATTCATGCTACCAAGGTCTAATGAAGGGACTATTTTGTTAATCACTTCATGTTGTTACTGGACAGCCAATAATCATCTCAATCATGATCTTGTAAAGCGCCCCATGCAGTCAGAACAGAGCCACACTGCGCTGCTGCCATGCCCATGCTGTCATCTGTCAAGACATATCTACAGATGCACATGTGTAAGACCCACATATCCCCTTGCATTCACTCTGGGAGCTGAGACAAGAGCAAAGTCAGGACGTGTAGCCAGGGCTTGGCATTGACGTGTAAATGAGCCCAAGATGAAGCCCATTTGCTCTGTGCCTGATCTCCATGTCAATGCCTGACTATTCTGTCACCTCTCTACAGAGGGGAGTCAGGGAATAGGCATTCTTCTTATCACCCCCTAACACATGTTAAAAATTTACTCCCTGAACCGGCTGTGCACAAATACGACTGTGGTGAGGTAGGGGAAGGCACTTTCCAGGTTGATTCACATGCAAACTGTATTTTGAAGCTATTCATCTTTTTGAAAGGCAATCACTGCCTTGAAGAGAACCCTGAGTTGAGTCTTTTGGTTGCTGCATTCACAAATCCAGGTTCCATAGGCAGAGGCAAGGTCCACCAAGGCAAGAGGTGGGACTAACAAGTTTGTGAGACTGAGTAGACTCTCCATCAAGAATCTTCTAACATCCCGGATTATTTACTCAGACCATGGAGTCTTGGTGGTTTCTGTCCAGGCCTCATATTTAGATCATTTGTGATGGCAAACTCAATCTCCTGGTCTCCATGTAAATGTAGAAGGTTGGGACACTGTGAATATTGTAAAAAAATCTTCTATGCTGTTAACCAACCATAACATAGATTTAGGAAGAAGCTAAAAAAAATAGGCTTCAGATAGCAACTGAGGGATGCTGAAGATCTGATGCCGACTTCTCAACTCAGTCACACTGAACTTTCAGCCACATGCTGGTAGAAAATATGGAGAAAAGAAGAGCAAAGGACTGAGAGTGTTGTTGCTTGACCTGGTGAGGAGGAGGGAGGTTCAGAGTTTTCCAGAGTAACAGAACCATCAGAATGAAGTGACATCAAAATAAAAGTTGTTAGATTGTCCTCCATAGTATGGTCAGAGTAGCCCAGCAAGGGCTGCCTCACACTGCAGAGGCTGGGAGCCTGGTAGTTGCTCAATTCATGAGTCCAGATGACTCAGGAGTCCCCATGTGGTACTGAATGGAGGGTCCCTGGAAAGCCTGTGGGCCTCCTGGAGAGATGAAGGCCTTTCAAGACTGTGTTCTGACATCTGAAGGAGTGCAGCCCAGCAGCAGCAGAGCAGATACATTTGCCAGCAAGATGAGAGGCAAGCAGGCAAAATGCAAAGCCTCCTTCTTTTATCTCCTCTTATCTGGGTTCCCACCAGAAGGTCCCCCCTATTTAAATACCCCCACACCCCTCCCAGGCATGAAGAAGTGACCATTGGCTTACCCTTTAGCAAGTTCCAGATGCAGTCAAGTTGAAAACCAAGATTACCCATGACAGGAGGGCTGTGATGTCAGGCAGGCCTAGGGTGGAGCTGAGAGTTTGCTCTGATTGGAGGTGACACTGGGGAATTCCTAGCCCTGATTTTAATTCTCTTTAAAACCATTAGGGCTCAGTGTGGGGCTGTTTTAAGAGCCCTCTTAAGGAAGATAACCAGTAGAGTAAGGAAGATCTGGAACTAATTCACAAGCATAGTGGTATTCTCAATTTTTAGTGTCTTCCTCAATCTCTTCAGAAATTAAAGTTTTTATTGCAGTAGTCTCCTTTTCAATTAAGTTTATTCTAAGACAGTTTTTGAGGCTGTTGTGAATGGGAGTGTGTGCACAATCTCTTTTTTGTTGTGTTGGTTGGTGTGGTATAGAGAGAGTACTGTTTTTATTTTTTTCTGAGTTAATTTTTTACCCTGTCACTTTGCTGAGCTCACTAATAATTTCCTGAAGTTTTCTGGTGGAATTTGGGGATCCTTATATTATAACATCACATCATCTGCAAATGTGTGCAAAAAGTTTGTCTTCATTTTTTTATTTTCTATTTGTATTTCTTTAATTTCCTTCTCTTGCTTTATTGCTCTAGCTAGTGCTGCAAGCAACTTTATTGAAAAAGAGTAGGGGTAGTGTGTGACTCTGTCTTGTTCCTGATTTCTCATAGGATTGCTTCGAATTTTCTCCTTTAAGTGGTGTCAGCTTGGATTTGTCATCTGCAGCCTTTATTATGTTGAGGGAAGTTCCTGCCAGTCCTACTCTAGTATGATGAAGGAATGTTGGGTATTGTCAAAGACTTTTTCTGCATCTATTGAGATTATCATGTTGCTTTTGTCTTTAAATCTGCTGCTTTCAGAGGAGACTCCTCCAGTTTCCCCACTACCATGCATCTTGTCTCATGGAGTTCTGTGTCTTATCCACGCACATACACAGGCACACATACTCACATTTGCACACATGTAAATGTGTGCTTACCCTGAATGAAGAGCCTGTCCAGTCTTTTAAGAGAAGCTTATGGTCCATTTGAGATGCCATTTATTGCATGGGAAATAAGATTCTGGGACACAATGTAGACTGATTGATGTTTATGCAGGGAGAAATCACTTACATCAGAAACAGATGTCCACTGAGGGTTCTTGCTCCAAGAATGCCCCTGGATGCTCTCTGCAACCTGACCAGGAAGTAAGAGAGTGAGCTGGGGTCCAGGACCTCAAACCTATCCCCACAGGTCAAATCCACACCTGTGCCCACACCCCAGTAGGTATTGTCAATGCAACAGGTGCTGTGCCAGCAGGGTGGATATCTCACTTCAACCATTGCACTTAGACCGCCATATATCATATAGTTTGTTTATGTCTAATGCTCTCCATCCTTCCCTCCCTCCTCAGGGCCCCTGTCATGGCCAGCAGGCCTGCTCACTCTCAGCCTCCCATGAGGACTTAATACTAACATCTAATACTAACAACATGTATTTAAATTGTAAAAAGTAGTTTATGAAAAGGACAGGAATGGCATGTTAATAGGTGTGCACATGTGCATGCCTTGCTGTGGGAGATGTAGTGTGTATGTGTCATGGTGTTTTGAATGCATGTATTGTGGGTGTGGGTATGGATGTGGTGTATAGCATGATGTAAATGTGTGTTGTGGGGAAAAATATACATTTGGCAACTCATCTGCTTACATAAAGGTAAGGATTGGCATGTGGTAGAGTTGTCTGTGTGTAGTATATGTTGTAATGTATGAAATCGTATACAAACATGTTTGTGGGTGAGCAATGTGTGTGTGTGTGTATGTGTGTGTAGGTCAGTATGGGTGTGGTATGTTAGTGCTGTGTGTGATGTTTATATATACATGTGTTTACATACCATGTGTGGTTTGTGTATAGGTGGGTGGGTTATGTGCAATAAGAGTGTTCACATGGGCACATGTAACAGACAACACATGTATATGTGAATAACTGTGCATTGTGATATTGTGATTGTGGTGTCTGTGTTTTATGTGTTGTGATATATGAGCTCCTGTATGTGCTCTCCTATGAGTCATTTGGGGTGGCCTATGTGTGACATCGTCTGTAGTGTCAACAACAGCTCCAACAGAATCTTGGGTTAGACCTAACATAACCAGACTGGAGCCTTTAGCCATGGGGAACCTGTGACTGCAGGGCCTTCCTGTTGGAGCTGCAGAGACAGGGCTGGGCAGGGAGCAGGGAATACCCCTATCACTTCTGCCCAAGGCTGAGGGTTAGAGACACTGAGCTAGGCACTCCCTGAAGCTGAGATAGCAATGTCCTTTATTAGGTGGACAAAGTCTCCCTGGGTTCCCCTCCATCAGGTCAGCATGGCCACTGGGAGTGAGAAGATAAGCCAGCCAGGAGTAGCCTGTGACATCTTTGATTGACAGCTCTGAGGACTCTGAATCAAGACTTCCTACTCCAGAGACAGCAGCCCTTCCTAGAAGGGCTCTTGTGTAGTTGTACACCTCGTGGAATTGTGGAGGAAAGACCTGGCTTTCTTCCCCCCACCCTCCATGGTTAGACACATCTTTTCCTACTGAAAATGATAGCAGTTTCAATCTGGTGACAACTGCGTTCATAGTTTTGGGTTTTTTTCTCTTAAAATCAGCCATTTCTATGGTGAACTCCTCCCACCCCAAGAACTGGAAAAAGCATCCCTCCCGAGGCAGGAAGATGGACTACAGATCTGCACGCCAAGCTTCCATTTCCTTTTCTTTTAGAGATAACACACCGACAGTTGTGATCATAACGGCAATATTTCCCTCGATGTACCCAGGTGGAGTGGGGTGGGGCTGAGTAAATTAGGGCTCTCATTCCCATCCCTGTTTGTTTAACTCTTTTTCTTCTCCTCAGCACTGGGGACAGAATTTGGATCTTTGTACATGACACACAGCCCTATCCCATTTTCACTTGCTATTAAAAGAGTGGGAAAGATGGTGTGTGAAGGACAGCAGGGCTAGGAGGCCAGCTGTTCCCAGCCCAGCCCGCTCTTCACCTCAGAGACTCCCTCACACCTCTCATCCCCATTTTCCCATGAGCAGATGGCAGCCCTGCTAGGATCCTCGTGGAAGCTTAGGGAAGCCAGTGTCCAAACACAGGACAAACTACCTAAAAAGCTCTAGTTGTTTTGTGTCCCACACAGCCCAATTACGTGTGATTCTGACTTTAAAGCCACACAAATGAGAAAAGCATACAGATAGAGCCAACCCAGCCATCTGTCTCCAGGCAGTGGGATGAGAGGAACCCTCTGGTGGCCTCAGAGTCCCGCCCAGGAGATACCTCAAGATAAGCCCAGATTTGCATCTGTTCTTGTGGCTTATAGATAAGGACTACTGCTTCCAGATAGCTCCATGTTGCTCTCCTAACCCATCCTCTGCAGACAGGCTAAGCTAATGCTCCCCCAGAGGAACCTTCCTGCCTCAGGAAGTGTGGGAACGAGGAGACATGACTCACTGAGCCAATTAAAGTGGGAAATTCGCATTACGGATCTGACTGCTTGTTTCAATTAGGAGCAGAATGGTTTCCCCCTTTCCTTCCTAAGCAGAGGGGAATGGGGAACATGAGGAGGTAGGTCTGGACACTGTCTCGGGGGGCGGGGGGATTTAGGAGCATATAACTGGAGTCAGAAGCCTCACGCTGCCCAGAGATGCTGGAGGTCAGAGCGGCACAGAAATGTTTGCAGAATGCCCGTCAGGAGAAGATAAACGCTTCCTGTTCACTGGGCACTCTTTAACTCTTCTCTTTCCCATCTCTGGGAGACCCCTGCAGCCCCTTGCAGCTGTGACCTCTCTCAACTGCCAGCCTCAGATGACTGACACTTCATCAATTTTTCCTGAACTGCATTTGCAAGTCAGTCTCTCAGGAGGATTGGCCAAGTGCACCAAGCATGGGGGCATTACCCTACCACAGCCAGATTGCAGCAGAGTGAGGGGGCCCTTCCCACCTTCTCCCTCCGGCCTGGGCGACTAGCCTAGGGGCCTCCAGGCCAAAGGGAATGAAGGACCTCTGATTACTCCTTGTAAATTTTTCATGAGGACATCTGCCCATGCTCCTCTGCCTCTGAGTATCCCTCTATCTCTTTATCTCTCCCCTACTCCCTCTCTCTGCCCCCTTTCTCCTTTCATATGCTTTATCCCCTCTTCTCTCTCTCCCTCTCTCCCTCTATCCTACTCCCTCCTCATTCGCAGCTCTAACCCCTCTCTCCACTCTCTCTCTGCCTTCTGCTCTCTACCCCTCCTCCCTCTTCCTCCCTCCTCCCTCTTTCCCTCCCTCCTTGTGTTCAGATCCCTGACAACTCATAAAAAAACGAGAGCCATTGGGCCTCAGCTGCCATTAGCCAAGACTTGCCTGGTGTGAGTGGGGACCCCAGGCTGAGAGGCTGCCGGGCTGCAGGGAGTGGTCTTGGAAACAAAAGACCAGGCAGAAGGGATGTTATGGGCAGGTGAACAACAAAGCCCTCTGGACCATACTGAGGGCTGGTTCCACAGCTCCGGAGCTCTGTGCCCGAGATGGAGATCAGCCCCCCACCCAGGCTTCCCCTGATTAACGCCCCTGCCTCCCTGGTTCCTTGAGGTGGCTGGGCATCATGGAGCTGCCGGCTCCCTAATCTAAGGCACAGTCCAAATCAAAGCTGAGAAAGATTAGAGTGTATGTATAAGGAGTCCAATGTTTCTTAAATTGTAAAAATATAGCAACTCTCATGTAAAGAACGGGTAGGGAGGGGTTTATCTCAAAATCCTCTATTTCCATACAGTTCGAACCAAGGGCCCACAGCTCTTTCTCATCAATGCGCCCAATCATTCAGATGTCCTTTTTGTGCCCCCTTTGAAGTGGCATGTGCTTCAATTTATTTTTAATCTTCCAAGTGATGTGGGGACTGCACCCCAGGCACATGTGAAGTCGCTACCCTTCTTGGCTGTTTTCTAAGGCAGTTTGGTCCACAACAAATCAAGCTTTCAGAGGAGATGCGCAAAAGCACTGCGCAGAAGGGGTAAACGTATCCTTCACTGTACACACCTTCTCTACCTTTGTGTGGGTCCTGGCCCTGGTCCTCGGGACCTGCCATGGAGGCACTCCGTGGAGCAACAGTGCCACCCAATGGTCAGTATTGGCAAGTGGCCATCTCCCCTCTGCTCTCTCCCTAGTTCACATCTTTAAGCGGTTTTCTACATGAAAGGAAGCCTGCAACTGATTCAAAGCCACCTTGCTTTGGAAATCTGAGCGTGCCCATAAAAGGCAGTGTACAGAGACGCTGAGGAATGCTTTTGTTATGTTGGGGGTCCACCCCTAACAGTTACATGGTGGCTGGGGCGGGGGGGGGGGGTCATGTCAAAGGAAAAATAAAACTACATATACTTAATCTATTAATTCAAATACATGTGCGCATATATGAATACATGTATGTGTGTGTGGATGACTATACAGTTAGGCTCTTGCTGTCTAGTCGAAACACCTCAGCTACTTGCTTTTGGTCATGGTGTTCCATCATAGCAACAGAAACTCAAACTAAGACAGAAGTTGGGACTACAAGCGAACCTGATCAAGTTGCTTGGTGACAGATTAAGGATGGACTTAGGAACTTTGGCCTAAAAGAACATTAAATGTTCAAAGCTTGGTGAGCTGTTCTGCCTGGGATATAAGAATGTTGAGAGCAGTGTCTGGCTTTTGAAGTTCCAGAGGGGAGTCTTTGAGAGTCATTTAAAGACTCTATCAGGGGCACTTGCTATTTTGAGTTGAGAATCTGTAGTTCTGGTTAGCTGGGGCTTAAGTACCAGCCTCGATTAACAAAAGACCAGAACCACTCCAGTAAAGCCTTCTTTTTGCTGAGACAATAGATGCTGGTCAGCCGGAGCTAAGAAATTAGCAATGATTAACAAGAGACCAACACTGTGGAGGGAAAACCTGGGAGGTGCTTCATGGGAGTCAGCACACAGAAGCTGTGTTTCGGAGGTTGGCAAGGTTGTACCTCACACAGGCAGGGGAACCTGATGATGTAAGAGCCACCCAGGTGGTGCCTGTTTCTAAGGCCTGAAGGGTTCATGAAAAGCAGCTGAGGCTTGACATTGTGAGTGGCCAGGAGAGGCCACTGGTGAGGCTACAACCTCACTAGCAATGGAAACCCCAAGGGTCGTGGAGAGAATTTGAAACATGGCACCGTGAAGAGAGTTCGGGAAGGGTTATTGGGGGAGGTGCAGCCCAGTTGCAGCAGAGACCCCAGAATTTTGGCAACACCAGTACCATGGTATGACCATGAGGAACAGCAGCAGCAGTGGGGTGGAGGCTGCCAGAGCCTGGAAGACAGCTGTGTGTGCTGCAGAAGGCAGGGCTGGAGAAGTGACCCAAGCTCTTTGGAGGAGCCAAGAAATTCATGAGGAAATCCCAGACATTGGAAACTGAGTTATTCACACTGTTGGGTTTTGTTTGCTTTGGTCTTATTGTGAATGTGCCCTGGCTCTTCCCTCTTGAAATAAGGAAGTATTTAACTTTTTTTTTTTTTTAATTTTATATGAACCCACAACTGAAAGACATTAGATTTTAAAAGACTTTGAATTTTTAAAAGATACTGAATTGTTAGGTGTTTGAATTTTTAAAGGCTGTGGGACTTTTAAGTTTATAAGATTTTTTATATTGTGATGTCTTTATGAATGTGTGATCTTGGAATGAACAAGAAAGGAAAGGCTGTGTCTTAGCAGTGATGTGTTTGTGTGTCAAGTTTTCAAGGGGTCAGTTGTGCTGGCTAGCTGTATGTCAAGTTGACACAGCCATAGTCATGGAAGAAGACTGAGCCTCAATTGAGAAAATGTCTCCATAAAATCAGCTATAGGCAAGCCTATAGGACATATTCTCAATTAGTGATTGATGGGAGACAGCCCAGCCAGCTGTAGGTGGTGCTGTCCCAAGGTTGCTGGTGCTGGGCTCTATAAGAAAGCAGGTTGAGCAAGCCATGAGGTGCAATCCAGTAAGCAGCTCCCCTCCACAGCCTCTGCATTGGCTCCTGCCTCCAGGTTCCTGCCCAGTTTGAGTTCCTGTCCTGACTTTCTTCAACAATAGACTAAGATGTGGAAGTGTCAGCCAAATAAACCCTTTTCTCCCCAGCTTGCTTTTGGCCATGCTGTTCCTTTTTATCACAGCAATGGAAACCCTAACTAGGGCAGCCGTACAAGGACAAACAGTGCAGTGACAGCTACTACACGGGGGAAATGTGCTGAGGATTCCCTGTTTGCCAGACACTGTGGTCAGAACAGCACTTGCCTCTCAGTGATCTCACAGGACTATGTGGAACAGGCATCTTCAAGACTAACCATTCTTCCCTCTTCACAGAAATGCCAATGACACTCAGGGAGATTTAAGCAGAGCTCCCTCAAGGCCCCTGCTGACAAACTGCAGCTTGGGAGGTAGGCCTCCAGAGTTGCCCCCCTTGGCTAACCGTTGTCTTCACACACGTGTTGCTGGAGTTTCTTTTGTCTTCTCTGGTCCCACCACCCTTCTCAGCCACAAATAAACACACAGACGCTATATTAATGATAAAACTGTTGACCAATGGTTAGGGCTTCTTACTGGCTGGCTCTGTCTTAATTATTAGCCCATTTCTATTCATCTACCTATTTCCACGTAGTCTTATCTTACTGGAGAAGGGCCCTGGACCTGTTACTCCTTCCTCAGCTACATGGCATCCCTTCTTGATGCCTCTCTGCCTACCTTTTCCAGAATTCTCCTTGTCTACTAGCCCCACCTGTCTTCCTGCCTCTATTGGCCAATCTGTTTTATTCATTAACCAATAAGAGAAACATATATACATAAGGATATCCCCCGTCAAACATGGGTCTAACATGACTTCAGAAGTGCAGTTCAGGATCTACACAGGATACTCTGATGAAACAGTCTTTGGCTCACATACCTACAGATGGTCACAAGCATTGCTGTGAAAACTAAGCCGTGATACTCAGAACAGGGCAGGCACACACTACCTGGGGCTAGGGAGCCTACCATTATCAGGGGAGCCACTGAAGACAGAGATAAGATAGGGTGAGATAAGCCTGGAGAATGGGCCAACTCTTCTGCTATAACCTAGTTATCACTGCTACTGTTATGTGTAGAGCTGGCCCCAGTCTCTGAGACCCACTGAGTAACAGGGACAACCACCACCAAGAAGGATGTGGAGTCACTTACTGCAAATGCCTTCCATACCCCCAAACCACAAGGACAGAGCTGTGTTGCAGGAACAGGAAAGTGCAATCTCCAAGCCTTTAAGGCTCTGGGCAAACTCTGCTGTGACCTCTGGAGATGACACTAGGTTAGGGTGGAAGGGAGGGTTGTAAGTGCTTTAGGAAGTTGCCTGGATATTGCTTGTCTGTAAAGAAAATGCAATCACATTTGTTTCTACAAATGCATGGGAAAGAATTTGCACATGCTGCAGGAAGATTTAGACAACATAGTACCAAACTGTTTTTCTCCTTAGCACACACAGACACAGACTCTACAAGTATCCTGGCTGTGTCAGCATCTTGTGGCCCTCTCCCAGGAACTTATAAGTTCTCAGTATGTGCCCTCAGGTCCTTCTTACTTGTGGGAAGCTCTCTAAATACCTTCCAATTGCAGTAGATCCTTTAGGGTTTAGGGCAATGACATCCTCAGAGTGAGACTATGTTGCAAGAAAATAAACAAATGTGTCATGTTACTGCATCTGTGCTGTGACCACCAATCTCATTAAAGTAAGAAGATTTTGTTAATATATGATCTTTTTATTTGTCTCTCTCTCTCTCTCTCTCTCTCTCTCTCTCTCTCTCTCTCTCTCTCTCTTTTTTTTTTTTTTTTTAAGAAAAGGCTAGGGTAAAACTCAACCATAGATCTTTTGTTTAACTTGGACGAGGTCCTGCCTTCAGTTCTGAGGAACACATAGATACCAAATGTCCTTTGATAAAATAGGCTTGTAAAGAACACCCATTGAATCTGGTGGCATTTGGCAGAATGTTCAATACTGTAAAACCAACTCATCACAGTTGGAGTTAGGGTTCAATATTTGAACTTTGAGAGAGCACACACATTCAGATCACAGCACTACACACACACACACACACACACACACACACACACACACACACACACACACCACATACACCTTCTCGTTGCTCACTCTCACCGCCACTTCCTTGAGGGGAACTCAGGCCCTTCCTCCTGGTTGAGTGACATATTTTCTGTAGCACTTGATCATTCCGCGCTTGGAGTCTGCCCCCGTGTGCTGTCTTGATTAGGCTGCTATCTCTATGCCACTGAGGAGGATTCAGACTGCTGTGGTCTGAGTTTTACTCTCCCCGGGTACCCTGAGGTCCATGCCTAGTGTCCATGACGGGTATCCTGCTGTGTGAGAACTAACTGTGCACCTCAACTCTCTCCTTCCCTGCCTCTCCCATCATCTGCAGCTAAAAGCATCTCTCGCTTCGCCCAGTGCCTAACACAGACACAGGAAGCCAGGAGAGGGTTAGTAGAGAGCGGCATCCAAGCTGAGAGAAAAAAGACAGAAAGAAAGCTGGCTCTGCTTCAGGAAAACAGAGAATCTGTCCCTGCCCACTCAGGTGCTTTTAAAAACATCACTTCAACCAATCATCTTTCCACTGATTCATGAGCAAGACACTGGGAACTGGAGGCGGGGTTTAAATGAGTCCACAAGACCCAAGATAAAAAATGACTAATGGGCATTTATTAGGGAAGCACTTACAAAATTAATGGTAAATAACTACCATAGTAACATGCAGACTCTGTTGTTCTAAAAGAGACAGCCAGCCCTTCCTCTTCCTCATAAGGAGTCACATCTGCACACCTCAGGCCACTGCAGGTCCACAGGTGAAACAAGATGCCACTGCAGAGTTCAAACAGCCTGAGTCATGCAGGAACCCACAGGTGGTCAGAGACTTTTGTGGCTATTGTGACATTATCACTGGCCTCTGCTTTCCTCCTGCATGGTGCCTGTCCTGTTCTTACTTGGTAGGAAGAATCCACACGAAAGCCACAAATTATCACCTCCTGTCAGGTAAGAACCATCCACCAGATAATCCAGACTATATGAAAGACCTCTGGACTACTAGATGTATCCTCTCAACCTCCTTCCAGCTGTGAACAGCTTGTGTTCAACTGGGCACATTTATCTATCATTACACAGGCAGAAATGACTCTCGAGAGGCAGTCCTCTGGTGGCTTCACAGACAGCAGCCCTGGTACTAGTTTGGTGGCCACTGTCAGTGGTAGTAGCTTTAGTTGGATGCAGAACACCCCACCCCACCCCACCCCCACGCTGCTGCTGCCAGATTGCTAAAAAAGAAGGCAAGGAGGCAGTAACACCCAGAAACAGCTGCTTCCAGCACCTGCCATGGCCGACTCCCCCAGCATCCACATTCCCCCCCACCACCACTGAAGCAGATGTTTTGTCTGGCTGCTGGCCAGTCTGGCATCACCTCTCATGGCAGCAGGTACTGGCTGAGGTGCTTAGGGAGGTGAGACCGACTCTTAATTTTCAATTCTTCACACATGGACAGAGTAGAATGGAACAGAAGCCCCTGCAGTGGTGAAAGGACGGTGACAATGTGTGGAGAAGGTACTCAAATGACAGGCAAGTCTACATGCCATCACCTGGGTGCACACACACTTCCTCCCTCCCCTGATGATGGTTCACAGGGAAGTTCCAGCTCATTGACTCGCTTTGACATAGCTACTTCAGTAATCACTTTTAGAACTGAGAATCAGAGCCTTTGGTGGATGCTTATTAGGGCAACATGTACACACATAAAAACACAAATATACAATATATACATGTACTTATATATAACACAAAATATGCATGTGTAAAGAATACACATATGCATAATTAGACACACAACATAAAAGATGCATATAGTAAACATATACAAGTAATATAAACAAACACATACAGTTAGATGAACACAGAAAACACACATAATGTACCACACCCATACCATACATACACCACACACACACACATACACAGAGTATACATATACATAGTACACATACCGCACACACACACACACACACACACACACACACACACACACACACACTTCACATCCAACAGAGCAACAGAGTCCTGGCCTAGCACTGTTCTCTGTGGAGTGGAGTCACAGAGGGACCAGGGACCCTGCCCTTCTCTCCCAGGAAGGATAGTCACAAATATACCTGGTAGAACTTGGCCTGAGTTTTAAATGCAGGTATCCAAGAGTACAGAACATGACTCTTGAATAGTAGGGCTGCAGTTGCTACAGGCATGCCTAGTACATAGCAGCTACCTGGGTTATTTAAAAGGGACCTGCAGTGGTGGCTGCATCCTAGGGGCATGGCTTGAGGTGTGCAGATGTGACCCCTTATAAGGAAGAGGAAGGGCTGGCTCTTTTGGAAGGGCAGAGTCTGCATGTTACTGTGGTAGTTATTTGCTATTAATTGTGTAAGCGGTTCCCTAATAAATATCCATTAGTCATTTTTATCTTGGGTCTTGTGGACTCATTTAAACCCCGCCTCCAGTTCCCAGTGTCTTGCTCATGAATCAGTGGAAAGATGATTGGTTGAAGTGATGTTTTTAAAACCAAGATGAGACACACAAGCATCTCACTGGTATCTCCCCCTCCTTCTGCCTTCTCTGTGTGCATCTAGAGTACATGTGGGAAGGGAAGATAATGATTGTGGCACCATGCCAATTCCTTTCCCAAGTGTAGCAACAGTAGTGTTTTGGAAGCCAGGAGTTGGGTATAACCTGGCAGGTGTTCCCAGATCTCTAAGGGGGTGAATTTGATGACAATTATTGGCAGCACGTTGCAGAATACTCCCAGGGAGAGAGCAGTTTGTTCTGGGACACTCTTAGGCTTTCTCAAACTGGTGTCATGAGTGGAGTTTTCTTTCCCCACACACAGACAGATCACCCACAGTTCACACCTGGAGACCACTGTCAAATTCCAAGACAACCTCTGTGTTAGGTAAACTGTGTTCAAGACAGGTCATGTTCTGTGGTTTCCCCCCCTGAGGAGATGTAAAGAAACATTATTCAGCCTAGACAGATAGGGAAAGTTCATCTTAGTTAACCAATGGATTTATGGAGGTTTCTTACAGGAACATGGGCAAAACAAAAGCAGTTAACAGAACCCCTAAATTCTCTGCATGACCCATGGGTATCTACACCACGGAAGAGTTACATTCTAGTCAGTCTTGGCAGGGAGGGGCTTGATTAGGATATCAGACCCCGTGGGTCTCATGTGTCTCCTAGACCTTCCTGACACCCTTCACTGGGAAGGATGAATATGTCTGACCTTAGAATATCCCCTGTGGGGGTAGCAGCAATGTTGACATCCTGAAGACTGAGACAGGAATCTTTCTTTGCTTCTTATCTCTTATAACAGTGCTGAGGTCCCAAAGTTTGCATTCTTGTCTTTTGGTCCAAGATTGTTTCTTGATTGATGGCAGGGTGGCATCTTTGGTTGTACAACAGGTAGTTCAAACATGTAAAACATGTACCTGAAACACACACACACACACACACACCCCTTTCCATTCCACCCAGACACTAGCAGAACCTGTACTCAAAGCTCCTTAAGTTAGCCTCCTGGGGCAATGGCTCAGCTCACTCCCCATTAACTCCCCGTGGACAGAAGGAATTAGTAGCCACCTTTGTCTACTGCATTCTAGGGTCAGATTTTTTAAAAGTGGGAGTCCATTTTCCTCTGACCCTAATTTTAGACACTACATAGAGCACAACCCATGCTTTTCCATTTAGGAAAGGAAACAAAACAATTTGTGCTATTTTCCTCATCCCAGAAGAATGAATACCCACAGAGTTGGACGCTTTGCAAACATCATTCGGTGGTTGTCAACTTTTTAGAGAGAAAATCCCACTGAAAGTCATTCTAATGAATAGAGATCTCCTTGGGAGGCAAGGGCTTTTAGAGAACACTTAGCTGCTGTGTCCTCCTGACCCACCAGGCCCTACCACTCACAGATATTCAGCAAGTCTGAAGGAAAAGAAGGAGCATGAAGCCAAGGGTCTTTCAGTCTAGCTTCTCTTAATTTGTGACCTTGAAAGGTCACTTTCTGCCAGGCTTCAAGTAGTTCCCTCATCCACATGAGCAGAAGAAAAGTTAGGAAGACAGCCAAGACATGTCTCATCAGTTGTTAAGTGCTTGCCATGCAAGCATGAGATACTGAATTTGATCCCCAGAAGCCACGTAAAAATCTTGTGATGGCAGTGCCTACTTTTAATCCCGGTACTGGGATGGTGGAGAGAGGAGAGACAAGGGACTCCCTAGCTAATCAATCCAGCTGCAGGTCCCAGTTCAAGATCCTTCTCAAAAATAGAAAGACAATAGCAACCGAGGAATGACACCTAGGGTCGTCCTCTGCCCTGTATATACATACATACATACATACATACATACATACATACATACATACATACCATACATAACATACATAACATACATGCATACATACATACGTACACAAAATGAAAAGTTCCCACATGGACACATCAGGAGATGTTGCCCCATAAATTACAAACAAGGGAGACAGACACAGAGCAGTCATAAACTATCTTTTTGAATGAATAGTTAAGTGAACAAGGTTAAGTGAACAAAGGGAAGATGCGTTGTTAAATAACAAATATAAGAATTTAGCACATCAACTTTTTGTTTTGTTTTTTCAAGACAGGGTGTCTCTGTGTAACAGTCCTGGCTGTCCTGGAACTCACTTTGTAGACCAGGCTGCCCTTGAACTCACTGGGATATGCCTGCCTTTGCCTCACAAGAGCTGGGATTAAAGATGTGTACTACTATGAACAGTTGAGTCCTGTCATAATGGAATGGTGAGGTGTTTGCTGCTGTTAGTTAGTTAGCTACATGAAACAACCCCTGAGAAATACTGTAAGCCCAGTGAAGGAGCCCTAGTCCTCAGCTACATGAAACAACCCTGAGAAATACTGTAAGCCCAGTGAAGGAGCCCAGTGAAGAGGCAGGAGCAAAGAGGACAGGATGGGAGGCCACCAGTTCAACAGCCCTGTTGCTCCTGGCTCACCCTTTTCCATGGCCAGCCTTCTATGATCTACACTGTAGTTCAAGGCAGTAATACTTTTACATTTTAATTTTACATATGGGAAGAGTGACTTGAATCACCCAGTCAGAGTCACACAGGTAAGAATGGAGAAGCTGTCACAAGAGCTCTTACCTCACAGGTGGGCTCCTGGAAAACACACACAAACACACACACACACACACACACACACACACACACACACACACCTTATTCTGTCTGTTCCATCTGCTCACATTTCTGCCCAAGGGACTTGTTGACACACCTTGAAATGTTAGCATATGGCAGAAAGAAGACACTGTCCTCACAGATTCTCCAAACACAACCAGGAGAGCAGTAAAGAGACAACCACTGTGCTCCCATGAGAATCCATGGTGCAGGTGATAAAGCTTTGAAAATGAGCCAACACTTTAGCATCAACTGGGAAAGTGATACCATACTGTATGAAAAGAACATAGACTATACCACATGCCATACTGGGGACAGCTTGGAGAATCTTGTTATCTTCTCTCTTCCTCCATCGCTTCTTTCAGGAGACCAGGGAAGGAAGGATTCATACCACTTCAAGAACTTAATGAAACCTAGAGCCTTCGAAGAAAAAACAAAACAACAACAAAAGCCTACTAACAGGCAACTTACACAGGAAGACAGTTCCCCTAAAATTGTCTAGGCACCATTGGGGAAGCATTAAGATGCTAATCCTAAAGATTAGGATTACCAGTCAGGGAAGGGAAGGGTCTTGTCCAATATCACACAAGCAATGTGTCTGAGCCACCCAGAGGGTTCACACTGCCAGCTTGGCAACTGTCACTTAACCCTCTGCAGGACACTTCCCTAAAGCCTGGATGGGGTCTGAAAGTTCTTGGAGTCCAAGATGAGAAGTGTTGGTCCAGATTCTGTGCCCTAAGGGGCTGCTACTAAAGCATATGGGTTTTGTTTTTGTTTTTGTTTTGTTTTGTTTTTGAATAAGAACTAATGGAATCATGGAGTTGGAAAGACTATAAATTGGAGAATATAGATAGTTTCTGTGACCAGCCACTGCCTTACCTTCCAGGGTAAGACTGCTTCCTTCTGTGTCCCCCATCAAGAAACTGTATGTTCTTATCTATGGCACCTGTTGTAGAGTGGTATCCTCTTCTGGGTGAAACAGCAGCCATGTTTGCTAGCTCAGCTATACCTGAGCTACAATACAATACAGCTATACCTTGCTGCAGTCCATCACAGGCAAGACTGTTGACACTGGCATGCCTTGATAGGAGTTGGTGGGGAAAGTGTTGGGTCCCCATCTAAGTTCCCACCCTTTTGCCAGGCGTTTGAATGCAATTCTTTATTAATCCCACATGGTTTGCCAACCTTAGCCTTAGAGTCTATGGGCTCAGGGGAGGGGTGACTAAGAGGTGTTAGTTGACTTTTCTTCCCTACTGCCAGTTCCCAACACAGAGACTTAATAATTATAAATGGTTGGCCAATAGCTCAGCCTTGTTACTGGCTAACTCTTACATTTGAATTAACCCATATTTCTTATCTATGCCCATTTCCTGCAGCTGCCGTCAGCTCCCCTAACTCAGGTTTTTTTTTTTCTCCTTGTTTTTCAAGACAGGGTTTCTCTGTATTGCTTTGGAGCCTGTCCTGGAACTATCTCTGTAGACCAGGCTGGCCTTGAACAGAGATCCACCTGCCTCTGCCTCCCCAGTGCTGGGATTAAAGGCATGAGCCACCAACGCACAGCTTGCCAGTCAGTTCTTTATCAACCAGTTGGTGTGATATATATTCACAGTGCACAGAAGGATTATTCCATAGCAGAGAGGGACTGTGGGAAAGCCTTCATCCATGCTAGAGGATAAACACTTTTTCCTGTCTGTGCCTCTCCAACATCTGAAAGGCAGGTGCATACCACAACTCCTAGCTTTTCTTAAGTAGATGAGAACAAGTCCTCTCAAGATTTTATGAAGTGGGCTCTTGGCTGACTGAGCCATCTCCCTGTGCTTGGAGTCAGAGTCCTTTAAGGGAGAAGACAGTAAAACCAGGAAAGGCTGCATCAAGGACTCAGGGACTAGGCATTCTAAAGGAGCAGTCAGCCCTCTATGGCCCCGGTTTCCTCTCCTGCATCTTTCCCTAGGGGGATCCTTTGCTAGCTTCATCCTGCAGGAAGGGCAGCTCATCTCTCCCTGTGTGGGGTTCCACAGTGAGTTTCCCATGGCATTAGAAGAGCGCTCAGGCATCCCTTGTGGAATTACAGCCCTATTATGTACAATTGAGTATGCATTACTCCTTATTTTCATGTCATTAGCTCGGAGAAGGCTATTTCTAAAGCATTGAAGTATGTAAGAGTTACTTAGGGGCAGAAAAATGCCTAACTGAGGGATCAGGATGAAAAATGTGAGCCGAGAGAAGGTATACTCTAATAACACATTTATATTCAACCAGGATAATTAAACAGGATGAGCAGACATGGGTTGCTTTGCTTCCATTTTTACTAGTGGGAAGCAACTTGAGATGCTGCTCTTCTGTAGGAAGCATGCAGGACTGTGATCCTGTCCTGAGAAACCTGGGAGGTCTGACAGTTGATTACAAGTGAGGATGACTCTAACACTTTTTAAACGACAATAATAGTACCATTAACCACTGAAGCATTTTGGACACAATATTTAAGAATAGACTATGGAGTTAGGCAGGCAAATAAAACTACCAAGATTCAAATTAGAATTCAAATCTCAGAGGCTTTTTAGATGGCTGAGTAAATAATGTGTCTGCTGCAGGCCCACAGAGGGTCTGAGATCATCTCATATACCAATGTATAAAATCCAAGCATGGTATCATGTCTACAATCCTTATGCAGGGAGAGCAGAGATGGGGAGAGCCCCCAGTGCTGTCTGACCAACCAGCGTAGCCAATTAGTGAGCTCTGGGCTCCAAAACACAGCTTCCCTAAAATAAAATAGAGTAGTGGTCCTAAAAGGATAGCTTGGTGCGTGGCTTCAGTCACAGAGGATCCTAAGTCTTCTTCTTGTCTCCATGGGCACCAGACACAAGCATAGTGCATATTCATGTATGTAAGCAAAACACCCAAATGCATACAACAAAAATAAATCTTTTAAAAATACCAAATACACGCACATACAAGCAGATACACACATGACAATCCTGAAAGGGTCTTAGCTCACTGTATAGTCAGTGACAGACATTTGATGCTTGATCCTTTATCCTATTGGATTATAAATTTCTACAAGGGGGAAAAAGCTGTTCGAGCATTATTGAAATGGTAAGGCAGTGTCAGAGGACACCATCCCTGAGCAGAGGGGAGAGCTCACACTCTTTTTTAGTTGCCAGTTTAAGTTGGCAACAGAAGAAAGACAAGCAGAGAAGCATGCTCAGTGGATTCTGCAAGGGAAGGCACAAGGATGAAAAGGACAATGGCCTTTCACTTGTCACAACTTCACTGAAAAGTCTTTTCACTGTGGCTATCCTTCCCACTAGTGACACTTTGACCCATGAGCCATGAGGTCCATTTCCATAGCCATTGACTTGTAGGCTGGCCCTGGAGCTGTGTCTTCCTTACACAGAGGACCCACATTGAGTTACTTCTAAGATTGGTTGAGATTGTCAACCAGGTGTGATTGAGAACTGTCTACAGCCCTGGGTTCCAGTGTGGTCCTAATGAGATGCCCAGACTAGAGACTAGAAAATAGTGTGGCTAGTGGGAGATGTTGCTATGGTTTCCAGAATAGAATGAGATTGTTGTTTCCTTCTCTTTCCACTATCTGAAATTATTGCCCCAGTTTGTATAGATCCACCCAGGTGGAGGGCAAACAGAGACGGAAACTGCAACCTTGTATCTGACTTGCTGGACCAGATGTTGCTCTGTGTGCATCATTGGTTAGGTCTCTAGACATGCATCCCCCATACCGGCTTGTCAATCACGCTGTTTGGAGGGCCACAGTGGGTTCTAGCACCCTGCTTAGAAGTGCAACAGAGCTGCTGTTTTAGCAATTGCCTGCTGAGAACACATCCAGTAAAAGAAAAGAATCTCTGCCCCTCCCCCACCCCCAGTATTCCTGCCAAGGAATACTGTCTTAAAAGGTATAAAGGAGTAGGGAACAAAATAAGTAAGTAAGTAAATAAATAAATAAATAAATAAGGAAAAACAGACAGAGATTGTGTTGTATTGACACAAGTTTTCATCCAAATTACCTGCTAATTGACCCAGGCAGTCCAAGCAAAGACTGTTTACTGTGGTTCCAATAGGATCTCCACCTGAGATTTGTGCAGATGAGCCCAGGAGACCAAGCAAGGATCCATAGTGGAACTGTCTGTCAGCTGTCAGCCAAATACCCACTTTTATACACTTTCATTAAATCAGTGAGCCATTCACACCACCTCTGCCTCTAAATTACACAAAATGAGGATCCTTGCACTCGAGGCTCACAGGCAATCAGTGCTGCTACTCTCTGACTTGAGGAATGACAGAGAGAAAGAAGTAAGGTCCACTGGAAATTTGCTTCTGCCTGGGGGACTGCCAACAGAGAGGAGGAACAAGGTTTATAAACAGGTTCTACAAAGAGGACCTTACTGCCCCCAGGTCTTTCAGAGATGAATACAAGGAAAGAGGATTTAGGGTTTGCTCATGGCTGTCCATATTTTAAAGGAACAGACTCATACTTCACTTTCCATGTGGCAAATGTGTTCTCCTCAGTAATGTATTGGAGAGGGGAATGCATGAATTATTGAAAATCTGGGCCAAAAAAAAAAAAACCACTCTGGATAATTGCCTTACTTTATCAACAGAGATTGGACTTATGAGCAGAGTAAGAAGATTTGAGTCAAAACTGGAAAGAAAAGGATGTCTGTACACCATGGAGGTTGCCTACTGCAAATTCTAACTCTGCCTCTTAATAACTACGTCCTTCCTGCAAGTTCCTTATTGTTCCTGCAGTATCATCTTCTCATCTGTAAAATATGAGTTGGCAGAGCAGCTGAGGAATCTTCCCCCGTGGGATCATTGAGAAGGCACAGCATAGACAAGGAGTGTGGAGCAAAGTCTTTATAAATATTATCTGTTATTAAACCCAACCACTAGTGGGGCCTGGGAAAACCCTTCAGACCACTGGAAAATGGCTCTGATCTGTCACGAAGACAGCCCAGAGTTTAAATGTCACCCCCACCCTCTCCCTCCCCCCCCCCACACACACACTTCCTGATCTGTGGCGCTGAGCAAATGAAAGTTTCTGAACTTTAGTTTCCTAAGTGGGTAAAATGATAAATGGGGGAAATGACATCATCCCCCTAAGAAGCATTTCTCTTATTCAAAAAAAGAGTTGGATTTGATTTCAGGCAGTTCCCAATGCCAGTGCCCTTCTCCCTTTCTCCTCCATCAGAGAATTGACAGGAACTGAGGCAGACTGTCTGAATACCCACACATGAAGGAAACAAGCTGGTGAATGAATTGTCTGCTGCCCATGCTTCTGTGTCAAACTGAAGTACGGCACCAAGGGAACAGACTCCAGGAGAACCAAGGATGCTTCGCCCTTTGAGAGACTTACTAAGTCAGCCTCTAGGTGCATGCTTTGGCTGTTTTATCGTTTGTCATGATCTCATAGTGTTGCCACAAGTAGTGGGCAGAATGGTGATCTGTTATTAGGCCACATGCGGTCAACAGTAAAAACCATGTATCCTAGTACTTTGCAGACACAGCAGAATTTGATGGTCTGAACATGAGAGTGTCCTGAAGGCCTGATGCAATATCTCTTAGGGGGCTGTCACTTCAGCCTGGTGCATTGCTTTCCGGTCTTAGAGAAAGGAAATTCCTGGAGCCTGGGGACTTGGGAACATGCACACCAAAGACCTTAAGGAAGCTCCGCTTACCCTCCCCCATGCACAGAAATACCCTCTCCTGAAAGTGATTTTAAAAGACTACTTTCCTTTAAAACTCTTGGGATCTCAGTATTCATGTACAGGGAAGTTGTCCAGGGTACTCTTTTCATCACTGTGACAAAATACCTGACAGAAACTTAGGGGAGGAAAATTTTCTGTGGCTCATTATTCTGGAAGGCATCAGTCTATGACAGTAGGGAAGGCTGCAGAGTTCATGGCAGTAGGAATTTCTGGTGACTGTTCCTCACATTCGGGTCTGGGAGGCAGAGAGCCAGATAGATTCAGACAAATGGGCTATGGCCTGCAAAGGTCAGTCCCTAGTGCCCCACTCCTTCCAGGCAGACTCCACTGCCTTTTGGGCCACAGTCTATTATTTAGAGGGCAAGCACTCAACAGGTGAGCCTGCAGGGAATACTTAAGATTTAAATCATTACAAGGACCTGGCCAAACTGGCAGAAAGAGAACATGCAGACGATGTCAGTTGTTTCTGCCAGATTTTTTTAAAAAGTGGGGCTTGCTGCTCTGTAAAAGCTCCCAAACAAATGAATTTCAAGCTAGGGCCCTGCCAGGGTGTGATGGTGCATTACACTGCATTCTCCAGAGAGGTATGGGTACAGGATTAAATGCTTCTAATCAATAGAATCTACCTGAACCAGACAAATAGAAAGCAGGCTGAGGTCTGCGATGTGGTAGGAAGCAACATGCCTCTGTTTATTAAGTGATCGAGGAAAGACTCTTTTATGTAACGTTTAAAAGTCATATACTGTGTCTGGGGATAAAGAAACGGCATACTTGATTCTTGGAACAATTTGTATGCAATTGCAAAGATTTTTGCATCCATGATGCTCCCATCTACAAAAAGACACTGCACTTAGCATGAGCCAAAAAATGATGATAAGAAAACTGTCCTATCTGACTGTGTAGCTGTATTTTATTATTCATCTAGAGGAGAAGGTTATTAATTTTTAACTCTGTTGTGTGCAAAACTGCATTATTTATACACATTGATGGCATCCGTTATCAGGAGATCTAAAGAAAGATTCTACTGGAAAGATCTGGGTCCAAATTCAAAAACATGATTCTTACCAAACTTCTATGACTCATAGTTATAACTGCACAATAACTGGATCTGAGCAGGCATTTTGGGAGCTAGTGCCTGTTATCCCAACATTTAGGAGCCAAGCCAGACAGATCAGAGGTTCAAGGTCATCTTCAGCTACATAGCAAGTTTAAGACCAACTTCAGTTACCTGAGATAGTCTATCTCAAAAACAAAACAACTAAACAAAAGTTAAATCAGATACCTGAAATTCAAAGGTTAAATGTGAATATAAAATAATGTTCTTAAACACTATGAGATCAAATAGTGAAGTTTTTTTTTGTTTTTGTTTTTGTTTTAATTTATCCTCAACAGTGATAAAAGATGACTTGGTTCTTCTTATTGGCACAGCTATGAGCAGACACCTCTGTATTGACTTTTAAAAAAAATCTATCAGCTCTTTGCTAGTAGCTATCAAAACCACATCTCCCTCACCACCCACCAGCCTCCTTGCTGCTGTTTACCAAGGTTAAATCAGAGGGTCAGCCGCACCATCGCTCATTCTGTCAGGCCATCAGTTTCCGCCATATTGATCTCACTGGGCTAATTATCAGAAAAGGTGTACAGAGGCAGGAGCTCACTAGGTAAATATGCTCATCTTATTTACAGCTGGAAATCTGAAGAGGAGAACCTCAGAGCATGTTTGACAAACAACAGTGAACATCCATGTAAATCAAAATTCCCCAGAGTCCTTTCTGTCCCATGAGCGGTTTTATTGGCATATTCTGAAATAGCTGGTCTTCTTGGCTTCCACTAGGCAAATTGCAAGAGCTGGAAGTCAGCATTTAAGAGGTCAAATCTAGTGCAAGCCATTCATAACCTGATAAGCTACACAGGGGCGGGAGGTGGGGAGGGGGAAAGCAGCCTACAAGGGCACAGCAGGGATCTCAAGGTTAGCTTGGGATGGAGAATCAACGCAGCAGTGATATAAAACCTTAAGGCTAAAATGGCTCAGGCTGTCTTCCAGGTGCAGTGTATCCCTACTGTCATTCTTCACACTGAAGGCTACTTGAGATGGAGGAGTTGACTGGCCTCTTCTCTTTCTGTGCTGGTTGGCTCTGTCAATCTGACTCAGTCTAGAATCACCTAGGATTGTCTGTGGGCATATCAGGAAGGGGTGTGTCTTGATCAAGTTAATTGAGGTGGGAGGATTTCCCATTGTGGATGGGGCCATTCCCTGTGTGCTATCCTGGTGGGAGGATTTCCCATTGTGGATGGGGCCATTCCCTGTGTGCTATCCTGGACTCGATGAAAGGGAGAGTGTATTAGCTTGCTTTCATTTGCTGTGATAAACATCTTTATAAGGGGTAGAGGAGGTCTTGAGTGAATGTGTAAAAGCAAAGTCCTCAGTGATTGTGTCTTGTTGACAAGGCCATAAGCATGAGAAAACCAATCCTCAGAATGATGGGAAATTGGGAAAGCCTCCTGCCACTGAGTGAGTCTCAGAGAGGTGGCAAAGCCTTCTTCTGGTCACAAATGTTGACAGTATGCTCAAGCATGAGTGTTTATGAACAACTGATCCGTGTGTTCAAAACTAGCAACTTCAGCTTCCTCCTTCCAGATATTTATAGCCTGAGACTGCTAGACTGCAGAGACCTCCTACCAAGACTAGCTAATTTTTCCTCCTCCTGTGTTGTACATAAAAAATGCATTGAAGTCCCCTCTTGTTGGCCCCCATCAGGGTGTGCACAGCCTGGAGAATACAGAGTACAATGACATGAAGAGCACTTTGGGCAACTTTTGGGCAACTTTTTGTAGAGATCAACACTGGAATCTTCCTACAGAACAGTCAGCAGTGGAGAGACTGTGGTATTGGACTGTCCATTTGGCATTGTGAGTCTTCCTGTTTCCAAATGATCCCTGCTTTCCAAGTATATTCCTTCATTGAGTTGCCTTCTCTGTGATCTACACACCCCTTCATTCTGCTCCACCCACTTTCCAAAGGGACATCTCAGGATTTTCTGGAGGATTGCCAGTTTCCGGCACTCTGCCTACCGCCGCATGAGCAAGCATGTCTCCCTGGGGCTCCTGGTTGCTCAGAAAGCAAGATTTTCATATTCCAAGAATTCTGGGGAGTCGCCCCATTTGGAGCTCTAGATCAATACTCTTCAGAGGGCCCTTAGCCACTGACAGTGTAGACACTTGCAGCGCCATTGGAACTCTCTGTGTATAGTGATGCAGGTTGGAGCTTTCACTTAGTATCATGAACAGAATGGAAGTTTTCATTGCACTGAAGACCAGGAGGGAGGACAAGGGGGTGCTGGTGATGGTGGTGGTGTGTAGGAGAGGGGATCTGCTTACTACTGTGCTTAGCATTAAATATAGAGGAAGACAAACCTTTGTAAGAAACTCCAGTTGGACCCAAGCAAGCCAAAGAGGGGAGCAGCAACTCTGAAACAGAGGAAGATGGTCCCTCTCTCTTTTGCCTTATCCTAACACCTCTCATGCTAGAACTCCCTTGGAATGGTGAGTTTTGAGGCATCTTGCACACTGGCTGGGCATCAGGCTTTTTCCAATGGCATCTGATATTTATTAAAGGACAATATGACAACTTCAGGGAGCACAGTGAAGTGCAGCTGTAAGATGACACAGACAGGTAACAAAGGCATGAAATATTAAGGTTAGTATCTACTGTCAAGTTGGAAATGCCTACATTCACTGAAGAAACAAGCCTCTGGGCGTGTCTGTGAGGATTATCTAGATGAAGATAACAAATGTGGAGCGAACTCCCTAATTGAGGATGGTCAAGTTCTGTGGGCTGGGATCCTGGACTAAATAAAAAAGGAGGAACTGAGCTAACTCCCTTCATTCATCTCTCTGTGCTTTCTGACTCTGGGTGCCATGTCACTGGCTGCTTCAAAAGCCTGCCACCCTTCGTGCCCCACCATGGTGGCTCATGTGCCCTGGGACTGTGATCCAAAATAAACCCTTTCCTTCATGAAATTGCTCTCATCTCATTTTATCACAGAAATGATGAGTAAAGTAAATAACACGTGCTGTCTGGAGTCTAGAGGCAGCTGCTCTGTAGTCAGTGGACACCACAGAGAGACTGGAGCTGTAGACACAACCTACAGAATTCCAGATAAAACCAAGAAGAATGGAGGAGTGGTAGGAATGTGTCTGGGTGCATGTGTCCACTCACTGGACACAGGTTTGCTTAATCAGAGCTGGCATTAATGCCAGAGCTTAATGCCACTGATTATCCCCAGAGTAAATTGGAGCAGTCATTCAGTGTCCTTTTGCTGGAACGAGACTGTGAATGGTCCACTCAAAAATGCCATTCAACCATGAATCTCTCTAGTCACAAAGGAGGGACACTGAGGCATACCAAGCTGAGGACATACCCAATAACATAGCATAAGCTAACTAAAATGCCATCTTGACCTCCAGTTGGCCACTGTGCTTCCCCAGGGAGAGGCTTGAGTATGTGTACTTTTGATCAATATCCTTCAGAAAAGTTTAATAGATTTTCTTCCTCCACCTTCATTAGACATTATTTTCAGACTCTGAAAAATCATGGGGAATTTGCAGTTAATTAGACAGCGTCTACAGCCACCAACAAAGCCCCTGTTCTTGTCAGGCAACACTGCCAGCTTGTGTATCCCTTTCCAAATCCACCAGACCAAGAGGTGGTGTTCAGGTGAACAAAGTATCTCTTTCTCAGTAACCCCAGATCACCAGTAGGGGGTTCCCTGAAGCAAGACGGGCTGCTACCAAAAAGGAAATCATTAACACTTGATTCTATTCTGAGTTCTGTTTAAAAGAGGGCTCCTGTGAAACTATGGCACTATAAGCATTCTGGATGCTTGCAAACAAACAAGACACAGAACACACACACACAATTTTTCTCTGCACAAAGACTCTCCCATCTCAGTAGAGGAGAAGATATCTTCTTACCACTTCACCTCTTCCCCTTACCTGCTAGATAAACAGATCCATCCCCTCATTGTCTTTCAGGATGCAGATTCAAAACTCTTCTGTTCTGTCCACCTTAACCTTTTCTCAGCTCATTCCCTTGACTGTACAAAACTCTTCAATTTCCCCAATCCACAACTTAAACCACAAAGAATAGCTAGCTCTGGACCACCTTTAATTCTGTTTAATTCTGCTTGTATTCTTGAATCTGGCATCTTTTTCTTTTTCTTTCTTTCTTTCTTTTCTTTTTTTTTTTGTTTTGTTTTTTTTTTTTTCTTTAAACATGGTCTCAGGTTAGCCTGGAACTCACTTTGTAGTCAAGGATGACCTTGGGCACCTAATTCTTTTGCTTCTGACTCATCTGTACTGTGATTACAGATGTACACTGCAACTCTCAATTTTATGCAGGCCACATGAAGGCCAGAGGTCAAACTCAACTTTCTTTTTGGTTTTGGAGATAAGCTCTACCATGAGCCTAGAATTTGCCCAATGGGCTCATCTAGCTGACCAGTGAGTCCCAAGGATCCACCTGTGCAGCCTCCTCAGTTCTGGACTTACGAGCACCCACCAGCCACTCACTGTTCCTGCCTGTTGTGCTTTACTTTAGTTAATCCACTTATTTTGTGGTCCTGACACAGTGACTGGTTAGAAAATATCTGCTGGAGCTTGAGAGATGGTCCGGTTGTTAGAGCACTGGCTGCTCTTGCAGAGGACCTGGATTCCAATCCCATCACCCACATGGCAGCTCACAATGGCCTCTTATTCAGTTCCATGGATTGGATTCCCTCTTCCACTTTCCCTGGGTACTCACTGCAGGACTATGGTACACTTACATACAAACAGGTGAACACTCAGACACACCTGGTAAAAATAAATGAACCTTTTTGAAATATGGTAAATATAATAAGTGGCCTTAAAATGGACCAGAAACAAGTGCCTGTCCTAAATCTTGTGTTAGACTCCTTTGAAGTTCAGAACAGATCCCCAGTGTGTATCCCCAGTGCCTACCGTGTTAGGGACATAGAATGTCACAAATAGCCTGGACTGTACCACACTGCCCAGAAAAGAGGGGCTGGGAAATTAGTAATGTCACACTAATGTTTCAGGATAGATGAAACCAGCTGGGAGTTCAGATGAGGTAGGAGACTGAACTCAAGCCAAGAGCAAAGCTCCAGAGAGGCTCTACTTTCCTGGACTATGAACACCTCTTGCCATTTTCCCTCTCATAAGCTGGGGCTGGTGCTTGGCTCTGGTTGTGTGGAAACACTAATGTGCTGTCTGGTTTTGTGTTCACTTGACACAGACTAGAGTCATCAGAGAAGAAGCAGCCTTGGTGGAAGAAATGCCTTGATAAGATCCAGCTGTATGGGGCCTTGCTCAGAGTCTCCTGAGGCCTGCAGCCTGTGAGCACATGGAGTGGGGGTGGGGATCGTCCAGGTGGACCAGCCTGCCTCTGCCCAAGGAGGGAGCCTGCCTTCCGGTGCCCTCCTGGGACCCCACTGAGGACTGAGGACAGTGTACAGGGTAACCCATCTCAGTGAACCAGTCCACCTGCAGTCTGCCAGCACCCTAGTCCCACCTCCACCCACTGGACGAGGAGAGCCATCAGAGTATTGGACCTGCTTGCGCCCACTAGAAGAGACAGAGACCCCACCGGTACACACTGAAAGAAGGGATGGGCAGGCGACAGTATAAGAACTCAGTCAACAACAGAAAGATCAATATGACACCCCCAGAGTCTAGAGACTCCACACCAGCAAGACTTGAACATCCCAACACAGATAAAGCAGAAGAGAATGACCATAAAAACAACTTCATGAAGATGAGAGACCCTAAAAGAGGAAATGAAAAAATCCTTTAAAGAAATGGGGGGGGGGGAAAAAAAACCAAAAACTGCAAGAAATGAACAGATCTCTTAAAGAAAGCAAGGAAAGCCAAGAAAAAAAAAAAAAAAAAACTATCAAACAGATGAAGGAAATAATTCAAACAGTCCATGACCTGAAAACTGAAATAGAGACAATAAAGAAAACACAAACTGAGGGAATGCTAGAAATAGAAAAGCTGGGTAAATAATCAGGAAATACAAATGCAAGCATAACCAACAGAATACAAGAGATACAAGAGAGACCCTCAGGCATTGAAGATAAACTCGGAGAAATAGATGCATTGACCAAAGAAAATCTTAAGTTCAACAAATTCCTAACACAAAATACCCAGGAAATATGGGACAGCATGAAAAGGCTAAACTTAAGAATAATAGGTATAGAAGAAGGTTAAGAAACCCAACTCAAAGGTGCAGAAAATACATTCAACAAAATCATAGAGGAAAACTTTCCAAACCTAAAAAAAAAGTCACCTCATAAGATCCAGCTGTAAGGCATTTTCTCATTTAGTGATCAATGGGGAAGGGCCCAGCCCACAGTGGGTGGTGTCATTCCTGGGCTTGTGGTCCTGGATTCTATAAGAAAGCAGGCTGAGCTAACCATGGAAAGCAAGCCAGTAAGCAGCACCCTCCATGGCTTCTGCATCAGCTCCTGCCTCCAGGTTCCTGCCTTGTTTGAGTTCCTGACCTGACTTCCTCCAGTGATGAATAGCAACAGCAACATGGATGTGTAAGCCAAATAAACACTTTTCTTCCCAACTTATGGTGTTTTGACATAGCAATAGAAATCCTAAGAAGCCTTTGGACACAGTGAAAAGAATCAATAAATTTCAGAGACTGCAGATGGATTCAGGAAGCAGGGCATCCCACCACTGACAATGTCCATCAGGAAACAACATGCACAGAACCAGCAGGAAGTGACTGAGGGAACTCACGCCCTTTGCTGGGGCCAGCACTGGCTTCTGACTTCTGTGTGGTTTGGAAGGGGCTGAGGATTTGGTGGGAACAATAGTGAGAAAAGTTTAGGATCTGAGGGTAGAAAACTGCCCTTTGGGAATTAAATGTTTACATTCGTTTTCTCCAAAATTACATTCTTGACTTTTCCACAAGTGCAGGAAAATTACCAGCTGACAACACATACTGTGTACATGTTGGATTTCATCTGCCTGGAGGGAGCCAAACGCACAGTGAAATCCTGACAGTGATGGCGGCACACACATACAAAGCAGTCAGGGCACAAGTTAACCTTTGCAAATTAATAGTTGTTCTCTATAAACAAACATCTTAGACATACGAGAAAAGACAATTCATTTGCTAATAGTACCCAGAGCTCACTTAATACTAGAATTCTGATTTTTTTTTTAATTTTACATGTATGAGTGTTTTGTCTGCATGTACAATTATAAAGCCTGTGTGTAGCTGCAACTCACAGAGGCCAGGAGATGGCATCAGATTCCCTGGGGCTGGAGTTACAGACAGTTGTTAAACGCTATGTGAGCCCTGGAAACTGGACTCAGGTCCCCTGTAAGAGCAGCAAATGCTCCTAAGTGCTGAGCCTTCTCTCCAGCCCCAACTACTCTTTTTAACATATGAGAGAGGGCAATTTGTAACTTAGGTCATTTGTTAGTATTGTTCAACAACTCAAGAATGGCAAAAATGGGGATCCTTACATCCCTTCTTTGGTGTTTGTGCCTTGCTTTTTCTCTCCCATACTTCTATTGCAGAGTCTGGCTTATGGTTTCAGCCAGTTCCAGGGCAGTCAGAGCTCCTCTGGCTCCAATACTCTTTATGCAAATTGACTACATTGGGGTGGAAATTTTAAGACTACTGGAGTTCATTTTTAAAAAATAAAAAAATCCCAGCTCAGAAGAACACAATAGAGAGATAAGGTGGAGTCAGAGCAAGGGAATTAGAGCTCATTGAGTTTGTGTAACAAAAAGAAAGTCAGGATGCTTCTCATCTGGAAATTTCTGTACATCTCCATGTCTCCCTGTGTGTCTAAGGGTACATGGGCAGTACACTTTGAGACTGCGCATGAATTGGTGACAACTTCCTGGTGCAAACCAGCTACCCACTCCAGCCAACTGGGTCAGATAGGCACCTTCCTATCCCATCAATCTCTGCCAACCCTGAAGTCCCACACAGGATTACATCATCTTCTTCTGTGTTGCTTTCTTTCCAAGGATGGGCCAGCTGCCCTGTGAGGCATGCTGACTTGTTCCTGAGGGGTCTTGAGGCTGTCTGGAGTTCTGACACTGTTCTTGCTCTTCAGTATCTGGTGAGAAGAGCAAGAGGCCAGGAGGCAACGTGGACTGGGCTCTCCCATGCCTGTTCATGGGCAAGTGATGGGAGAAGCTTTTTGCCTTCCTACCTGGCTGCAGTACATACATGCAGGAAGGCAACCCTGCAGATGGGTTCAGGAAGCCATATCTCAGAGTGTGAAAGATGGAGGGACTCAGGGGGTGAGAGTGTCTATCTATCGTTTAAAATGTCATCCAAGAAGAGCTAAGAGATATGTATAATTCAGGAGCCGGTGGGGGCTAAATGAAAACACTGGGACCTTAACTGTTTTAGGATCGTCTCTTTGAATCTCCCAGAGCAGAGGGTGGGAAGCTTGGATGTGGCTATGATTCTTCACAATATTCACAAGAAAGCAGACCTTCAAAGAATACCTATGTACTCAGCTATGTACTCAAGAGACCCACACAGCATTGAGACAGATTGTCTGTCCTGGCCCTTCCATTAGTAATTTGTTTTTTTTTTTTGTTTTTTTTTTTTTTTTGTTATCTCCCCCACAGCAAAAAGAGACAGGTGAACAGACAGCCAGCTCTAAGGCTGAGGAGTCTTCCTGTTACCTACCTTTCCTCCTGATCTCAGGGAGCCATGCTTCAGTGTGTGTGTGTGTGTGTGTGTGTGTGTGTGTGTGTGTGTGTGTGTGTGTGTGAATTTACATTTAGATGGAGAACATGGCCATTTTGCTAAAGTCCATTTTGGTAAGTGACAAATTCCAGAATGGCAATGTGTTACTTACAACCAATTAGGAGGGAATTATCACCATGGAGTGTCCCATCTCATGCCTTGGGACAGAAGCCAACATGTAACATTCATGATTCTTACTACATCAGCTTCAGTGGGCAATAAAGAGGTTTGGCTCCAGTTTCACAAAATATTTAATGCAAAGCCTGAAACTTTAGCATTATCAATGATAATTAGTTGGTCAGGAAGAGGGGTCACTTTAGATACTCATTTATTATCCACTCCTTCCCACCCGTGACAGCAGGAATCAACTCAGGAAGTCCTTGAGTGTGCGTGCACGGTGTGTGTAATCTGTGTGTATGTGGGATCAGAGGACACACCTTGGGTCCCAGTCCTTGCCTACCACTTTTAGACAGAATCTCTCTTGTTGTTCAGCAGTATGTGTGTCAGTGTTCGTCCGTCCCCACCTCCCATCTTGTTGTAGGAGTGCTGGTAACACAGCTGAACTAATGTTTCTGCCTTTATATAGGTTCTGGGGATTCGAATTCATTTCCTCACATTTTCACAGCAAGCCCTCTTTCCCACTGAGCCGACATCTCCATAGCATTGGCCTTGGAATGTTGAAAAGCCACTACCTTGGGTTCAAGCCCTACTTGTTTTCGCCCCAGAACCTTGTGACGTCAGGAGCAGTATGGGATACAGCTGCAGACAGTGATGTATACCCCATGGGTTGTTAGAGGTCAATGTCATAGTGTCCAGAGCCTTGGCCAGCTCACAGAATGAGCTCCGTGAGCGACACCTGCGTTCCAGGCTCTATCCCATGTTTGTGAAAGCAAGTTTGCCTCTTGATGTGTCATGTGTGTGAGAACCATTCTATCCTTTCCTCTGTAGGTTTCTACTGCAAAACGTGACTTTTGGTAGAAAGAGCTCAAAGAGAGGTAGAAAGAAAAACAGAAGCTGGAGAGATGGGTGGGTAGTTAAGAGCACAGGCTGCTCTTCCACAGGACCAGAGTTCAGTTCCCAGCACCCACACCAGGCAGCTCATAACACACCTGCCTCCAACTCCAATTATAGGGTAATCTGAGGTTCCCCTCCCCTCTCTGGTCTCTGTAAGCACCCGCAAACATGTGTGCACATACACATAATTCAATTTAAAAAAACACACATCTTTTAAAATCAATTAGATTTGTGGACAATTTCATACAAGTGTATAACATATTGTTTATTCTGACTCCTGTCACATCCCTACCTCCTCCCTGTAAGTCACATTTTCCACATTCATGCCTTTTTCCTTTATTTGTGGCCCTCTAATTACAACAAAGACTTGTTATGTCACAGATTTGGAAATATCCATTTTATCTCAACACTGAAATAATTGTAAATGGCCAACAAAAACAGAAATAAAGAGATAAGGTGTTGGAGAAGTGTCTCAGTGATTAAGAGCACTTGCTGCTCTTACAGAAGATGAAGGTTTAGTTCCCAGTATCCACTTGGTGATTAGTAACTGTCTCTAATTCCAGTTCCAGGGAATCAATACCATCTTCTGATTTCTGTGAACACCAGTCATACATGTGGTACAATTACATACATGCAGGCCAAACATGCGTATGCATAAGACAACTGTATCTTTAAAAATTCCACAAGCTAGAAGAAAAGTAAGACTTTTATTTTTAAATTATTTCTCTTCAGGCAGGTGAAGTTTAGTAGCAAAGTGATGGTCTAGCATCAGAGAGGCATTGGGGTTAGTTCCTCAAATCACAGAAAAATGCAAACAAGCAATGTAAAATGTCAGCTCTTAAATTGAGGAGAATTCTCTGTGTGAGTCAGATGTCTTAGTTACTTTTCTATTGCTGTGACAAGACACTATGACCAAGGTGACTTACAGAAAGAGTTTATCTGGGGTTTAGTTACAGAGGCTTAAAGCCCATAACCATCATCATGGTGGGGAGCATGGTCACAGACAGGCATGGCAGCTGAGAGCTCATATCTGATCCATAGGTATGAGAGAGAGAGAGAGAGAGAGAGAGAGAGAGAGAGAGAGAGAGAGAGAGAGAGAGAGAGAAGGAGAGGGAGGGGGAGGGAGGGATGGAGGGAGACAAACAGAGACACAGAGAACACTAAATGGAAATGGTGTGAAGTTTTTGAAGACTCAAAGCCCACCTGCAGTGACACATGTCCTCTAATTAGGCCACACCTCCATCCCAAACAGTTCTACCAACTGTGGACAAGCACTGAAATATGAGCCTATGAGGGCCATTCTCAATCAAACTACAGCATGGATATATGAATTTCAAGATTCATGCATCTTGGTACATAAATGGAAACTGTGTTCCAGAAAAGTCAATAGCCAAACACTGAACTGAAAAATGTATCTATGGATCTATGGTCCACAGACTACAGAGTCCACATTTAAATGTATAACATAATCCCTTGACCTTCTAAAAAGACAAAAGACAATAGGATGCCATTGGCATATTTGTGAAGAGGCAGAAATAGAGCCAGAAAAGACTTGGAGTCTCAGGCTCAATTTATATTAAAAAACAAAACAAAACAAATGCAAACAATGCAATAAAATTATTCACGTATGTGACTCACACATTTAAATATGAGAGTATTCTACACTGTTGGCATAATTAAACCAATGCACTTTTTTCTGCCAATGCTGGTTATCCAATTTGAACAAATTAGAAGTGAATAGAATAAATACAATCTTAGACTCTGCAGGCTTCTTGTTATGGATTTATTCCACAGACCAGCTCCTGGAGCTATGCAAATCTACACATTCCAAGAGAGAAGCTGAGTGACCCACAGTTACAAGTGTGGTTTGGGGTCCTCATAGGAGAGGGGAGCAAAGGAGCTCCAAGATAGCAGCCCCATCCTACCTAAGCCCCCAGTGACCTCTGGGAGCCAAAACACAAAGTTTGGATGGCACCCAGGACACTGAGGTCCTGAATATTGGCTTCCTGTGTGAGCCATGTCTCCTCTGAAGGAACAGATGGGCAACTTCAGACAGAGCCCACCTTCAGCGATCAAGACACCAGTGACTTGGAAGGGGGTCTCATAACAACCAGAAAGTTCCAGGCGTTGGACAGAATGCTAGGTTTTTAGGGAGGGTCAGAAATACTGGGTTTAAAACCGCAGCCTTGAGCTGGTGACTAATCCACCTAATCTTGAGTTCCTATGTGTAAAATGGACAGAATGACATTCCTGCCTCCATCAGATTCACAACAAAGGGAGAAGTTGGTAACAGTTTTAGAACCTTGACTGATAAAACACGAGGCACAGAAATACTTTTACTTTACTCCAGTTTTCATCCAACTTCTACGGGTGAGAAAATGGTCACACTGACAAACCTGGGTTAAACTCAGTGGGTCTGATGTGGGATTTATAGGTGAAGGTGGGGTGGGTGGTAGAGCTGATGAGATGGGAGGTCAGAATAATCAGAATGTGTTTTATATGTGTGTGGAAATGTTAATAACAGATTCAAATAATTTAATTTTTAAGAAATTGGCAGACAGGATATCAAACTAGTTTCTCCAAATTTATTTAGATAGCTAATAACCTCCCCGGGTTCAGGAACCTAGTTCTGACCCTCAGGAGCAGGAAAATCTGAGACGCACTGTAGGGACAAGGGCCCCACCCTCTGCCCATCCCCCCTCAGCCCTGGAAGCTTGACTGGGTGCTGTTCCTCTTCAGGATTACAGAAGATGCAATGGCAGCAAGCTAACTCTGCCCATCCCAAGCTGTATCTTGATCTGCTCTTAGTTCCAGGATTCTGAAATGGCTTTGCAAACTGTAAGAGGCCAGGAGACCAAATTACTTTTACATAGCACCAGTGCACAGCCGACTTCCAATATTATTCTGGGCTCTCTGTCCTTGCTGTACTGTCAGGGGTGTTTAGTCTTATTCAACATGTCACTCCTAGCAACAATGTCTTCATATGTGTTCAGTTTATTAGCTGTTTATGGCAGTTCTAAATATGTCTTTAGGGAAATTTCTTATAAATTTCTAGGCCAAAAGGTAAGCCCATTTTAAGTCTTAGTACATTTTCTAATGCAGCTTTCTGTATTTTTGGGATCTGTTCATTCCCATAGCCATGACTGCTGCCTTCTGGTTTTGTTTTTTTTTTTTTTTTTTTTTTTTGTTTTGTTTTTTTTTTTTTGTTTTTGTTTGTGTGTGTGTGTGTGTGTGTGTGTGTGTGTGTGTGTGTGTGTGTTTCCCCTATTAAATTAATGTTCTCTTTGAAAGCTTGTTAATTTTGTATATGTCCGTGTGTGTGTGTGTGTGTGTGTGTGTGTGTGTGTGTGTGTGTGTGTGTGTGTAATGCATGCACACAGCCTTAAGTCTCTTTCTCAGTCCTTCTTTGTCTTATTTGTTTGAAACAAGGTGATTCATTGGCCTGGAGCTTTCATGCAGCTGGGTGGCCAGTGAGCCCTGAGAATCTCCGGGTCTAAGCCACCGCCACACCAGGGGCTGGGATTACAAGCACCACCCAGTGCTGATTTTTTTTTTTTTTTAATAATGTAGTTTCAGGAGATCGGACTCAGGTCCACATGCTGGAGCAGCAAGAACTTCACCAGTTGCTCAGCCCTAAATACTAATTAATTTTGATATATGGAAAATGTGTCAAGATATTTAATACACACACACACACACACACACACACACACACACCACTAGAACTAAGGAAATTTCCATTCTGTCAAATCCATTTAATTTTCAGTCTTTGAATACAGGGGGTCAGGGAAGGCAAGGAAAGGCCTGCCTTTATGTTGTTCTTTATGCTTAACTAGTTCATGGGCTTGTTGTGACAATAAAATGAGATCATATATTTTAAATGCTGACGTGTGCTACGTAAATGTCAGGGAGGAAGAGAAATGGATCCTATCATCTGACTTCCGCTGAGTGCCTATGAAGCCGATTAATTACAGAGGTTCTTGCCACTTCTTGACATTTCATAGCACTATAGATAATTCACATATATGGGCCTAAGAATCTGGGCTTTTCTGGGAAATGTGACCAAAAAAAAAAAAATGGTGATGACTTCCAGGAAGTCTTCCATCCCCTGAAATAAAAGAAAAAAAGATGAGTGAGTTGGCCCAAGTGTCTGAGAAAAGAGAAGATCGGGAATCCCATTTCTGAGAATGCTAGGCTTGAGAGGTGGCCCAAGGCTAGATGAGGGCTTAGCTTCCAACATAATTGACAGCTGCTAGCTGCACACTCACTGCTCTTGCTACATGAGACCTCAACTCCAACCCAGGGCTCATTGCTTCAGAAAATCATCTGTTTAAAGGAAATGTTTTGAGGCTCTAAGAGGCATTCATGTGCCTGAGTTACATTTGTTTCTTATTTAATTTTTAAAGTTTACTTCTGTAGCCCTGAAGTCAACCCCTGCCCCACAGTTACACACACACACACACTTACACACAAGCACCTTTACCCCAGATTTTAGTTCTCAAAACAGAAGGGCAAGCCTCCAGTGCCTCCTTCTCACACCCTTGCAGCTCTTTGAATGCAACTTACATTTCTCCATCACCTTAGGATCCTTGCATTTGCATTGGTCTCTGTTGAAGCCTTCATGATCATCTATCTGGCTCCCTTAATTTCATCCAATATTCAAACATCCTCTACTGTCCATCCGCCACCCAGTGTCACACCTCCTATCTGGGATCCTTCACCAGCTATACACATCTGGATACTTACACCACCTCTGCTTACTTCCCTGTTTCTCATCTGTCTCTGTACTCCAGTAGGAAAGCCAAATGAGGATAAAGCATCACCCCTATTGTCTAAGCTATCAGCATCAGAGTGTTCAGTGAGTAGAAGATGCTCTATACATATGGGGAGATGGCTCCATCAGTCAAGTGTTTGCTGAGCTCATTACTCAGAGACCATTTGAAAATGCCATGTTCAGTACTATGCGCATACTTGTAATCTCAATGCTGAGGAGGCAAAGACAAAAGGATCCCAGGACTGTCTGGCCTGATAGCCTATCCAAGTCAACTAGCCCAGGTCTAGAAAAAGGTGGACAAAGCTTAGGGATGACCACAAAGGTCTATGGAAGCTCTGGCCTCCATATGTAAGCACATGTATACACATACATGTATCTGCAGACATATAAGTGCACATATATATGCAGCTGCTGCACACACATACATATATTTATAATTTATTAAAGCTTGCCTGGGGACTCAGGAAGCAAAGTCAGGCAGTGATGATACACACCTTTAATCCCAGCAGCCAGAAGCTAGGAAGTGGTGGTATGCACCTTTAATCCTAGGACTGGGGGATTAAGAGGTAGAAGAATCTCGTTAAGTACAAGCCCACCCAGATCTGCACAAGATTGATCCAGTCTTAAAGAGAAACAGCTCACACAAAGATGATCTCAGCACCTGGGATCACACACCTTTAATCCCAGCACTAGAGGGGTATAAAAGATAGGAGCAGGGTCTTCAGTAGTGAGCATCAGGATTCATTCTCCAGCCACACTGAGGATATGAAAGACAGTGAAGTCTTAGGATTCTCAAGCCATGCTGAGGAGAGGTAAAGTCTAAGGTTTGTGGAGCCAGGATCACCTTTCAGTCTGAAGTAGGGTGAGAGCTAGTGGCTGGTTGCTTTGCTTTTCTGATCTTCACCTTCAAGCTGACAATATCTGTCTCTGGGTCTTATATTTAATCATGTTACACATATATGCTTCTGCACACACACACACACACACACACACACACGAGCTGTGCACACATACATACATGTGCATACAGACACCCACCTGAACACACACACACACACACACACACACACACACACACACACACACACACAGTCTGTAAGGAGATCCTCTATTCATACATTAACAGGTCTTTGGCTGTGTGGAAAGAGCAAAGATTTGAAATCACTTGGGGGTCTAGTCCTTATTACTCAGGCCTCCCGAGTAGAGTTGTTAAGCTACCTCTTCTTTTGAGAATGGAAAGAATATGCAGAGATATTCCTGAATAAATACTCGGTGATGATTTAGCCCAAAGCCACGGTGATAATATTATAAACAATAAGGAGCTCACACATTACTCCTGTGCACCCTAAGTCTCTGGGGGTTCAGTCTGGTTTGGTTTTTCTCTGTCCTGAAAACGTGATGCCGGCTCTGCCATAGTTTGATAGTGGTCTCAACCTGTGGATCATGACCCTTTTGGTGGTGAAATGACCCTTTCACAGGGGTCACATGTCAGATATCCTGTGTATCAGATAGTTACATATGATTCATAATAGTAGCAAAGTTAGTTACGAGGTAGCAAAGAAAGTAATTTTATGGTTGGGGTCAACACAACATGAGAAGCTGTATTGAAGGGTCACAACATTAGGAAGTTTGAAAATCACTGTTTCAACTACAGGCACCCTTCTCTGTCCATAGAGCCAAACACACAAGGGACATCTAAGAGTCATTGCTGTCCAACTTCACAACCCTGGGCAGATGACATAACTTCGGAGCAGCTATGTGATAAGAGAAGAGTATCACAGTTCCTGGGTACCCTTGGCTAGAGCTGAGTCTGAATCACTGTGTTGGCCACATCAGACACCTATCTATCAGAACCGTTTAGTCTTTAACTGTAGAAAGAGTCCTTGAGAGGTCTCTCATTTATGAAGTAGCATTGCTTGTATTGGGTAATGAGGCAAATGTTTCTTTCCATTGCTACATAACTGGCTTGATTACTCTTTAATAGCTATCTTTCAGTAAAATTAAGTAGTTAACCACTGCTGTTCTGGCCTTTGGGAAGATGAACCTACATGTCACCATTGCACTTTAACTCTTGGGTAAGTGCTGTGCATTGTGACTGTTCCTCCCATGGAAAATAATTGCTATGCTTAACCTGGGAAGTCTCAATACGACAGCTTTCAAAATAACATAGCAGCAATATCGGTATGTGTTATTTTCAGTGTGGCTAAGAAATCTTTCAAATCCCTTTGAAAGAGGTAAGATGAGGAAGGAGTCAGACCTCAGAGCCTTTCCCCCAGGTCTGGGATCGCCCCTTTCTATCACATCATCTTAGTTCAACTTCTGAACAGATCTCTGAGGGAAAGAATAATATTTTTACTTAGGAATGGGTGAACAAAGTCTCTTTGATGGTAAACAATTCTTCTACAATCACCCATCTTATATGATTTTAAATTGTAACTTCATCTCGGGCCTGACAAGCATGAAACTTGTCCATTCTATTGACAATGATTTATTTATTGGGTGCTGGGTGCTGTGTAGAAGCTGAAGTTATAGATACATGTAACACAAAGTCGCTGGGAGGCCAGTGAAATAAGGAAGTAGAAATAATCAACATATTGTGCAGATAGATAACAACCACAGAGATATAGATGATAAAAATATAGAAAGATATAGAGGAAGATAGAGGCATGCTCATGGGTGTAGATGGGGCCTAGGAACACACCTGATCATGGGTATAAGTGAAACATTGAATGTGGGCAAAGAGTATAGATATAAGCATGATAGGTGTGAAAAATACTCCTGAGTTTGAGCCAACTCGACTGATGAGAGGTACCAATTTGGATGGAGGAATAATGAAGGTCTATGTTAACAGTAATGCTGAGGATAATGGAATGAATATTGAGATGAGTAAATGGGTGAGGGCATTGATCAGAAGAAGTATTGAAGGAATCTCATTTGTGTGCAGTTCAGTGATTAGACTGTAGGCGGCCATACCGTGCTTTTTCTTTTGGGCCACCAACCAGTTCCCAGATCATAACACACAGACTTAGTAGTTTTGAATGCCCCAGATGTGTCCCTCATCTCTCCTTCTCTCCTTTCTTTTTGAGTCTAGATTTATCCTCCTATTTAATATGTCTGTCTGCCAGGTCCCGCCTCTCCCTCTCTCTGCTTCACTATTGGCCACACAGCTCTTTATTAGACCAATCAGGTGTCTTAGGCAGGCTAAGTGAAACAAATGAAACACAGCTTTACATAATTAAGCAAAAGCAGCATAAACAAAAGTAACATCTTTACAAAGGCAGCAGAAACAATGTAACACACCTTTACACAGTTAAAGCAATATTTCACAGCAAAAACAAAAGTAACATATCTTTACAAAGGCAGCAGAAACAAAGTAACACACCTTTACACAGTTAAAGCAATATTCCACAGCACAAACAAAAGTAACATATCTTTACAAAGGCAGCAGAAACAAAGTAACACACCTTTACACAGTTAAAGCAATATTCCACAGCATAAACAAATTGTATCTCTTTGCCTAATTAAAACAATATTATTACAAAAGAGGGCAGAAGAGCATCATGCCAATAGGAAAGAGATGATTTCCATTTAACCACCAGGGAGATCAAGAGTACAGAACTAAGAAGAAATGAGATGAGTGGTCACCTATTTACTAGGCCTTTTGCTGTCCCTAGAGAACTCAAATGGGAGTACACCCACTTATTTAAAGGTATTGTGGAAAGAGATGTACATAGGACATATAATATGCAAAATCCACACTTTCCCACAAGTTGTTAAAATAAAAGAAAAGCACCTACACCTTGTGTTACAATACTGTTACATATTAGAATGAAATCAGGAAATTCCACTTTAATTTAGATGAAGCAATGGTCCAGTATAAATAGGGGGTCTGTAGATTTCTGGGAGCATTGTCCTATTTTGTAAATAGAAAAATTGGAGCCTAGAGACAAAAAAATAACTTCTCCGAGGTGACATTCACTTGGTTGAAAAAGATGCTAGCTTTGCTTGCAGCCAGAGCCCCTTCATTCATCAACCACTATGTGTATGCACATAAAAGAAGAGACAGTCATTATTTTTCATTAAAAGAAAACCAAATGGTTCTGCCCACATTTTCCATCAAAAATGCATCTTGAAATCCACTAACTCTAAACCCTTTACTTCTAATCCAAGCTCTGATCAAGTAAAATTAGCCAAGAAATACTGGTTGCACCCTTCAGGGATGTAGCAGGGACTCTGTGTGTGGTTGCTTTCATTTGGTTTTTTATTTTTCATTTAAAACTCAGAAAATAATCTTCCCCACCTAAGAGATAGATAAAGACTGCATTAGTATTGAAAGAGCCAACACACCAGGTAAGCCAAGAGTGAACTCAGATAGCAGCCTTATGTTAGGGAAATAGAACACATCCTTAATTATGTCAAAATAAGCACAGCCATTAAAATCATGAATGTTAAAAAAAATGTTGGAAACTCTACAAGAAAAAGTTTACGATGTGTTTTCTAAACCCTGGTATGTTGATTCCTGTTCAGTAATTCCCAGAGCTGAGACCTTGTAGGCATCATTAGCAAAAACCAACTTAAGCAGTACCATTCTCACAGAACAGGATGGAATGAGGGAACTAGGGAAGGGACATTTTAAAAACAAAGACACATAAAAGCAGAAAATGTTACTTCATGTCAGATCCCAAATCATAAACTTTGCAAGGAGGAAAATAGACATAGACAGACACACATACTCAAACACACACACAGTGTAAATTATATATCTATACTTACACACATACACAGTGTAAATTATATATGATACTAAAACACACACACACAGTGTAAATTATATATAACCATACTCCACTCACAGTGTAAATTATATACAACCATACTCACACACACAGACACACACACACAAACAGTGTAAATTATACACAACCATACTCACATACAGAGACATACACATATAAATATGGTTGTGTATAATTTACTGCCTCCTCCACCAATATGCTGACACAAGCCATTGAGTTATAAAAAGCATTAGAGAAAGGGCTGAAGAATTTATTGCTCCAGTATGCATCTGCTGTTACAAATTATATGACCCAGAGCAAGGCAGGTCCCTGTCTGGGCCTCGTTTTCCAGAACTATTAAAGACATTGAACCCTGTGATCACCATGGCCTTTCTTTGAATATTTTTCTGACCTCGGGGCTGTATTTAGAATTCTTGAAGCACGAAATTAGCCACTTTGAAAGACTTGCTACTTTGACCTAGAAATGTTCCTCAGTCTGTCCTTTGTTTTCCCATTAGAGACGGCATTTAAATAAAAATGAAAGAAACTACTGTTGTTTTTCCAGCCTGTGCGATTTGTGTGTAATGAGGGAAGTGGTTATTGGGCAAAGAGCTCAGCTCCCCGGAAATGAGGGAAATCAGAGCTTTTCCTCCCTCTAGTGGGAGTGGAGTGGACTGTAGCTCATTTGTTCAACCACTCCTCAGACCACAAGCAAAAAGGCCAGCAAAGGGAAGTGCCTTGCACATAACTTCCTTAAGGAAGCTCCTGATTCAAAAGAAAAACTGCAAAGGAGAATTAAGCTGAAGCATGGTCATAAAATACAACTCACATAGGACCAGAGGAGATGGTTTGCATCGAGTTTCTGTCCTTCCGTACCTTAAAATATGTTCCTGTGTGGAGGTCGAGAAGCACACAAGTGAGGCCTATAAGTACTACCAGATGGGCGGAGCCTAGCACTCTGGGAAACAGGAGTATCTTCAAAAGAGTGTGGTGAGGGGGAGTTATGAGTTTCAGCTCAGTTGTCCATGCATGATGCGTATCCTAGACCAGCTCTTCTGACCTCAGTGGACACCCCAATCCAAATCATTTATACCTGCCTAGGTTTATTACAGAGGACCACAGTGAGGAAGGCTGCTTCCCACCTGAGCTTGTGTCTGCCTCCCCACTGAGGGAGCTTGATTGTTTGAACCTTGCAATTTGAGGGGATGAAAAAGATGGCATCAGAGAGTGGGACACAATGAGTGACAGTTGTCTGGAAATTGCCATACTAGAAATTATGCATTAATTCATTCATGCACTTATTCATTCATTCATCCATTCATTTTGAGACAAAGTCTCATGGATACAGGGCTGGCACAGAACTTCTTATGTAGTCAGAATTACCTTTGTTGACATAAAAGTCACAGCTCTCACCTTAAAGATAATAAGAGATAGTTTACTCTGGAACCATTATGAGTGACCATGGCCAGGGAACACAAATTTAGGTTAGTCCAAATTTCATGTTCCAATGTAGATGTGGTTTCACTGTGTTTTTATAATGTTACAGAACAAATAAAGTTAAAAAAAAATCAAGGAGAGTTTAAGATACATTGGTGGGTGCACCACAGAGGGAAATGAGGGTGGCTTTTTTATAGGCCCAAGATGCTATCTGGTGGCATTCTCAGCTCTTGGATGGGTGGAAGTTAGTGTTCTGCTAAGTCAACAGCGTCAAATAGGGTTTTATTTATTACCACAAGATATTAGTTCAGATACAGAGTGAGGCAAGGCATGACTATTCCAGAGGCTAAACCTTGCCCAAGATAAAGTAATTAGCCTCTGAAGCCACAGAATTCCTATCTCTCCACAGTACTGAAATCCTTATCAGTCTCTGCAGACATAGAAACTCCTAGGAGTTATCCTGTTCATAGCCAGACACAGCTTCTTTTCAGAAACTTTTGTTCACACCTTGAACTTCTCATTCTCCTCTCTCCACCTATATGGGATTACAGGCATACACCACAATGCATTGCTTCAGACAGCACTAGGAAGCAATACCAGGCAGATTTGCATGCTAGACAAGCGTTGTTTCACCAACTGAATGGCACCCTCAGCTTGGAGAGTTTCTTTTCAAAAGTAAAATCTAATCACCCTGGATGAATCCACCTGGCAGTCACTCTACCAGCCTTGCTCATCAGGGGAAAGGCTTGGAAGGTTTTCTACAAGCATACACTGTAGCAAGACTTTAGAGAATGAACAGGAGAAATGGAATCTAGACTGGGTCATCTGGGTGTACAATGCAAAGATATGAAAGATGAGGGTTGTAAGCATAAAAAATGAGAAGCTATGGGAAGGCTTTCTTCTTTCCTTTTGCAGTTAGTTTGAATGCAATAATAATAAACTCCGAGTCACCAAAGATGTGTCAGGAAGAAATCAAAGCACTTTCCCTTGGTGTCATTTAGCCAAGAATGAGTCCAGATTTGGATTCCCTCGTACACTCTCCCTATGTCTTCCATCCTCTGTGTGTTGTATGAATATGGATCTCTGCTTCCCTGAAAGCTGTCTTGTGAATCTGTCTGTCTGCGTCTGTCTGTGTGTCTGTCCTTAACTAAGAGATTTGCTCTATCTTTATTGAGCAGCATAGATCCATCTGTCTGCATCTGTGTGAGTGTCTCTCCCTAACCAAGGGATTTGCTCTATCTTTATTGAGCATAGAAGACATCACCTGAGGAGTAACAAGGGACACTTTCCAGAAATCTTTAACTGAGTTTTAGAAGGGATTAAGTCACTTACTCCAATTGACCTGGACAATAAACAGTATTACAAACACCATTGTTTATCAAGTGATATCCTTATATTGCATTCAATATGTGTGTTGAATATTCCATTTTATAACACTGCTTTCCACTCCTAGCTCCAGCAAATGATTATTATAACATAAAAATATATTACTCAGGGTCAGGAGCACAAAAGAGTACATAGTTTAAGATTAGAGCTATACATTAGTTTAGATTGTAAGAGCTGATGACATGGGAAATCCAGGGCAAGGATTGATTGTTCTCTTAAAGGCCACTTAAACAAACAGACTGAGTATACAATAGAATGACAGCCTTAAGCCTTTTTTTAATGACCACAAGGTGTATTGCTAACCCTGGCTGTGAGGTTCAGCATGTTCCAATCTCTTAGAATATGAGATATTTTCATAACATCGCATCACCACACCCCTTAATCACAAGCAGTGGACAAATCTTACTGGACTTTTAAACAAGTGTCTTACTTGGAATTTACAAAGATAATAAACTTTTAAAGATATTGACATTCTGCAACAATTAAAAAAAGACCAAGGAAGGCAGGGCAGGTGAAAGACAAACAGAAAATGAAAGTTATTCTGAGCCCACATCAAGGATTCCTCAGGATGGAAATAGTGGTAGTAGCCTTGTCAGACAAAGGACCATGCTGAAAATGAGAGGCAACAGAATCCAGTGTGTGGCACAGAGATTCAATGGACCTTAAAGTTTTGACTGGACCTTAAAGTTTCAGGGGGTGGGACAGTTAGTTCTAGGCAGTAAATTCTAAGTGTATCATCTAACAAATCTTAAATGCAACACTCATGTGGATCAACCTCTTTTAATGAACCTAAAGTAAACCCAAAACTGAGCTGAGACATTTTAATAGAAAAGAACAGCATCTGGAATCTCCAAGAAGGTTTTCTCTCTGAGCAGCCTCCCATGACTAAACTTCTGGTGTCCCTTCTCCACTATAGGTGTTTTTATACCACAGGGAAAGCAATGGTGTCACCTATTGGAAATGGTTTCCATTTACATGTTTGAAATGTCTAGTTGTCCTCAAAGACACAAATTTTACCCATGGACTTTGTGCTGACTAATTTTATGTCAACTTGATACACACTAGAGCAATTTGGGAAGACAGACTCTCAGCTGAGAAAATGCCTCCATCAGATTGGCCTGTGAGAAAGACTGTGATGCATTTCTTGATTGATGATTGATATGGGAGGGCTCAGACCACTCTGGGAAGTGCCACTCCTGGGCAGGTGGTCCTGGGAGTATAAAAAAAGGCAGGCATGGGGACCAAAGAAGTAAGCAGTACTACTCCTTGATCCGTTTCAATTCTTTTCTCCAAATTCCTACCCTGAGCTCCTGCCCTGACCCCCCACCATGACAGACAGTGACTGGGACATGTAAGTGAAATACTGTCTTCATCATGTTACTTTTGGTCATGGTGTTTTTATCACAGCAATAGAAACCCAAGAGAAGCTGTTCCAATGATCTCCGCCCTCCCTATCACTATTAGCAGAACAGGCCATCCTCATACAAGATGATTTGGAGGACACTTCAATGAAAACATGCTTGAGTCTGAAGTGGCAGAGGGGCAGAGTAGGCATTCCCACTTCCCAGGGAGCTCAAACAACACGTGACAACTCACAGACATAAAATACATGAGAAGAGATTAACTGCAGAAGCACCACTGAAGACCACTGAATCTCAAGACACTGGCAGAGAGACCGGCCATTGGGAAATTCAGGGAGGAAAAAGATTATAAAATGGTTGTAGCCACCTTGAACAATCTAATGCAGATATGATTAGAGAGAATTCACAGAGAAAAAGAAATAACAGAAAAACTATTTGAAATTTTTTTCAAAATAAGTAAAACTATAAAACTGTATACCCAGTTTCAAGCACATAAGTAAATTTGGACAGCATACTCTATTTAAACCAGTAATATAGAGGAGAGATGCCAGAAAATGTTATATGTTATGTGGAGAGCAATGAAGAGAAGACTGACAGTCAATTTCTCATCAGAAACAATAAAGGAGGAAACATTGAATCAAAGATGTTAAAATAACAAAACTGACAAAATTGAGACCCAACACACACAATACAATAAAGGTGGAAAAACAGAACCAACTCCTAGAAAGCCACACTGTGTTATTTTTAAAAATGTGTGTGTGTGTGCATGTGTGTGTGTGCACATGTACATGTCTACATTTGTGCATGTGTGTTTATGTGTGTGCATGTCTGTGTGTGCACATGTGTACGTGTCTGTGTGTATATGTGCATATGTGTGTGCATATGTATGTCTGTGTATGTGTGTGTTTGTGTATGTGTGTGCATGTGTGTATACACACGCGTGCCTCTGTGTGTGTGTGTGTGTGTGTGTGTGTGTGTGTGTGTGTGTGTGTAGAATATATGCTGGGTTGACTTACACAATAGGGCTGGGTTCTTCAACAGTGGCCAACTGCATACAGAAAAGGCTGAGAGCCTGGTGGCTGCCAAGCCCAAAGGCTGGTGTCTCAGCAGGCCCACTTTGCTGATGAGGACCTGGAAGAAGATTCCTAGAGAGATGCTTGTGTTCAGTTCACATTGGAAGGCTGGAGAATGACAGTGGCAGAGATAGAAGGGCTCACTCATGAAGGCATGGAGGCAGATGGACAATGTGGCTTTCTCCTTAGACCTCTGCATATCTGGACCACCTGGTGAAAGATTCTTCCCTACCTAAAGGTAGTCTTTTCCCCTCACTAAAACCTCTCTAGAAATGCCTTCATGAACACACTTGGAGATAAACCTAACTTTCTAAATCCCACCCAGTGCACGAGCCACTTAACCACCACTCCAGTGGCTTTTGGCTCTCTTTTTACAAGATTGCCCCCATTTTAGTGGGCAGTCCATAGTTATAGGTCTATAGGTTTTCTCCTGGGTTCCACTTAGAAAATGAAGCAGATGTTGGCATGCCATTCCAATTAAAACCAGGGGCACTCTTTACCCTACATTTCTTCCAAGTATATTTTAGAATGTTCCTTTTTGTTTTGTTTTGCTTTGCTTTCAGAACATTTCACCCTCTCCTCCAAAGCATACAGTTGCCATGCCCAGGAAGTTCAGATCTGACAGAAGCCTGGTCAGCCATCCAGTATACAGTAAACTCATTCTACAGTAAACAAACACATTGTGTGTATGTTAAAAAAGGAAGACAATTTGCTGTATAGTAAAGAGTAAGGGCAAACATGAGACCAATTTATACAATGAAATGTGTGTTGGTCTCCCATAGAGCCAGGTAAACATGCTTGGCTGGTAGACTCCCTCTTTCACCTTGCCACCATCTCTTTTCTCTCTGAAGTCAAAACATTTCTTCCTGTTCTGGTTGTGCTCCAACTGGCATACTGAAGAAAAGTACAAAGGACCCAAGCATGACTCTGTACAAACAACAATCCTGAAGTGATATTATCAATGCCTGTTGAAGGGAGATGTCATTCTGCAAATATGTTTCTTGTATTGGTTAATGAATAAAGAAAGCACTGTTGGCCAATAGGAAAGGAAGATAGGAGGGGCTAGGAGACAAGGAGGAGAAATAGTAAGGAGGAGGCAAGATGGAGAGACTGGAGAGAGCAGAACGCGAGCCCACTCTCCAGTAAGATAAGATCACGTGGAAATACTTAGATTAATAGAAATGGGTTAATCATTAAGACAGAGCTAGCCAATAAGAAACAAGTAACTGGCCAACAGCATTATATCAAAAACAAGAGTCTCTGCGTGTTATTGCGGGCTGGTGCAGCGATGGGCCCAAGCGGCAAGGAAAAACCTTACTCATAACAGCCTGTTGGTCACACACCACCAGCCAGACAAGGTCCTAAGGCTCACATAGCTGCAAGGGATTTCAAGATATGCCATCATTTCTAGGAGGAGGCTGTGCATCTGTGTAAAACAGTTCACAGTTACTTTTCCCATTGGCATGGCAAAATACCTGTCAAGAGCAACTTAGTAAGGACAAGACCTGTCTTGGCTCATAGTTGAAGATCTACAGTTCATCTTGGTGGGAAGGCATGATAGGAGTTAGGTCACATTGTTTCTGCAGCAGGAAGCAGGTACCAATGACTGTTGTTATGCAGCTCATTTTCCCCCTTTCTTAGGAACCCATCCCTGGAACAATACCACCATTGTTAAGAGTGGGTCTTCTTGCTTCAAATAACTCCCTCACAGATATACCCATACATCTATACCTAAGTGATTCTAGATCCTGTCAAGTTGACATTCAATATTAACCATCCCAGTAGTCAAGTGGAAACAAACCATGGTGAGGTATGCTTTAGGTACATGAAACCTATGAACATTAGGTCTCAACTGTTGTGTGTATCCCTAATCATCAAAGACCTTCTCACTCAGCACAACCACACCTATCCTGCTGCTCACCTCTCTGCAGAATTCCTCCTGGTTACTACCTGATCACAGCAGAGACAGAAGGAGAAAGAGAACATACTCTCTTGACATTCTTCATGTTCCTTTTGCCAGAGCCAGCTAGCCAGCCAGGTGCATCTAAGTGTCTGAGAAATTCACACATGAACAGTATCTTTAGCACCAATGTGCTGAGCTGAACTTCCATTACTGAGAATGAAAGAAGGGATCTTGTGATAAGAATACATCCTACCTTGTAGTGAGCAGAGACAAACATCTTGGCATCGGTAGGGGCCATTGGTAGATGCAAATCATCTACCTATCAGCAGTATAGGAAAAGAAACTTCTAAAATTCCTTTGATATTTATAATGTTAAAACAATATTTGAAACAAACATTTCCCCACCAAAGCCCATTGACCACAGATGCCAAACTCACACCCTCAACCTTCTCATGTACATAGGAACCATAGACTATGGAAAGACAAACACGTTGGAGGAGATGCTCAGACAAATATGTCACACAAGCCATAATGACAGATTGGGCTAGGAAAATCACAGCAAGTTTATTTCCTGTCAGGTTTCATGAGGTTTCACTAAGACAGAAAGGCTTGAACAAAAACCCTTTGTGGAAGTAGCTGCCACATTACAGAGAGCCTTAATGTTATTTATCAGCTTCAAAATTATGTTCTAATGAGGCCAGCAACATATTCGTATACATAAACACATTATTTATAAGTTATACATAGTTCCAAAAGTGAAAAAAATACTGATATGTTAATACTAAATCTTATAACTTAAGACTAGAGTAAACCTAATAATTAGGCTTTACATGTAATTTCTTGGGGATGATTCTACCTAAGAAATGGAATGTGGGGTCAAAATGAGAGGCATCCACATTGGAATTGGAATGTAAAATAATAATCTGACCCAGCCACCTTCTTATGACTCAAAATTACTTAATTCCTTTTATTAATTATTCTGGGAATGGAGCCTAGGGCCTGAACCCAGGAATAGTATTCATTCATACCTTTTAGTCTTGACACAAGGTCTTACTACATTACTCAGGCTTGTCCTAAACATATGCTGTAGCCCAGGAAGGCCTTGAACATTCAATTTTCTTTTCTCAGTCTCCCAAGTCATTATTACTAGAGGGCTATGCCTCCAGGCCCACCTACTGTCTGTCCCCTCTCAGATCAAATTGTTAACATGATTGCCAAGGCTACAGAGCCACCAGGATTCTCTTCCACAGCTCTTTTCTCTACAAAGAGCCCTTCAAGCTGACTTCACATGTAATCAGAAGACATTCAAAGTGCAAGATAATTTACTCTGAAATCTCGTTCCAGAATCCACGGTGTTTATTAAGATAAATTAAATTTGTGTAGTGAAAACACACAGCAAATGCTGCATTTAGCTCCTTGGCCTCAGTTTTGGTTAGTGACTCACAGCTCCTACAGTAAGGAAACATATGAAGTAAACATGAATATAAACAAATCAGTGTGCTGGGTAAGTAAAATGCATCCTGCTCATTACGCTCAGAACTGGATTTCAGAGGAGTGAAATGGAATGCAGATGAGCAAAGGGGAACAGCAGGGTTGGCATGCTGGCAGCTTAGGGGCACATGTCTATTCAGGTCTGAGGTGCTCATTCAGGGAACTGACCAAGTTGTTCTTTTAGCCTCTGAAACAAGATGGATGGCTTCTTTGCAAGTGTCCCCACTCCCAAATGGCGCCAAGGGGACATCCTAGGACAGCCAGGCTCTTTGACAATCCTCAATATAGGATTTGGGGTGAAAGGAGATACGGCTAGCCCATCACAATTGATCAGTGTGGGCCACAGCTGACATCAGCTTCCAGGTGCAGGAAGCGCTCCATATGCTCACCATTGCATCAGAAGGTCTTTCTAGGTGCTCACAGTGTTAAAATATATCCCAAGAAGATGGTACATGGCCAGGCAGAAAACAATCAGCAGCTGCTGGCTAGTTCTGTTGGTCAGGAATAAAGCAAAATGCCCATTCTCCAGCTACCCCCCCTCCCTTGCCCTCAGTATGCTCGAAGCACCTGAATCTAAGAAGCTGCATGATGAGTACTGGGTTTAGGTGCATCACACAGCTTCTCTTTTGGTGTAAAGAGGCACATGGCCAGAACTACAGTTAATGACCAGTGCTCTGGATCAGCTGCAAAACTTTCTGTAACACAGTCTCTCTTGAGGGGCTGGCGTCAACTAGGTGGCAACTTGGGTTCTCCATACGCTGATAGGTCATTTCCACCCTGGAGACAGAAAAGGGGAAAAGTCAGCTTCCTCCTACCCAGTCATCCCTGAAAAGCAACTTTCTTACCTTTCAACTGCAGCTTGTTACCTTGTTACTAACTGCAACTTGAAACCTTCTTACTAACTGTGGCTTGCTACCTTGTTACTAACTGTGGCTTGCTACCTTGTTACTAACTGATGCTTGTTACCTTGTTACTGAGGCTTCTTGTTACTAATTGCAGCTGTTACCTTTTTACTAATTGCAGCTTGTTACCTTGTTACTAACTGTTACCCTGTCACTAACTCACTTTGGTGGCCCCTAAACAGATTCAGTGAAGTTGTTCAATGAAGGATGAGTCAGCCATATGCATCATGACTGACAACCTATTACCAGCCAATCCTATATCCTGGTACCATCTTCTCAGTTTATACTCAGAGGGATCATCTTCTTCCTCATGGCAGAGAAGGCAGCTGAGGCCCACTTTGCATCTCCAAAGATTGACCTAGAGTCAGAGTTGCATGCCCTGATGTCATGAGTCCCTAAAGAGACTTTGAACTTTGGACATTTAAATAGTGCTGAGCCTGAGGTAGACTATAGAGATTATAGGAGTAGGAGTTTTGAAGTTAGACTGAATGCTTTTTTTTTTTTCCATTGTGATATGGCTACAAGCCTTGAGGGCCAGGGAGTGGAATGTAGTGGTTTGAATAAGAGTGTCCCCATAGGCTCATAGATTCAAATGTTTAGTTACCAGGAAGTGGCACTACTTAAAATGATTAGGTGGGTGTGGCCTTATTGGAGGAAGTATGTCTGTAAGGGTGTGCTTTGAGCTGTGAGAATCACAAGCTAGGCCCAATGCCTTTCTCTTCCTGCTACCTGTGAATGTAGATATAGAACTCTTGGCTCCTTCTCCACCACCATCTCTGCCCATTGCTGCCATGCTTCCTGACATGATGATAATAGACTAAAGCTTTGAAACTTTAAGCCAGCCCCAAGCAAATGCTTTTCATTATAAGAGTTACTGTGGCCATTGTGCTCTTCACAGCAATAGAACACTGAGTAGGACAGATGCTGAAAGTCAAACCCAGGATTGTACAGCAAGCACATTATTGACAATGTATGTTCCCAATCCTGAAACTTCAGGTTTTAAGCAAAGTCCTACCATTTCTGACACAGAAACCCCATTGCTTTCAGTTGGCTATGCTGAAGCCACATGGTAACAAGCATAGTGACAGAGACTGGGTGGCTTAGGGGGCATTGCCTCTTGTACTTGAAGCACAGGAACTATGTATGTATGTCTTTGACTCTGCATCCTAAAAGAGTTCCGATCCCCACTTAGAGTCTTTAGCAACTTCCACCAATCACATCACCCCAGGGACACATACTTCTGACGAAACACATTGTTGACCTCAAGTTCTGCCTCTTCTTTAGTTTTCTCTAGGCCCCGGCCCTGCAGTCTCCTCACTCTCTCTTCTTGATTCACCGTGAGCAGCAGGACAAGGTCAGGTTTCAGCAGGTCTACTGGCCACTGGTACACAGGGTGGTGGGCAGGGGGTAGATACTGAGGGCCTCCACTCACCTCAGTGGCTATGGCGTAGGTGGCCGTGCTATGCCAGTACCTGGGGAACAAGGCAGCAATGAACTCTCATCTTTAGAAGTCAAGACACCCTTTGAGAACATCAAACCAGGCTGGCTCTGCTGGAGTCTTCCCAATACCTTACAAATGAAATATATTTAGATGCTTTCATTGTTGTTGTTGTTGTTGTTGTTGTTGTTTGGTGTGTGTGTGTGTGTGTGTGTGTGTGTGTGTGTGTGTGTGTACGTGTGCACAAAACACAAATGTTGGAAAATTTAAGTACTTGTTCCTTACAGCTGTTGTCCTCCCCACCCAGCTGCAGAACTTCTGTGCTCTCAAGGTTGAGCAAACAAGGTTGCTTTCAGAACTTCCCAGTGAGCAGTGCCTGTACCTTGACCCAGGTGTGGATGGTACATGACTTCCTCCTAGGCTTAGCCCATCTCCTGGCTTGGGTATATAAACCCAATACTCTCTGTAATAAACAGCAGCTTCTTCTTCACTTCTCATGGTGGTCTGTTAAGTGCTTCAATCCCAACACCCTCCACCAGCTCGGTACTCTGGTCACACGGGTGCAGCACACAAAAGTCAGAGTCAACAATAGTAGTAACAGGCAGGCTAGTCATGAAATAATATATCTAATTAAAATTATCATATACCAGAAGGACAGTGTCAAACATTTCTGGCCCGTCAGTACATTAACTTCTAGGCAGCCATGAAGTAGGGATGATAGGTTAGCCCAGGAGTGCCTTTGTATTTAATGCTATGTGAAACCTGGCAAACCTGGGCCATTTCTCCCAGTGCCAAACTCAAACTGCCCGTGACATTCATGTTCGTGGAATGGAGGCTAGAATATGTCCTCCCTTCACAGAAATCTAGTTGTCTAACTATGAGGTGGTAATTATACAATGAAGAGACAAGGCTAGGCAGCTGTAGAAAAGACAGTCATGGCCATAAACAGAAAAGAATCCAGCACAGTTTCTGGAAGCACCATAGCTGTCCACCACCTATAGCAAAGGATTCTGCCTCCTTGTGAGGCATGGAACTTCCTCCCAGCCTGGACCACACACCATCTCTCTGAGCAAAGATGATACTCTTCAACCAGCAAAATCCCTCCTCTGCCTTCACATCCCTGCTTCAATGATGGCCCCATATGGAGTCCATGTTCCACCTCTGGCTCCTCATACCCTGGAGGAGACTCCAGAGAGGAACTTCTCAGTGGCTCACCACAGCTATTGTCTCAGGTGTGAAATTCTGTCTCCTCCATGGACAATGTATTCCTTGAGTGGGAATGCTTCTTAATTACTTCTGTATTCTTCAACATGAAAACTACAAAACCAGCACATAGTAGGTATGCAATAAGTGAATGTTCCTTATATCTATTAATGAATAAGATTTATTAACATGTTTTAAGTAATGTTCCTTATGGCTATTGATGAACACATGCATGAATGTGTCAAAGAATGATATTTACTAACATAAGTGTGTGATATTACTAGAACAGGGCTCAACACAGTGTGTCCCAGAAAATCCAAGTCCAGCCACTGACACCAAAACCAATGGTAACCGGGAGGAAAGGGGTTCCCATCACTGCAGTCACAAGGAAGACAGAAAGTACCTGTATTCTTAGTTTTGTCCTTGGGGGCACTGACATGAGCATCAAGATTAATTAGAGAACGAGTAAAAATGTTAGAAGACAAGATACACACAAAGCTAGTCAGTCTTGGTCTAGATGTGACCTGGCTGATCATAAACTCAAGATCAGTCAGGAGGGCTGTGGTCCCCATGTGTTGCCTGGTGGGAAGACTCAACCCTTGTTGGAAGATGTTCACCCTTGATACAGACAATGTCCTGGAATCAAAGGTGACCACAGGAAAGAATGAATCACAGGAAAGAATGAATCAGAGCACAGAAGAACAAGATGAACAAGATGCCAAGTACTATCTGTCCATCCTTCCTTCCTCCTCTTTTTTTTTTTTTTTTTTAATGGGCCATGCATTAATGGGCATTTGGGAACATCTGCAGACCCAAATGCAAAGCGCTGTTGGTGAAGGTACCCTCAAAGCCCTTGTTGCAATCAGATTCTTACCCCATTCAAGCAACATTCTAATACAAAGTGAACCAATGTAAAGCTTTGTATCCAACATCAAAGGAGAATCACCTACAGCAAGTACTTATATAAACTGATGTTCCCAGGACAAAGAAGACCATTCCTAGGTTTGACTATTCTCCAAGCCTGGCTGGCAGTTTGACTGTGTGACAATAGCTAGTCCTTAATTCTTTAATTTTCAATAGTTTTTAAGAACATTTTGTCAGAGGGCAAAGGACACAGTGGGGAGACCACATGATAGGTCCACTGCACTAGCCAGGAGGTTTCCATTGATTATGATAATAAGAGGAATGATGCCTATTAGTTATGACACAGTCTTTTAGGAGCCATGTTCCTTATTAGTTAATTGCAGAGACTGTCTGATTCTACCTACCCAAGGCACTATTTCAGATATTAGTATTAAATGTCAGGGAGTCATGAAGGTTGTTAATACTTCAGTATTCCCCTTGTAATCATAATACATGTTGACAATTGAGCAATTGAGCATGTATGCAGAGAGGAGAATGGGGGAGGGGGGAATAGAGAAAGAGAATCATGTGTCACGGAGAAGGCATCTTGCTACTCACCTGTCTACAATAACAGGGGACCTGGCTGATTCTTTAGCTATTTCAGAAGCCACAAGATAATTGCCCAAAGAGTAAAATGCTCTTCGAATGATAGTAGGTTCCTCATCAAAGATTTTCCTCCACCGGCCAATGCAGGGGGGTGGCGACTGTAAGAGGACAGCATTGAGGGACTGTGACACTGACTGGGTCACAGTGCTTTTACCTGCAGGATGTAAACAAAACAGAACACTTCTTAGCTGAAGCCCCCATGGTCCTCCCAAAGGTTAACTTAACACTAACCTATTAACCAAGGAAGAGTTAATCTGTAATTCAACAGGAGTGATTAAATAATGACCTGGGTTCTATAGGAAAGTGGGTTGAACAAAGCCTTGAGGAGCAAGCCAGCAAGCAGCTCCCCTCCATGATCTCCACTTCAGCTCCTGACTCCAGTTTCCTATTTGAGCTCCTGCCCTGACTTTGCTTCATGATGGGCTGAAAGCTGCCAGATGAGACAATCCTTTTTCTCCTTGGGATGCTTTTGGTCATGGTGTTTATATAGCAACAGAAACTTGACTACAATCCTTCTCCTACCCCACTTCTGTTCATTCCTCATCTTTGAGATCCATTCGCTCCAGCTTCTCTTCACTTCTGCCCAACTCCCTTCCAAAGTTTACCTTGCTCTATTCCTGACCCCCACTCTTGCCACTCCGTGCTTGGCATTTGGCTTGGTGTTTAGAGCTCCTAAGTATGACATGTCAGAGTTCAAGTCCCCCCTTTAGGGTGTATTTAGGTATATTTTTGGAGTCCTCTTTGCACAGCCCTGGGTATCATACTGCCCTAGGCTGCTTCCTGAGGCCATCCCAGATGTCTCAGCCCTTATCTGGGACACAGGGCTACTGTGACAAGGCATAATCTACTCTAGACAGATGATCTTTGCTGGCCTAACTGAGCTCCAACTGTTTACACTTAAGGCCTTTTTCCTTTATCATATTTACTGCTCAGGGTACCAAGACTTCATCACCAACTATTTATTTACTGTTCTCTTGGGTTGTTCATGCAGATCCCAATAGCTGAACATTTTGGTTTGTGTGTTATGAGCACACTGTTGACACATAGCATGCTCCGAATACCCTAGTCTACATAAGAGTATCCAATGAGTTGCTGAGCAGTAGAGAAGGTGATGAACCCATCCACAGTGGGGCTGGGCCTGAGATGCAGCTGTGGCAACTGAAGCTGTCCCTTCCTCCTCTCCTTATACTCGCTTTGTGAACTTCACAAGTATGTGCATGAGTGTGTTGAGGTTAAAGGCTTGTATTTTCCTTTTGTCCCACAGAATATTAATTATCTCTTAATACAAATATAAATGACCATAAAAACAAACTGGACAAAAAAAAAAAAAAAAAGGAATGACCAAAACCCCCACAGTGAACAGCTAACATCAAAATTCTAGCCATGGCTAAAAGCCAGCTTCAACCAGGTCTTGGCATAGTGGTAAAAACTGCCAAATGACAAACATACTGCTTTTCCCACCTGATGGCCTGCAGGCAGAGCCAGGACAGCAAGCTACAGCCATCCAGCTGTGCCACTCAGCTGTGACATAAAAAGCACACATGTGGATAGGTGCTTTGGTATTATTAAAGATAAGAGCCTGGGACCAGAGATGTGGATCTGTGGTGAAGCACTTCCTTAGCATGAGAGAAATCCTTAGACTCAATCACAGGTACTACAACCCTAGTTTGCTGTCTGCACCTGTAATAAAGCACTGAGCAAAGCCATCATCAGGAAGCTTATTTCACCTTATGACTCCCATGCCACACTCTGTTACTGGGAGAAAATAGGTTAGGGACTCAAGGCAAGGAAGTAAAGCAGAGACAATATCAGGGAAAGCTGCCTGAGGGCTTACTCCTCCTGTGTTGCTTAGACTGTTTCTGTACAGCTCAGAACCACCCTGCCCTAGGTGGCACCACCAACAATGAGCTGGGTCCTCCCATATCAACCATCAATCAAGAAAAAAAAATGTTTCCACCAACTTCCCTACAGGAAAGTCTGGTGGTCTGGTGGAAGCATTTTCTCACTTGAGGTCTCCTGTTTGCAGATAACCCTAACTTGTTTCAAGTTGAAAAAACCAAACCAACAAACAATACAACCATCAAAACAAAGAGTGACAGAGGAGACTAAAGATAACAGCATCCTCCACCATCTGCCTGCTCCTGGACTTGAATATTCTAGTTACAGGTGACATCTCTGACCCATCTTGAGTAGTACAGGAAGCTACCATTTCCTCCTTTCCCCAGCATTTAGGAGCCTCTAAATGCTCTGAGGCCCCTAGACACAAGCTGTTGGCTAAAGTACTGCATCTGCGCCCAACCATTGTTTCTATCTTTCTTGTTTTAGTCACCCAGCCTGCTCATATTTGTTCTTAAAATAGTTTGGCTATCACCTTGGTGATGGGAGATGTGTTATTGGGGCTGGCGCAGTGGTGGGACCAGGCTGGCAGGGGAAAAACATACTCATAACAAAATGGCACCTTCAATGTAGCTAATAAGAACTTCCACTTAAAACTTAACAAAACCTTAAGAAAAGGTTTTAGAAGCAAAAGAACAGAGATAAGCAAGGCTTCTTGGTAATATCATCATTTTTCTCGGTTGGACTCTGTTTTGCTAGAGTCAAGCAGAGACTTGTGTGGCAGAGGCAAGCAGATCTCTGTGATTTGAAGGTAAACCTGGTATACAGAGTTAATTCCAGGACAGATAAAAGTTACACAGAGAAACCCTGTCTCAAAAAATGAAAAAATTGAAGTAGAAGAAATAGAGTAATAAAAAAGCCATGTAAAGATGGAAAGCACAGAGAGAATCTGGATACTATACACTATAATATTGTCTTTGTATTGTTTGACTGCTGAGGAAATAACAACAACTGTTAAGAGAAATGCTGCTGGATTAATTCAATTTATATATTTTAAAAATGCTTTGACTACAAAATTTAAGTCTAAGGACAGGTTACTGGGGGAAAGGATTTCTATTGTTTCCACAGAAAATGAAAAGCTGGGGATTCCTTCCAGACTAACATAATTTGATCAAGCAAGACCACCTGAAGCAATGTCCCAGCTAATCCAACATTCAAAACAGATGGGACAAGGCAGCCTTGTAGACCAATACATCCAGGATTTCTGTGTCTTCTTAGGATCACCCTGACAGCGCCCCCTACCAGCAGAAAGCAGTTTGGAAAGAACGACACCCAAATTTCCAAATATTGTTTATAAATATTTGTTTCCATTTATCTGGGGTTGGTTATAAATGATTAATGACCACAACCAATCTTTTTTAAAGGTAAAAAGAGGATTGTAGTATAGATATGAATACTTTGTTTTGGAATGGATTTTCATTTGTTGATACAATTTAAGGTCAATTTTGAGATATGTATATTTCTCCTCTTATTTAGGTATTGTGTTTATATAGCTCATTTAGAAATATAATGTATAATTTAATACAGATGATAGTTACCTATGGTAGTCAAAACTTAAAGTTTGTTAGGTTTTCAAGATATACAGAGATATATTTGAGATGGATAAATATTCTTCAAAGCTTTCAAAGACCTACAGAATATAGCACTTAAAATTGTTTAGGGTTTCTCTTAACAGTGAGGCATAACAGCTTCTGGCAACACCTCCTGCATCAGAAAGGAAGATGGATATTGAAGAAATGCATTATGAAGTTTGCTTTCAATATGGCAAGACTTGGACAAGATATTGCTCTTGTCTGGACTATTTGACTTTATGATATATAAACTGGACATGCAGGGCCCACAGAAAAGTGACTGCTGATTCAAGATGGACAATGCTACAGAGTTCCTGCTTCATGGAAGAGTCTGCCAGACATTCTACAGGACACAGAGAAAAGTGACTGACAAACTGCCAACACAGGTGGGACATTTTGAAATTTCTTACTTTGCTGAGGAGTCTGCCAGACACACTATGACCTACAGGCTGAAGATGGAACTTTACAGAAGAAGTTCGGGTGACTGACTAGGTGTATAAGATGTCTCTGTCATTTCTAGAGTTTATATATTACCCTTCTGTGGTCTTTAATGGAGTTGAAGACAGATGGCTATGGTTACAGTTTTCCTTAATTAGGATTAAAGATAAGTTCCATATATGACTTTAGACTCACAAAGATAGGATAGATGATATATTTTATTTAAATCTTGCTAAATGTTAATATACTAAATATTGTTAACTGTGGTTCTTATTTAATAACTGTTTTGATATATATTTTGCTATGTTAAAGTTAAAACCCTTCTTTTTATTTTAGACAGAAAAGAGATGATGGGAGATGTCATTCTGTAAATATGTTTCTCTTAGTGGTTAATGAATAAAGCCCTGTTGGCCAATAGGAAAGCAAGATAGGCGGGGCTAGGAGACAAGTAGGATTCTGGAAGGAGTAGGGAGGAGTCAATATGGAGAGACTTGAGAGAACAGAGGTCTAGGCCCTCTCTCTGGTAAGATGAGACCACATGGAAATACTTAGATTAATAGAAATGGGTTACTATTTAAGACAGAGCTAGCTGATAAGAAATGCTAGCAACAGGCCAACAGAATTATATCTAATACAAAGTCTCTGTGTGTTATTTGAGGCAGAAGAGAAAAGCTGCTTTTAACACCTTGGGTATCTTCTGGAGGAGATTTCAGCAGAACAGGACCCTCTTGAGAGCTTCATTAACCCCTCCTCCCTCTCCCCCCCCCACATTGTGTCCCCTGCTCAGCCTTGTATAGACTCATAGAAGGCTCTGTATGGCATTTAGTATTGCAAGAACTACCTCCTGTAACCATTTGGTCCATGGTGTTGACAATAACTACATAACTACAAAGCAGTGCTCACTTACCAGTGGCATCCAGTCCTTCAATGGCAATGACCTGGAACTTCCCTTTCTGGATCTCCCTTGGGCATTGGTCAACAAGGTCAAGCACTGCCCGGGCTTCAGGGATAAAGGATGTGCACTGTAGGGGGGGGCGGGGAAAGACTGCATAAGCAGGGAGACACTGGAGCTTCTGGGAACCTGCTGTTACTCTGCCAAAGACAGCACTATCCAATGCTAAAGAAACCTCTAGATTAAACATGAAGCCTGGCACACTGCTCCCTAGAATTTCTAAGCTCAGACACACTCGAAACAAAGGCAGTACTTGTCTGGGTTACACAACCTCAATCCTTCACTGGCTAGCCTACTCTATAGGAAGGACAAGTAGTAATTCCAACCACAGCCACAAGGAAACTCCAGGCCCAGCTGGAAACAGTAGGTCTCAAGTTCGAGAACCACCCTGTAGATATAACCAGACAGGTGCATCTACCACCATCCCCAGAATATGTGTGTGTGTGTGTGTGTGTGTGTGTGTGTGTGTGTGTGTGTGTGTGTGCGCCCCCCCAAGATTCCAGATTGGTAGCAAACGCCCCCAGCAAATTGTCCCCAATTCCCAGCGAACTCTTTACTCCCCCTGCAGGACTCAGCAAGCATTGCTCAGCCAGGTGTTGCATGCAGGCAACACTAGGTTGGCTGACACCTGCCCAGGAATTACTGAAAGCAGCTCCAGATTCTAACACAGAGCCTGCACCGCTTTGCCTGCAACAGCTGACTCACGAATAAGAATTAAAAAATCAGGAGGAAAGCACTTGATTGGCCAGCCAGGAGCAGACACTCAGTTGTACCCAGCTCCGAAGGGAAAGAACTCTCCCTTACCTCCTCCAGTACCGCCCGTGCAGCATCCCGGTCTTGGAACACCGCAGAGTTGAGCAGATCTGGCAGCAATGGGTGCCGGTGAGGCTCCAGATCCGGAAGGACGCATGCGCAGTCCACCTGCACCTGCCTGCCTCCCTGCAGCTCCCATAAGCGCTGCCACAGCAAACCCTGAGAGTCCGCCTGGAACTCGGCCAACTGAGGGTGCGCCGCCTCCTGGCAGGAGCCCAGAAGCTGCAACAAGGCGTTGCGAGTGTCCGGGTGGTCGCAAGGGTCGCGCAGCAGGAAACCATGCTGAGTTTCACCGTCCTGGTCTCCGGGACCGTAGCCTAACAGCTTGTTCAGCTGGCAGCGCTGCAAAGGGCCCCGGCGCAGCTGCAGCAGCAGGCGTTGGTGCATCCGGGCCGCCTGCACCCGGGGCCCGCAGCCTTTGCCTGGGGCCAGTGAGACGCACAGCGCGTAGCTGCGCCCCGGGGGCCCAAGCAGTGCTGCCAGGCGTGGGTCTGGGTGTCCCGCCGTGTCCCCTAGGATGAAATGAGTCAGGGAGCAATCCGGCATTTCTACAGCAAAGCGCCGTGGCCGAACCATGGTTCCCGAGCAGGCCCGGAGCCGCGCGCACAGCCGCCGCGACAGTCGCTCAAGCCACAGTGGAGCTCGAGGGAGGCTCACTAAAGCCATTGGTGTCCCGGGCCGCGCCCTCTGCCACACCTCGGAAACGAAACTGTGGGTGGCCGCAGACCAGGGATCCTGAGAAATGAAAGCGAAGGCAGCTGCCGGTGGAACCTAGGGTGTGGCCGCGCTACTCAGCGCCTGGGTTTCTCCGCCTACCGCTGCAGCCAAGGAGCTTTTAACCGCCGCGGGGGGTTAGGAAATTCTCCTGGCCCTGGAACTCTGGCTAGTTGCTATCACTGTTCTGGTCCCCTGGCAACGCCAGCTCTTGAGAATTCCAGCCTCCCCTGAGACATCCATCAGCTTTATCTGGCTTGGTTCTGTGGTGGCAGGTGATTCTAGCCTGATTTTTAAACTTCTCTCAGGTTACTTATTCCTGACGGTGGGGGGGGGGGCTGGAGACTGAGGTACAAAGGGATCTCCTCCCAGAGAAAACACAGAGTGGGGAAGAGAGGGGGGGGTCACCTATGCACAGGCACCTCACTCTGGAGGCCTTCAGGTGCCTAGCGATATCCTGACCTCAGTTTACCTCTTAGCCAGTCCTGCAACCAAGCAAGTTTGGGCAGCTTTTCAGCTTTGCAAAGGAAGAAATCCTCCAGTGTGCTCCTTACTCCGTGGAATCCACTTGCAAACTGGGATGTGTGGCCAGGTTGTCACATGGAATGGCTGCATTGTCTAGTGTTTTGAAATCCCCCCCCGTGTGTGTGTGTGTGTGTGTGTGTGTGTGTGTGTGTGTGTGTGTGATAACTATGTTTTAGGAGTCTCAAGATCACCTTCACCTTGCTGGCTCACAGTAAAGATGCATGCCTCAATGATGCTCTCAACTTAGGATTTATCCCAACACAGGGAGGGGTAAAAAGGCCAGGGTGAGAGAGCCATTCATAGAATTGGTGGAGCAAGAAGGTGCAATGTGCAGCAGAATCTGGAGAAGGTGGTTCAAGAATCATGTCACCTCCAGTGGTGAGCTGCAGGAACCCGCCCCATCCAGGACACCTGACCAAGTATCAGAGTTGGGAATAATGCCTGGAAATAAATACTTCGGGTATCACGCAAAGAAACAAAATGAAAATAACTATGTGGTAAGACAATTTGATTTGATTTGGGGGGTGGAGTGCACTAAGACCCAACCCTGGCTAGGAAGCACACCATGGCAAGAAGTTACTTGGAGTTGTTTTAATGAGGGTGATAACTGTGTCTTTTTCCCATTAGCTGTTGTCCAACCCTTCCAGATTGGCTAACTTTTTAAATACCAGGGCGAAGGAAATGAAGAAAAGGGGAAGGGGCCAGCCCTCCAGGCCTTCAAGTTCCAGAAATGCAGGGGACAGGGTTTTCATTTTTAAAAGTTGCATAAAACAAAAAGACAAAAATGATATAATTTAAATTCTTTTGCATAAAAAATTTAGAGAACTGTGAAGAGATTTGTAGAATGTTGACCCTTGACAAGCTAGCTACCTTTGATAAAAAGCAAAACAACAACAACAACAACTTTCTCACATACCGAACACTGAACCCATAACAATGTGCCAGGAATCGCTCAATAAAATGAAATGGAGATCAACTTTGACCTTTGACCTTTGTGTGATGTTTTTGGAACAAGTTGGTAAGGCCTGTACATAAACAGAGAGACCCTTCAGAAGGACTGCTTGCCAAGGCCAAAACAGAAACTGCAGCTCTTGGTTTCCGTTGTCAAGATTAATGGATGGATAGGAAGCAACAGCGAGCCGATTTTTTTTGCGTGCCAATTTAACGTTCTAAGGAAAGTGAAAAGTGAGCCTGGTGGTACCATCTGGTTTGGATTGAATAATTGTGCCTGTAGCAATTTGCCCATGGGGCACAGTCTTGAGAAACTAGAAGCTGAGAAAATACTTCAAGTCCCTTTGAATGGATGAGCGAATGAATTAATGAATTAATAAGTAGCAGGCTTGTATTCTAAGGAAGACCTATTGCATTAAGTGCTTAGAGGATTTGCTTTCTGTTTTCAAAGGCTGGAAAAGCAGTCCCTTCTGTTTCCATTCACAACACTGGCCCATACTCAGCACTTCCTGGTGTCAGACCAAAGAAGAAAAAGATGAAATTATTCTATGCATTCACATGTAAAAGACATTTAAATGTAATAAATATATTATAAAATGAAAAACTGTTCAGGGCTTGAAGCCCTGGTTGGTTAGCTATTATTTCCTCAATTCATGTAGGAAATAAAGATGAGAGCAGAAATCAGAGCTGTGAGGACACACGACTGCACAGAGCCACAGAATGTAAAGGACTTCTCACAGAGAGAACATGTCACATAATTACATACTTATCAATTTGGTTGTCATGGTATAAATGAGGTCAGAAAATGAGTCGACAAAACAGACTCATGAAGAGTGATGATGAGTGCAAATCCCAGGTTTTGAGTGCAACAGAAGGGTAAGAAGCTCTGAGCAGGATGGTAAATACCAAGTAGCAGGAGAGGGGCATGTCTCCCAGGTGACTCCAAGTCAGGCCCAGCTGACAAGATGAAGCATCAGTAGGCTGTACTTTGATCACTGTGACAGTTTGATCATGTGGCATTTCAATGACAGATTTCCCAAAGACTATGACGTTTGCAACTCAGTAAACAGATTCCTCAGCCCCTGCTGGAGTGCTATCCCCTCCAGAGTGCATGGAGCACGTTAGGAATCACAGATACTCAGGGGTAAAATCCTTAGCTAAGGAAAAATGCTGCTGGCCTGTGGCTGGTGTCACAACGTGTTTGAATTGTTTCCAGTGTGAAATGCCCAAGAAGAAAAGAGCGAAAAGGGGCCTCTATGACATCAGCCATAGTCCACAGCCAGATAATCTCCTCACCATGGCTTTTGCAAGCCATGACTGGGAATGGATCTCAGTTCCCTGAAGGCTGCTGTTCCCCTTCTTGGAAAACACAACAGCCATGAAACTGCCTTTGCTAGAATATAGAGGAGGAAACCTGTGAAAGAGGGGTTTGAGGAGAGTCCTGAAAATATCTAGAATCAAGCTATCACTGTCAGAACCGGTCTTCAAGCCATTGTGAATAGCAAGACTGTCAATTAACCCAAATGTCAATTTTACAAGTTTTAGATATCTCCACACCTAAGCTCATTGGTCAGTACAAATGTCTGTCTTGGAGCAAATGCTACATGAATTCTAGAGGAAGTTTGGGGTTGTGGAGGAGGCCATGGGGATAAAGAGTACTTGCCAAAAAAGTATTGGAACCTACACAAAGCCACATAGGCTCAGGTGTGTGTGTGTGTGTGTGTGTGTGTGTGTGTGTGTGTGTGTGTCTGTGTATCTGTGTGTGTGCATCTGTGTGTATCTGTGTGTGATCCCCTGTGTGTGTGATTCCATGTGTGTGATCCTGTGTGTGTGTATCTGTGCCTTTGTGTTATCCCATTGTTCCTAAAGGAGATGGGAAGCCAAGACTGGAGAATCCCCAAAAATCTGTGGACATATTAGCCTGAAGTAAACAGTGAAAGTATAAGGAGCCCCTGTCTCAAACAAGGTGGAAGGCAGGGCTCAACCTCAGTGCTCAGTGGTGACGCTCACACTCAGAGAAGCCATCACTTCTTATTATTAAACTCCCTGGAAATATCTGAATACACAAATGTTTCTATCATAAATTAAACCTAGTCAAGCTGACAGTGAAGATAACCATCAGATTTACATTTCACTCACTTTCTGATATGATATTTTTATATGACGTCACAGGGAAATTTCAATAAAGTGCATCAAAGAAAGGAAGATGAGAAAATGAAAACATGCCTGAATACATGAATGAATGAATGAATGAATGAATGAACGAAATGAAATGAATGAAATGAAATGAATGAAATGAATAGAAGGAACTGGTCTGCAGAGACAAGTACTACCAGCAAGGATAAGATAATGCTATCATGATAGTCAGTTATGAAGCAATGTGACCAGTGTTTAAACACCCTTTGAGATCGTACTCTCTGAGTAAGCTGTAGCATGAATCACCATGCAAACGATGACACAGTGCCAGGCTCATAAGGGAAATAGGGACTCCTCACTCAATCACTGCAATCACTACCTGCACCAGTCCCCTTGATATTATGATGTTATGTGTGAGGTATGCACAACTATCTGTGTTGGCCAGATATATCAGAAGGTCAGGCAGACAAAAGGTCAGGCAGATGAACAGCTGGATATGGAGCCAACAGGTGACCACCTGACTAAGCATAACAAACAGATGTTCCCATCCTAATACTAAATCTAGTCAAGCTGGCCATGTAGCTAACTATCAAATTCAGTCTTCACTCACACCTAATGATATTTTCATACGACAACTTCACAAGGCAATCTCAACCGGGATGCATTAAAGAAAAGGAAGATGGCGTGATGAAAGAATGCCCTAATACCTGAAAGAAGGACACAAACAAAATAAATCTTAGGCAGATAGCAAAATCTACCCCAAAGCCTGTGGTTCCAACCCAGCTAGGATTGGTCCACTGGAATAGTTTAATTCTGCTGTTGTTATCATATGCATGTGACCTCACAGAAGGCATTTCCCAAGTTGTGCCAGAGATGACAACACCTTTATTTCCTCCAGTTTCAAGGACTTGAATCAGATAACCCTGGCATAATTGGCTTTGTTAAACTACAGGGTTGTGTTGCAGAGTTTACTTTCAGTTTCCCAGTGCAGAAAACGAAACAAAATCAAACAAAGCAAAAATCAGTTTCTATTTCCATTCACAACAATGGCTCAGTGTAGGTGGTATTCTGTTCCTTCAGGAAAATTAGTATTTCCCCTCTTCCAGAAGATATCAGGAGATGTTTACTGAGAAGAGAGTAAAAGTCCACAGTGCAATACCTCAACTGTCACCCAGACCCCAAGCACAGTATTTCAGCTATCACCCAGCCACTGAGCACAGCACCTCAGCTTTATCACCTAGTCCCTGAGCACAGTACTTCGGTAACATGACTCAGCCTCTGGGCACAGTACCACATCAGCATCACCCAGACCTTGAGCACAGAACCACACCCAAGATTCAACCATCAAACCTTTTCACTTTTCAAAGAACACATATAAACAGCATTCTGATTTTAACCAAAAAAAAAAAAAAAAAAAAAAGAGTAGCTCTAAAACAGTTCAATTCAGGAGTCTGTTATGTTTCCTAAGAAAATGTAAAAATGGGAGCTGGAATGTGGCTCAAGTGGTAAAGAATTTGCTGTGTAAGCATGAAGGCCTGAGTTCAGTTCTCTGGCATCCATATAAAGAAGGCAGATATTGGAGCATGCACCTACAGTCCTAGCAATAAGGGGAGCAAAGGCAGGCAGCTCCCATTGAGCTTGTTGTAAAGTCAGCCTAGCTAAATCTGTTAGCAAGTCCTGGTGTCTGGCTGTCTCTACCTCCCCAGTGCTGGGAAGGTGATACCCCCCCCCCACACACACTATTATTTGTATAGGTTCTGGGACTCAAACTCAGGCCTGCCACCTTCTGAGATGTTATTACAGCATGGTCTTTCCCCCTGAGGATAGAACATATTCCCTTCATTGCCATTTGGAACCAAAGATTTTCTTGTTCACTAATCAGGAAAACAGTGCAGTGGTATCCAAGTCTATGCTAACAAAGGAGAGCCATTGACCCATTGACGTGGTGCCTTGGTACAATGAAGAGGGGAGTGTCACAAGACCATCACCTGGTATATGGCTGTAACTCCCACCTCCTCTCAGTAACTCAAGAGATCTTGGGAAATTCTAGGATACATTAGATGTTTAAGATTAGTTGAAAAGGGATCTGCATGATGCAATTTCCACGAGTTCCTCATCCATGATGGGGTGGGACTTTGCCAAGGTGCATTTCTTTGTAAGTAGCCAATCCCCCATGCTCTATAAACCCAATAAACTCATTGGCTCACCAAATTGGACTTAGCTAGAGTTGAACCTTGACCCTTCACTGCTGCCCTATTTGAGCTGAAAAGACCTCTGTAGTTTTCATCACTTCAGGAAATGTTAGCATGATACAAGCCAAGCCCTTTACCAAAAGAATCATCTTCCCAGCCTCTATGTTATGTTTTCTTATCCATCAGTCTGTGGATGGACCCTTGGATTATCCACATCCTGGCTATGTAACATTATAATGAATGTGGGCTTATAGTCATTTCTCTGACAAACGGACTTCTTACCTTGAATAAATAACCAGCATTGGCCTGCTGGACCCCAAGAAATGCTTCCTTATCTGGCTGCCACAACAACCAACCCCAAGTCCTTCCTGAGAACATTATAGGGAGAAAATGCTGCATGGTTATTCAAAGTTGAATGCCTGAAAATTCAAATTCAGGAATGGATATATATATATATATATATATATATATATATATATATATGTATATATACACATATATGTATGTATGTATATATATATACATATATATATACATATATATATATATATATATATATATATATATATGCCCAGGTATAAAACTCCACTATTCCATGTGTAGGCTCAGTTTGAAATGTATCTGGAATTACTACCAGAGAGGGAAGTGTGGACGAATTGCCAATAAATGTCACTGTTAGGTTTGGGCTGTGTCCCCCTCCCTCTATACCCCCCCGCATCACACGCTATACAGGTTTTCCCCGTATCTGACAAACCATGAAATAAGAACCACACTCCACCTCCAGATGTTTGATGAAGGATGCTCAACCAATGGTCTCTTTGTTTACAGGAGAAAGATATATTAGAGGCAAGGGAGGAAGACTTGGAAAAAATACCCAGTATTAAAAAGGCAAAATGTTCCATTTGAAGAGACTTTAAGAGAAACACGACTAAAGGGTACCTAGAAGAATTTCAAAACCTAACCTTGGTTCTTAACGTGCCTCCCTAGCATCTATGAACTGTGCCAACTTTCAGCCTTTAGCCATGGCCTTTCCTTCTCCCAGGCAAAAGGGATAGTATGCACAATGCTCTCTCTACTTCCCCAAAACACAAGAACAACTGGAAACAACACAAAGAAAACAACTCAAAAAACATGGAACTCCCAGGGAAAGATGTCAGAGGGAAGACAGAGCCATCAGAAGAGAAGTTCAAAGTCTGAGCTTGCCTGGAGGAAAAGCACCAGTGGCAGACTGCACAGTATGAATGTCAGGATTTCTGAACTGTACCATGATGGCAAAGCCTTAAAATAAAAAGTTTGAGAAATATTTACAATGCACGTCCCCTGAGAATATAAAGAGAGAAATAACTAATTCCTAAGGGATTGAGTTTTAAAATGGTTAACTTTACTTAGTGTAATTTCTGTGCCTTGAATTTCTTTTCCTTCCTCTTCGAGAGAGCTGCTAGGCACTGTCAAGGTCAGCATACATGATTTACTACATATAGAGTTTTGGTTTTGGTTGTTGTTGTTGTGTTTGTTTTTCGTTTTCTTCGTTAGGCATGTGTGGGGTGAGTGGAGAACCAAAGAAGCATATTTAAAAATTATGAAGCATTCGTTATAAGAGACTTAACACATATTTTTGTATTAAGATGATAACCTGTGAGGAGGCAGTTTTGTGTTCAGCTGTAAGACCCTTGTGTAGAAACTGGTGGCTGATGGAATCTTTACAGAGTCATCAGGACAGATGGTGTTTACATGGGTCATAGGGGCAGCCGTGAGCCACAGAAAGGCAACAATTGGCCTCCATCCGGTACGTCAGTCTTGGCTCTGGTTCAACTTTCATTTTCCGTAAACAGAAACTCTGCTCAGTTGAAACTTACTCAAGGGAGGTGTTCCCTCTGCCTTGTGACAGAATGCACGGGGGTGTGGCTGGCCCGCAGCTTATAAACCGTTTCAAGCAGCTTCAAGTATGTGCAGAGCACCATGGGGATGCTAGTGCCCACCACTCTCTCTGCTCGGCTGCTGAGCCTGTTCCAGCAGCCGCTGGGCTCCCTCTGGAGTGGCCTGGCCATCCTATTCTGCCGGCTGAGGATAGCACTGGCATGGCTAGGTTCTGGAAGGGGACAGTCTCGGCCACAGGTCCGGGCTAAGCCGGAGGAGACCCAGGAAGAATCGAACAGTTTTCAGCCCACAACCCCAGTTAGTGTCAACTACCACTTCACTCGCCAATGTAACTACAAATGTGGCTTCTGCTTCCATACAGCGAAAACATCCTTCGTGCTGCCCCTGGAGGAGGCCAAGCGAGGACTGCTTCTACTCAAGCAGGCTGGTAAGTTCCTAGCCCAGGATGCTAATGACAGAGTGCAGGAGTTATGCATAGGATGAGGGTGGGTAGGGCTCCCTGAGAACCAGACACAGCATCACTGGACAGCCAACAGGCGGTTTTGCATGATTGAGCAAGGAACCTTTCAGAGACACGAAGAATCTCCAATCTGGGAGATGGTCTGGTGAGGACCATGTAACAAACACTGGCTCCTGTGAACAAAGATGTGTGGACAGTGGCCTCTGTTCCTCCTGGTGTCAGGAAAATTATGTCACTCAGTGAGTTCGCCCAGAGGAATCTGATTTCCAGAAACACTAATCGAAGAAAGGGGAAGCAAAGACTGAAGTCCCCAGTGTGAACAGCCTGGCAGAACCTTCACACTGTTCCTTGAGTATTCCTTGTTGGTAACTTTTCTCTCCCTTAAAAAAAAAAAAACTTTGTGTACACATGGGGTGTGTGTATGTGTGCATGTGTGTGTGCACGTGGGCATGCAAGTGTGTTAGCCTGGTCACCTGCTTTGCACAACAAGCCTGTGAACATCAAAGAACAATTCAGGTGTCAGAATACTCTTTACCCTCAACATTGTTTGAGACAGATTTCTCTGTTACGAGCAGGTTTTCCCGCCAGCCTGGTCTCACAGCTGTGCCAGCCCCAAATAATGTGCAGAGACTTTGTATTAGATATAATGCTGTTGGCCAGTTACTAGTGCTTCTTATTGGCTAGCTCTGTCTTAAATATTAACCCATTTCTATTCATTCAAGTATTTCCACATGGTCTTGGCTTATGGGAGAGAGGATCCGGGGTTCTGCTCTTTCAGTCCTACGTGTTGAATCTCCTCCTCTATCTGTCCCCAAATCTTCCTTGTCTCCTAGTCCTGCCTATCTTGCTCTTCTATTGGCCAATAGAGCTTTATTCATTAACCACTAAGAGAAACATATTTACAGAATGACATCTCCCATCATCTCCCTTTTTTTTTTTGTCTAAAATAAAAATAAGGGTTTTAACCTTAACATAGCAAAATATATAACAAAACAGTTATCAAATAAGAACCACAGTTAACAATATTTAGTCCATTAACATTTAGCAAGATTTAAAGAAAGTATTTCATCATCTATCCTATCTTTGTGAGTCTAAAGTCCTATATGTAATATCTTTAGTTAATCCTAACTAAGGAAAATTATAACCATAACTATCTGTCTTCAACTCCTTCAAAGACCACAGAAGGATACTGTATAAACTCTAGAAATGACAGAGACAATTTGCCTGGTCAGTTACCTGAAGTTCTTCTATAATGTTCTGTCTTCAGCCCATAGGTCACAGTGTGTCTGCCAGACTCCTCAGCAAAGCAGAAAACTTTAAACTGTCTACCTGTATTAGCAGTTTGTCAATCACTTTTCTCTGTGTTCTGTAGACTGTCTGGCAGACTCTTCCATGAAGCAGGAACCCTGTAGCAATGTCCATCTTGAATCAGCAGTCATTTTTCTGTTGGTCCTACATGTCTAGTTTATACAGCATAAAGTTAAATGTCCAGACAAGAGCAGTGTCTTGCCCAAATGGCTAGTCTTACCATATTGGAAGTAAACTCCATAATGCGTTTCTTCAATGTCCATCTTCTTTTCTGACACAGATGGTGTTGCCTGGAGCAGTTATGTCTCCTTGTTAAGAAAAACTCTAAACCATTTTAAATGCTATATTCTGTAGGTTTTGAAAGGTTTGAAGAATGTCTATCCATCTCAAATATATCTTGAAAACCTAACTAACTTAACTCTAAGTTATGACTATCATAGGTAACTATCTATAATCTGTACTAAATTATACATTACATTTTTAAATGAGCTGTATAAACACAATACCTAAACAAGAAAAGAAATATACATATCACAAAATTGACCTTAAATTTGTATCAACAGATGAAAATCCATTCTGAAACAAAGTGTTCATTTCTAGACCATAATCCCCTTTTTACCCTTAAAAAGAGATTGGTTGTGGTCATGAACCATTTATAACCAACCAACCTCACTTAAGTGAAAACAAATATTTATGAACAATATTTGGAAATTTGGTCATTCTTTCCAAACGGCTTTCTGTTGTTAGGGGGCACTGTCATGGGGATCCTAAGAAGACACAGAAATCCTAGCTGTAGTGGTCTGCTAGGCTGTTTTGAATGTTGGATCACCTGGGACGCTGTTTCAGGGGTCTGGCTTGATCAAACCATGTTAGTCTGGAAGGAATCCACAGCTTTTATTTTCTGTGGAAACAAAAATAGAAATCCTTTTCCCCAGTAACATGCCCTTAGACTTAAATTTTGGAGTCAAAGGATTTTTAAAATGTATAAATTGAATTAATTTAGCAGCATTGATAATCAAGTGTATTGTAGCAATTATTTCTTCCTTAGCAATTGAGCAATTGAAAGACAGCATCATGGCATACAGTATCCAGACCCTTTGTGTGCTTTCCATCTTCCATTGACCTTTTTTATTACTCTTTTTTTTTTCCATTTTTTGAGACAAGATTTCTCAGTGTAACATTGGCTGCCCTGGAATTCACTCTGTACAGGAGGTTTACATTGAAATCACAAAGATCCGCTTGCCTCTGCCTCCTGAGTGCTGGAAATAAAGGCCTTTGCTATCACACCAGCTACTCTCTCCAGCTGCTCATACACACCATTGAATTGTTAACAGTGCTTCTTAAAAGCCATGTGGGTTTTTGCTGCTATGCTGAGTCAGGAAACCTCCCTTAAAGGAGCCCTGCAAATCTCTGCTTGTCTCTAGCAAAACAGAGTCTAAACGAGAAAAATGCTGTTACCAAGAAGCCCTGTTTGTCTGTGTTCTTTTGTTTCTAAAACCTTTTCTTAAGCTTTTGTTAAGTTTTAAGTGAAAGTTCTTGGGTCCATGTTGCAGCATCTTCTTCTCCAAGCCTGCCCTCCCTCCCTCCCTCCCTCCTTGCCTGCCTGCCTCCCTCCCTGACTCCCTTCTTCTTTTTTCAGAACATGACTCACCTACAGATTGCCTGCTTTCTCTACTTACTCTTTAACTAAAGCACAGTGACGTGTCTAGGAGTTAAACATTCTGTCTTCCAGATGACTCTACCAAGAGGTATGTCTCCCTGGAGCATAGCTGGAAAACAGAATTACTGGTCAGTACTCTAGGTACAAATCAGCCTCCAGCAACCACACTGACCCCATGGGGGCTCCCAACTGTATTTCTGATGCTCACATTAGACTTACCTGGTTCTGTGCTGTGATGGCGAAATCATACAGTACACAGCACTGCACTGTAGGATCTGACTCACTCAGCACCAGTCTGTACTGGCCCGTTAACGCACAGTAAAGACCATGAGCCTTGTTACCTCACGGTGACCAGGTTGAAATTTGGTCTTTTGTCACCAAGAATTTTGTAAAGTAGCCACCATCTCTGTTTTCCTCACTGGTGTCTGTTTAAAATGAAGCTTTTGGAGTCACCTGCCCACTCATCTAAGACAGAACTGGATTCTGAGCTCTGACATCACAGCTGTGATGAGTTCACTGTCACCCCCACATCTTCTCCCAGTCGCCTCTGGAATTGACCTTTTTGTTTTGAGCATCTCCTGGTGGATTCATGGTTCCCTTGGACTTCTGAGAGCATCTGCTGAGATGTGAGGTTGTTTTCCAACAGTGAGTCTGCCTGTTTTCAGATAGAAAAAGCAGAGTCACAAAAAAACACTGTGATTTTCTACATAGTGGTTTCCTTCCTGTTTTAGGACCATGCATGGGATCTACAGTTATTGGTAGTGACAGTAATATTGAAAAGCATGATAGGGTAAAAAGAGAATAATGGTTGGTTTCATTTCACTCATTTTACCATAAGGAAATGTTAGTTTTTGCCTTTAAAACAAAAATGGATGAGGCTGTGAAGGGCTTGGCTAGTATGCACAAGATCCTGGGATCTGATCTGTCCCTATTTCTCTCTCTCTCTCTCTCTCTCTCTCTCTCTCTCTCTCTCTCTCTCTCTCTCTCTCTCTCTCTCTCTCACACACACACACACACACACACACACACACACACACACTAAAAAACAAAGTAATAATATCTATTTTATGTATGTGTGTGTGTGCATGTGTGTTTTGGTGTCCCCCGAGGCCTAGGACCCCCTGGAGGGAATTCGAGGTAGGCACTGGGAACTGGACTCTGGTCCTCTGAAAAAGAAGCAAGTGACGGTCACTGCTGAGTTACCTCTCTAGCCTAGCATACAAAAAGTAATGAAGTAGGCATTTGGAAAATGTAAAATATATAGCTTCTGTCCCTTACAGGTATGGAGAAGATCAACTTTTCAGGAGGAGAACCCTTCCTGCAGGACAGGGGTGAATATGTGGGCAAGCTCGTGAAGTTCTGCAAGAAGGACCTGGCCCTGCCCTCTGTGAGCATCGTGAGCAATGGCAGCCTCATCCGTGAGAAGTGGTTCAGGGACTATGGTAAGTTTCCTTGGGTGGCACCTTGGCCACCTCAACTCATACTGTTGACTCCTGTATTTCCTCCCTCTCTGGGCTCCAGGCCAGAACATGTGGGGAACCAGGAGGGAAGAAAATATAATTTAATCTTGTTTATTCTAACATCTCCTAAGCTGTATATGGTGTTGGGTTATTTTGTTTCTGCTGAGTGCTAATAAGCAGGTATGGGGAAACAGATAACAGAACAAGTCAACACACAGATCATTGCTGTGTCTTCTAAGGTATGGTTCATGGATAACTAGGGTCTATGCTTGCCCATTACTGAGGAAAGTCAACACACTCTCCAGCCATATAAATTTCTCTGTTAGAGACAGGGCATAGCAGTGAACACCTTTCATCCCAGGACTTGGGAGGCAGACATGGATATCTGTGAGTTTGAGGCCAGCCTGTTCTATATAGGGAATTCTAGCTCAGCAGGACTATCTAGTGAGACTTTTTTTTCATCTTTAATAGGACAAAGCTGATTGCAAGTCTAGTCACATTAGAAGTTCATAGGACACTGACTGACTGAATTTTGGGGCTGTTAAGATTTTTCTGAGAGCCCCGATGATTGAGTTGCATGTGTTGTAGTGTCTTTGGAGCAATGCATGGCATGAGGTAGCTCTTTAAAAAGAAAACATGCAAGGAAGATTCTTAGAATCAGGAGCAGTGAGTGTGCTGGGTTTGTACACTAACCCAGAATCTGTGAATGGGGGGGGGGACTGGACAAAGAAACAGGATGGCAGAAGCACTGTGACTAGAAAGCAGTGGGCCATGTCTTGGAGGGTGTACCTTGGCAGCGCTTGTCTTTTATGATAGGCTCAGAGTATCTGTCCCTGTGGCAAGAATTGTAGACAGGAGGATTACTGTAATACAGTGTCACAGACTGGCCACCCAGAAACGGTCTTGTGACCCAGCATCAATGCCTAGAGAGAGAGGAGCACACAGACTGCAAAGCCAAATACAAGGCTGTCTGTCTTATTAGTCAGGTAGATGACAATTGCAAATATTAACTGGCTTTTTATACTAGATGGAAATTTGCCTACCCTCAAATTATCCCGGATGCATAAAACAATATGCGTTAACTATCCCAATCATAAATGTCTACAAATAACTTGAATTTTGACCTATATGCGAGAGCCCCCAAGTTCGGGAGTTTGCGAGCAGGACTGCCAAGATTCTTACGGTGAGAGCAAACACAAAGCAAGATGACAGCTGGGCACAGGTGTGCGCCACCGGGTCCATAACAGGCTATCTGTTTCCAAGCCAATCTCTAACTGAGCCCACACAGGTTTTGCTTTCTTCCTAGCAGTGAACCTTAGGCAGTGTTTGGGTTGTCTCCACACAGGAGGCTCACTTCAGTCTCAGATCAGAGAGAGAGAGAATCATAGAGTGCTGGTCTGCATATCTAAGTGACCAGGCACAGCCACCAGGACCCCAATAATACACGCAAGCACTTCCTATATGTGTCTACGCAACCTTGACACATGGCCCCGTGGCTCAAGCTTACACACCTCACCCACTATTGTTATATATGCTGGAGTAGCAGCCATGTATGCAGGGGCCGCACAGTGTCCTACTAGAGCCTCAGCTCTTCTGCGGAAATGCAAGCACTAAGCAAACAGACTTGTTCTGTCTGTCAAAGGATTCCTCCCAAGAGCTGTGACCAGGAGGAGGGGATATCACAGAAGCACAGCTAAAGGAGAAAGGGACATCACAAAGACACAGCGAAAGGTGGAGAGGTGTCAGGACAAAGGGATGGTGCTCAGTGCTCTTGTCAATCAGCCAACCATGGTGCTCCTGGTTTTTATGCGTTTGGTTTAAGCTTCTGTTTCCCCTTGGTTTTGTTAGACACTATGTGTGTGGTTACCTCATCCTGATGTGACATCCCTATAGGAATTTACTTCAGGTCAAGTTTTGAAACACTTTGAGTTGTTTTAAGTAACAGGAAATTCATGTGTGTGTTAGTGGGGGGGATCGTACACTCGGACTTGTGCATGAATTGTACCTAAAATAAGAGCTAAAATTTGTCATTTCATTATTATAGAGAGTAGTGTCTGAGAGAAAATTTGAAACTCTTAGCTTCTACAATGTGAAAAGAATTTTAAGGCAAAATAGTGAAGTTTGGAAATTCTCACCAACCAGGAGAGTTCAAGTTTGGTCAGCTGCAAGGACTATGTCAGCCCTATGGACACTTGCTCTTCTCAGGCAGGGAAGGGCAGTGAGCAGGGAAGGAAGAGGGTGTCAGAGGAAACAGAGAGCAAAAACTGAAGCTACAACAACACCAATTTAAGTTTTAGTATTTTGTAGGTCTCTAAATGTCTCACTATCAGAACTCTTGGTGCATGGCCTTGCAGGGTGAGGCCTGTTTGTTCCGTGGTTCCTGCACCCAGCTCCCCTTTATCTGGGTTTTCTCAGCCCCTACATCACTTGTACCTGACATAGTACAGAGTGTCTGCAAATATTTACACAGTGAATAAAATGTAAAAGGCAGGTCAAGGGGAAGCTCATGAGCCTGGCAAAACTACTAGGTATCTATGACACAATTCTGTCTGTGTGCTGGACAAAGCAAGCCTATAACTGTTCATAGTTAATAGAAACAGGCTTCATAATTCATATAATCTCTGTGACGGAAGTAGGGAAAACCCTTACCAAAATATGCTAATGCTCGCGAATGCACATGCATATATGCAGAGTTTAAATTTGCTCACATTAAGTAGCTCTGCGATTTCATTATGCGGATATGTATTTTAATGATAATATACATTCCATCTCTGACTTTCACCAGTTGGGGCAGGGAATCAGGAAATTATTTAAAACATACCTGAGAACATGATGCACTTCACTGTAAAGAGAGGCAAATTAATTCCAGGGCTCAGGGAGCACATCACTATTCTTACTATCATTTTCCTGCAGGTGAATATTTGGACATTCTTGCTATCTCCTGTGACAGCTTCAATGAGGAAGTCAATGTTCTCATTGGCCGGGGTCAAGGGAAAAAGAATCATGTGGAAAACCTCCAAAAGCTGAGGAAGTGGTGCAGAGACTACAAGGTGGCTTTCAAGATCAACTCGGTCATTAATCGATTCAACGTGGATGAAGACATGAACGAACACATCAAGGCTCTGAACCCTGTCCGCTGGAAGGTAAAACCACACTGGGGCATGTTTGACTTTAATCCCCAAAACACTCAGGGGAAGGGTGGCTTGGTGACACTGACAACAGGAACACTTTGAACTCTGAAACTTTCTGGCAAAGACCCTGACTCTTGCCTCTATTAAGTTTGCATCCTCGCTGTTCTTTGTTTTGTATCTGTTTCCAAAATCTTGAAATGGTTTTCTTCAGGAATTTTCTGAGATTAAATGTTGAGGCCGTGCTGGGTGCTTCTGAACACTTTGAAGAAAATGACATTTCTTCCTATTCCTGGCTTGTGTATAGATGGAGCTAGATGTTCTTCATAACATCTAGCTTGCATGGAATTGCTACTCTTTATTCTACAATGCATTCCTTAGGTCTGGCCAGATAGCAGCTACTGGAAGTCCCAGGCTCACAAGGATATAAGCCAGACCATCATAGATAGAACCTAGAATGCACAGGGAAAATTCACTGCGGTTTTCCACCCTGGCTGCTCAGAACCCCCACAAGGGGGTTGCTTAGCAAGCAGCTTCTTGGACTTCTTGATGCATCCACTGATGTCCCATAAGGGCAGGCCTGGTTGGGAGAGTTGGCGTGTGCTTGCATTTTTAACAAGCCTCATGGCAACCCCTGTGTAGTTCCTTTGAATCTGTGCCTAGAGACAGAGTAGTCCCACCTGAGGATAAGATTTGGAAATTGATTTTTGGGAAGGACTAGAAAATGGAGGGTGCATGATCCATGATACTTGTGTGTGGAGAACTTGGGAAGGTGGGGTGCACCAAGACTAACAGAAAAACATCATGGAAGAAGTTGCATTTGGTTGTGTTTTGAAAGCAGGAAAGAATTTCCACATGTAGGGTTGACCTGAGCAAGAAGGTCTAAGCTAGACCAGAGTCATGCTTACCTAAGAAAAGCTGTCATTTCAACATCACCATGGATCTTCTTTAAATGTCAAGTGAGCCAAGACAGTGGGGCATTCTTTCCCTTGACTATAATATGTGTCCAAATAGGCCAGTAGGAAGCTAAAAATGCTACATACTTTAGATAATTTTTTTGTACAATAGATGTGGTAAAATTGAATGTCAATGACATCTTCAGGCACAGAATAAAGGGAAAACATCTTTTAAAAAGGTGAATGGTAGAAAGAGTCAGGACAAACATAGACAGAGACCTCAGACAGAAGAGCACAGAGACCTAAGACTTGCCCCTCCAGTCACCTTCCAGTCTGCTCATCTTTTCTTTCTCTTACCTTAGAGCTATATTGTCTCATGCTGCCCTGCACTAGTCTCCCTTCCCCTCTTTATTCTTGAAATGCATCTATACATTTCCCCTCCTTGCTTTGGATTGTTCTTCTCTTATGGCCTTTCCTTAACATTCTTCTGGCTTCCTGATTAAGTCATTTCAAGATTCTGGCTCAGTGTTAAGGGTCAGTTTCTGCTTCTTTGAAACCTCTGGTTTTTGTGGGCTCTTGACCGATGTAAGCAATGCCCCAAGGGAAAGCATCTGTACTCTGTTAACTCCATCACTCATGGCTCAGAGCCTCATATTCTAAGTCCTCATAGACTTAGCAGTGACTAGCAATTGTATTCCAATATTGCTAGTCCTGAAGTGGGGAGGGTCTGTTCCCTGCAGGCTTGGAGTGAACGGCAGTGTAAGACTCTTTGTCTAACAGATGCTTTGTCCTTTTTCAGGTCTTCCAGTGCCTCCTAATTGACGGTGAGAACTCTGGAGAAGATGCCCTGAGGGAAGCAGAGAGATTTCTTATAAGCAATGAAGAATTTGAAGTATTTCTAGAACGTCACAAAGAGGTGTCCTGTTTGGTGTCCGAATCTAACCAGAAGGTAGGTATGCTGCAGAAGCTTCCAGTTTCACTACCACATAGCTGCACTGACACAAAGTGGGGAATGGGGTGACTCTCTCCTGAGAGCTTTGCAATCTGCTGTCTTGTCCTTCTAGACATTCTGGGAGGAGAAAGGGGAGGAGTACTATCCATCTTGGACTCAAAGAGATGGAGGTCCACTATAGCCCCTGTCATCGAGGGGTGGGGTTTTTCAACCATCTCCGAGGCACTAAGAACCTGGCCCAAGAATGGATTTGATGAGCCTGCCACAGACATGATGTGATTAGATGTATAATCATATCAATAACTCTAATATAAATATAAAAATGCGTGCGTGCATGCACGTTCACACACACACACATACACACACACACACACACACACACACACACACACACACACACACACACCGGGGACTCTACATGTGTGGGAAGCATGTGAGTAGGTAAGTAGGACTCACACTGAAGGAAGGTATGAACACTTGCATGTTTGTGTCGGCATCATTACAGCCACCCCTCACAACCTCTCTAGTCATTCTTTTAAACATTGGATAAAACGTAAAAGAAATGGTTTCTCAATTCTCAAGGTCTATATCTAAAATTGCCAAGGAGCAGGATTGAACTCTATTCTTTTATGATTTTATCTGTGCCTTTTGTTGTTGGTTGTCTGTTTTTGTTTTGATGGCAATGGTGGAGGTGACTTTCACAGTGCATTGCAGAGCTGGTTAACAGGGGCACAGGCTGAGTGGCCTGCATGGCAAGAAATATTAACTGGTTTAGAAACGTGTCTTACTTGGGAAACTGCCTCCTGAGCATGCTGGAGGCTCTGGATTCAATTTAATCCCCCAGCATAACTAAAAACAGTCATTGCAAGTTTATAATCCAACATTCAAGAGGTGGCACCAAGAGGACCCAAAACTCAAGGACATCCTTGGCCATGTAGTAAGTTTGAGGTCACCCTAGGCTACCAGATGGCCTGTCAAGGAAGGTGGGATATAGGGGAGGAGGAGAGAAGGAAGGAGAGAAGAGGAAAGGAAGGAAAATGAGGAAAGAAGGATGGAAAAGAGAGAAATAATATTACTTACTGCCTAGCTCTTCTTAGGGGGAAAAGAGTGTCCCAGCCTCCCTGCAGAAAGTAAGCAGTGACCAGTGCACCTGAGAGTGCAAACTTGACACAAGTTAGGAGCAATACCAGGAGCCTCAGAGATGCTGTCCTCTGCAGAGAGTCTGACTTGAACATTGAAAACCCTGGAGATTCCTTGAACGGTGGCCATTGTGGTGGGGACTAAGAGATGAAGACAACAGCAGTCCTGGAAGTAGCTGGAGGGGTAGGAGAAGCCAGGTTGCTCAAAGAAGCCTGCAGGGGAAAATTCTTTTGGTCTGAGGCAGGAAAATCCAGAATGACCAGATGGACAGGACCCGGCAGACCCTCCACTACTGAGGGCCTCTCCAAAGGCCTGCAAACAGATGAGGAATATGGGGAGCTGAAAATTCAAGGCACACACACACACACACACACACACACACACACACACACACACACACACACACACACACACACACACCATAGGAGGGACAGCCAATGGGACATACAAAGTAAACAATGCATGTTGCATGAAAACTAAATTTTTACTCTATTTTCCTCTTCAGATGAAAGACTCCTACCTTATTCTGGATGAATATGTGAGTATTCTCCCCCACGAGCTATAATGTCACTGGAAAGCTAGCAGCTCAGAAATGGCAGATGTGTGCCCAAATAAGCACAGTCCGAACACATCTGTTGTGCCCAGTGCTTCTCTGGTGGTTGCATTGTCAGCATGGTAGCGCCCTGGCTTCACATGTCAAGCTTTCTCTCATGTTAACCCAGGGCATGGACCTGGGTTGGTGTTAGCTACCATGCCATGACATCCCAGGTAGCCATGAATCTGCAGATGTCATAAGAATGTCACACTCAGTGGAGCCCTCCGCTGTGTGCTCTGGCATGGTTCCCAGGGTTGTACTGTGGCAGCACGCTGTCCCCTCCACTCCACACAGTCTTAGATGACCCAGAGGTTGGCAACACCCCCATTGCACATGAACCCTGACAATGGGAGGAAGTCTTATTGTCCGCTCCAGACACCATCAACATCATGTCTGAGGTCATTGCTTCCAAAGGAAACACACCCTACTTTTAAAAAGGAAGGAAATCACATTTGTTTTCCTTTTCTTTGTTGTTATTTGGAACTTTGAATTTATAGCTTTGCTGATATTTCCAGTAGAGGACAGATGATCCCATTCCAGGCCGCACTTTTAAAATGAACTATAAAAAGAACCAAGGACTCAGTATTGACCTTGGCATTTTGAGAAATATTTGTTAGGACTTTTGTGTTTTGTCATTTTCAAGTTGATCAATGATTAACTCTAGCAATTTTGTTTATTGTCATCATGAGTTTTATGCAGCATAAGGGGGAAAGTGTCTGTAGAAATACTCAGTTTATGAGTCTAAGGTAAAGGAAGAGGACAAATGGGATTTTGAACAGCACTCTTTAGTAAACCTTGCAACCTCCACGTAGCTGGAACAAAAGTGGATGGATCAAAATTTGTTGATGTTTTTCCCAACTGGATAACTCTGTGATTCAGTGTTCACCACCAGATGCCCCGCAGGAATGTTCAATGTAGACACACACATGTTTCAAGGCCTCATCCCTGCCTGCATGGTTGGAAAGGAAAGAGTCATAGGAAGGCAAATGGATAGGATGCGTTGGGGAGCTTTCGTCCTTCACAGGGCGCTTTCCCACCTCATTAGCCTCTGTCTTACCCTTTCAGGAGAAGCCTCTGTGAGGATTCACACCACACATACACAGCTGTGGTTCCCCTGAGGTCACTCAGCTGAGTTTTCTCACAACACAGCGCTCTGGCTTTGTGCTCTACCCTGCCTTGTGCTCCCATTTACCTCAGTACACAGCATCTAAACAAATGCAGATGTCCGAGTTTAGGAAAAGTTTGGCTTAATGTCCTCTCCACCCCAAGAGAGGATCGAGTCCACGGGTAGTTAAACTGTACTGTTCATGACTCTTGGCTGCCCCTACATATGGTTGAGCCCTCTGTGGGTGTGAGTTGTATGAGTTGAGGATGGAGCCTGAGGATTTTAGAGTTTAGACCTCAATACACATTTGACATGGTTGAATGTCAGAAGTACTTTTAACAGGATAGTCTCGGTTGAGTTTTACAGGACAAACCGTATGGAAACATACTTACTTCTACCATGTGATTTCCAGATGCGCTTTCTGAACTGCACTGGTGGCCGGAAGGACCCTTCCAAGTCCATCCTGGATGTTGGGGTGGAAGAAGCGATAAAATTCAGTGGGTTTGATGAGAAGATGTTCCTCAAGCGTGGCGGGAAGTACGTATGGAGCAAAGCCGACCTGAAACTGGACTGGTGACCCTAAGACTAGAAGGAGACCCAGCTGTGGGGAGGTCCACGTGCAGCTGCCTGCCACCACCCTGGTCTCTCTCCAGGTATGGAAACCTGCCTCTCTGTTGCACGTCCTCTGGCCCTCTGTGGATTATCCTTACCAAGAACGCAGTCTGTTCGTTTGATTGTTCCTGTTTGACTGAAGGAGAAAAGAGTAAAACCACAAAATGGCAGTTTATAAAACAGATAATCTGCCTGAGTGCAGGGATAGAGTTCAGTTCACAGAGGAGCAAGGTGCAGTGGTCCCAAAGACCAATGTATTTAATTTGTATTTGAATCTTTAAGGGATTTTACTGTGAATCCCTTGTTTCCTTTCCCCCTCCCCTTTATCTACTTGAGAGAGTGAGTTATTCTCTGCTAAATATGTCAGGATTGACACCAGGAAATGTCACAAAACATGTCCTCTGGTTACTATTCTAATACTTTCCTGCTTGGGAATGTTAGACTTTTGACTCAGAGGTATAGGAAGAATCAAGACATATCATTTGCCAAGAGCTCATGGAAGGAATTTCTCCAGACCCTGATCATGCTACACTTAGGATGGCTGTTCTACACTGTGCCAACTCCTCCAGGGTTTCTTACAGAACCAAGATACACTTTGCCTTTTACCACGTGGGCATGAGGTTTTTGCTTGTGCAGCTGCACCTTCCCGATATTGAGGCTGAGTCTGTCACAATAAAGCAGGAGTTTGAGTAGAAGGTCATCATTTCAACTCTGCAAAGCAGCAATGGCTGTGTTGGTGCATTCCGTAAAAGTTGTGGAAGCATGGCCAGGAAGTACAAAGGACACTGTTGGAAATATGTAGTGTGGCTGGCACCTGCAGCTCCATGCACTATTGTCCAAGCAACTTGGAGAAGAGACCCAGTCCAGGTTGATATAAGAAGAACCAGTTCCTCCTCTACACCAAAAAGGCAGAGGATACAACGTGACTGAGTCAAAATCCTCTTCATTTTCAGGAATTAGCGAGAAGTCTATCAAACCAGGACAGGATCTCACTGCCTGCAAAATAACAGTTTCCTGACCAAGAACAAAAGTCACTGAAAGTTTTGTTGTGCCCAAGAATTTAACATTGCTGAAATTCCAGTGCTGCCACCAGAGGGCGCTAAAACGTTGGACTTCATTAAGCATCTCAGAAATTCCAGTGCTGCCACGAGAGGGCACTGAGATGTTGAACTTCATTATGTACCTCAGAAATTTCACTTTTGCGTCTATTTTTAGGACTTGGTGAATTTTAGTTCTGTTCCTTCATTGTTTGCTTAGTTTCATGTGTGTGTGTGTGTGTGTGTGTGTGTGTGTGTGTGTGTGTGTGTGTGTGTGTGTTATGTGTTTGATAAGGAACTGCATTTGTGAGTATTTTTCTCATGAAAGATGTTCATACTTAAGTTAGGTCACTATAATTTAACTGAGACATAATTTTGTTTCATCAAAAATAAGTCAGGTGTTCTGTATTTTATATTTTGTTTATTTGTGTGCTTGTTTACCTTTTTTTTTTTTTTTCTTGAAGCTGGAACTAATTATGGCCTGGAACCCAGGATCCCCTCTGCCCTAAATTCCCCAGTTAGTTCTAGGGATAGCATTTGTATATCACCCAGTTCCTATACAGATCATTTAAAGAGAAGATTGAATAGTATTTTTCCCTGCAGATTTTGATATGTTTTAGTTAAGTCCTGTGTAGTCAGCTTATCTGGGAAAACCCAGAGGACATGGCCAGATATCTGCTTGGTCATGTGACAGTAAAGCAAACTTGGAGCTGAAGCCCACCTTCTGATTCGGAATATATTTTTCTCTGGCCTAGGGAAAAGCAACATGAGGAGCGTTCATTTGGGAAAAGAGCCATCCTAAATGCACCCATTCCTGCTTCTCCTACTCCTAACCCCTTATGCATGAATAGGATGTGTTATACCTCTATGCTTAAAGTGCTCAAAACTCCCCCTTTCTTAAAGGGAAGGATTATGATATTTTATCATCATACTAGGAATCAAACTTAGATTAGATCATACCTTGGTTTACTTTCTCAGTTTTAAATCTGGGTGTTCGTTTTGCGAAACATATACTCCTTACTTTTTGCTAAGTGTTACAGGGGGTTTGTGTCAGATGACCACTTGACTTAGGATGGTAATGCTTTGAAAGGGGATTTACTTTGGAGGGTAGGGTATCCCACACTGATTGTAAACCCCCTGGTGTCTCTATTATGTAGTGTTAAGTGATAAAATCATGGGCTGTTTTCTTGTACACTGGAAGCCAAATGGTATTGTTTAGCTAAATTATCTGAAATAAAAAATGGTCTCAGGTTTGATCTGCATTGGATTTGTGGGTCTAATTGTTGCATAGATAAACAACCAGTGGAACACAGCAGCAATAATTCAGCTCATACCTTACACTCTTGATGAACTGATATTGTTTAATAAGCTCTTTTAAACAAAGAACAATATAAATGTGTGTAAATGAGGTTTAGTATTGGGGAATATATATATATATATATGTATATATATATATATATACATATATATATATATATATATATGGATATGTATCCCCCTGTAGAATTACTCTGTGATTTGAAGCATTGGTCTAATGTATGGTAACATGTTCAGTGTGTTAAAATGTTCTCCACATGACCTAAGATTCTGTATTAGCCTCTCATTGGTGTTGGTACACTCACATGTACTCACTATTCACTTTTACATAGTGAGTTCTCTAGAGGCCAGCTCTCATTAAAACTCAACTAAGTTATGGATATTGTTGACTCAAGCCAACCCACTCTGCTGTAGGGCTGCATGGAGCTGAGCCCTTTAAGAAAAATGCTTTGGCCTAACATGCAAAAAAAAAAAAAAAAAAAAAAATGTTTGGAATCCCAGAAATCAAAACTTTGAGGATCTTAGAAGGACAGCTATGCAGCTGGCCAGAGAAGGTCGTCTTCAAGCCCTTGCTGAGGCCACCAGTGTGAAGGGAGCTACTGCTTGATTAGGACTTGGTCAGTAGTACAGGCCCTGGAGCTAAATCCATTCTGCTAGGCTGTCTTCAAAATAAATAAATAAAAACAAATAAACAAACAAGCAAACAAAAATAAAGCAAGCTGAGCAAGCCATGGGGAGCAAGCCAGTAAGTAGCACCCCTGCTGCATTAGCTCCTGCCTCCTGGATCCTGCTCTGCTTGAGTTCCTGTCCTGACTTCCTTCAGAGATGGACTGATGTGGAAGTGTAAGCCTATAAATAAACCCTTTCTTGCCTGAGTTGCTCTTTTGGTCATGGTGTTTCATCACCACAACAGAAACCCTAACTAAGACACCGTGTCTGTGGGGGTATTTTCCTCATCATTAATTGCTGTGGGTGGTACTATGCCTGGGCAGATGGTCCTGGCTTTGTGAACCCGCTGGCCATCAGCATTCCTCCTTGGTTTCTGTTTCAAGCTCTTGCTTGAGTTCCTGTTCTCTCAGTGAGAGACTGTGAGAGTTGGAAGTGTAAGCCAAACAAGCTCCTTTCCCCCCCCCCCCAGGTTTCTTTTGGTCATGGTGTTTGTCACAGCAACAGAAAACAAGTTAGAATGCCTGGGTTTGGAGACTTGAACGAGAGTCTTCAAGCTTTTACAGCCAACATAGCTACTCGCTGAGCCACTTTGCCACCCTAACTATCCATATGATTGAGAAACAGAATGGAAATTTTAGAATCACAGCAGAAGAGAAGATTAAATAAAACAAGATTAGCACAATGTGCTTTGAACACATAACAATCCAAATGAAGTAAGTAGAGGATTTTCTACTCCCATAATCCCCCAGGTCTTCTCATTGGCAGATGGTGTCCAGACCCTGTGGATAGATCCTAGTTCCAGCCTGCCTGCCACTGTGACCTAGTAACCATGACAAAATATACCTGAGTCCCCCTTAGCCATCTCTCTCATGGGAGCAAGGGGAGCTTGCTTCCCCGACTTAACGCAGTTCAGGTCTCTGAGGAGGATTGTGAAACAGAGGATGGCTGGCAAGAGCTCCTTTAGAAAATGTGAGGGGAGACAGAGGGCCTGGATATATTGCTACAGAACTCTGAACCCATGGAAGCCCTCTGGCCTCCTCCAAGGCAGGGAGTGCTGGAGAGGCTCGGACTCCACCAGCAGTACCTGTCAGAGGCATCTTTTGGGTGAGGCAGTTTCTTTTGGCTCCCCGTAATTTCTAGCAGGGGAGTCTCCAATATCCAATACCCCAGCCAACAACCAGGGCCTGGAGTGCCTTAATTCTGTCTGTGTGGCATGCGCACAAGACACTGCAGCATCCATTGCATTCTAGAAGCCTAAACCAATTTTATATAAAGCATTGCATCCCCTGCATTATAAAACCTCACCCAAACCTGGGTGGTGGAATGTCATATGATGTCTTCCTTTTCTCTTTACTTTGAACCTTGAGGGTTACATACCATGGGGCAGTGTCTACTGAGAATGAGAATGGGAAACTGAGTTGTCATGGACACAGGCCTGGGGTCCTTTCCTGCGTTCTCTTCCTGGCTGTATGCTGCCTGGGCCCTTTCTAAATTCTAATATTTGAGATTGTAGCTTCTTGTTTTGGGTTTAAGATGGGTCAATGCAACTTGCTCGGCACTGTATTATCTTTTTTCTTTCTAGATACATAAGTATGTACAACTGTGCTAGTTTAGACCAGACTGGGCTTCAGGGATTTCTACATCTTAACCCACAGACTTCTTGGAAATTATCCTTCCAAGGCATAGCTAGGGCTCTCCTTGGCTCAGGGTACAGCTAAAAGGTCAATATGACAGAGTTAGACAAGGTTGAGGGTTTTTTATTCTGTTCTTTTTTTCTTTTCTTTTTTTTTTCTTTTTTGTTTGTTTGTTTTTTGACTCTCCTCTTTGTCTCATCCAGAAGTGTAGCTCCTATGTATATCCAAGAAAAGAGCTACTTGCCTTAAGGGTGAGACATTAAGTCTCTGCCACAACCAAGACCACCTACATCGAATGTAATTTAATTACTCCTTCTGAGTTGAGAAAGTCTTTAAATTTATCAAGCCACAGGGGCCAAATTCTATTGATTTTCATGGAAAAGCAGTATAACACAGAACAAAAAGATGGCTGAGCCAGCCAAGAGCCTTGGGTAGTAGCATACTGATGGCAGTGACTGAAAGAGATCTCAGAATCCGGGTAAGCCTCTTTGTGCCTTAGACTTTCATATGAGCGATGCAAAACCAGAATCGAGATTCTGGAAGAAAACCAGAGATAGAAAGGCCTTGTTTTCATCATTAACAGCTCAACTTTTCACTAATTCACTAAGTGTCATTTAGTTTCCTGCCTTTGGGAAACACTTTTATTTTTATTATCACACTTATTCTCTAAATTTTAGTTACATGTGAACATGTTCCAGGTGTTTCCCTTAGCATGTTGGTTAAATTGGTGTCTAAAAAGTAAAAAGAAAAAAAAAGAGATCTTCTTGCAGCTTACAGTTTGGAGGTGAATTTATTAGCTAGTCTGGGTTTTCCATACAAACAGAACCACTAGAGAAATATTCTGTACATTACATACACATATACTATAGAATAAAGTTCATATGTATCTATATAGTTATGTATCATATAGGAGTCCAAGATCTAGTGTGTACATTAGTTGGTTCTTGTGACTGTGAAAAGCAGGGCTGCTTCTAAGATCCTCTTTGGCCAAGCAAGGTGCCTTAAAAGCTGCTGGTGAGATTCATTCAGTCTTGAGTTCACAGGCGTGAGAATCAGAACAAAGCTGTATGGGTATTGGGAGACAGGCCAGAGTGATTCCTGGACTCTGCAGTTCAAAAGCCAGGATCTTCTGTATAGGAGGGCAGGAGAAGACAGAAGTCCATGCCAGCAGAGAGCCTGGTGTTTGCCTTCTGTTCTCTGTCAGCCTTCAGGGGGTTGGACCATATTCATAGGATGGGCGTGTCTTCTGGTTCCAGGGCCAGTCTTTCCCAGCACTCTCAGAGACACAGCTCCATGGACATCCAATAGCCCAGGCAAGCTGATACATGGTTTGTTATTATAGGGTTGTTTGAGCTGCAAGCACCTGCTCCAGGATCTCCCTGTCCTCTGACAGTTTCCCCACCTCATCTTTGGTGTGTCCTGATTTACAGAAGGACCTCCCATCCCCAATGCACAGTGCTAGCCCTAAGAAAATGTGAACTGTATTCTGGTTCCCTATTTTCTTTCTTTCTTTTTTCAGTGTACCCCTTTAATTCCCACCCTTGGGAGGTAGAGGTGCATGGATCTGTGAGTTCCTGGACAGCCAGGGCAACATAGAGAAATCATGTCTTGAAAAACCAAAAACCACAGTTCTAACACATTCCTATGAAAAGTACATACCCAGAGCAGTGGTTCTTAAACAACTCCCAACAATAACCCTTATATCCTATTCTAAACATTATCAAACACTTCCACCAGTGAGTGGGGCAGACAAAAAGGAAAATCAAACCCCGAACGCAGTTCTCCAACTTTATTTGACATTCAGCAGGTTAGTTCTCATCCACATTGACTGTCTGTAGATTTTTGAATGTAGTGACAGGCACATAGGTTACCAGTGTATACAGCTTGTTTGGTGAGTCCTCATCCTCGTCACGTTTTCTGGGCAAACGTACACGGATACGGTAGGGAACATTCGTTATTCCTTTGGCCCAGACAGCTTTATTGAGCCTGGTATTGATGTGCATGTCTGGGGTCCTCATTTCCTTCGTGGCAAATTTCTGGATTTCTTTGAGTGCCAGAGGAGCACGCTTCTTGAAGCCCATGCATGGATGGACATGCGTGGACATTGATGGTGTATTCCCAGGTCACCACCTCGTTGATGGCAGAACGGCCCTTCTTCTTCTCGCCACCCTTCTTCGCCGGAGCCATCCTGCCAGGGCCCACGATTTCCCTACTTTCTGAGGACAGCAGTCATAATGGACGGGAACCCAGCCTACTCAGCTCTGACTGCATCTTAACCAATGCCACTGGTGAAATACTCAGACTTATAGTTGAACTTTACTTAACTTTCTTCAAGGTCGGGGGAAACTCAGTATCAGTCCACAGCTGTGCTGGCTAAAAGACTGCAACAGCAATGGCTGCTTTACTCGTACCTTCATGAATGTCCTCCATTTGGAGGACAGTGCCTTTGTTTTGTGTGCATATTGCACCACAGATGAGATGTCAAAGCTGAGAAAGAGGAAGGCTCTGAGGTAGGTGTGGGTATGGCTGGGAACCCCACCCAGGATGACCTGAGAGTATCAGGAACTTCCTTCCTGAGGCTTTGTGCCAGGGTATGCTGTCTGATTCACCTGAAATAGTAGACACTGTGTCCTTGATTTTCGGTGCCTTTCAGAGTGAGATTAGCAGGCACAGATGGGGAAGGTGGGAGGACATACCTCATGTCTCCAGAAACACTAAGTCTCTCTGGATCCTGGGTTTTCCCACGGAGAAGCCGCAAGAGGAAAAGACACTCAACTTTTCATTTCCCTATAGAAACAGAGTATCAGATACACATAAAGTAACAAAGTTAGCGGAGGCAGGAGGTCATACTTTTGAGGGAAGCCTGGGCTAGGTTGTGAGTTCCAGAGCAGACTGTCTCAAAAGAAAAAGAATTGAAAGATTGTAAAATCTGTACGTAGAATATACAATCAGAGGTTTAAACAACTTGCATTGTCTACTTTGTTCTTCCTCTTCCGCCTTTTAACTGTAAGCCACAACTTTAAACTTCCTTGAATTGTATTTGGGAGAAAGCTTCACAATGGGTTTCCATTGGTTCAGCTTCTAGGTCATTTACATAGGCATCAGAGAATGGCCCACTTTCCCCTGGGCACCAGCTATCCACTGGGGATGATTATAAGGGAGAGATAGCTCATGACACATCACTGGCACAGACCCTAACAGTGAGGTCTTTCAAACAGACTCAAAGTGACCACCTTGGGAGGAGATGGCCAGTCTTCCCCTGGTATGAGGCTGAAGAGTCACTGTGAGGGTAGAATGGCTTTAAGAGTCAGGCAGCTTTCTGGAGGGAATGGCATTAGCTCCTGAGAGCTCAGAGGAGCCAGCTTCCTTCATTAGTGAGCACTTACTATGCTCAGACTGTGTGGGATTTCATGGAAAGGTTCTTAGACTGATGATCTGAGCTTTGGAGCACATACACAAACATAGGAAACATTGCAAGTGCCACAATCCACATTAAAAACAAAATAAGTAAGTACATATTTGGTGATCTGGAGATGTGGATAGTAATGGGGCATTCAACGGGCATCATGGATAAAACTGGAAATGCACTGCAAGGTCTGCTGCAAACCCTGATTTCAATGCCCATGTGAAGTTTCAGTCCATCTCCCCACAGATAATCTCATTCGCCAACCCATCATGGGAGTCAGACCACGAAAGTGCTGGCAGTATCATTTGTGCAATTTGATGAGGCTGGGTTTTCCATGTACCTGGTATTCACAGGCAGTGTGTTTCTAATTCCCTGTGTCATAGATAGCATAGAATACCTCAGTACACCTGCTTCTACTTGCTGTGAGCTCCCAGCCTCCCCAGCAAAACCTCTCAATCCTTCATTCATAACTTCGCTCCCCAACCAGGCCTGGGGAGGTGTGAACACATTTCTCTCAAAGCTCAGGCCTTCGGACAAAACTATTTCTTTCTTCCAGTGAGAGGCCAAAGTAACAAAGTGCCGTTGTTTGGATTCTTCACACTGCAAGCTTTCTCGGACAATGGCATTTATACAGAGTCTGATACAAAGCAAGGCATGAGGAGGCTGGCGCGTGTCTTTGTTTTGTTTAATCAGACTTTTGCTTATTTGACACAGGGTCTCACTGTCTAGTCCAGGCTGGCCTTGAATTTTTGACCATTCCACCTCAGAGCAGCTGAGAATGCTAGGCTTGCATGTGGGAGATACGTTTTTGTTTTTGAAGATCAGAGACAGTCAACACAGTAACTGGTGAGGATGTGGGTGTGGGTGCTGGGGAGACAGCTCAGTCAATGCAGTGCTTGCCATGCAGGGCTGAAGACCCAAGTTTAATATCTAGCATCCATGTAAACAGATGTGGGGTACGTGCCTGTCATCCTAGAACTGGGTAATGGGGGTTGAGGGTAGAAACAGCTCCTGAAGCTTGCTGACCAACCAGTGCAGATTAATTAGAGGGTGTCAGGTTCAGAATATATGGGAGGGAGGAGGGAAGATTGAGATGGGCACCCCAGCATTGACCTTAGGCATGTATGCATGCCCATGTATACATCTATAAACACAATCATTCACACACAGATGAGAATTCATTAGCTGATGAGAGATTTATACAGAGCTTTCAAATCCTGTTGCGGGGAGTGAGGTGAGGGGTGAGGTGGAGATAGACAACAGCAGACAGGGAACAGGGATGGTGGGGACCACAGATGAACAGAGAAATCAAGTTAGCTAATGGAGTCTCTCATTTCCTCAGCTAAATGGTGCAGTCCATGGCTGCTTGGGCCCAAATGCTTCACAGAACATCTTAGTAGAGGAAGTGTGTTTCAGTGTGTTTGTGTGTGTTTAGGATTCCCCCAAGAGCACCCGGTAGTTACTACTCACTTCCCGACATTCCCAGAACCTTCCACAATATCCTCACCAGCTGGGGGGACCAAGTTTTCAAAACACTTGCCTGTGGGAGCATTGCATGCTAGCTATCATCTATACTCACAGGCTTCGTTCGTGTTTGCACATTTGACATGGACGTATCACATGAACTTGCAGGGGCTACCAGAGTGCAGAGACATTAGCTCATGGGAGTTCTCAGCCAGTGGTGGATCTCAGGTTCTAAGAGAAAGAATTGAAAAGTTATGGCCGCTGCTTCCCATATGTGCGTGGAATCTCAGTCTCCCGCCATGCAGGTAGAGGACTCTGATCCATCTATCGCTGCATCCAAGTGTTAGAGTGAAAAGATGATTCTTGTCCGTTGGCTCAGTCTTCATCTTAACGTACTCACAGGTAGGATTATCAAGCACGTTCAGGCAAGCCCAGAGGCTCTCATTTACATGGCAGAACTCCATCCCAGGGTCCCAGATGCTCCTGGCTAGCAAGATCAGACTGATTCACGCATTTCTTTCTAGCTTCTGATACTTGTTTTTATAGTATTGAAGCAGGGGGTCCCCCTTCAGGCGGCCTCTTTGCATCCTTGCTTTTCTCCAAAGCATCCCTGTCACTGAGTTGACCTGGACCCTCTCTGTCCTCGCTCTAGGGGGCTGCCCGCCTGGTCCTGGTGCGTGGCCATTACGGCCGCTTCTGGACGGCAGGGGGCGCAGGCGTGCGAACTGGCTCTACTTCCCGCGCCCGCGCTTAGTGCGCGCTCGCGCCCCGCCGACCCCGCGCGCAGTTCTCGGGGCGCAGGGCGGGGAGGCATAAAGGGCGCTGCGCTGCGGGGCGGGCTGCGCGCGCGGGAGGCTGACGGGGCAGCGGCACCCGCGAGCCGGCACCGGGCGGGGCCATCGCAGCCGCGCACAACGAGGCCGAGCGGGAGCCCGGACCGCGCGGGACCAGGTGGGTAACGCGCGCGTTCCCTTTGTGTCGGCATCGCCCGAGCGGGCCGGCCGCGCGGGACAGGGCTGTGCGGGGCTGATGACGGTCCCCCAGCCCCTGCTGCCAGGCGGTGACCCGCGGGGTCCAGGGCGGTGATCGAGGGCTCTTGCTCCCGATGTCCGCTCTGGTGGCGCCCGCGTCCCCCTGGCCGCTTGCACTTACGGATTGTGCGCCGCGGGGCAGTCTCCAGCCGCAGGCGCGGGGTACCCTGGGTTGGAGTGGCCCCGGTGGGCGGTCGTCTGCAGGCCTTGGGTGGACTCCCGCCGCGACCTGGTCGTGGGCAGAGTGAGGGCGTGGGGAAGGTCGGCTCAGTCCCGGCCGGCAGCAGTGGCGAGTACCCAGCAGTGCTCAGCTGTGCCTGGCCGCGGGCATCGTCCTCTGCTGGTCTCTGGCTCAGGAGTCTCTGTGTCCCTTGCGCCCCGCCCGCCCTAGGAAGTCCCCCCGCATCCCGCGCTCCGCAGCGCTCCCGGTTTTCTACACCATCTGTGGAGCTCAGAGATTTAATTAATCGCTCCTGCAAGGGGAGGCTTTCTGGCCCTAGGGCGGGAAGAGGCGACTTCTTCACCCTAGGCGGGCCTCTGGTGATCGTTCCTAAAGTTTGCTTGAGCTCTCCTTCGGTCTCTTTTTCAGAGAACGTTTAAGGGGATGCTTATTTTAAACAGTTATCTACACCCTGCGTGGTGGTGCGGGGTCAAAGGCCAGGTAACAAACAGAGCTAGACAGGCCCTGGAAACCCTCTTCCCAGGGTTCCTGTGTCCTAGGGTGGAAAGACAGTCCAGACTTGTTTAGGACGGTTTTAGAAGTGTCTTCCAGGAGTGGTGTCTGAGAGACAGAATAGATCCTTCTCAATGACGCCGGCCAGGGTGAGAGTTTAGACCTGCTAAGAGATCTGTATATATATATATACAACTCCAGAGGGAATGCAAGGTGGTCACGGTGTCCCGAGATGACAGGGCAGAGACAAGGGCCTTTCTAAAGGAGGCACATGGAGTCAGATGACCAGTGCGGCATAGCCAGGGTGGTGGGAAAGGCCCTCCACAAAGGAAAGCACAGTGTGAAGGACCTTTCCTACAAAGTTGCCCCCTTGGCGCTCAAGGAGCCCCAAGACTTGTTTATTATGCCTTCGTCAATGATACCAGAGTTCCGGAATACTTTTTCTAGTTTCTTCCACAGTTTTGCTTATATTGCATCTGAAAGACTGCTCAGGAAGTATGTCTAGAGGGGTTTTTGATTTGCAGGCCAGACTTGCCTCTGTGGAGAAGCAACCCTGGGTAGCCTTGTGAGAGAATAACAGACAGTACACACTTTGCTTCAGAGTGGTTATAGCTGTGTTGAAGAGGGAGGGCCGGAGTGAGACCAGGATCTCTCCCAGGCACATGAGCTGGCTTTATGGAGCCCATTCCCTATGGTGGGATGCTTTGCTCAACTTTGATCCAGAGGGGAGGGGCTTGGTTCTGCCTCAATTTGATAGCTAGGTTTTGTTGATTCCCCTTGGGAGGCCTTGCTCTTTGGGAGGAGTAGATGGGATGGGGGTGGGGTAAGGAGAGATGGGGGAGGGGAAGGAACTCTGGTTGTTATGTAAAATGAATAAAAACTTAAAAGAAAAGAAAGAAAGAAGGAAAGAAAAGGAAAAGGGTGAGGCTTGGAGCTAAAATCTCTTGTGGCCCTTAGAGTCAAATAGCACCTTTTCCCACACACTTATTTCCCTGAACCTCCTGGGAAAATGGGTGCATGTAACTCAGAATAGAAGGGAAATTTTCCAGACCTAACACAATTTGAATTCTGGAGTAAACGTTTCAGTATTGGTGGCCTTTAATCACAGCACTCGGGTGGCAGAGGCAGAGGCAGAGGCAGAGGCAGAGGCAGAGGCAGAGGCAGAGGCAGAGGCAGAGGCAGAGGCAGAGGCAGAGGCAGAGGCAGAGGCAGAGGCAGGCAGATCTCTGAGAGTTCTGGTCTACAGAGTGAGTTTCAGGACAGGCTCCAAAACAATACAGAGAAGCCCTGTTTCAAAAACCAAAAAAAAAAAAAAAAAAAAAAAAGAAGAAGAAGAAGAAAGTTTCCATAGCTTCCATATGAACACTCCTATTTGGTTTTCACTTGTGAGTTTTCATAAGCTCTCTAGCCTAGGCTGGTCCCAAGCAGCTGAGGATGACCGGATCTTCTCCAGTTTGTATGGAATGGACCAATATACTCAGTTTATGTAGTACTGAGGTTCGAACCCAAGGTCTTGTGAATGTGAATGCTAGGAAAATACTCTGACAACCCCTGGAGTCCGTGTTTCTACTTGCAGTTCTCATGTTGATACCCCCCCCATCCCCCATCAATGGGAAATACTGCTGAAGGATAAACTCAGACACATGGAGCAGCAGTCCACAGGCCACAAACCAATGGAAACTCTGGAAGGTCATGTGCATGTATTTTACAAGCACCATTCAAGACTGTTTGCAAGTTTGCAATGCCTGTTTCCATTCTGTTCCTAGATGACGTGGCTTCTCCTGGGGCCTTATTGTGGCTTGGAACTTGGAAAAGAAGTCATGCACTGTGTTATAGAAACTGCCATGTTCAGGGCTAATGTGCCGTCTGCTCGCTCCCAGTGGTAGGGCCCCATGCCAGGAGCCACGTTGCCTGACTGAGAAGGCTGTTTTTTCCACTGTGGTTCCTCACTTGGCCTTGCTACCTCCTTTTGTTCAAATATCTCCTCTTGAAGGCCTCTTTCTATGGTGGCAGAGAGACTGGCAGAAACCTATCCTGAGCCACTGAGAGTTACAGATAGAGATGGGTCCTCAGTCTTCTTGTGTGACCATGTTGGTACCGTGGCTGGAGAGGAGCAGTCAGGTGCCCTGGCTACATGGAGCTGTGGTAGATCTGGCCTGGAATTAGCTCTTCTGAGAGTCTATGGTCCTTTCCCTCTTCTCTTATTGGATTAGGACAGGGATGTGTTTGCTCTCCTGGGAGCCATGATCTTCAGCTATTTGGGAGGATGCTCATTTGACCCAGTAGTACATCTAACTCCCTGGGATGTTTCCAAATTGAGACTGATTTAGAGGCTTTGTGGGGTGAATTCTTATTAGGAAGAATTCTGCTGGGTCACATTTCTGCTGGGTTTTTGTGGAAGGTGCCCTTCCTTCCTTCTAAGTTTAGAGATTTATTTGAGGCTAGCTTCTTTTGTTTCCCAATTGCAGATACACATGGCTACTTTTTCTTAATTAGCTGGAGACATTAATTGAAGCCACTGTTCACATATCTACAGGGCATTTGTTCCCTACAGTGTTCCCACCCAGCTGTCCTTTACAAGTGCCTGCTTGCCTGGTTCACCCCAGTTCCCAAAGGATAGCCATAAAGTGTTGGCCCAAGTGTTCTCCTAGGTCCAGTAGCAAAGCTGAGTTTCTTCAGTAGTATTTTCTAGAAGAATCGATACTACAGAGTGACCTACAGATGCAACCATTTGTGTAGACTTTTACAAGGAAAAGGTTTATTTTTCACTCTCTGAAGGGTGGCCCTTCTCCAATTAATCTAGTGAAGCTAAAAGGACCTCCTAGCTATTGAGCAGAACTGTTTGCTCTCAAGCAGTAGTCCTCAACCTGTGGGTCATGACCCCTTTGGGGGTGGAATGACTGTTTTACAGGGGTCAAATATCTGATACCCTGCATATCAGATACTTATATTACAATTCATAACAGTAGCGAAATTACATTTATGAAGTGGTAATGAAATAGTTTTACGGTTGGGGGGTCAACACAGCATGAGGAGCTGTATCAAAGGGTCGAAACATGAAGGAGGTTGAAAACCACTGCCCTAGAGTGTGAGTTTATAAACTGGATACAGCATTCTTGGGAAGAGTGGGTTCCCTGCTGACACCAAGTCTTGTGTTTGATTGTGCACTCTATGTCTGATGCTGGGAGGAGAGGAGACAGGAGTAGTGTTCATTAAATCTTGGTCATGTGCAGACATTCACCATCATATGGACTATAGATGCAGCTCTCACAGCCATAGGACAGGTTCATGGTTTACTCCTACCTGATGAGGGCAGGCATAGTTCAAGGTCTCATCGGATACGTGTGGAAGTGGGGGCATTGATCACAGAGGGATATAGAAAATGAAGTGTAGAGAGCTGGAAGCAAAGACCTTAGCAGGTTGACTGTGAGGTGGGGTCTACAGTGTTGGAGATGGGCAGAGCATAGTGGGCCCTATGGGAGGAGACTGCTCAGCTACAGTTTAGAGCCTGCTTGCTTGCAGGAACCAGGAGGTGGTTAGCTGGGGAGATTGGAGGGCCAATACAAAAATCAGGACCTGAAATAGCAATAAATGCCTTGAGGTGGGTAGGCACTGAGAACAGAGTGGCTAAGAATACCTGGTGGACATCCTTGTTAGGGGGATATGACAGTGACTGCTCTCCAAACCAGGCTTCTTGTTTGTAACACATTCACTTCTGGTATTTTCTGGAAGGTCCCTCAATATTTTTTCTTTGACATTTGTCCTGGGGGCCTTTTTCCTTAGGATTCTTTCATTTAGTCCTGCCCAGCTGGCTTATGATAGAGGTCAGAGTTCAGAGCAGGTTAGTGAAAGCAATACAATGGTGTGGTTGTCACAGTCAAGAGACAGTGAGTGGCCTGGGAAGGCTTCCACAGGCTGCAGCAGCTGCCAAGGGTGTTAAGAATTTCCCAGCAGGCCTAATGTGGGAGTTTAAGTTAGTATGGGCTTTGGGATCATCTTGGGCTTCCCAGCGTTTCAGCAGCGGCCGGTGTATTAGTTGTTTTCTGTCTCTGTGTTCAAATACCATGGCTAAGGCAACTTAAGGAAGAGACTCAGTTTTAGCTTATGGTTCCAGAGGGACGAGAGTCCATGATGCATGGCAGCAAGCTACAGGCATGATGGCCAGAGGAGGAAGCTAAGAGCTCACATTCTCCACTGGCAAGCAGAAAACAAAGTGTTGTGAAGCTTTAAGCTACCAAAGCCCCTTCTAGTGATGATGACAACATACTTCCTCCTAAATGGCCCCCAGACAGCCCCAGGGACTAGGGAGCAACTGCTCAAATTCCTGAGCCTGTGCAGGGCAGTCTCATTCCAACTACCGCAGGATGGCAATTAGAAAAGTTCTCAGAGTCTGATGCGAATGGGCCTGTCCAGCTCCGCTGGCCTGTTGATATCTGACTAAGGACTGTGAGCATTTCATACAGTGTTGTGTTTCTGGGAGAACGTGTCATGCTTTCAAAGAAGCACTTTTCACACAATCTCTGGATCAAGGCATGCTTGGTTTTGGGGTGGTAGCACAAGAAGAGGGGTGTGTCGTTGAGGAAGGAACTGTGTGGTAGATACATCAAACTAGGATGTCAGACAGCCCATCTTAGATTTCGGATCTGTGGCCTGACCAGTGGCCTGGAGGCTCACAAATTTTGTTTACCACCCCCCTTACCCCTCCCCTATGATGGCCTCCCTGCAGCTTCTTGTAAAGGTGATTTCCTTTCTGGCACCAAACACTGAATTTTTGTATCATTCCCTGGGCCCCGTAACACCCTCCCCAGAGAATCTGCCTGCCATCATACCCTGCAGGAAGCCAGCCTGCTGTCATGAGCTGCCACAATCCCTGAGTCCTCACATGACTGTGGGAGGAGGAGTTTCCCTTCACAGAAACATTAAGAGCTTGGCATCATTAGCCCCACCCCCACGTTGTTTCCACTCTTAAAGACAGGAGCATGCAAAGCCAGCATCACTACAGGCATCACTGGGCTTTCCTGAGAACAATCACCCCCCAACCCCCACCCCCTACCCCTGGTCACTCAGCATTCTATCCATTTCTGGTTACCTCCTATTCAGACGCCTCCAGCAATACCATGGCCTGTGCAGAGCCCTTACAGGTTAAACAGCCTGTAATTCCAGGGCTGACCTCTCAGGAGTTGCCAACTTGGACTTTTTTTGATGCTCTCTTTGTCAAGACAAGACTTGAAATGATCTTCCCACAGATACCACCTTTTTCCTTATCCTGACACTGGCATTTTGCAGAGAAGGAAATGGAGGAGAAAGAGGCAGGACTTCAGAGCTAAGGCTCAGGTGTAGGCCCAGGACACTGTAGGCCTTGGCTCCCCTAGGCTTAGGTCCTCCTAGGCTTGCATTGCTGGAGGTGCAGCCCCCACCCTCCCTCCTCCTGTAAGGCACCATTAGGTACTTGATAACAACTTTCCCTCGGAACCCACAGTTGCATTTATCTAATCCATTTTAGTGATCTGTGTAACCTACTTCCTCTCTTAACCATCAGCTGTACAAAGGTAGGAACTTACTCATTTGGGAACAACCCTCCCCCCAAGGTGCATTGCACTCTTCTTTCTGCTCTCCCTGAATGAACTGCTATGAAATGATTGACATTATCCCAGAGCATCTAGCTATATGGGGACGGGTCGTAAGTGAAAACAAGGATAGCTTAACTGTCACTCTCCAGTGTGACCACAGCACATCCCACGCTAATGGCCCTTTGTTTGGAAGGCTGGGGTGAAGCCAAATTCACTTCAGAGCAGGGCCAGTCAAGCTGGGGCACTGCCCCTGGAGTAAGAGGGGTACAGTCCTCCCAGAATGCAAAGTGGTGGAAGTATTGGGGTTCTGGGTTTGGTACGCAGAGTTTGTAGATAACTCTGTTCTGACAGTGGCAAGGGTCTGATCGACTAATGGTGTGTCTGCAGCCAGAGGCTGCATGTGGTGCAGATGAGGCAGGAGGGTGTGATAGTCTTCCCGAGGCATCATCAGGGTACCAGCAGGAGCCATAGAATGAGACTGACACTTTAGGCTGTTGTGGGCAGCCTTGCATGAGGGGAGGCAGAAAGGGCTCAGTGGCCCTGCCTTGGGTGTGATGGTGGTGTGAACAGGATAGGTGTGAATGCAGGTGCTCTCTGGTACAGCAGCAGGTTTGCATTTGAAGGAGCTGAAGAGATGGACTGACACGTGAGCCCCAGGAGCAGCAGGGCAGGGGAGTTGCTCACCTTTACATAGAAAGTCCCCAAAGCAGTGGGCAGAACTGTTCGCAGATGTGCTCGCCAGCCAGCACAGAAGGAAGGCTTGTGTTCTTCCTTCCGGAGGGAGAGAGCTGCTACTGCAGATACGCTCTGCTTTAGGGAAGGAGAGTTTCTGGCCCCTGAGGGTTCCAGCCATTGTGCTTGTGCACTTACAGGCATGAGCAGGTGTGTCCAGGGACTGTACATTGTGAGTGTGCCAGACGATCAGAAACAGATTCACTTTTCCTGACCATCCCCCACGGCTCTGGGTAGCTTAAGCCTGGGGTATGTCACACGCTAAGGTTCAGCAAAGCAAGAACTTCCAGATAACTATGGGGTTTGCAAGCCCAGGTTGGAGAATTTGTTGGCTAAAAAGTATCTGTTTCTTCATGACCACAGGGCCATGCCAGGGTTAGACACTCAAAAGTCCTCAGGTGGGACTCAGAGCTGACTGGATGTGTGGGGAGACCATAATTCCTTCTTTTCTGGTTAGAGATGTAATTGCCGTAGGTCAGATGCTTGAGGCCCAAGAATCTGCCTTTTCAGCATGTTTCTACAACTTCTGTCCTTGCTCTGGGCTCTCCCCAAGTTCCCTGCCCTGAGGTCCAGCACATCAGTGCTTAGAGAGGAGAGAGGGATTCCCTGCTATCCTAGGATAAGAGCTGTTTACATAGTTTACACAGAGTGAGATGGGGGCCAACCACAAGTGATAAGCTCCAATCCAGGCCAAGTTGTCACTCTGGTCCCGTGATCATCTTTTTCTCAGCCTCTGTATCATCTAGCTGTCCCCGTAAGGACCAGTCACACAGGATGAAGGCCAACCCTACTTGATGGCATTTTAATCTGCAAAGACTAACATGGGCATATTTACTAGTGCCCTGTAGCATGTATTTGTATATGCATATGTGCATGTGTGTGCTTATGCATATGTGTGTGTGCATGTGGATGTTTATGGATATGTGTGTCTATGCATGTGTGTGTTGATGTGTGTGTATGTGTGGCATGTATGTCTTCATAGATATGTGTGTATGCATGCATGTATGGTGTGTGTGTGCGGTGTTTTGATGGATGTGTGTGCTGATGGATATGTGTGTGTGTGTGTATGCATGTATGTGTGTAGTTGATGGATATGTGTGCCTGTGTGTAGTATGTGTGCAGTATCTGGTATGTGTGCTGGCTAGTTGTAGCTGTCATTTTGACACAGCCTAGAAGGAATCCCTTGGACAGAGTCTCAGTGGAGGATTTACCTAGGTCCAACTGGCCTTTGGGCATGACTGTGGAGACTGTTAATTGGGATGGGAAGGATAGTATGTACACATGCATGTGCACACGTGCACACACATACACACACACACAAACACACATACCTAAGTAACTGAGTGTTTGTATGTATTCATATATGCCACTGTATATTTTGGTAGCAGCATAATAACTGGTAAGGACTTGAACCCACAGGTGTCTCTTTACTCATCAAGAGGCATTGGGGGTCAGTGATTGGAAGCTGATGTAACTGCTTGCACTTTCCAAAGAGCCAGGCTCTCCTCTTTGCATCCCCATCCTTAGTCTTCAGGACACTGGCTTTTACTTGCACACTGGTCTTAGATGGCCTCGCCTTAGCCATGAGTTGGTGTCTCTATTTCTAGTAGTCATGTGTGTGCCCATGGCACCTGCCCCCTTCCATTAGGAAAGGCCTTTTGAACCCATTACAGTTGACTGTGGTCTGTTGTCGGGCTGGAGCTGTGTAAGCACAGAGAAGTGAGATCCTACAAGCATAGAGGAGCTCCAGAGATGGGGTGAGACAGAGTTCATGGTCACAGCCAAGGACTGTACTTGGCCATGCTGGACTTCAATAACCAGCTTTCCCTGTTATTCCTAGAAAAGCAGGGGTCCATATGGGGCAAGGTCCAGGTGCTTGTTTGTACAGCTTCTGTGCTCTTGGTGTGTTGGGGCCCCCCATGTCTTTGTCCGCAGGCCCAGTGTGGTTGTAGAGTGTTTGTGTTATCAGCTGCATGAGGCTCTCTCCAGTAGGCATTTAGTTGATCCTGCATCTTTTCCCGCCAAAGCCATGCAAGTCCCCGTGTAGTCATTGTATTAGTTTATGTTGTTAGCACTTATTTATCTACGTGTCAGACAGTACTTGGTTCTGGGGATTTGAAGGCTGAGGACTCTATAGGGAGGGTAAGGACTTAGAGAGAAGTGGGGATGAGGGATTGGCAAGGCCTTGCTATACAGGTAGGCTATTATGTCCCGTGGTCTGCAAAACATGAATGCATTCCTACGTGATTGGCATTTCCTGCATTCCCTGTCCCCTAGAGAAATCTGTAACCCACAGAAGCCCTTCTCTCCAGCGCCACAGCCTGTCCCTCACTGATGGCTGTAGGGTGGCTGACCCTGCAGGTTTGTGGATTTCCACAGGCTGAGTAAAGACTGGCCCCACCCTCAGCTAGGCTGCTGGGAACATGTCCTGAAGGTCTCTCCTGCTTCTCAGGCAGTTCTGCAATTCCTGCAGGCCAATTGGCTGCAGCAAGTGGCTCTTATCTCTTAATGCTTTAATACTCGCTGGCTTCATTCCTCTTTGGCTCTCAGCTCTGCTTCCTTGACAGTGACCTTGTTTTCTCTGTGTCCTGGATTCAGGCTACAGGCCCAGCTCCAGCTAGGAGCAGCAGCTCAGCCGGGTCCCTTAATGACAGATGTAGGCTGTGAGTGCGTTCTGCCTGTCTGGCAGATAGGGGCTGTGTCTCTAGATGGCAGGACCTCCCTTGCATGGCTGGCAGCCATAAACACAGGCAGATGGAGGAGATGCCCCCCCCCCCCTGGAGCCTGTGTGTTGTGGGGCTTGGCAGCTGGCGACTCCGGCTTGTCCTATTTGAGCTGTGTGGAACGTGGGTGAGCAGTGTAAAAACACAGTGTGGGGCACCCTTAGGAATTTTTCTATGAATCACATGTTGAGATGACTATATTTTGGCTGCATTGGGTTAAATAAAACATGTTACTAATTGAACCAGGGAGATGGCTCAGTGGTTAAAGCACTTGCCACACAGGCAGGAGCACCGGAGATGGAATCTCTAGGTCTGGTTTAAATACCAGTTGGGTGTAGCCCTCTGTCTGTGATTCCAGCCTTGAAAGGCAAATGCATGCTTTCCAGAGCTGGCAAGCTAGCCTGAGTTTGATTGAGAGACCCTGCCTTGAAGAGGAAAGTGGATGAGTGACTAAGGGAAATGCCAGGCATCAAACATCGGATACTGTCATACATGTGACGTGCCTTCATATACACATCCGCCCACATGCACTTACATACATGTGCACATCTCTATATGTAAACTTACATATAGGTGTGTACACAGCACAGATGCAGAAAAAAATACGGTTCCTAAAGTCAGTTGGGACAATATTCCACTCTTCCTCCGTCTTCTCCTCCACTTCCTGCTCTTCCTTTTCTCTTTCTTCCTCCTACCAGAAAATACAAATTCCATGCGCAGCTCCCTCCCAACCCCCCAACCCCCCAGCCCTCTCCAACCCCCCAACCACCCTCCTCCCCCCCCCCCGCTACTGTTGTACTGCTGTGGAAGGTCTGAGATAAGCAAACTCTCAAAGCTAATGACTTTCTAACCAGGCCTGTTCCTCTGGAGAAATTGTTTTCCTAGGAATGGTCCAGCCACATGTTGTGCCCCGGTGCTATGCCTTCACTGATATAGGTGTATTGAGTCTAGTTAACACTGGATTCCCATCCAGCTTGGCCCATTTGTACGCACTTGTAGCCCCTAACATCAGGATTCAGCTACTGAATGGATTCAGTTCAGAATCAATTTCTATTCTAGAGTTCTAGCTGTCATCTACTCATCTATCTATCTATCTATCTATCTATCTATCTATCTATCTATCTATCTATCTATCCCTATCATCTATATCTACCTATCTATTATCTATCTATCTATCCCTATCACCTATCATCTATAATCTATCATCTGTCTTTATCATCCATCAATCTATTCATCTATCTATCATCTTGTGGAGAACATAGCCTTTTCCTTAACAAAACTCAAACTTTGGAATATCCCTGATTGTCCCTCCCCTCTGCCTCAGGTTAGTTACCAGGTGTCACAGTTTTTTTTTCTCCTCTTTCTCACCAGCCCCTGGCACAGCTGCTTTAGACTTCTTATTCTGGCCTCCTGGAGTCAAAGCAAGTAGTAGCCATTGAGCGTCCAGTGCAGTTGGTGGGAGGAGGCCCACTCCCCATGCTTGACTCCTGTGTATATACTTAGGCATGTCCTGAAGACCAAGCCGTTATCCCAGCCCGCTGCTCTGTCACTCAGATTCCATTGTCCTTCTGTGGCCTCCGTGCTGCTAGCCGCCTTTCTGAGGAGATGTTTCTTGTGCATTTCTGTGTGCAATTTCATAGCTGCCCCATGGTTTTTCTGCCTCTCTGAAGCTTGTGATTATGCCTGGCATGTGCACTGTGCACTGGGCCTCCTGGCAGACCCCTTCCTCTCCCAGGCCTCAGTCTTTTCTCATTTTGCATCTGGCTCTGACGTGAAAATCCTGGCTCTCCCACTTCCTGTCCTATCCAGTGGCCCTGTGTTTCCAGTAGGAGTCCAGCCTCTTGGCTTCCCCAGGTGGCTCTGGCATGGGAGGAACAATGGGGAGAAAGTCACCATCCCTCTGTTCCCTAGAATGGCAGAGAGTTTTGCCAAATGGGATATTTTCAAAACCTGAAATGAAACATTATTAGTTCTGAAGTATGAAGAGACAGACCTGGGATTCATGTCAACACATACGTCTTATTGTGTCAATAAGACTGAGCTGCCTGAAGCCCATGTACAGTGAAATAGGTTACATGAACCCTGAAATGAGGTGGGGTGGGGATGGGGTGGAGGGGGCGTCTGGCACATCCCTGCTGTAAACACTGTTTTGTTCTGTCTTCCCAGACAGAAGCAGTGGGGAGCAGCTCAGATTCTTGGGTGACAGAGCAGCCAGTGGGCTCCAGGGACAGAAGCATGCATGTGTCAGACACATTTAAACATTTCTACCCGTATGGCCTGTAAAACAAACTTCAGTGTGCTGAACTTTTACCTGAACTCTATGTTGAGCCTAGACTGTCATCCTAGTACATAGGAAACTGAAATGGGAGAATAACAGGGAGTCCAGACCAGCTCCAGAGTGAGTTCTAGGCCAGCCTGGACTGTATTGCGTGGCCCCATCTCAGAAACCAAAAAGAAAGGACAGGTTGGAGGAAATGGAAGAGAATCCATTAAGATCATACATGAAAAGCTGAGGGTATAGCTCAGGGTGCTTGCCTATGCAGTAAATCCTTGGCTCAGTCCCTGGCTACGCACACAACTGTAATCTCAGCACTCTGGATGTGGACAGAGGAGGATAAAGAATTCAATACCATCCTCAGCTACACAGTGGGTTCTGGGCAGCCTGAGGTATATGAGACACTGTATAAAATAATAAAAGTCTTGCTTGAAGGTATTGTTGGTGATTTTCAAAGCCACACACAGGTATAAACCAACTCCTACTGAGCAAATAGGAAAAGTCACTTAAGGTTCTCACAGTGCTGGTGTATATTGATTTAATCATATTTGAATCTTTCTTTGTGTTGATTGCAGTCTACTTTCTACACAGTTCTGTTTATGTAGGGACAGGGTATGGCTTCAGTGTAACTGTTGGGCAGCCTTAATAAAGACCTTAGGAGATAAGATGAAGCTTTTCTTGGTAAATATGAAATCATTAGTGGTTAATTTTTTTTTTAAAGGAATTTGTCATACAATGTTGACTCAGTCAGAAAAATAAATCTCTTTCCTGAGCTTGGGAAGGGGCTAGATTCAGGACAAATATATTATCTTTGCAAACTAGCCAGCCCCAGAAAACAATGCTAAATGTAGAGAGAAATTAATGATTTATTCACAAATGCTTAATGTTTTCATTTTCTTTTTAAAAAAAATATCATAGTCCCAAATGGAAAACATCTAAATATGGTTAAATAAACACCGTTTACTAATTAGATAAAGTTTTTGGAGATTGTGGCCCTGGGAAAATGTTTAGATTATTAAGTGAAAATAATTGTGAGACAGAATTTTGTGTAAAATACGAGATTTTTTTTTTTATCAACATGGGTAATATGCTAAGGGAAAGTCTCATAACTCATACCAAACATGAGGTTTTTTGGTTTTTTTTTTTTTTTTTGTTGTTGTTGTTTTGTTTTGGTTTTGGTTTTGTTTTGTTCTTGACTTATTTTGGTTTTGTAGTTGGTTTTCTATATCCTCACTTGGCTTTAGCCAACCATGGACTGAAAACAGGCAGGGTAGGATGTTTTCCGGTCTTGATTTTGCTATGGACACTATTATAGAAGCACATATCATATTAGGCAGCATATGCAAAACAGAGAGAGAGTTATATGGGAAAAATAGCAGTGAATTATATGGGAACTTGGGCGTGGGCTCTGTCATCAGTGACAGGGACACAGACACAGCCCTTGCTCTCTCTCTATGCAGGACCCTGGAGAAGTAAGTTCTCTTCCCCCATTTAAGCAAAACCAGGATTCCAGTCTTCAGAGATTAAGGAAAAGGATTCCGAGGAAACCAGGATGAAGCAGGATTGGGGATTTACCAAATGACATTTTAAAGTAGCCCTCGAGCCCAGGAGTTTTTAGAAAGACAGACTATCTGAATAGTAAATGCATACAGTTTTCTTTGCAGTGGGCACATATAGGATTCTGGTGGTTCTGGTGCTGGCCAGGTTTTTTCTCCACTTGACTGGAGTTAGAGTCTTCTGGGAAGAGGGACATCAGTGGAGGAATTACCTCTATTAGTTTGGTGTGTCAGCAAGTCTGGGGCATGCTCTTGAGTAATGTTTGATGTGGGAGGACCCAGTCTACTATGGATAGCTTCCCCTGGGCAGGTGATCTGGGCTTGTATAAGAAATCAGGCTGAACAAGCCATGGGGAGCAAGCCAGTAAGCAGCTCCCCTCCATGGCCTCTGCAACAGTGCCTTCCCTCAGCTATGGACTCTGAACTGGAAGTACAAGCCAATAAATCCTTTCCTCATCAAGGTGATCATGGCTTATGTCACAGAACAGATAAGCATACTAAGATCACTCTCCAGTTATATCTCTAACAGTTGCTAAGGCCCCTTCTCTCCCTTTGCTCAGAAGGGCCACTGACAGGAAGGGAAGATGTTCATGGAAATTCATTTGGAAAGGAGCCATGAGGTAGAGTAATGGACTTCATTTAGATTTGTGACAAAGAGTGGGCTCTAGGAACTCAAGGTTGACATTGCTTGGGCCCTATGTAAGCACAATTTGCTTATTGTCCCTGAAGGGTATCCTAGGCAAATTAAGTTGTCTCTGTGGGCTACTTGGGCGTTTTGGGTGTTTCTGTTATTTTCTGATGCCATCAGCAGGACAGACCAGCTGGAGGTCTTTCTCACTCTTTCCCTGTCATCCATCCTGCCATTCTCCCCAGCCTCAGCTATACAGAGACTGACATTTTACATAAGGACTGGAACATCTGTAGATTTTGGTGTCTGTGGGAAGCAGAAGTTGGGGCCACCACTGGCTTGATCCTAAGTGATGACTGTATTTCATTTCATAGTGAACTATATTATTTCACTTTAAAATGTTAAACAAATTGTAAATTACACTTTAGTTTGTATGTATGTGTGTGTGTGCATATGTGTGTATGTGTATGTGTGTGTCTGTGCATTTGTGTATGTGTGTGTGTGATGTGAGTGTATGTGTGTGTGGTGTGTGTGTGGGTGTCTGTGTGTGTGTGTGGTGTGTGTCTCTCTCTCTCTCTCTCTCTCTCTCTCTCTGTGTGTGTGTGTGTGTGTGTGTGTGTGTGTGTGTGTGTGTATACAGTGATGCCACAGCACTCCTGTGGAGGTCAGAGGATTTAAAGGAAGTTCACTCCTTCTTCTACTATGTGATATCTGGGGACTGAACTCAGGTCATCCATCTTGGTGCAGACACCTTTGCCCTCCACCAAAAATACCTTTTAAATGTAATTTAAGGCTCACCCCCACATACATATGATATTATTTCACACAGAACAAACATTTCAGCCAATGAGCCAGAGGTCTAAGATAGGCGTTTTGCTGTGTTGGCTTAGAGAAAGGTGAGTAATAAACCAGGAAGGAAGGAACCCCGTTATTAAACTAAACAGCAACGCAAACACCAGCCCTGTTTCAGAAGGGCTGTTGGTTGGCGCCTGGTAAGTCGGGCCCTGCAGAACTGCCTGTGATGGTGAACCTCAGAAGGGGGGCAGTAGCCTGCAAAGTCATCATGCATGTCTGACCCCTCCCAGTGTGGCAGCTGTGGTCAGGGATGGTGCAAGATGAGACAAGATGAGGTCAGAGGAGATGGATCTTGCCCAGGCCCTCCGTCCCAGAGGGACTTATGCAGAGACCTTTGACTCCTAAATTGTCCCACTTTGTTCATTTATGAGGTGAGAATAGTACCAAGTTTGCTTTATTCATGCTGAAGACATCATGTCTCTGAAAATGTGAAGATGAACACTAAAGGACAATCCCAAAGCTGAATCGAAGATTGCCTCTTGGTGGGAAAGTGTAAGAACACATCATCCATAGCTGTAGAGAGAGCTTGGGCCTGGAGTTGTAACTCAGTAGTAGAGTAGTTGACAAAAGTCTATAGGCCTGGGCCCCAAGCCCAGCACTGTGTAAAAAGAGCAACCAAATAGTAGACATAAGGAGCTGCTAATTATTGCATTTAGTTTTCAGCCAAATATAGAAACACCTAATGAATAATACCCCATTCTCTCATTTTTTTTCTATTTGGAGCATTGTTTTTTTTTTTTTTTTTAAGGACTGCAGTAACATTCATAGACCATGAATGGTGTATGTGTGTGTGTGTGCGCTCTTTCTCTCTCTCTCTCTCTCTCTCTCTCTCTCTCTCTCTCTCTCTCTCTCTCTCTCTCTGTCTCTCTCTCTTTCACATTTATATTCATACACGGATTCCTTCTCACAATGCCTAGGGTAGCCAGGCCTAGGTCTTTCCTGGGTATCCTTTGGCTATTGGTTTGGGTTTTGAAGCAGGAACACAAAATTTGGTATGATATCTATGTTTTTTTTTAATTGGATTGTTTTTATATTTATGTGTAGCTTATGGCTTAGGATGTTTCATGGGAGCCATGGAGTTCAGAAGGGAGGTTATGGATCAACCAGATTGAGTTGATTGATGGTTTTGTTCAGATCATCTTCATCTGTTTTGCTTTTCTTTCTCTGCCTGCTGAGCTTGTCCATTCCTTGTGGATGGTGTTAAATCTCTATTTAATGGCTGCTTCTCCTGTGTTGTTTTTATAAGCTTTGCCCTATGTGTTTTAGCACTCTGTTGTTGAGTATGTACATGTTCTTATGTCTTCTGGTAGAATTTGCCTCTTTATGTTTTGCAGCCTGGTAGTTCTTGTCTTAAACTCTTGTCACTCAGTTTTCTTCTGATTAAGCTTTATTAGTATGGTGTCTTTTCCTCCAGCTCTTTACTTTTATTCTGCTTCTGCAGCTTTTTCAGTGAGTTTCTTATAAATAATTCAGTATTTTTCTTTTTCATGTTTATACCCATATTTCCATACATTTTTATTAATTTGAGAATTTTATAAATATATACAATGTATTTTGATAATGTTCATTTCTTCCATTCTTCCCCTGAACTTTTCCTGGGTGTACTCATGCCCTTTATCCCCTCCTAACTTTGTGCCCTCTATTTTTTTTTTTAATAACCCACTGAGTCTAATTTGTGTGATGCCCATTTACTCCTGTGTGTGGGACCATCCATAGGAGAATAACAGACATATCAGGGGCCACACTCTTAAAGAAAACAACTTCCTGTTCCTCAGAAGCTGTCACTGTCATTATCTCCTCAGCTAGGGAGACAGCTAGGATGCTCCTAAGTTACTGGCAGTTTCTTTCCTGCCAGTTCCCACCACCCTTCTCAGCCCTACATAAGCACACAGAGACTTATATTAATTATAAAACTGTTGGCTGGTGGCTAGGGCTTCTTATTGACTAGCTCTGTCTTAATCATTAACCCCTAAGTACTAATCTATGTATTTCTGCATGACCTTATCTTACCAGAGAATACCTGGTGTATCCTATCTTCCCAGTTGGCTACATGGTGTCCCTCCTTCATGTACTGTCTGCCTACCTTTCCCAGAATTCTCCTAGTCTCCTAGTCCCGCCTATACTTCCTGCCTGGCCAATTACTGTTTTATTCATCAACCAATAAGAGAATCATATACACAGAAGACCATCCCCCATCACTCCTCAGCTCATCAACCCCTTCCTTCATCCTCCATCATCCTCCAAGCTGTAATGTTGACTGGCTTTGTATTATGTAGGCAATCACAGCTGCCTTGAGTTTCTGATAACAGTGGTTCTATCGTGCCCAGTAGACCTTGTTTTACCCTAAGCCTCCCTAACCTCTGGTTCTTAAAACCCTTTTTGATCTCTCTTCATTGCCCTGAGCCTGACAGCCTGAGGGGCTGTGACATAAGAACCACAGGGACACTTACTCTCTTCACTTTGACACCTTTGACACGTGGTGATTTCTGTATGAACAGCCACCCACTTCACAAAGGAACTTCTTGGATGAGATCTGATACCCTCACCTTTTAGCTGATATTATAATTATTATTTTAGATCATTCATGTTTAAAGTGATTTTTGTTACGGTTGCCTGGCAGCCGTACTTCCTTATGGATGGCTATTTTCAATTTGTTGTCTAGTTGTCTATTTTCCTTTTTTTTTTTTTTTTTTTTCTGACTTAAATATGGATGGGATTGCCAGGCTACCACTATTAGCCCATCATTATACTTAAAAATAAATAAATAAAAAAATCAGTGATCTCCCTGTAGTTTAAGCCTGTATTTCTAAACATAATGCCATTTCCAAAAGCATTATGCCACCAGATTGTGTAATAACTGGCCCTTGCGACAGAGCATCCCTCCTCCTGACTTCTGCCCCTGTGATAGGTTGTAGCTGTGACTCTGACTTTACTTCTCTTTGCAGGACTTATAATGTGGGTTTGTCCTGGAACCTGTTTTCTGATTGTTGTAAGAAGTCTCTCTGTTTCCAGCCTTGCCTTGCTTTTTCCTGTGATGGTGGGAGGTGTGACCCTTTAGGTTTCCAAACACTGAATCTTTGCTTTCTACCTTGATTATGTCATCCCCTCCTCACCAGTGTCCTGCAGTCCCTGATGATAGAGAAGACTCATGTCACACATGTCTCAGAGAGCTATAGTGGGAGGTTGGGCTGTTTTGGGGGTTTTGAGAATTGACTTCTGGACCTGCATGCAACCTTAAAGATGCCCCTACCCTACTCTTCTGGCTTTTAGCCTAACATTGTTTTTTGCAGAATAGCTCTGGGCATGTTTACATTGGTGAGATGTTTAAAAGGCTTTATTGACCCACCACTTTTTGCTCTTTTGAGCGGGCAATTATTATCTGCATTTACTTTTTTTCAGGGGTAGTTTTATCTTCTGTCATATGTGGGATTAGCTATAACTGATTTAGACACATAGATACAGCCTTAGAGAAATGTAATGTATGGCTTTGATGGACTTGCCCAACAATTATACCATTTCAATTTTAGCTTTTAAACAAGAACTACAAAAGGAACCAGACTTAAAAGGTTAGATTCTATTTGTATCCACTTTACAGAAGACACAAGATCATTGCTGTATACCAGAAATCACTGACTTACTGTGTAAGAGATCTGAGTGTTATTATTTTAGATAAAATTTAATTTATTTATTGAATATGCATGTATTCCTGTTGCCTGTACCCCTCTACTGGCCCAGATGTCATGTTTTTAGGTAATTAGATGATGGTGTAGCTATATGATCCTGTGAGATAAGTAACCACACCGACTTGTAAATTCTAAATGCTCAGTCTTATGTTTTATGAATAACATGAATATAATACATTAAAAACACACATGCCAGACAGTAAAAAAAATCACATGAAAAAAGGCACTTTCCTCTCCTGCCCAGGCCTTCAGTGTTCAAATACAGAACATCTACACTGGCATGGGAATTTTTGTCCCCATCTTTTCCAGCACACACATGTTTTGGATAGAAAAATACTTCATCTTGCTCTATGTAGAAATTTCCTCTTGCTCAGCAAACGGAAACCCACCTCATCCTTCTTAAAGACAAGTTGCCCAGGGAACTGCTTTCTGAGATCTTTAAAGTCACAGAGTGTTTTATTGTCATACGGCTCTAAATAAATCAGTTTTTTCCCCCTAGTGTAATGTCCCGACAGCAACAAGATTTTTATTTTGTGCCTGCTTCAGCATCCAGTGGGGTAAATCAATTGGTTCTTTGTGAGAATCTTGAAGCTTGAGAATCAGTTTTGTTTTTATGAGCGATTTCTTTGATTTAGGAGTGATGGTTGAATAAACAGAGGCCTTTCTTCTCAGCAAGAGAATTAAAAAAAAATAAACATGGAACCCTCGATTAATTGATATCCAGTGGAGCCAATGAGCATGCTTCCTGGCTGCCTTGAGAAATGATTCAGTTGCTTAATTACCTCAGAGAAGGCAAATGGTAAATAGGTCCCTTCAAGACAACAGGAAAGGGATCACTGTGGAACGCTGGGTAGCTTCCCCATGCACAAGGCTCTCAGTATAGTATGCATACAAACAGAGGGGTGCTTTATTGCAGCCAGACAAGACCCTCATTCATACTGGAGGCCAGAGGCTCACACATGTGGAAACCTTTGCCTGCAGCCGTTGTGAGAACCTCCTTGCCCAGAGCCACACTGGGTTCTGAAATTTTGACTTTCAGGCTTGGAAATGGAAGACCTGGAAAGAAGCATCGAGGTCCTTCGGTTTTTTATGTTGCTTGCCTGTGCAAGGAGTCGCAGGCCTTGCCTCTCAATCTGCTTTGTAGTGATAGCCACAAGCAGGTGAGCAGAGGCTAAATGTAGTATGCTGAACATGCGTGCATGCATGCCTGTGTGTGTGTGTGCATGTGCATTGTGTGTGTGCATGTATAGGTGTGCGTGAGTGCCTGTGTGCATGCATGTGTGGTGTGTGCATGTGTGAGTGCACATGCGTGTGTAGGTGTGTGTGTGTGTGTGTGTGGAGAGAGAGAGAGAGAGAGAGAGAGAGAGAGAGAGAGAGAGAGAGAGAGAGAGAGAGAGAAAGAAAGAAAGCCCTGTTCCTCTGTGGTATCAAGAATGCAAGGGAATTAAGCCCTTCCTGTGGGATTTTAACTCATAGTTTGCAGTATGTTATACGTGGCCTGTGTGATCCTTTCTCCGACAAAACAAAAATGAGAAGCAGGTGAAGTTTACTGTGCCAAATACTGTTAACCTCTGCAAATCTAAGGTCTTACAGGCAGAGAAGCAAATGCAGGGTAAATTCCCTTGTGGACTGAATTGATCACTGACACCTGCTCTTTTGCTCTGGTGTCCTCTAGAAGAACTGTATGTCTTTAGTCCTGCTCACGGATGTCGTCTTACTATGCACGTGCTCTGCATGTTGCCTTTCTTGTTTCCAGGTGTGCCTTAGACATCTTTCCAGGCCAGCATGTGAAGGGCCAGCCTTCCTGTTACCGATTGAGTTTGCTGTCCTCAGTTTACTCTTCTAGTGTTCAGAGGTGTCACCATCGTGCTTGCTGGTCCTGTGTGAGGGCTCTCTGGTGTGGTCCTGTCCCCAGACTCCATGAAGGACACTGGGCATCGCTTTGGCCACAGCGATTGCTCCTGGTACCCTGCGCTGTGTGTCTCTGTGAGTTGTAGTTAGAGTGGTGGAGGCACATCTGCACACTTCTGATGTCCTTTCCTCTAGTGCCCATGCCTGGGTGAGCTCTTGGCAGACTCCCGACTACAGCATGGACACAAAAGAATTCTTCTGTGTGGCCCAGAGCAGCCCGTAGACCCCATGCTTGCCACCTGCCTAGATCTTACAGGTGTATGTGTGGCCTGAGGCAGGCTCTACCACTCACAGCCAGGCACTCCACTGCTCAAAATGAAAACCTGCAAGCATCTTTGGCCTTCTCTATCCCTCCCTTTTCTTTCTTCTTTCTTTCTTTCCTTCTTTCTTCCTTCCTTCCTTCCTTTCTTCTTTCCTTCCTTCCTTTCTTCCATTCCTTTTTTGTTTTTGTTTTTGTTTTTTGAGACAGGGTTTCTCTGTGGCTTGGGACGCTGTCCTGGAACTAGGTCTCATACACTAGGCTGGCCTCAGACTCACAGAGACCCGCCTGCCTCTGCCTCCTGAGTGCTAGAACTAAAGGTGTGCACCACCACCACCTGCCCCCTTTCTTTACCCTCCTTCCTCCTCCTCTTCCCATCCTCCCTCCTCACCCTCACGCTACTCTTTCTTCTCCTTTCCCTCGCTCCCTAACCTCTTCTCTCCTTTCTTTATCTGCGGTCAGTTGCTCCTGGAGCTCCCTGCTTGGCAGGAGCCTCTGAACTGCTCACTCCGACCTTGCTGAGCTGCTCCCTTCTCAGCTGTCTTTATACCCTTTTCCTCATTCAGTGAATCTGCCTCACTCTCCAGAGAGAGACTGAGGGACGGTGTCCTTTACCTTGTTCCATCACCTATGACTCGTAAGTGAGCATGTGGGCATGCTTGAGTATGTGTGCAGATATGTACACGTGTGTGTGTGTGCATGCACCGAGGCTACAGAGGCTTAGCAGGCCCATCCCACCATTTCACGGGATAACAGATTGTCATCTACAGAGTTGACACTGGTGCAATCAAATTACAAAATAAAATTGAAGGAAAAAAACCCTTCATAATGTTTGTCGTGAGTATGGTTTGTGCTGAGCTGGCATGGGCACATGCAACTATAGAGCTGTGGGTTGGATGTGCTGGGAAGGGGCCAAGTGATGATTTCAACTCTATATTCTCCTCACAAGCCGGGTTATTTTGGCGATTGCCTTTATTTAATAAGGCGTGGTCACATACAACACTTTTATATAGAGATGTGCATATACTTGATAAAAGGAGTCCTTGAGGTCATTTCTTCATGTTTTTTCAGTAAGCTTGGCTTTTGGGAGCTTTTATATTTGTGGTAATATCCGTGTTTGTACGAAGGGATGAATTTATTAGACACTATTGGAATTGCGTGCTTGGAAATGAGAAGTCTCACTCTGTAATTTATTGTATTTGTTCCTTGGGATGAACAGTAGAATTTTGTTAATTACTGGAAGGGTCATGGATAGATTGGGGGTTGCATGTTGTGTAGAATTCTTTTTTTAAAAAAATGATTTGTTTATGTATTTCACGTATATGAGTATTGAATGTATTCCTGCATCACAGAAGAGGGCATCTGATCCTATTACGGAAGGTTGTGAGCCACCATGTGAGTGCTGGGAATTGAACTGAAGACCTTTAGAAGAGCAGCCAGTGCTCTTAACTGCTGAGCCATCCCTCCAGCCCCCTTGTGTGGAATTCTTAAGAGTGAGGACTTCTTGCCCATCTCTGCTTAGTCTCAGCAGGAGTCCAAGTACAGTTAGGGGACAGAGGGTGCAACCAACATTTACATTGTTGGTATCTGCAGAAGGGTTATGAAAATTGTCAGGGCTCATTGGGATACACATGGAGAAGGATGAGCACCCATATGCTGTGTGTGCTTTCTTGTCACTGGCTCATGCTGCTCGAGATTGGTGCTGGATATTCACTCTGTAGTCACAGTCCTTCCCTGGGGACTGTATGCTAGAATATGCATGCATGACAGACAGCCAAGGAAGAGACACTTGCACATAAAAAAAAATCAAGCTTATTGTTCTTTGTGTATTCTCTTTGGTAAATCAGTAAATAAATGAGAGATAACTTGAAATACTTTTGTCACCATTAATAGTGTCTGCAGGCAACTTATTTTTCAAAATGCAAATGAGGGGTGGGGAAATAGCTCAGCAGTTAGCAGCTACTACTACTCTTGCTTAGGACCAGAGTTCTGTTCTTGGTACCAACAGCCCCAACTCTAGCACTGGGGAATCTGTTCCCTTATTCTAATCTCAGTAGGTACCTGCAGGAACAGGCACAGGCACAAGCACAGGCACAGGCACAGGCACAGGCACAGGCACAGGCACAGGCACAGGCACAGGCACAGGCACAGGCACAGGCACAGGCACAGACACAGGCACACAGAAACACATACACATACCTGTCCATAAGTAACAAAATGCATTCAAACTGTAAATGATTTATTACTGTAGAAGGCATCTGTATACAATACATGCATTGTATGCTCTTCATTGGCATATGTTAACTATATTACCACATGTGTGTGTATTATGTATTTTAACCATATTCACCCTGTTTCCCTCTCTTGTCTCCTCCCACTCCTACTAGTCTTTCTCTCCATCAATTTCCCTTGTATTTTGGTGTCTTACTTATGCCCATTTTCCAGGGAAGATGCAAACAGGCTTTGAGATTATGAGCTTTGGGAATGAGGGAGACAGTGGTCTTTGCAGCCTGAGACATTGAAGAACGGGGACACAGGGCTCCTAGCTCTGAGCCCAGGCAGAGTTTTGCAGCTGGCTGGCCTTTGCAAAACTCTTCTTGATGCAGCTCAAAAAGGCTGTTATCACCAGTGTGCTGTCTGAGCAGCATGCCTCTTTCCTGCTAGCAGTTTCAATGCTATTTCTAGACTCTTCTTATGTGGGAACTCCAGCAGCAAGGTACATCTCTAGAAGCAATGTGTTGTCTTTTATCTAAGAGTCAGAAATTACTGCCAAGTGAAAGTGAAGAATAGACTGGTAGCCTAGCGGTAGCATTTTCTGAAATTGGCATAGTGAAGCTGTCCAAGGGCAGCTGTATGCAGGTGAGAGGCATAGCAGTAGGGGGTTATGATTCTGCTGGAGAAACAGAGTGAGTGTTGAAGGCCTTGGCCTTGAGCAATCTGCTCTTGAGTGTTGCAACCATAGCGCTGGGAGGCAGAGACAGACGGCTCCAGGCTTACTGTCCACCAGCCTTGGCAAAACTTCTGGTTAAGTGAGAGACCCTGCATTTAAGTTAAAATTTAAAAAAAGTTGTGATTGTGATTTAAGAAAGATATCCCAGTATCAACCTCTGGCCTCCACACCTATCTGCACAGGTGAGCATACCTTTACACACATACCACAGACACAGACACAGACACAGACACACACACACACACACACACACACACACACACACACACACACACTTGTGTCTTAGTGTGAATTGGTACTGTAGTTCCTTTCAGACCCCCAAACAGTTGCATGGTCATGCAACACTCACCACTTGATGGACATGTGGGTTGTTTTCACCTGTAGCCTAGTGTGAATATTGACACTTTGATCATGTGTGTGCAGGACTTAGCGTGTAGCCATGCTTTCATTTATCTCAGACAATCCCTGGGTTGTAGGCCAAAGGTCATAACTTTCAAGATCTGCAAAGTGTTTCCCAAGCAGACCTCACTGCTTTCCACCCCTCACCAGCCCTGTCCATCTCTCTGCATCTCATTTAAACCATTCAGTACAATCACTAATGAAGAAAGTGTGCCCGCCCTTACTCTACTTCCCATCCCCTAATTCATGTTTCTCATTATCCATTCTTGAGTTTTTTTTGTTTTGTTTTGTTTTGATTTTTTTTTTTTGATGTTGCTTTTCTCAATGGGTAGAAACTTTCCATTGAGTGTTTATAGAAAACAACACTAGCTGTCCCCCTGTAGGAACCCTGCTAGGACAGAGTCAGGTGGTTGAGGACCAACTGGAGGACCACATTCAATGGCGGACTGAGCTCTTAACTCATTAGTGGAATTATTTTTGTTAGTCAGTGAACCAACATTGTTGCTTTAGCTGAATATCATGTTATACTGATGCTTGATGTGCTGAGTGCTCAGACAGGTGTTTACCCAGCCTCCCCTTGGGCTTGGCAATGGGAAGATCAGTGTCAACTCCCTGGTCCTTCTTGGCATTCTGGCCTTATCATCGTGTACTATTCTTGTACTGACCTCTCTCCATCCTCTTACTTCCTAGGTATCTTGTACCTTTCTGAGTCTGGCGTACCCAGGCCTGCCTTTCTCAGCTGGAGGGGCCCAAGCATAGAGACCTCTTTCTTCTAGCTAAGGGAAGAGGTACCCGAATGCTCACAAGCACAACGGGACTCCAAGACCTGGCTGGAAGACACCACCTCTCCTCCCCTCTGCCCTTCTCACAGGTACCTTTGGACTCTAGAAAGGCTTAGAGACCTTCTCTCATCAATGTCAAAGTCTCAGTGGGAGGTAGGGGGATAGAAGGGAGGGTAGACAGTTGGCTTGCCTCAGTAGAATTTTTTACCCCTCTTAAAGCACAGCATTCCTTGCGGGGCTCTCCTGGGTGAATTTTAAGGAGTGCTGTAGATGGTTTTATACATTTACATACAGTTACATTCATGCTTTGTAACTTGCGTGCATGCAGCTCTTTGGCTGCTTATTTTTCACAGTGTGAGGCCTACGTCACTAATCTCCAGCTGGAGCTAAGTGACAGGTTCAGAGGGCTGTTGTCACTTATGTGTTTCACCCACCAGGAGGTCTCCTGTGTTCATTCATGCTTTGGCAACATAAAGTATGTATTCTCATGTATGCCTGGTACTCTGCTGACATAGCAACACCTGGATTGGCTCTGTCTGTCAGGCAGAGTTGTGAGGACAGGATAGGGACAGCCGTGGAGAGACACCAATGACGGTGTGAGGAATACTTGACAAGACACAGATGTTGTAGAGAGAAGAAAATGTAGGGAAATCTTTACAACTATACATGCAGCAGTTTTTATGGGTGGGATAACAGGTGGGATTTGAACTCAGACTTCAAGGAGCTGCACACATTAGTTAGACAAGAACATTATTGAGGGAAACTGAGGTCACCAAGGCCTGAAAGGAGTGTACCCTGGCAGCTTACAGGCAGGGTGTCTGGAAGGGAGCCTGGGGAAGCCAGGGTCAGGTTGGGTCCAGAGAAGACAGGAATCTGGATTTTCTGACATGGTGGCCATTCAGAGATTTCAGGTTGCATCATGGGAAAGCTGTGCAATTTTGTTTAAGCAAAGGAGGAAGGGAATCTGCATCCTACCTGAGTAGACTCACTTTGGTGGCTGTGACAGAGTAGATTCAGAAGGTGAAGGACAGAGGTCGAATCTAGGAGGTTGTCCAGGCATCACTAGAAAAAACCACTGTGGCACCAAGATAATACACAATGGCTATGTATTGTGCATGCACAGAAGGAGGAGAGAAAAAGTGGGCACTCACTAGGTATATCTTAAAGGTAGATCCTGTAAGATGTTGTGAGAAGAAAGAAAATGTTGGTGAAGAAACTAAATATGTCTTCACTCAAAGGGAAATGATTGAGTGGAGGGGATTTTGGGATTCAGGAAGGGATTAGAAAGGTATTTTTGTATGGGACGCTCCAGTGAGGATGCTGCACTATCCCCAGAGCCTATGATAAGAGATAGATAGATCCATATTGGAATGAATGGGATTCAGACCAGTGGCTGTTGATGGAAGAAATAAGATGAGAGATGCCCGGTCAGAGACATTCCAGCTTCATGAAGAACATGAGGGGAGGGTTGGACAGTACAGGAGATAGCCAGCAAGGAAGAGAAAGCAAGGCGTGGCCACTTGTAGGCATTTCCAGAAAGAGACACCAAGGATCTGTGTTCGGATGCTCATGGGTGGGGTGAAGTGAGTCAGATGGATGGATGCTGGGATTGAGCCATCTGGTTTGCTGATGATGTTAGTGGGGTGGTTTGGTCTGGAGACTGTGACGGTGCTGGCAGAAGTGATGGGGACAACTGGGGACTGTGTTGAGCCACTTTACTGCAGAAAGAGCACAATTTGCAGTGTCAAGTTCAGAAGAATTATTTTTAGTTGGAAACAGTCTCCCTGATCTGCATGCCAGTGGGAGTTACTGAGTGTGATGACATCTCCAGCATGTTGCTGAAACCCTTCTTGTCTCTGGCTGAGGAGGCACTGGGCCCTACCTCGTGAAGGCTGTGGGGAGGGGAGACATGTGGGTACACTGTGTCCTGGGAGGAAGGAATCTACAGATCTGCAGGTGTGTTTCTTTGTGATCTAGGAAAACAGGTCGTCATCTCTGATGGTCACTATCGACTGTCAACTTGACAGGCTCTAGAACCACCCTGAAGACAAATGTCAGGGTATGTGTGTGTGAGGGAGTCTCTAGGTTGGGTTGATTGAGACAGATAAACTTCCCCTAAATGTGAATGGCATTATTCCCATGGGCTGAGAGGTTGAATTGAACAAAAGGTACAAGCCGATTGGGCCCCTGCACTCGCATACATCTTTCTCTGCTTCCAGACTTTAGATGCAATGTGACAGACCAGCTGTCTCCCATTCCTGCTGCAGACAGCTAAACTAGTAAACCTAGATGGCACACGGGGATCTCGAGGCACACAGTAGGTCCTGAGCTGAGTTGTCGTCGGCTAGAAAGAGAGAAAGGAAATGAGAGAGATTGGAGGCTGCAGGCTTGTAGGAGAGATGGGGAGTGTATTCACAGTGGGGGCCACAGTGAGAAGGGCCTAATGAGGGGGGGCGCAGGGGAGGTTCACACCAGGTTCACACTGTAGGAGTCAGGACTTAGAGGAGGTGTGGGTGCCAGCAGCCGCCCTGTGAGTGACGAGGGACCTGAGACTGTTGGTGTGTGCCTTCTCTGAGCCCCAAAAATTCAGGTGTTCTTCTGTCATGCATTTCCATGATTTGTTCTTTAAAAGAGTCTGCTTCGGAAATCTTCCATATCCACCCTCCACTCCACGTACCTATGTTGTGTGCTCTTTTGGGGACAGTGGGTCTGGTAATGGATGTGTCATTGATGCATTTCTTTGCTCAGTACCATAGCATGGTGTATGGTAGCATCAAAGGTGACTTTTCAGGGGAAAACCCCACTATACTTCTCTTCCTCAGAACACAGTATTATAAGCTTTTATCTTCTTGTCAATGTTGTAGGGTCATTGCAGCTCTGTCTGCAAGGAACTTGCAGGTCCAGAGAAGCAGGATCTCCTAGCTCTGGCGGTAGCCATCAGAGAGCATACCCAAAAACTTTCCAAGGATGAATGGATTTGGTGTTTGTCCAACATCCGGCCACACCCACCTCCTAGGACATTCGTTTAGGAATCTGTCTCAACATGAAATGGCTTCATATTAAAAAAAGAAAAAAAGGAAAAAAAAAAAGAAAAAGAAAAAGACAGAAAGGAAGGAAGAAAGAAAGAAAGAAAGAAAGAAAGAAAGAAAGAAAGAAAGAAAGAAAGAAATCAGGCTAAAAAAGCCAAAATACCAGAAACTGATATTCTGGCCTAAGTTAAGATTATTTATAAATGTTTAGGGTTGAAATGACAAGGCTCAGATGTCTCCAGATAACCTCAGTACACACATCTGGAGTGGAAGTAGTAGGGCAATATATAAATGTCTGCTTTTGTTCAGATCTGCTTCCCTCTTCCCCCAATTTGGAAAATCGTCTTCATTTTTAAAAGGGGTGAGGCAAATCTGGCTTAGAAAATTTGGCTGGGCTTTGACCATCCCTCTGCCTTGGGAACAGCTGGAACTGAGAGACCCACATCTGGTTATCATAGCTCCCTGCTGCTGTGCAGTGGGCTGCATAGCATGCTGGGTCAAGGAGGCTGTGGATCTCCAGCTAGCCAGGTAGGCAGGTCTCAGTGCCCTGCTTCCACAGACTCAGGGACATTTACCTGGAGAAATGAGATTGTCTCATTATTTTTTTTGAGACGGTATGTGAGTAATCTGAAGCTTGATGTTCCAGTTGTGATGATGTCTGACTAGTGAGCTCCTGGGGTCTGTCTGCCTCTGTTCCTAACACCGGGCTTAGGCATGCCATGCCCAGCCTCTCATTGGTATGGAGGAGTCGGTATCAGCAGCAGCTTTCACACCAAGTGCTCTTGCCCACCCAGTGTTCTTGTGGGGACTTTGTGGGACACACCTGCAGATATTCACAGGGTAGTTATGGCACATTTGTAGCTTCCGTCCCAGGAGAAAGCTGAAGAGTAGTAGAGGACCCAGAAGGAGAAAGAAGCCGGGTCATGTGCAGGATGAAGATTAATGTGCCTTTCCTCTGACTTTAAAACTACAGTTGCTTTTATTATCCCCTCAAGGCCAACAATAGAGTTTCCTAGATGCACATTCACACTGACAGAAGTACTGCACAGCCGTTTCCCATACTCACTGCGTAAGTAGCGCCCCACTTTAGCCCCACTTACTATCGCCGCATCAAATATAAATGAGAAAGCCATTAGTATCTGGGCCTTGTCATATGCTTTGGAGTGGATGGCATAATTCAGTCACTGCAACCTCATTTTAATCCTGACTTTATTGCTTATAATAATCACTGTACGAGTTGTGACGGAAACGTGGTGGGGATGCTTCTGCTAGAGTACAGGTATAATGGATAGGTTGGAACACAGTCTTCTTCCGCTTAGATTTCTTGGACGATTGAAACACCCAAATGGTCCTCACGATCACAACCTGAGTCCCCGCCCTCCCCCAACCTCTTCCAGTGTATATGGACCTGAACAGCATGAGTTTAAGAGACAAGTCATGGATATGACTGGGTTATTTACATGATTCCCATGCAGCTATTTGATCTCTTCCAGCTTCCTTTCTGTTGCTATGACAAAACAATCTGACCTAAAGCAACTTAAGGGAGGAAAGGGTTTATTTCAGCTTCCACTTCCTGGTCACAAATTCATCAGAGGGAAGGAAGTCAGGGCAGGAGCTCAAGCAAGAACTTGAAGTAGAAACCATGCCCCTGCTGGATTTTTGTGTGGATTCTGGGATCTGAACTTAGGTCCAATGCTCTTCCCCACTGAGCCAAACCCCCAGCCGTGTTTTAGTTTAATCCTGTTGTTCCATATAGCTATAGTTAATGTCACAGACATGTGGGTTGTTGTTAGTCTTGGCTGTCACAAGCTCACTACTATTAATATTCTTGTATATCTTTCTAACCTGCAAGTACATTTTTTTCCCATTGATCAAATACCCACAAAGGGAAGCTGTGCCAAAGAGAGATGCATTGATGGCACAGGATCATCAAGGTGATTTCCTAAAGCATGCTAAACTCTATGCTCTCACCAGTAGACAGCCAAAGTCTCCTCCCTTCACAACTGCCCATTAAAAACACCCCATCACACAGGACTGTGTGGCTTGTTAGTTTTTCCCCAGTTAACGGTGATGTGACTGTCATGACAGCTTACACCTGCCCAGTCCGACCTCCTGGTTGGTATGGTCATTTTGTCCTACTTGTATCCTTTATCCATTAAGCAGTATTTTCCCTCACCATCTTGAAACTGGTTTTTATATATTCTGAAGAGTATTGCTAGTGTTGCATTGCTAAAAATAGCCCTTCTGGTTTGTGCCATTGATTTTCATTTTCTATGAAGTATCTTTTTGATGGCCACACACACTTGAGTACAGCATACAGAATCTTATGTATGCTGTACTTATGTATCTTATGTATCTTAACCTTAACTGTCAACTTTGCCTGACAGTTAAGGGCATGTACCTGAGATGCTCTGTATTCTGAGGCCCCAAGTTGTCCCTTTATGTTTTCTTTTGTTAGTTTTGCAAATTATTGGGTACTACTTTGTGTGTGGGATATTGTGAACTGACATGATTTTTAGTCCATTAGGGACAAACAGTACACAGGATGCTTGATCAACCCTCCCTTTTTTCTACCAATACTGATGACATGCTGTGGGGGTTGGAATAGAAATGTCCCCCACAGATTCATGTGTTTGAATGCTTGACCCCTAGGGAGTGACACTATTAGGAGGTGTGGCCTTGTTGGAGGAAGTGTCAGTGTGGGGGCGGGCTTTGAGGTCTCAGAAGCTCAAGTTATGCCCAGTGTGGTTCAGTTCACTTCCTGTTGCCTGCAGATCAAGAGAACTCTCAGCAACCTTTACAGTACTGTGTCTATATGGCACCGTGTCTCACCATAATAATAGACTAAACCTCTGAAACTGTGAGGCAGCTCCAATTAAATGTTTTTCTTCGTAAGGTCACAGTAGTGTCTTTTCACAGTAATAGAAACCCTAAGTAGAACACATGCACACTGTCTTGTGTGTTGTGTATTTGTTTTGGGGTTCCTTCTGTCACTTTATCTGGTCCTCTCTACATCACTACTTCTTATGGTATGACTATAGCTCTTGAAGAAGGTTCCATATTTGGACTCCAAGAAGTTATAACTTCTTCTTGGCTCTACTTAGGCTTTTAAAGTTCTATAAAATTATAGAGTTAATTGATAATGCTTCATAGCATCAGAAGCCAAAACAAAACAAAACTCACTCTGACCTGGACTGCTTTAATTGTCTAGACAGTCTAGAATCAACTGAGAGGTAAGCCTTGATTGAGGAATTGCCTAGGTCAGATTCATCTTGGGCAGGTCTATGAGAGCTATAGTATTGATTGTTGACTAATGTAGGTGAGCCCAGTCCACTGAGGGTGGCACCATCCCTAGGTAGGTGACGTAGGCTGCATATGAAAGCTCATTAAACACAAGTCCCAGAACAGTGTAGCAAGAGAGCTAGCAAACGATGTTTCTTAATGCCTCTTGCCTTGAGTTCTGCCCCAACTTCCCTAAATTGTGGACTGTGACCCAGGAGTGTAAGATGAAGTAAGTCCTTTACTCCATCCACTAAGTTGCTTTGGTCATGGTGTTTTACCACAGCTAGAGAAAGAAAACCAGAGCACAGCCTACACAACAGCATAAAACCAAATCCAACAAACCCTATTGAAGAATTGACTGGCTTGCATTAACTCTGCAGGTCAGCAAGATGATACTGCCATTTTTCCATTGAACCTTCTTACAGGGACATTGGGTGTCTATCACATGCCTTTTTAAAGAGTCACGACACCAATGTTATGATTGAGCATGAGAGGAATCTTGGCAGATTCCATGGCAGGTGAGGATGACCGAGGCGGGGGACAAACATACCAGGTAGACAGAGCTTAGTGAGAAGTTTTATTAAAGGAAAGCGAAGGGGAAGAGAAAAGAGGTAAAGGGACATAGAGAGAGAGGGAAGACAGAAGAGAAGAAGACAGGAAAAGTCCTGTCTGCCTCAGGGGAACTGCAGGAAAGAGAGAGGGAAAGAGAGAGAAATTGAGTGGGGTCTTTCTTTTAAAGGGGTCCTTTGCACCTGCATGCTGACCAGGGTACTGCCTGAGTGCATTCTGCCAGGTGACAGGGACAGGCCAGCATAATGCCTGAATCCTTGCACTAAGAGCTTTGTCTGCTTCAATCTTGTGCTTCTGTCTGGATGAGCCTCACCCACAGTGCTGTTTAGTTTTATGTGAACTTGACACACACCGGAGTTGTTTGAGAAGAGCACTGTCACTAACAGGTTGTCCTGTGGGCAAGTCTGGTGTGTTTTCTTGTTTGATGATTGATGGGGGAGGGCCCAGCTTCCTGTTGGTGGAGCTGTTCCTGGGCTGGTGGCCCTGGGTTCTATAAGAAAGCAGGCTGAGCAAGCCATGCTGAGCAAGCCAGTAAGCAGCACTGTCTATGGCCTCTGCATCAGCCCCTGGCTCCAGGTTCCTGCCCTGCTTGAAGTCCTGCTCTGAGTTCCCTGGGTAATGGAGTGTGACCTGAGAACTAGAAACGGAAATAAACCCTTTCCTCCCCAAGTCGCTTTTGATGGTGGTGTTTTATTACAACCGTGGAAACCCCGACTAAGTTACACTGTGCTGTGGAGTTTGTTCCCAGCCGCCTGACATCGGGAACAGCAGCCGTCAGAGTCAGACCACCCGTTTGTTGACTTTTTGGCTGATCCCAATACTAAAAATACTAAATTTTTAGTATTCTTTAACATCTGTCTGAAGATCCCCCTACTTATAAGATCCAGTTGTGAATAACGAAAAATAGCTTACACCATTTCATTTTTCTGTTTGTAGTAGAGGAATTTCTGTTTGAAGTTCAGGGAGGAATGAGAGACATGGAAGGTGTTCTTCCCTTGTTCATGATTTAAATTAGGTCTGTTTGTTGCCACTTTTCTCTCTGCAATCAATGTAGTAGGCTAAGGACGTCTACTCCCCACCCCCTTTTGGTTTGTTTTTTCAGAGCTCTGTCATCTCTTTTTATCACAGATGCATGTTGAGTTTTCCCTCAGTGTGGTGGGACCCATTTCCCGTCAAGTTTTCTTTTTTTCTCCATGTGTTATGTTACACGTTGCTTATTGCAATGTCAGATTCTCTTGCTGTCCTTGGAGAAACATGTTTAAATACATGTCCCACAAACATCTGGTTTCTATTTGCTCATATTTTGTTTTAAATTTTTCTTCCTTTACTCATGAGAAAGTTTGGCCTATGCTTTTTCCTTTCTCTGACTGCCTTTATCTGATTTAAGAGAAAAATGGTTTTCTTAACTCTGTTAATCACTTTACCCCATTTCCTCAGAAGAGCCTTTTGATGTAATGTGAATTACATGATGTTGATAGTTTAGGTGGGCTCAGTTATCAATGAAGCCTAGACATCCATTATGGGGAGATACTGTTGTGAATACATCTGCGTGCTGGGAACTCAACTCTGGTCTTTAAGATCAGCAAGGGGTCTTGACCTCTGAGCCAGCTCTCTTGGTCCTTATTACTTCATGTGAAGTTCACCTGGAGTCTGCACATTTTGTTTAGAGCATCGGAGAGGAGCTGAGGTCTCAGCTTTGTCTTGTTGTTGCTGAATGTTCAAGAATCCCCATGGCTCAAAGCTGATTTCATTGTGCGGAGTAAGCAGACAGTGGGAGCTAGTCAGGTGTCTCCCTGCCGCTGTGCACATGGTCAGTAAAGAATGATGACTAATAGCCAAGGTAGAAGAAGCATTTTTGAACATTTTGAACTAACTGGGCAATTCAAATCTCTCTCTTGGGTAAGAGAAAGGGATTCTGTCTGTGTGGTCCACACAGAAAGAAAGAACATAGTAATCATAAGATTGGTGATTTTTCTGGCCCGATGTTGGTGGCACACATCTTTAATCCCAGCACTTGGGAGGTAGAGGCAGGTGGATCTCTGTGAGTTTGAAGCCAGCATGGTCTATAGAGTGAGTTCTAGGACAGGCTCCAAAGCAATACAGAGAAATGCTGTCTTCAGGAAAAAGAAAAGAAAAAAAAGAAAAAGGAAAAGAAAAAATAAAGATTGGTGATTTTTCTGGCATGGGAGATGGCTTAGAAGAGGCCATCATGCAGGTCTGAATTTGATGCTCCTAAACTTTTGTTAACATAGCCTTGTTATCCTGGGCTGGGAGGACAGAGATGGGTGAATTCATGGGGCTTGTTGGAGAGCCAGTCAAGGAGAACTGGCAAGCTCTGGCTTCAGTGAGAGAGAGATCCTGCCTCAAACAATAAGGTGGGCAATGGTGAAGGCACTTGATGTTCAGATGCATTCCCCTACACCTTCACACACATGAACACACATGTGCAGAGACGGGTGCTTACCAAGTTTAGTTCTAGATCTGTTTCATGGTTTCATAGTACCTGATTTTTTTTTTTTTTTTATCACCATAAAGGGGCCTGAGACCTTCACCTTCCTCCAGAACTAGTGTGTTTGATAAGTGTAGAAACTTCTTTGTTCCATTTTTTTTTTTCTTCAGTAACTTGAAATTTGGGCTTTCATCAAGGTTTCATGGCATGTTTGCGAGGTGTCTGTAGGATGGAGCTGGGCCCCTTTCTTCTGCAGGTCTTGCTGTGAATTAGTTAATGTGTATCTAAATGTGAAACCACAGAAAGTTCAGCTTAGAGTGAACCATAGGGATCATTCCAGGCAGGGGTTTCCAGACATTATTGTGGGCACGGCAGTGTAGAAACCGTCTCTCACAGGCTATCAAAAACAAACAAAGGAACAAACAAAAAACCCATAGCTTAAAACTAAGTTCACATTCTGCTCAGGCCTAGATTGGAACAAATCCCTGTGGTCTGTGCTCACCATACTCTCCTGGCTGATGCTCCCAAGACAAAGACAGCAAACCTACAAATGCCCCAGGAAATCAATTTACTCTTGATCCCACCTCAGCTGAACAGGAACTAGATACCAGAAACTTCACAGGGCCAGCCAGTGGTTCAGAGTGACTTTCCAAAACCAGGCACAGTGGCTCCTTCATGCAAAGCAATTAGGAAATGGTTGCATTTCCACTTTTATTATTTCCCCAAAGATTTCTTTTTTGAAAATTGTATATATTAGTGTGTGACCTATGTGTTTGTATGCGCATTGTGCCTGATTCCCACAGAGGTCAAAGGAGTTGGGACTAGAGTTACAGATGGTTGTGAGCCACCATGTGGGTGCTAAGAATTGAACCCCCATCCTATGGAAGAGAAGTCCCTGCTGTTAACCCCTCATTGCTTCTGTTAAGTCAGCCTCCTGTCAGGACATTTGCTCAAATGGCTCATGCTTATTGCAGCCTGGGCCAATTTCCACAATCCCAGCTCTGAGTCTGTGCTGGTCTCTGTTGTATCCTAGACTTGGGAAGTCTGTCTGGTGTCCAGAGATGGACATGGGGACAAAAATCCCTACTCTCTGGGCTGCCCTTTATTTGCTGGTCCTTGCTGGGCTTCTCCCTGTTTGTCACAGGGAGTTGGTTCTTCCCAAGCAGACAGACCACATGCTATTTCTGGACTGTAAATTTCCAAAGCTGTTTCCCCATCCACCTCTCCAACCACACGTTGGAAAGAGACATGTGTTTCCAGCTATAATCGGTACACTTAAATACTGGTTAAATTCAGGGGGAATGCAAAATTCGTACATCTCCTGACCCTGAAGGAGGCTATAAAAATCTGCCATCGCCAAATGGCCTTTCAAAATAAGGCGACCCTTTTATAACATTTTGAGGGCTTATTGGGGGTTCCAGAATAACACAGACCACATTTAAGGGGTTGTCTGATTCATAGGGGATTGTATCTGACCACAGAGGAGACCTGGATGCTCATTGGCAAATTTCTTTCTCATTTCTACTTTTACTGGCAGTGAGGTGCCATGAAAAGAGATCATTCAAATTCCCGAGGGTATCCCCCAGCCTTGGTGTCCTTGAAATCCAGTGCTGGGTCTATGACTGAAAGAGGTGTTTCATGGGGAGACTGGGAGGAACCCCCGAGGAAGGTCCTGCAACTGCCTGCCTTACTGGTCTCATTTGTTGATGGGTGTATTTTTGTATTTCAGTGGAAGGTCACAGTGTACATCCCTTCACAGCTTGTGAGAAGCTGCCTAGTCACAGGGGGTCACACAAAGGTACCCTGGGCCTCAGATGCTCGCTTGGGAGTGTGATTGGCCACTCTTAAGCCTGAGACTCTCTTAGACCCAGACTCCCTGTTTCATTGAGTCCTTGGATCTGCTTGATGCTTCATCTGTTACAGTAGCATCTACAAGGCTGGTTGGTTTCCAGCTGAGAGCAACCACCCACACTTCTAAAGGCATGCAGGCACAGAGGGCTCCCCCTCACATGCCGTCTGATAGCCCTGCAGAAAATAGACACACCGTGAGGAGACCACAAGATGCTTTTCAGATGTCCCTTGCCTCGAAAGAGTCTCAGCGTTTGCCTAAGAACCAGCCCAGCTGCCTCCTTCTTTTTAAAAGTTACTTTTTATGGCGCTTGAGAGATTTCTCAGTGTTAGTCAAGAGCACTTTCTGCTCTTGCAGATGGCCTGGCTTCAGTTCTCAGCACCCACACAGTGGCTCATAACCATCTGTTGCTTTAGTTCTAGGAGATCTGATGCCCTCTCCTGGCCTTTGTGGGTACCAGGCACAGGGTGCACATATGTATACACAGGTAGAATATTCATACACACAATTTTTAAAAATTACTTGTTGTTGATTCTCTCTCTCTCTCTCCCTCCCTCCCTCCCTCCCTCCCTCCCTCCCTCCCTCCCTCCCTCCCCCTCCCTCCCTCCCTCCCTCTCTCTCTCTCTCTCTCTCTCTCTCTCTCTCTCTCTCTCTCTCTCTCTCTGTGTGTGTGTGTGTGTGTGTGACAACACTGTGGAGTTGGTTCTTTCCCTTGACATGGGTAGCAGGAATCAGGCTCAACAGCAATCTCCTTTATCCCCTGAGCCCCTTGCTGGCCCCACAGACTTATTCTTAAATATCAGACATCTCGATACACCTGTGGTTGAACACTCCCATCAGCGGCTTCCCGGGCTGTGTGACTAAGTTGGGCCCATGAAACAACTCCTAAGGAGCGGCCTCGGCTTCTCTAGGCCACCAACACATCTCAAGTGTCCTCCAGGGACCTCAGCCCATTCCACTTCGCAGGACTCTGCTATCTCCGAGCTATACCCTCACTTAGTATGGGTGTCTGTGGGAAGTGTTGGAGTGGCTTCTTGGAATAGTATCATGAACAAGATGGTTACTGAACAAGCGGCTCATCTGATGTCCCATTGGCATTGTTGGTGCTGGGACCAAAGAAGTTTGCTGCACTGGATGATGGCATGGGGAGTGAGCACCGTGTGCTGTCTGTCCTGATCCCATTTCTAAGCAGTTTTGCATAGTGTACCCAGAGCAGCCAGCCACTTCATGGTGTATCTGAGTATGACTGGTACAGCAATCTCTTGTATGGCTTAGCAACACACTAGTTCTCATTGTCACCTGACATTCGAGAAGACCTGGAGGCACACACCAAGGGCTACCTCTTTGCAGATGTTGCTATTTTAAGTAAAAGAAATGTCTTCACGCCCTCCCACCCCCTTTCTAATCATAGAACCATGGACTGTCTCGTAAATTCTACAGGCCACCACGCACTCCACTCCTACCACTGGTCCCAATCTGTCTGTTTACACCAGCTCGCTGTCAGAGTCTCAGCTTTTCTTCTGGAGTTACAGCTGAGCCTTCTAAAGTTGGATGTACTCAGGCTGGGTTTGGAGAGACAGGATGGGATTCCAAGGATACACACAGGCTGCCGAAGGGCTTCTGTCACCATGGCTCTGAAGATGACAGATGGAAGCATAAACTGTCTTCTCTAGTCACAATGTAGTGAGCACACATGGTCTGGTCCTCAATGTTGGGACTTGGTCACCACTCTGCTTGGCCTGAGCAGGCTCTTTCAACATCACTGGGCTGGGCTGTTGCCCCTTGGCAAACACTGATTGGGGGGTGGGACAGGCAGAAAGAAGAATGTCTGGATCCATGTAACCCAGCTTATGGCTAAGACAGGGACAGGATGCAACAAGAAACCAAAGCAAACCTTTCTCAGCGTCTCACTGTCTGTTTCTTGGTGCTCACTCAGTGCAGTACTCAAACAAAAGTCCCGGATCCCGGCATAGAGGTCTGCAGCCCCATCCACGTTTATTTTATCAAATACCTCTTGCAACCTACAGATACCGTTGATTTATCACCTTCCCCTAGGGAATTGTCAATGCTGGGCCTTGGCTCCCACCTCTTGTCTCTTATGTGGGAGTCTATTCCTGTGTCATAGAGGTAAGCTCGTGGAACTTCGACTTTTTTTTTTGGTATGCCAAGTCATAGCCTTCTGTCCATGTGCCCATGATTAAGTTCCTAGGGCATCCTTGATGGCCTGATTTTTGGTACTACGGTTATCTAGGTGGACATTTCCGGTGCTTGAACCTGCAACACATGGACATACCAGGAAGTCACCCTGGCTTACGGTAAACAGTCTCTCTGTTTTGAGGAGTTCAGATTGCAGTAGCAGGGTGTAGTCAGTGTTTTGGACCCTATTGTGTCTCAGCAACATTGGCAGGTATTGACTTTGAGTGTTCCTGATAGGTGCTTACACTTTTGCTTTTCACAGGGTCTTTGGTGGTCTGACATGGGCATCTGACACACATTTTCTGGCCTCATTCTCACACTAGCGGTCCTTCTCTTAATTGTAGGAGTCTCCAGCACCTGACAGGAGCCACCTTGCTGAGTAAGATGTACTGGTCTAGCTTAAGCTCAGGTCTGTGTGGGCTCATTTAACTCCACTTACTTTCTCTTGCTCGGTTTGTTTCGTCAAGTTAATTTTCTGCCCCCACCCCAAGGTGCCTGTTGTATAAAAGGCACTTGCCAATACTGCAGGGCAGGGGTTTCTGCAGCAACCTGGAGGGGGGGGGTCGGGGAGAGAAAGGGAAGGCTAAATAGGGACCTACCTGGGTTTGATGATTCATGTACCATGAGTGTTGTGCTGTGCTGAGGGCCAGGTTAAGAGCAGACCTTTGCAAGGTCTCTAGACATAGCACAGGAACTGTATCCTGTCAGGCAGCAGCTCCCTAGTTACTCATCTGGTGTTCCTGTGCTTGCAGTTCATTGTAGGTCATTGCATAGGGCATTTCGGTCTGACCCTTGTTACCACCCTTGAAACAGAGAGCAGCTTGCTGACACATCACAGGGTACATTCCCTCCCTAAGGACTGAGGCAGGCCATGTGACACTTCAGAAACTTCTCTGCAGATCGGTGACTCTGACAAGGTCTGATCGTGGGAAGACTTGGAACTTTGTAATCTGCTCTTCTAGCACGATCTCTGTGGGTGGCCAGGAAGTGGGAAACGGAGAAAGGAAGAAGGGGGTGAGATGGACATGGGAGGTGAACAGGGCCTCTATACTTGTAGAGAGTCAGAAAACCAAGGACCATGGCTTGCCTTAAAGTACAGTCAGATGGAGTATTGCTACAACAAAGCAGGTGAAACCATGAGTGCTACCTATGGGCTCCCAAAACTTGCCTAGCTCTGGGGTGGGGGATGGATTGTCTGGTGTCTGGGGCTGCATGTACCTGCCTTGCCTGCCTTCACGGAAGTTATTGTTCTCTGTATTGCTGTCCCTCTGATCCTTGGCTCCCTGGAACCCCCTCAGTCTTCTCGTTCTGAGATCCCAAGAGTTTTCCTTAGAGATGTGCAGCCCGTCCCTCCTTCCTAGGAATGCATTCTCTGACCAATGAACCGCTGGAAAAATCAGTGGAAACAGGTGGAGGAAACATAAACTCTGCTCTGCTTTTTGCTCAGACACAATTTTATATCCTTGTGTCTCCTCCTGACTGGAGAAGCCTCAGAAGACATCCATGCCTTTGCAGTGGATCCTTGCAGCTGAGCCAAACCCTCTGAGGTCTCCAGATCCACTCAGAATTGGTCTTACAGTCTCCGTTTTTAAGTCAGCCTCTTTGTCGAGTTTCCTCAGCTGGCACTTTGAAGGAAGCTTCTTTGTTGATTGGGTAGCCTTAACCAGGAACAACCTATGGGCTACAAGTGCAATGAGGAAGGTGAAGGAAGACTGGCATGCAGAACATTGTTTTTTCTTTCAGATGGGGACTTTTGTAGCCCAGCCTGGCCTCGAACCCACTGTGTAAGTAAGAATGACTTTGAACTTCTGATCCATCCTTCAACCTAAACCCCCTAAGAGCTAGGTTTAGAGAAGCGTACTACTAGACCTGACTTTATATGGAATGCCGGGGACTGAGCCATCAGCTGCATACATTCTAAGCAAGCATTCTACTCACTGAGCTGTCTCCCCAGCCCCATGGACTCCCATGCTAACTGAAGGAGAAAGCCAAGGTTTAGAAGAGTTGTTGGGCATTAGAAGGATCACATGCCCACTCTCTGCCTGGTTAGGCATGTTTTTCACCTCACCAGCCCTTAGTCTCCTCACCTATAAAGAAGTCATATCAGTTAACCTCCATCCGGGTCTTTCCTGAAAGGTTTGTGGGTCCCAGTGTGAGAATTCTTGCCCTGTGATGGCTAATCTTGGATGTCAACTAGACATATCTCAAGTGAGAACCTCAAATGAAGAATTGTCTCCATCAGATTGGCTTATGGGCATGTTTGGAGCATTTTCTTGATTGCTAATGGATACAGGTGGACACTGCCCACTGTGGGTGGTGCTGTTCCTAAGCATGTGGGCCTGCCCCATGTAAGAAAGGTAGTGGAATAAACACCTGGAACAAACTATTCAGCTGAGTTCTTCTGTGGCTTTTTTTTTTCTCTCTCTCTCTCTCTCTTCAAGCTTCTACCTTGAATTCCCTTGCTGGACTATAACCTGTAAGATGAAATGAACCCTTTCCTCTCCAAGTTACTTTTGGTCATGACATTCATTAAAACAGAAAGCAAATGAGCATTGCCTCTTTTCAGGGACACCTGCTGTTTATATTTGGAGCTCCCCACCCCTTGCTTTCCCAAATGGCCCATTTACTTCCTGAGCTTGACATGAAAAGAGAGAAATGCAGTGCATGGTATTCTGACCTTGATGATGAGATTGGCAGTGAAGTCACTGGTCAGTGTAATAACAAGTTAAATTGTAAGGCGCACATGTATCTATAATCACGTGTGCATGCCAATGTGCTCATACTGGAGAGCTTTGCATAGTGTTTGGAGGAAGGTCTAGGATCCTTCAGCTGTCTCCTGGTGTGTGGATTTAGGGTTTATCTTCTGTGTACCTTTTCTGGTGATTTTTTTTAAAACATCATAGGATGCTTTTGCAACTGAGAAGGAAATAATAATAATAATAATAACATCTCCCGAGGCTGATGTTAGACCCGCTGACAATTTCTCATCATCATTTGAAGGCCTTTTGCTCCATGGATATTTGATTCCTGCTCAGCTTATTTTATTTTACTTATTGTTATTACTTTTTTTTGGTCTTTCAATACACCCAGATATGAATGGTGATAAAGGTCACGGGCAGACCAGATCTATCCAGGAAAGTTCAAATTAGCTGAAGGCAGAGGTCTTGGGCTTCTGAGTTTGAATCTCCATGGAATTTGGACCATTTGGGGTTTGTGACATTCTCAGACTCTCACTGAGTACCTGCTGTTCCCTGTACAAGTGAGGGGATTTCTCAGGATCCAGACAGATGAGGTGTAGAGCCAGCCTTTGAATATTGAACATGCTTAGGGAGACTAGAAGGATGTAATAAGGATCCAATTAATGTTTCATGTTTACATACGATGACATCAAGGGAGTTAGGTCTGCTGCTCTACAGTGTACACTTTCCCCAGAAACAGGACTGAGCATCTTCCACCACTGTGGAGTTTTCTGATCCTTCTGCCTAGAAGCCTAGTCCACTCACATAGAAAAGCCCTCCTCCTGTCTGCCCAAAGGCCTCCATAAGTAAGTAGCCTGTTTGATTGAGGCTATCCTGATGACATTACCTACCTGTTAATGAGCAGTGTGGGATATAATGGAAGTGTAAAGTTTTTCTTTTTACTGTTTCTGGTCTCAGCTGGTCTCAGTTAGAAATATCACTATATAGCCAGGTGTAACCTTAATATATTTGTGTTGCTTACTTTTAGGTGCTGGGACTGTAGACATGTATGGTATACTGTATATGGTTTTATACAAGCTGGGATTGAATCCAGAGCTTTGTGCATACTGGACAAGTATTCTCATCAATTGAATGACATCTTCAGCTCCCTGAAAAACAACCTTTATTGTTTGTTAAATATACCTAAAATTTTGTGGAAACTATTGATCTCTGACTACCCCGTTCCTTATCTGAAAGCATAATCCACTGGAGTGTCCTGGTTAACTAAAGTAACAGGTGACATGCATAACCCTTACTAGACAGCCATTAAGACATTGGTCATTTGCCTCCATCCCCCTGTTTTGCTTGATTACATATGCACCTGTGTTCCTTCATCCTGTCATGCTATTGTTGGGGGATGTGGACCCAAGGTTGGCTCTGGAATTCACTTGGAGAAGGTGAGCTGGCTATAATTAGAAGGCCTTGTGATCTTTGATCTTTGGGCACATCCAAGTCTTGTTGAGCCTCTTGGAGCCTTTGAATGTGATGGCCACTAAAAAGAGTGATGTGACAGTAATGATGGTTTTAAAATATGGATGAGGGCTGGGGAGGTGACTCTGGAAAAAGTGTTTGCCACACAAACTTGAGGACTGGAGTTTGCATGCCAGAAACATGTAAAAGCCATGCAGGCATGGTAGTGGCCTGTAATCTCAGCACTCTGGAGGCAGATCCTGAGGATCCCTGGAGCAGGCTGACTAGCTAGATAAGCTACCTGGTGAGCTTTGGATTCAGGGAGAGACCCTTCCTCTATGAATGAAGTGGAGAGCTATTGAGGAAAGTAGTGATCATTAACAGTGGACTTTCACATTCATACATACATACACACACACACACACACACACACACACACACACACACACACACGAAAAGAAGAATGGGGGTCGAAAGGAAGATGGAGGGATAAGAAGCCAGAAGGCTGGAGGAGAGTTGTACCAGCTTGCCTCCTAACCTCAAACTTTCTGCATCCACAGAAATACTTGATTTCTCTACTTGGGAGGAAGAAAACATGGCAGTTTAAGATGTTTGTGTGAGTATATGAGCCAATAGTTTTACATTGGGGTCGCTTTTTAACATTAGATCCCACCCCCACTAGGATGAAGGATACTTGGCCTTGTAAAGACTCAACCATCTGTAAGACTGCCATGTCCTCCCAGAAGCTGAGGTGGCTGTGTTCTGAGATTTGATTTTGGTGAATGATAAATTACCCATAGTCAAATCATAAAGCAGCAACTGTAGACCAGGGATTTTGGGTGGGAGCTACTGGAACACACTGCGTTTCCATGGTAGCATCTACACCAATGGTTCTGAAGAACAGTGTGAGATACATCTGTGTAAGAACAGTGTGGGGTACATCTTTTCTGAGGGGTTTCAGGACTTGCCTGTGTAACTCAGACTATTGCTGAACAATAGGTTGTGCAGTTGGTAGGAAGTGGGTAGCAGGGCAGGTGCACAGGAAGCTGTTTCAGGTGACTGCCCAGAAGGTGTTTCTCAATCTTCCTAATGCTGCAACCCTTTAATACAGTCCCCCAGCCATAAAATTATTTCATTGATACTTCCTAACTGTGATTTTGGTACTGTTATGGATACTGTTACTGATGTAAATATTTGATATACAGGATATCTGATATGCTACCTCCAAAGGGGTTGTGACCCATAGGTTGAGAATTGCTGCACTAGTGGGGATAACATCCAGTTCCTTCCAATGAAAGTCTAGTTCATTTGATAAATTACTGCAATTCACCTGTCTTGGTTGCTGTTCTATAGCTATGATGAAATCTGACCAAAACAGATTATTTAAGAAAACATTGGATTAGAGAATTTCTTACAGTTTCAGAGGTTTAGTCCATGATTATCATTGTAGGAAGTACGGTATAGGCAGGCAGGCAGGCAGAGAGGCAGGCAGGTAGGCAGGCAGGCAGGCAGGCAGGCAGGCAACCAGGCAGGCAGGCAGGCAGGCAGGGAGGCAGGGAGGCAGGCAAACAGGGAGGGAGGGAGACAGCTAGGGAGGGAAGGAGGGAGGGAAGCAGTCAGTCAGTCAGTCAGGCAGGCAGGCAGTCAGGCAGGGAGGGAGGCAGGCAGGCAGGGAAGCAGGGAGGCAGGCAGGCAGGCAGAGAGGGAAGGGGGCAGGCAGGAAGGACGGGAAGGAGGGAGGGAGGCAGGCAGGCAGGCAGGCAGGCAGGCAGGCATGGCGCTAAAGCAGTAGCTGAGAGTTTACATCCTGATCCATAGTCAGGGAAATTGGACCCAGCATGGGCTTTTGAAACCTCATATCTTGTTCAACAAGCCCACACCTCCTCCAACAAGGCCACACCTACTAATCTTTTCCAAAAAGTTCCATTAACTGGGGTCCAAGCATTCAAGCAGAAGAACCTGTAGGTGCTATTCTCATTCAAACCACCAGACTACATTTGAGAATATTCATGAAACTCAGTTCCCTTACTCAGAGACACATATTTGTGATAAAATAGCCAGACAAAAGCTACTTAAAGGAGAAAGGGCTTATTTTAGCTTAGAGTTGCAGGGCAACACAGCCCCTTGCAGCAGAGAAAGTGTGGCCACAGAGGGTCCAGCTGATTGCTTTCATTTCATGGATAGTTCGAAAGCATGGAGAAAGAGAACAAGAGGTGGTGCTGACTATAAAACCCCACTAACCTACTTCCTCCAGCAAAGCTACAACTCCCCAGGGTTCCACCCAGCTCAGACAGTGCCACCAACTGAAGACTATGCGTTCGAACATAGGAGCCTGTGAGGGACACTGTACATTCAAGTCATGAGAGCTCTTCTATCACCTTCCTCGGGAAATCTTCCTGAGGCTCCCTATAGCACCCAGTGTAGAAGGAGGAGGATGTGAAGAGTGTAACTTAGTGTGATTCGTGACAATGCCAGTCCCCCACTCCTGCCTGTCCTTACTTTCTGTTTCAGATAGTTTTCTGTGAGAACAGGCATTTGCCTACATGAGAAGTGTTTCTGGTGTAGCCCATACTGTGGCTGATAGCTCAGTCAATAGCTCAGGCTCCAATCTAGAGCATCTCTCAGCTAACAGATGACAAAGTGTGCAGGACACTGCCAATTCCTTGGCACCCAAGAGGGTTGACTGTGGGACAAGTGTGAGTGGGCATCAAAAGTCCCCTAGGATTAATTATCCAGTAGCCATTATGGTCCCTCAGCAGACAGCCCCTTTGCTGTCTGTCTGTCCTTGTCTGCTTCACTTCTCCATGTCTCTAACTGGGTTCTGTGAGAAACACTTCACAGTATGTATCACCAGCGTACACTTGAACCATTGTGGACTTTTGGGAGAAGGCCAATTCAGAGCCCTCTGCAGATTTCTTTGTTCTTAAGTGTGAAGTGAGTGTGTCCAAGAGCTTGTTGGGCACAGGATTAAAGAACTAAACGACTAAAGAACATAATGGGTGTCCCTTTAAACTCAAAGCTCTGAACTTACTTGGCAGGGCTTTTGTTTTAGGTTAGAGTTCTATTTGCATTTCAAGGAACACCGAGGGTTTTCCAGAAAGGGGTCTGTGTGTTCTGTAAATTGTCTATACCCCTAGGGCAGGGGGAAAATTCCCTCTTCAATGGATGCTTGTTTCTAGGATGCATCTGGGACTCGTTAAAACCATATACACTTCTGTACTATGGCTGACCTTCCTGAAGATGCTGTAGCCATGGCTGGAGAAAAACAAGATTGTAGACGAAGGCAGAGCCACTTCCCAAGGTGATGTTGTCCAAGGACAGTCAAGGTCAGCATGGCTGGTCCCAGCTCAGAGCCATCCTGTCTCGACAATCCTCCAAGTTCCCTTTCCTCTATAGACCACTCTTGAGACGGGTCAGTAAGGCATGTTCTGAAACCTTTTGGTTTTCTTTAATTGCATTAGAAACCCTAAAAGAGAGTACTATGTGAGATGATTTAAGAGTCAGGATGAAGGGGGAGTCCCTTTCAGGGTGGTGTTAGGTGCAAGGGGATGCCAGTTAACACATAGGGTTCAGCAAATGGTTCAGCACGAACCACAGCATGGGCTCCTGACTGGTGTTAGTCAGCTCTACCAATTATTTCTTGTTTCCCAGCTGGGGCAAGCCGATGATTTATTCCGGGGACACTGAAGAGACTCCTGGAATTGAATGAGCTCTTGTGGCTGTGACAGTAATAAGACTGGGGCTGTGAGACAGACACCTGGCACCAAAGACTGAGCTCTTAGTATCCTACCCAGGGAGGTGAGTCTTCCCTGAGCACAAGAAGCCAACACACTTGACAAAACATTCATTTTCTCTAGTTCTCTAAAATAGCAGCTGGAATTACCTGTACATTTATTTATCTGTTTATCTTTACAAATCAATTTAGCCGCAGTGTTGGGGAAATCAAATGGATTCCTCTGTGTAATTCAATCACAGTTCAGACTCAGAACTTACCAGAGATGCACATCTGAGGACTGTCCTCTGAGCGGGGACAACACTCACAGTATCCTCTGTGTATCTGAATGTCTGCAGTGGCCCTGGGGGGCTGATGAAGCCTGCAGGAAGCCTGGTCAGTGAGAATCAAGGTCAGTGATGCTATGGCTATGGCATGAGATCACATGGCAAGACCAACACCTGGACCTATGCTGTCTCAGAACACAGCATCCCATTGTTACCTTAGGAGATAATGATCCTAAGGGGTGAAGCTCCTGGAGTGATGGCGATGGGATGGGGGTAGGGACTACCATTCTTGAGTCCCCTTGATGGAGCCCAGCCTTATTGGCCTCATCTGCTAACATGCACATGCACTGGGGGATCAGTGCTTGTGTGGATCAATTGCACCCCACCCCCTTACACTTCAGGATTCATGTTGAAGTCTTTATCTGGGCTTGGGATCTAAGAATGTGAGCTGATTTGGAAGGCAAATCTCGTGCAAAGTTTATGAGGTTGAAGGTCACTTACTGTAGGGTCAATGCTTCAACTCAGTTGGTGTCATACTCTTCTAAGAGGGAGAGATGTAGAGTCAGGGACACAAGGAGGGGGGAAGATGTGAAAGAGGCCCAGGAGATTGCCACATTGTTCTTCCAGATACTCAGAAGCCAATATGCAGATACTTTCCCTTTGGCTCCAGTGTTCAGAACTGTGTGGCAACTCATTCTATTGTGTTTAAGCCTGCATGTTTGTGGTAGCTGGTTACAGCGGCCTTAAGAGACAAAGGTATGCAACCATAATTTTCTTCATTGCATAGGCCAAGGTCCAGAGAGGCAGGGGCTTTATGAAGTCTGCAGAGAATATGCTAGGCTGTTGTGGGACCCATTCCTAGAAGTTAGCAACACATCAACCCCAAGGTGCTGTGGCCAGCGTCTTTGAGACAGCTGCATGGCCAGTTTTCTCCCTGTGGATAATCTCTAGGCCATCAGGTGCTCTCTGCCAACAGCATTTATTGCTGCAAAATCATAAACCACACAGAATTCAGTGTGTAAAATTTCTAAAACCACTCCAGCGAGGTCTGTTTGACATTTAAGAAGCTGTACACATTTACTGCATACTACTCTGAATTTACAGAGGAGTTAACACACATATAAAGATGACCATTTTCTGAGGAATAAACAAATCCATCACCAACATTGATTTACTCAAGCCTCACCAGTGATGCTCGTTTCATGATGAAATGCCAAAAGCCAGGGAGATGGCTCACTGGGTAATGTCCCACACATGGGCATCCAAATTCAGATTCCCCAGAACCCATGCAAAACAAAACAAAATCCTCAAACAGACACTGTCCCTGCCCCTCAACAGAGGAAGGGGACTTGGGGTGTGATGCCAGCAGTGGCATGGGCACAGGAGAGCTGGCCCCTCAAATCTTACCAGCCCACAGCACTGCAGTGTATGTGGGAGTGTGGGCAGGGGAGGTCTAACCCTGCCCTACTTTGGTTACCACAAGGCTCTCAGCTGATGACTCCTTGTGCAGATGCAGGCAGACAAAGACTCATTGGGCTGGGCACTAGAAATTTGATCATGCCTCATTGAATATATGGACAACAAAAAGTGGACCTATTTTGTGGGGAGGTGGACATGGGGAGACTGCAAAATGGTCATGTACTATTGGTGTGGGGTGCATGATGTGAGATTCCATACTACTACTACTACTACTACTACTACTACTACTACTACTACTACTAATGGTGATGACAATAATAACAATAAACAGGCACTGTGGTATGTATTTGCCTCTATACACATATGTAACATGGAAAAAAATAATTTTTTTTTTAAAAAAAAATGTCAGGCAAAAGTAAGGGAAGTAGGTAAATCCTTGAAGTTCATTGGTCAGCCAGCCTAGTCCAATCAGTGAACTCCAGGTTCAATGCCTGTCTCAAAAGATAAAGATGAAGTCAAGGAAAGCATTCAACTTGACTTTGGCCTGTCACCCTTACCTATGTCCACATGTATATGCACACACATGTACACAAAAGCTTAAATACACACCTCACACAAGAGAAAAAAAAGTAAAAATACTTAATATGAGATTTGCTCTTATATATAATGAAATATTATTAGCAGTCTTTCTTTTAATTTAATATTAGGCATTGTACTTAGACCCTTCTGCATGCTGAATAAGCACTTCACCATTCAGCTCCACTAAATCATAAGAACAGTTAAATATTCCAGGCATAAGAATTCTGCATACTCAGATCACTCCCAGCTCTACCATACATCCCTGAACATTTTGGGGAGCTCTATTTTTTCTTTTTTTCTCTTCATATAAAGTGTGGCTTCCTAAAACTTCTGGTAAACATAGAACAACCAAGTGCTGCCATTTTCTCTAACATTATTTTTATTTTTTATATTTTTGGTTGTGAGCCTAGCTTTAATGGATGAGCAATCTCTCCAGCCCTATATTTATTATTTAAAGTATGTGTTTAAGTTTTTTTTTCCTGTATATATGTCTGTACACCACACACATGCCAGGTTTCTGATCTCCTGGAACTGGAGTTATAGGTGGCTGTGAGCTGCCATGTGGGTGCTGGGAATTGAACCTGGGTCCTATGAAAGAACAGCCAGTGCTCTATCATTGAGCCATCTCTCCAGCCTCTATCTTCTCTGGGCTTCCTACTGTCCTTTTGCTTTGTTTTTATTGCAGACTCTATCATTGGCTGGACTTAGTCATTCAACCAGAAAGTCATGTGCGTTCCTCTGGGGACAGGAGTGCAGTGTGCAGAATTTCTTCAAGCTCCCTCCTATTTCCAGTCTGCAAACCCTTGCCTAGTTTGCTATTATTGCTTCAGCTGTCTGGTTTCTTGAGACTAGCTATTGTCTTTGGCACTTGGGGTCTGGACATGGGTGGGGACACCCCCACCAGCCAGAGATGGGAATTCTCAGGACCACAGAAAGGGAGAGAAGTGGGGTAAGATGAGTTTACTCAATACCAGAAATAAAGTCTAAGTCAGACCAAGAGAGTTCCTTAGGCAGCTGACATTTCAAGACTCCTTTCAAAGAGTCAATGACAGAAATGAATAAGGAGACAGGAGTCCAGTTCCCAGGTCATCCTGTGCCTGCTCACCGGGGAATCTGCCGAGTCTATAGCTTCCTACTAGGCTGTTAGCAAGCTGCTAAATAGCATTGAGAGAGTGGATTGAGGGCAAGATGTGTGAAAGGGAGAAGGTCCTGGAAACCCTGTCCTTTGTGCTTTGGTGTAGCCCCATTGTTGGGGTTCTTGCCTAGCACGCGTGAAACCCACATGAAACATGTGCCATGGTTGCACAGCTGCAGAACTCAGGAGGTAGATGCAGAAGGAACAGAAAGAAGTTCAAGACCAGTGTAGGCCATCTTAGAAAATACTAAAGGAAAAGAAGAAAGAAGTGATCACGAGGGAATGTCTTGCTCTCAGCAGATCCCTAAGATCCTACCCATTTGCCTACCACTGCTGAGACAGAACCCTACGCATTCCAGCTATGCCTCAATTTCATCTCTCATCTCTCCTGATTTTTTTCTTTCTGCTTTGCAGAGTGCAGGCATTTCAGGTTGCTTTTTATAAGCAGAGAGGTTAGGGGAAGAAGCCCTCTTTTCTACACAGCCTGTGGGTGAATTGCAGCCTTATGCAAGTGATTGCAAATCAGAACCCTCCCACTTCTCTTGAAGCCTCAGCAAAAGCCAAGAGTCAGGTAGATTCTGATCTTGCTTGGGGTCCACCTCCTCTTCTTAGCCACCTCCTCACTCTGAGCTGGGACTGTGGGCAGGCTCCCTTGGCTGCATGGGTGCATGTTAAGCTGGGTGACACATGCTAAGGTACTTGGTTCACCTGTCAAACTTCGGTGGCTGACCTTTCTTGTTGCTGGGAAATGAAAGTGAAGTTGCATAACTTCCTGTACTCAGCCACACACACCCTTTCATACTTCGTGTGGCTTGTAGTGTTGACGATATAATCTGCTTTGGCATGACCTTCCGTGTAGATAGGGCTGAAGGAACACAGCTCTAGAAACATTGTTCCTTGTTTTAGCTGATTCTTGCTTTGTGAGGCTAGACTATAGGGTGGGGAAGGCTCTCTTGTCAGTCCCTGGTCTTCTCTGCTCCTTCTCCTCCTAGCCGTCAGAATGTGGACCAGTCTTCTGTGATGGTGGCTGTTTGTTGCACTTGTTTCTTAGGAGCACAAGTAAACAAGGCTACAAGCTGTGGCTCCTAATTGTGTCGCCTCCCAGTTAAAGGCACCAGATGCACTGTTGAAAACAAGCACTGTTTTTTTTTGTTGTTGTTGTTGTTGTTGTTGTTTTGTTTTTAATGATTGCACCCAGCCCCAGCCTCCCAGCAGAACCTTCTTGCAGATTTGTGTGTCCAAACAAGGCAGTTTTGCAGGATAAATGTGATATGGTGTGGTGGTTTGAATAAGTATGGTCCCCATAAACTCATGTGTTTGAACGCTTGATCTGTAGAGAGTGGCATTATAGGAGGTGTGGCCTTGTTGGAAGAAGTGTTTTATGGTGGAGGTGGGCTCTGAGGTCTCATATGCTCAAGTTTTACCAATGTGTCTCAGTCTTCACTGTGGATCAAGACTTAGAGCTCTCAGCTCCTTCTCCAGCATCATGTCTGCCCACATGCTGCCATGCTTCCCACCATGAGGGTGATGGACTAAACCTCTGAAACTGTAAACCAACCCTAATTAAATGTTCTCCTTTATAAGAGTTACTGTGGTCATGGTGTCTCTTTACAGCAATACAATCCTAGCTAAGACATGTGGTCAGCTCTTGGTTAGTCAAACCCAAGTCCTCTCCTGATGCTGACAGTAAGGACTTCAATGGTACCATCATCTAAGAGTCCCAAGAGCTGTGGGCTATTGAGGGCTAAAAGTGGAATTCACAGTCAGTTTGTCTGTCCTTCAGACTAGACTCTGATACTGACTCATTTCATGAGTCCTTGTAGGTCTCGAGCACCTTTGTTTTCACATCTGCAGACAATGTGGCTGAAACATCATGGGGGACCGACGGGGGACTTGGGGTTTAGTGGAAACTTAGGAGCTGAGCTGTGGTCAGTGCAGGGTGCTTTTGATTCTGTTGGCTGTTTGCAGAGCTGAGACTCCTACAAATAGGAAGACTGCACACTTCCCAATAAAGCATTGGGCTAAGGCAGCATCTTAGGCTCCTTGTATAGTCTAAACACTTGTGTCTGAGAGTCACCAAGGGCTTAAACACAGACAGCTTGGACTTATTTCCCCAGCCTTCCTTACTTTCTCCTGTGCACAATGTTACCATTAAACCTACACACAAAGTGCTTCCCTGAGGTGGTTGGACCTAAACAGGCTTATCCCTTCTTCTGACAGCCATACAGTGGGGAGTTTCTGTGTCAGTGCAGAGTCTGGTGGCCACAGGTAGACAGTCAGAACTAGGCTGGGACATGTCTTTATTCTGGGCTCATGGATTTGGAGTCAAAACCTAATTTTAGAAACTCAGTGTCATGACACATAAAGACTTGCACCGAAGGGAAAGGCTTGGGATGGAGGGGGTATTTCGAGAGTCCCTGGTCTTCACCCCAAGGGTTGGTATCTGGTAAGTGGGCCAAGTCTGGCCACTTACCTGCCTTTATAAGCAAGGGCACTTGGATCCCAGCTAGGCCATACACATTATCTCTGCCTGTGGTGAGCATCAGGGCTTAGTGGTACAGGGTGCTATAGGTCACAGAGCCAGAAGTATTGACTCTGTGGTCCATTATGGATATAATCTGCTGACTATAGACCTCACCATAGCGGGGAACTCACCAGCTGAAGTAAAGATGTAGATTTCAGGACAGAGTCAGGTCCAACTCAGTCCAGATTGAGACGTATGCCTCTTGGGTGTTGAACAGAATAGAATTCTAGAGAAAGAACAGCCGGCTGAGCACGGTCCTCATACTGAGAGCATGAGAGTGGCAGAGTTGTGACAGCGGGAATCACATATGTACTGGTGGTGTTTCCCAGGAGAACTGACCAGAGTGTGGTTATCAAGACAAAGAGGCAAAATCAATGGCTTAGGAGGCTGTCACTGTCTAAGGGGTCCTCACCACTACATCCTCCTCCCATTTTCCTTTCCTGATATCAGGAAATAGGCCTGTGGCTCAGGCTTGTAATTCCAGCCGCTGGGGAGTTTGAAGCAGGAGGGTTGCAACTTCCAGGCCAGTTTGAGTTGCAAAATGAGATCAAGGCCAACTTAGGCAGCTTCCTGGGATCTCTCAAATTTTAAAATTGAAATAGGATCGGGAGTATAACTGAAAGGCAAAGCCTGGAATATAAAAGGCCTTAGGTTTAATGGGCAGCAACACACACACACACACACACACACACACACACACACACACACACACACACACACAATACACACACACACACATACACACACACACACACACACACACACACACACACACGTGCACACATGCATATACAGCGTCACATGACTAGAATACCAGCATTGGCTAGGTGGACCAGAGGGCCTTTGAGGCTTCTTGGACAGCCATTCTAAATGAATTTGTTAGTTCCAGCTCAGTTAGAGACCCTGTTCCAAGAAGGGGAGACCCACTCACCTCTTTGACCTGGTACTGCTTGGTATCTGAACATTGATGGGGGAAATCCTATTGTACATATGTTTCTCTTATTGGTTGATGAGTAAAACACTGTGTAGCTAGTGGCCTGGCAGGAAGGATAGGCAGGGTTACCAGAAGAGGAGAATGCTGGGAGTGTAGGCAGAGAGGAGACATGATGTGAACCTGGGAAGAGTTTTATGTGGGTTCTGGGCATCTGAACTCAGGTCCTCACACTTTACACACTGAGTCATCTCCCCAACCCTAGCCGTATTTCTTAATTCTTATTAGAATTTGTGTTGCTTTCTCCCTTTCTTTTCTGGAAGAATTAAGCCTCTTTACAAAGACTAAACAGGCCAGAGGTGCAACTCAGGAACAAGAGATGCTGGACTCACTGCTCAGCCCTGAAAGGATGAGTCAAAGACATTGTTCCTTGTAACAGTAGAGTAAAATCTTGGATTTTAAATTAGGAAGAGACACACAGGAGAGCAGATCTACACAGACACTTTTGGAACTCAGAGTTAGCTCAGAAAACACGGAAGGCTGTGTCAGCTGGAACTTGTGATTTATATAATACCAAATGATATGCCCTATGATCCCAGAGGAGGCAGATAGAATAATTGGTTACCACCCTTTGGTTGAGTTGAGAAGACAAGTTATAGACCATCTATTCTGAATTACCACAATGGCCATAATGCTTATTTTATTAAAATTGTTGTAATTTATAGAATCTATGAAGTTCCCAGGTAAATTTCCTTAATGGTGTATATCAAGAAGTCTGGGTGTTCAGTCAGTAAATTGTTTGCTATGCAAGCATGAAGACCTGAATTAAAACCCAGTGCTCATGTGAAAGGCTTAGTGCATTGTCACATGCTATGCCTGGAATCCTGGTGCTGAAGGTCAGGAGACAAGACTAGAGATCAGCAACCAGTCTAGCTGAGGCTGTGAGCCCCAGGTCCCAGTGAGAAACCCTGTCTCAAAACATAAGATGGACAGTGCCTGAGGAATGATAGTTAAAGTTGAGCACTGCCCCGCCACACACATGCACACACACACACACACACACACACACACACACACACACACACACGCACTCATGCACGCACACACACACACATACACACATGTACACACACATACAAACACACACACAGATATGGGCACAAGTTTACCTATGTAAACACACATTAGCACACATAAATACAGAAATGCATAAACAAAAGGCCTCTGTTGGGAATCTTGCTGACATTTGCATGTGGCCATTCTGTACCTGGTCTAGCCCTCACCACGTAGATAACAGCTTTGGTTAGCATCCTGACATTTGTCAAGCGTTTACACTTGTGCACTCAGCATATCTTGGTAATCACTGCAAGCCCTGAATTTTTTACATGATGTATCCTGCATCTCCTATCACTCAAATGCACGCAGCTTTCCTGTTCTTTCTTTGGGATCCCACCTTGAGTAGTTGTGGTCCATGTCATGAACCTTCTCCTTGAGTTGATTGCTGTTTCTTGGCATTACAAGCAGGAACACAATGACTAAATTTGGCTCAGTGTTGAGAAATGAGAGTACTGAATCAGTGAGCCAATAGGTAAACTTAGAGCAGAGATGGGCACACTCCTGGGTTCATAGCTTGTGTTATTTTGTGTTCCAGGAACTCATGTCCTCACCAGCAGAATGCTTTCCCAGGCATTTGGCTTGGTCCTTATTGAATCACTGGAAATAGCACTGGCCATTTGTTTTGTTTTGGTTTTTTTTGTTTGTTTGTTTTGGGGTTTTTTTGTACACATTATATTGTTCTGTGATTGGTGTCTATTAAATCATTGCTATTTATTTGTTTTTGTGAGACAATCTTGCTTTGTAGCTTTGCCTATCCTGGAACTTTATATGTATCCCAGGTTGCCTTCAAGCTTTAGGCAGTTTTCCTGCCTCTGCCACCTAAAAATTGTCATGATCCATGTGTCCCATGCCTAGCCTTTTAGCTGATGATTTTTGAAGCTTTGTATGGATTAATGATGAACTTATTTGTTTGTCTGTTTGTTTGTTTTGAGACAGGGTTTCTCTGTGTAGCCCTGGAGGTCCTAGAACTCTCTCTGTAGATCAGGCTGGCCTTAAACTCAGAGGTCTTCCTGCTTCTGCCTCCTGAGTTCTGGAATTAAAGGCAGCTGACCACCACTGGGTTTAAAGATGAACTTTTTGCCTGTGACAAGTTTTGCATTGTTTTTACGTTTAAAAAAAAAAATCATTGGCTTTGACGTTATTGAAACGTGTTTCCACAAAGGAATGTTGCAGAAAGAAAAACAGTCTCTCCTTTTAATCAGACAGTGGTTGCCTTTTGTGAGCATGTCTCCATCTTTTTCGGTGACCCCACAGTGAAGGCAGACTCTGAAAAATCTCACCTCAAGCACTGGCTCACTTCTTTTTCCCTGGTATGATACATGCTTCTTTTTCTGCTTTTACCTTTAACAGGCACATCATACTTGGAGCTTCCTAGCATCATAGGAAATACCGTAAGGAAAATTCTCACACCCCAGTTTGTTCTGTAGCTAAATTCCCAGAACAGGAGCTACTTAATAACAAGATACACACATTTCTAAGCTTCTGCAGAGCTGCCCATTGCCTAACAAAGTGACAGTTTTTTGTTTTGTTTTGTTTTGGGGGGGGATTATGGTCGCCCACATTTGTTTATTCATTTCTTCAAGACTAACCAGGTAGCTGCAGCTGTGTAAGGTGTTGATTGATTTTACAGGAGGGCCCTGAGTTTAGGAGGGGCTGAGAGCTTGGGTCCCGCACCAAGTACACAGAGCCTGCCAAACACAAGCCCAGGGGCCAGAGCCAGGCTTGTTCTCAGGAGGTGTGTCCTGGCCCTTCCTCATGCTGGGTCAGCCCATTAAAGCTCAGATGACTGCATATTGTTTCTTATAAGCAACTCAGTGTGCATGAAGCCTGCTTACACCAAGAGTCCATATGCCCTGTTAATGAGCATTTTTGTCCCTTAGAGAACACCACACCTATTCCAGGCCACATACTCTGCATGTGTGCTTAAGCTACAGGTTATGCTAACTAGGTGGCACCACAACAGGTGTGTCCTGCTGCCAGGAGGAGGTGAAGGCACTACAGCCAGGGCTTCTTCCTAAGTAGAGAGTTCTGGTGTCAAATGAATGCTACAGACCTTCACATCTGGTACGACTGTTGGGGTACACGGCTGGGCTGCAGTAATGATAGCAAACAAGGTCTGTTTGACTTACTAAGCTCTTTGAGTGCCTGATTCTGTAATGAGAAACAAAATCCACAGGGGATCTGTAATCGCTGGACATCCAGAGTGGGAGGAATCGAGTCTGACAGTCTCTGTCACTGAAGTGCCTGGACAGAAATACTGATGAAATGATATGGATGCACCCATGTGGCTGTTTGGACATCCCTAGGGACTGCATCCCTCCCATCCCTCCTCATCTTCACCGGTGGATCGGCAGACTAGCAAGGAAAGGAAACTTGTCATCCATTGCTGTCCTGGGATGTCAAGAATCTTATAGGTGGCCTTTATGTAGCAGAGGCCCATGGGAACTTTGAGCGAGATAGACATTGGCTGGACAGAGTGACCTTGTTGTTTTAGAGGCCGTCATTCTGCATTAATGGTTCTCAGGTGGCCAAAAACCATGGGTCCTCAGGAACACCTGGTCCCACTAGATCTATTACTGTTTCTGCAACTGTGTCCTCTCCCCAAACGGGGCCTCCAAGCATGGGGACATCTTACCATTGTTGTAGGAATATTAACCCCAGGTTGAAGTGAGGCTGTAAATAAGCAAATTTTCTAGACTCCTGTTAAGTGAGGATCCCCAGTAGGCATGCTTCTGGCCTTGGGGACTGTGCCCAGGTTGTCTTTGGGTTTACTTGGGAGTAATTGGAAATCCATGTCTCTGTTTCCCTTAAGGAAGAGTTGCATCAGTTCATCTGGTTGTGTTCATTTCCCCCAAGGTTGGGTTGCATACAGAGCTGCCAGCTTGCCTGTGTACAGCTGGTTCTGCAGGCCGAGTCCTGACTCTCTCTGTGGCTATTCTCACTCAATTCAAACTCCATTTCTGCAGCTGTGGGGACTGTCATCATGTCAGAACTCATTCTCAGTAAGTTTTGTCGTTTGCTTTCCCATCTGATAGAACATTACAGAGTGTTTTCCCTAAGATGGAGAGCATTGTCTTCTAGGAAAAGGCCACACAAGGGATCTGGGGTATTGTTGTACTGTTCCTCTCTATTGTTACCTTTTCACCTTGTAAATTTGTCTGGACTTGGAGTCTCCTCAGTCAGGCCCCAAGGGTAGAAGGATTGGAGCAGCCATGGTATAGACTAGCAGACAGAATTCAACAGGGAAGGAGCTGAGGAGTGTTAGAAAGAGACCTCTGCTGAGCTCCTGGGCTAGGAGAACAGCTGAACTCCATCCTTGGTCAATCCTGTCTGCCACGTATTGGCCTCCTAGTCTTCCTCATGGAGAGGCAAGGATTTCAAATAAGATAGCAGGTCCCTCTGAACCTGTGTGTTAGGACAGATGCTCTCTGGGTTGGCTGTAAGGGAAGGCAGAGGGCTTCTGAGAGTGTGGTTGAAGATATGAAGCTCTGGATTTATAAGTCTGCTCCTGGGTAAATTGACACCAGGATACCAAGGCCTCTGTTACCAGCTGGAGGACTTTGTGGTGAGAGGCACATTGCTTTCTCTGAGTGTGACTTCTTCAGTGTGTCTACAGGTGAAACACAAATAGCAAGTACCCAGTCGGTGTTCGGAAAAAGAGCCCAGGGAACCTGTAGCAATGCATATGCTTGTATTCACTTGGTAGAATCTAAGTGAGTGTAGGAAATTGGCCTCAAGTCCTGGATTAGTGAGTTGTTTGGGAAACTGTGTTTATATTATTCTTGAACCTCAGCGCTTTATCTGTTGAGTGAAGACAACTGATGTAAATGTTCTATGATTTACCATGTTCACAATGAATGATACAAGATGGAATGAGATGTGAGAAAATACTAAGGATCATTCTAAGTGTGTCATGAGATGATAGGCAGTGTTGTTGGTCAGAAACTGGGTGCATGGGTGTTGCAAGGAAGCAGTGTCAATAATACGGAGCGTTACACTCATTTACTGATTAGCACCAAGTTTATAAGTCACACCAGTCTCCTCAGGCTGTCTTCACTGAGCCCTTGAGGTCTCACTTGGAGTCGTAACCATGGGCAACTGCAAGTTCTTTGCTCCTTTCTAATCTTATTACCAATATGCATGTCTGCCAAATCATAGATCAACATGCTACACGTGGTGTATTGATTATGAAAAAGGTTACAAATGAGTAAAGAGCAATGGAAAGAGTCAATGAAGGTAGTTAATGTCCTAAAGAAATGGAAATGATAATAGAGATGTGGGGGAAAGGGTGTCTACACAGCACCAAAGCTGGTGGCACTGATAACAGGGAGGATTCCATTAAGATGAACCCTGCTTGTCAGTCTATTTGTCAGAGACTGTGATAAGCACATGGAAGTAGTCACTAACAGAGCACCAGGCAGGTGTGCCCTGCTGCATCCTCAAGTGTGTCTGCCTCTCTGATCTTCTTTGACAATCTGCAGGGTTAGAGTTAGGTGTGGCCACAGTCTGCAGGCTTAAGATATTTGCATAGATAAATGGCCACACATCCCACTTTAGTAGTTATTCTGCAGATGGAGTAACTCCCAGCAAGCTGCTCCATACGGGGTGGATGGGAAGAGCCTCTAGTCTATGCAGAATGTGGCAGCTGGCTCTCTGCTTCATCAATGGCAGGGGATGTCTGCACGAAGGATCCGCCCTCCTCACCTAAGCAGCAGGTGTTGCCCAAGGGAGCCCAGTCCTGTTCTACATCTACATCTCTTCTTAACAAAGGAAAGAGCAGAATGAAGCAGGGTGTTTCTCTTCCCTTTGAGAAGTTTCTTTTGTTTTGTTTTTTGATTTTTGTTGTTTGTTTGTTTTAAATAGACAATGTCAACACCAGCTTCCCAGGAGGACTTTCTTCTTTGTGGGGGCTAACATCAGCCACTAAATAGATACCTGGGGTGTCAGAGAGTGTCTCTGGGTGAGATACAGAGGGAAGGGGACAGAGAGTGATGGGGTACTGACTGTTTTCAGCAAAGAGCAAAGAATCAGGTATTTAAAGAAATGGCAGTTTGGAAATGTGAGAATTTCTGACCTTGCAGACTGGAGTTCTTCAAGCTCATTGCATTTGTTTTTATTCTAAAAAGATAAAGACTTAAGAGTTGAGGCCCCATGGAAAAGAATTCCAAAGCAGGGGTCAGATGCCTTCCCTATGTGCATGTGTGAGGACTTGAATTTGGATTCCTAAAACCAAGTACAGCCAGACCTGGAAGGAAGTGTGTGTCTTCAACCCCTACGCACAGAATTCATGGGAGCTGGGGGACCAGCTAGTCTGGCCCCCTGGCTCCCCACTTCCTTTCCTTGGCTCTGACCTCTCACCCACTGCCCTGGAGGATTTGAGGCTGGAATTTCCCCAACATGTGCAAGTCTCATTCAGGAAATCTTCCCTGTTCCTTCCCAGCGGTCCTGCACCAAAACCAGGGAGGGCAGGTCCCAGAAGATTGTTGTTTTGTACAGGGCCAGGGGGTTAACTATTTTGAGCTTTTGCAGACTTGGTTCCTTTGTTTGCCTATGCTTTGTTTACTTTGTAATCTTGAAAACTATTGTGTGTATGCTTCTCAGTGAGTGTGTATGTGTGTGTGAGGGGGGGGAGAGAGAGAGAAAGAGAGAGGGAGGAGGGAGGGAAGGAGGGAGGGGAAGAGAAAGAGGGAGAGGGAGAGAGGAGAAAGGGAGTGGCATTTGACAGCGGGTGTCTTTCTATATTGCTCTCCATCATTTTTTATTGTCATCACCCTCATCATTACATGTGTGCATGCATGTGCACACATGTGATCCTATGCCCGTGGAAATCAGCTCTCCCCTCTCATGAGTTCTAGGATCAAACTCAGGTTGTCAGGATTGCACAGCAAGTGCCTGTAGCTGCTGGGTCCTCTTCCCATCCCGAGTACCTCATTCTCTTACTCTTTTGTGTCCGTTGGTGTTTGCCTGCCACTTTGTCTGTGTACCATGTATGTTCAGTGCCCTCAAAGGCCAGAGATCCCCTGGGACTAGAGAAGCCATGTGGGTGCTAGGGATGGAACCTGGTTCCTCTGGAAGAACGGCCTGCTCTTTGCTGCTGAGACATTGTGTTGCCAGCCTAAGTACCCCATCTGAGGCGCATAACCCCAAGTCTTTAGTAAGAGAGGAGCAACCTCTAGAAGAGGACACAGATGTTCCCAAACCCCTGAAAATAGCAATGATGCCCCTGATCCCACCCCAGCCTGCCAGGGATGGAAGCTGGAAGCAGAGTTCTTCTCTGGGCTTCTGTGTTGCTCTGAGACTCAGGCTTTCTCACACACCATTCCCTGCTGTCAACTATTCTTTCAGAGTATATGTAAAACAGTTCTACTTGCCATGGGCTCTGGTTATAATTGTACCTGTGGGGATATCCTGCCCACTTCCCTTACCTGGACTGTCCCCAGTCAGCCACTAGGCAAGGCAGACATCTTCAGGGACAGACTCCTGCATGAAGATACTGTTCATGCATCTGTTCTTTTATTTTAAGCTAAAGCTTTCAAGTGCAAACTGAACATGCCCAGAGGCATTCCTGTCTATCACTTGTGTCTTTGAAACAAGTCTATGGTCAATTGGCCATACCCAGGAATGAACTACACTGAGCATGCTCAGGAATGGGCTCACCCCTTTATGAATATGTCCCTTGAATAACGTCAGCATCCTTCCTTCATTGCCGAGGACATTGCTATAGAGAAGACTTCCTTCTCCCTTGCTCCATTGCGTCTGGTTACAGCTTCATCGAAGACATCCTTCCCTGGTGATGCCTTGATTTTCTCCCTGGTGGACTCACCAGCCTGTGTGTAGTCTACCCAGAATCCCATCCCTTTCTGCTTCTCTGGCAGATGAGCTGCATGATTTTCAAATGTTTATTATTGTTGTCTTCCTTACTCCTGGAGTGGTGTCTAGAAGGCTTTAGTCATTGTCTGCACCATCCAAGAACACACACCTGTGTAGACATCACTCTAGTGAGACAGCTCCTCCTGAACTAGAACAGTCAACTCCAGGCCAGAAAGCACCCCTCGCCTCCAACCCCTCACCTCCATATCCCACATTAAGTAGTTTCTCACTGCTGTGACAAAATACCTACCAGAAGTAATTTAGGGAATGAGGCGTTTATTTTGCTTCACAGTAGGACAGCCAAATGGTTCTCAACCTACCCTCACTCAGGTGGGGTTCAAACAACCTTTTCACAGGAATCACCTAAGGCCATCATGTGGTTCATAACAGTAGCAAAATTACAGTTATGAAGCAGCAACAAAAGTAATTTTATGGTTGGGGGTCAACACAGCCTGAGGAACTGTATTGAAGAGTCACAATGTTAGGAAGGTTGGGAACCACTGGTATAGTCCATTGTGGTGGGTAAGTTACTGCAGCAGGCGTGTGAGGTCTCAGAATTTCTGGCAGAGTTCTATCAGTTAGGCAGACCCTGTTCTGTATCAAAATAAAGGCAAGCTTAGCAGCTCTCAGGGCTCTCCCTTGACATATTGTCTCCCTGCCCTTGGCTTCATATTGAGATTTGCCAGGGCAGGTGCTCTGACTAGAGGCTGCCAAGAGTTCCCTTCCACTGTGCTCTCTGTGTGGCTCCTGGCCTTGTGGGCTTTTGTAATCCTTCATCCACAATGCTGCTCCAAGCTTCCTAGATGCCTAATGCCCTTTGTTTAATACCTGTTGATGAGTAACTGAAAGAACTGCATGCATGTGAACATAGGAATAAAAAAGAACAGGGCTGCTGGGCATAGCTGTGCATGCCTGTTGTCCTGGAGAGATGCGAGGTGAAGACAAGATCAGGGGTTCAGTGAATCCCAAGCCGAGATGGGCTGCATGAGACCCTGTGTCAAACTTCCTCGCTCCCTCCCTCCCTTCTTCCCTCCCTCCCTCCCTCCCTCCTTCCTACTTTCCTCCCTCCCTCCCTTCCTCCCTCCTTCCTCCCTCCTTCCTACTTTCCTCCCTCCCTCCCTCCCTCCCTCCCTCCCTCCCTCCTTCCTTCCTCCTTCCTACTTTCCTCCCTCCCTCCTTCCCTCCCTCTGTCCCTTTATCCCTCCCTCCCCCCCTCCCCCTTCCTACTTTCCTCCCTCCCTCTTTCCCTCCCTCCTTCCTTCCCTCCCTCTCTCCCTCCCTCCCTCCCTCCCTCCCTCCCTCCCTCCCTCTCTTCCTCCCTCTCTCCATCCCTCCCTCCCTCCATCTCTGTCTCTGTCTCTCCCTTTCTCCCTCCCTTCCTCTCTTCCTCTCTCCCTCCCTCTCTTCCTCCCCCCTCTCTCCCCTTTCCATCTCTGTCTCTCTCTCCCCCCCTCTTCATCTGTCTCTGTCTCTATACCTCTTTGTCTCCTTCTCTCTCCCCCTCTCCATTTCTCTCTTCTTCCCTCTCTCTCCTTTCCCTGCTCTTTCTCTCTGGGGAGGAACTGTGAAGTTGCACTTGGAAGACTCGAAGTGTGGAACGTGCAGTTGACTGAATAGAACACAGCTCAGACCATAAGAATAGATCCACTTGACCCTGGCCTGAGTTAGCTGAGTTTGTCTTCATCTCCTCTCCCTTTGAAAGCCATCCCCCTTCCCATGAGCAGCACAGTCACAGGATCCTGGGGAGGCCTGAGGCTGAGTATTTCACAGCTCTGAGAAAATTTTGACCTTCCTGGTCACACTTGTTCATGAAGGTACAGGCACAGCTCCTAGGTCTCATGGTCACCTGTTCCCAAAGCTGAGGTTAAACCTGAGTTTTTCTGAGTCTTCTTGGAGTCCTCTCTCACCCTGATTACCATTTCCCTACTCGGCTGCCTTCATACAGTTCTCTCTTCACTCACAGGACTAAGGAGCTCCAAATCCTGAAGTTTCCCAGGCTTGTTGCCCTGGCAGCAGGGCTTCTGTTTGTACCCTGAAGGAAACAACGATTGTGCTCCACGCCGAGCTGGCCACAGTCCTGTTGTAGAGTACGCTCACAAACACCCAGTTAAAGGAGCCACAGAAGCTGCAGATGACAAGAGAACATGTCCCTCTGCACTCTACAAATGGCTCTTTGTGCAGCTGAGGGTGCCTCAAGTCCCATTACCCAGGCTTTACATAGCTGTGCCTGTGCTCTCCTGCCAACTTCTGTGTGGTGGAAGTGACAGTGCCCCTCGCCAGGTCTGAGGTAACACATCCAGGGCAATTTATCCCCAAACACATGGAATTGATGCTGAGGTCCTGGTGTGTGTGGCTGCTTAGGGAGTCTGCAAGCATGTGAAGATGGGAGAGTCCCTTTGGAAGCAGAGGTGGTCCAGGGAACCCCACCAACATTAAAAACGTAATGCCTCGATCGATGTATGATGTTTGAAGTGCTGCTCTCTGGTAGCCAAGTTTAATTTTTATCTGAGTACCATAAACTGCTGTTGAAATGATAGGCCTTTAAGTCTTCCTTGGCGTTTTGTTCCTGACATGGGTCAGAGAGCTCAGCTACCTTTGGCCTTTTGTGGGAAATAAGCCATGATGATAACAGTACCAACCATTCCATTTTTTTTGTTTTATTTTTGAGATTATAATATAATTATGTCATTTCTCTCTTCCCCTTTCTCCCTCCAAACCCTCCCATATACTCCTCCTTGTTCTCTTCAAATTCATGACCTCTTTTTTCATTAATTGTTTTTAGGTGCTTATGTGTTTTAGGTATATTCATTTTCCTAATTATAACTTGTTCAGTTTATATTATGTTATTTGTATGTATCCCTTCAGAGTCGATCATTGGTGTTGGGGAACCAATTCATGTGTTCTTCCTAGGGGAAAATTATTTCTGATCATCTCAGCATTCCTTGGTTGCCCATAGCTCTTCATGTAGGGTTAAGGCCTTGTTGGCACTCTCCTTTCTACTTGACATGTCTGTTATTGTTGTCCTTTTCAGCTCATATTTCGGTGGTCATGTTGGTGAGAATTTGTGAGTATAGGTTCTAACATCACTGGGAGACACAGTCTAACACAAACTCCCTGACCTCTGATCTCTAGCATTTACAATTTTTTGCAATGTTTTTTAAGCCTTAGGCTCAGGAGTTGATTTATAGATGTATCTGTTGGGACTAGACTCCACACTCTGAATTTTGACTGGCTATTTGTTTGTTTGTTTGTTTTGTTTTGTTTGTAATGATATCTGTGAAAAAGAGAAGTTTTCTTGATGAGGCATGAGGACTACACTTACCCATCAATATATGAACAAATATTTAGAGTAAATGTGTTGGGAGTTATGTTGCTTTAGTAAAGTAGTGGTTGTAGGTTCTAACTTGAGACTCATGACTTCACTTGCCCTGGGTTGTTGGCTAGGATTCCTGTATCAGGCATGATTTTCCTCTTGAGTAGATCTTAAATCCAATTAAAGAGTTGTTGGTTACTGCCAAGGTATCTGAGTCAGGACTGGACCCTTAAGATTTATGTGTCATACATGCTAGTAGTTGTTGAGGTTCGTAGATGCCATAGCTGAGGAAGAGAATTGGTTGTTTACCTCCTTTGCAAGCTTGCATGGCACCTTCTGGTATCTTAAAGGTTAGTGCTTAAGGAAGGGGAACCCTCTGGCCCCTATTTCTGAAGTGCATGGTGGCTTCAGTAATAGAAATTTATCTTTCACTTCAGGAGACAACCAAGGACAATAGCAATAGTCTAATGTTTTGGAAGTCTCTTGTATAACCCTGACCAACAACTCAAGCGGGCTTCTGATGCCTGACATTAGACTTTTGGGGGTAGCATTGTCATCCAAGATTAGAAAATTACATTTAAACCATCATGTATATTAATATACAAATTTAAATATATTATAGGGGATTTCCAGGTAAATAGTTAACAGTTAGAATTCATTGACTTTTCAGACATCCTTACTTGTGTTTTCCATTTTTATCATCATCATCATCATCATCATCATCATCATCATCATCATCATCCTCTTCTGTCTTTTTTCTCCTCCTCCTCCTTCTGTATTTCTCTCCCTCTCTCCTCTCTATTGATGCATGTATTTTGTTTAACTTTGAGTTGTTGGGTATAATTTTATATCATGATATATTAGGCTGTTTATATCATGATATATTTTTCTTTTCATTGAGGAACCAGCTAATGGTTTTTCTTCATATGGTATTTGTATTTGTTTTTTTCTCTTGCAGCTTTCAAGAAGAAAAAAATACTTCCAATACTGTTCTGGCTAGTTTTATGTCAAGTTGACATAGCTAGAGTCATCAGAGAAGAGGGAGCCTCAGTTGAGAACATGCCTCTATAACATCAGGTTTAGGCAAGCCTGTAAAGCATTTTCTTAATTGGTGATTGGTAGGGGGAAGGCCCAGCCCACGACAGGTGGTACCATCCCTGTACTGGTGGTCCTGGGTTCTATGGGAAAGTGACTTGAGCAAGTCAGGAGCAAGACAATAAGAGGCTCCCCTCCATGGCCTCTGTATCAGCTCCTGCCTCCAGGTTCTTGGTCTGCTTGAGTTCCTGTCCTGGTTTCCTTTGATGATGAACAGTGCTATGGAAGTATCAGCCAAATATATTTGCTTTTGGTCCTGGTGTTATATTACAGCATTGCAACCCCAACTAGGGAAAATACACTTCCTTTGTGATGTATATGAAGTGTTTTAACTGTGATATATCATGGAGATGTTCTTTTCTGGTCTTGTCTGTTTGATGTTTTCGTGTCCTTCTTGTATCTGTATAGGTGTGTCTTCCCTGAGTTTTGGGAAGTTTTCGTCTATGATTCTGTTGAAGAGCTAGCTTCTGTCATTGACTTGGGATTCTTCTCCCTTATCTATACCTAAAATTTGAAGGCTTGGTTTTTTATGGAGTCCACATTTCCTGTATATTTCTTCCCTGTGTCTTTTGTTGTTGTTGTTTTAATTCATACACCTTGCTTATTTGGTCTAGATTCTCTATTTTATCTTTGAATATACATCCTCTTTTCTACTTGATTCATTCTACTTTGAAGGCTTCCCTTTGAGATTCCTGATGGGTTATTGGGGTTTTCAACTCCATCTTTATTTATTGAGTCCTCTTTAGTGTTTCAGTCTTTTGATTGAATTCCATTCCCAAGTCTTAGATTGTCTTTGTCATTTTCATCAGCCTTATGGGTTTTTGTTGTGTTTTATTTTATTTTTGCAGGGGGTAAGGGGGGCATCACTCAGGCATTAAGTCATTTTAAGTTCTCCTTAATTTAATTGAGTTGTTTCTCTGTGTCTTCTTTAAAATCCTTGATTTTTTTCAATGAAATTTATACTTGTCCTTTTAAATTCTGTATCCTGGAATTTATCTAGGTAATTCTCCTTGTCTGGGGACAACCTATAGGGTTCCCCTCCCTTCAGCTATACATCTCTGTCTCCAATTAGTCTCTTTCTATTTTGAATATACTAACCCTCACTACAACCATTACTTTACTCACACTTCCTTTACTTTGACTTGGTATCCAACCTCACCTTCCAGGAAGACCTGGCAGTTTTGCAGATGGTGGACAAGATTGGTGAGGATTTACCAGCATATTTCTGGACCACTATTTGCATGGCGTTCTTCCTATTACAAGACTGGAGTTGAAGGTTTGAGGGCCATGACGCAAAGTGCTACTCTCATCCAACCCAGTCAGAGGTGCACACTGTCACCTTGCCTGACCACTGTGACACCCACAGTGTATCTCCAGCAGACACAGTGTGACATCACCCTGCCATCCCTGCTCTTTGTGCACCCAGGCAGGCAGTTGCTGTGTGCAGCCCACCCCAGAGCCTGAACTGTACTCCATCTACTCAGGGGAAGTTCTACAGAGGCCAGCAGAACTTTCTCACACAAGATATGTGTCTTTTCTCTCTCTCTCTTTCTTTTTATTTTAAGACAGGTCTCCCTGTGTAGCCTGGCCTGATCTGGAAGTCACTGGCCTCCTGACTGTCTCCTGAGCGGTGGTGTTGCCAGCATGGGCTATTATGCCTAGCCTGAGCTTTTTGTCAGGTTTCCTTTAGATACTTATATGTTTAGTTATTTAGGGGGTGTAGTTGCGAGGATGTTAGTTACATATTTTGGGGTCATAGTTCATACAGCTGTCAGAGCGCTCAGAAATTGGCACACTCTCGGCTCTTGGGTGGCTTTGCACATCGCCAGTGCAAGTGGATTGTGTTGAGCATGAACTTGCTTTGTGGCAGAGGGGGTTTTCCACACTTCTCAGAGCCCCTTTTTGCCTCTGCTAGAACCAGCCATTTATGCTATGCATGCTGGTGTCTTAAACTGGACTTTGTTGGACTGAGGATCTGGGTGTGGCATGCACTTTGTGTGAAGTCCATTCCCTCTGTGTTCTGTCAGCCAGTATACAGGGAGGCAGATGTGCACACACCAACCAGTGTGCATACACCAGCATGCTGCCTAGGAATACTTTCCGTCTACTTCTATAGGAAGCTGAAGACGGGTTCCTACTTAAAGTCCCAGTTCTGTTATATTACCCTGGGATTTGTAGTCTCTTTGCCTTGCTTATCTTTAGCCTCCTACCAAGAGGGTTGCCTTGAAGTCAATGCGGATGAACAAGTGATGAATGAGACAGATTAGCACGGTTTCTTAAGTGGCCACATGCTTGTATGCACACATGCAGAGGCCACTGGGTATCCTGATCCGTCATTTCCCACCCCATTCCCTGGTGATGGGGACTTTCACAAAACCCAGAGTTCCTCATTTTATGACTAGGCTTGTTAGCAGGGAAGCTGAGATTTCCTTTGGGGGCTGTTAATCTCACTAATAAGATGATTTAGAAATGGACTCAAGAAGCGAAGGACAGTTTTATTAGAGTTTAAGGGAGGCTGCTGGGGAAAGAGACCTAGAGAAAGCCGTGCTGTTTATGTCAGGCATGGAAAAGAAACAGCTTATTAAGAAAAAAAAAAGGCACCCCCAGTAGTGGGCTTTCCTGCTGAACTGAGAAAAGTACCCCCAAAGTATCCAGCCAGGTGGCAGTGTATTGTCTTTTATAGCCTCCCGCCCTTCGTAGGTCACAGGCTTTGTGTCCCGCATTCGCTATTCACTAGATGATGCCCCTGGTCCAGGCTGCCTGGACAGCAAGCCCCAGGGTTCTCCTTCTAGTGCTGCAGTAACTGGTCAGTGGGCATAAGCTTTTATGCAGGTGTTGGGGACTCCAGGCTCAGGTCCTTGTCCCTGTGCATCTAGTGTTCTGACCCACTGAGCCTCTCCCCCGTTCCCATTGTCTCTTATATCTTTGGTTATTACAATTATGGACTACATGCCTGTGGAGAGCCCAGTCTAGAAGGATGGATCACAATGCTGACCATTGTATAATCTTACTTGAAGGTAAGGATAGAAACTCACAGGTGTCAGTGACTTCAAATGTCACACCTAACTTGAAAGAACTGTAGTGAGGAAAGGTTGGAAACTACTCTGTGTGACTCAGCTCAGTGCCTGGAAGCTTGAGCCACGTGGATGTGAGTGGGGACTCTCACATGAAATGATGCTGACTGGTGATGTACAGGCTATATGGTGAGTCCTGGTCACCTAAAAGGCCCTGACAGCACAGCCTACTGGGGCTGCACTCTCGAGTGTCTGACTTAGTAGGTCTGGCTTGGAAATTGCAAACTAACAGGTTGTGTTAGTTACCTGTCTTGTTTTAACAAGATATCTGACAAAAGCAACTCAAGGAGAAAGAGAATATTTTGGCCCACAGTGATGGTGACTGATCATGTCCCATCCTGTCAGGAAGCGGAGAGCAAATACTGGTGCTAAACCCACTTTCCCCTTTTTATCTAGTCCAGATCCTGAGGTCATGGAGTGGTTCTGCCGACAGTTAGGATCTCCCTGCCTCCATTAACCCAATCTAGATAGTCATGCACAGGCTTCTTGGGAGCTTGGCCACTAGGGATGGTAGGTCCCATTAAATTGACCTCTCAGGCTCTTGGGGCTGCTTCTGCCGCCACTGTTCCAGAGAATGGGAAAGCACCATGGGCCACACTTCTGAGAAGGGAAAGAGATAACTGAGGACTCAGAGATCTCATAATGACTTCTTAAAGCACTGGCCACAGAAGCCGAGCCCAGGGGAAGCTAGAGTTTAGAAAAGCAGTGAGTGGGGATGGCAAGAGGGCTTGATCGAGAAGAAACAGGGTCAGGCGAGACTCTGCCTAGGGAGCTGTGACTTGCTTGAGAAGGTCATGAGATAAGAGGAAGATAATGACACCCTTTTCCCCTCCCTTCCACAACTTTGCTGTGAAGATGTTTGGGCGGTAGGGCCTGGGGATGAGTTGGTTCCGACAGGTATGCCCGTCAACCCTCTGTTAGCATGCTAACTATCTTCCATGGTGGACAGTTTGTCTCTAACTCTTTCTTGTCCTTGAGTGCATTCCTCTCCCACCGCAGTGCACAGATCTTTGTGTAACTTCAGTTGTGCCTAATAAATATCTTGTCCTACAAACATTTCAAATTTCTTCAATCATGCTTGTAATTGACCTGACACCCTTAAAATAGTTTGTTGTTTCCTAGGACGTGGCATCCACATTAGGGAAACAAAGACTTTCTTTTTTCTTTTCTTTTATGGCACATCCTTTAGCAAATTCCACTTATAAGTTTGCAGCCATGTAGTGCTTATAAAGTCATATTCAGGGCATCTCGTGTGTGTGAGCGAAAGTTCTAATGGACTCACACAGTATAGGCATTTTTTTCTCCTTATGTCCTGTTGAAGTCGCTATTGGAAACATGGTTTTGTGCACAGTTCAAGATCTTTATATTTAACAGGGAACAATATAGAAGTGGCACCTCAAATGGGAATCCGATTTGCTTTTGAAGTTGCTTATGGACCAGGGCCAGAGCCAGGGCCAGTGCAGTGGCAGGCCCAGAGGTAAAGGCAGAGCCTGACCTGTTCAATGCCCAGTGCAGTGGAAAGACTCATTGTCTAGGGGTCAAGTGGAAAGCATTGACAGACAAGAGAGGAAGTCAAGCAGTTCAGACTCCCCCAGCTGCTCCAAGGGAGACTGTAAACAGGAAGAGGAATGGTGCTGAGGCAGGGGAGGGGAGTCAAGTCTTGGGAACAACTAAGATGGGATAGGGTAGTGGCCTGAGACAGAGGCCTTGGAGGAAGCAGGAAACTGATTTTTCCCAGGTCAGAGCCTATGGAGGGTGTGGGTTTGAGAATTCAGTCCTCTGTGGATTCAGTTGAACTTTTATTGTCTGCATTCTGTAACCCATGTGAGCTGATATGCCATCTTGGGCCATGTTGTACAACTAATTGACCAAGCAGGGTTTGGTGTTTGCTTCTTGCAAAGGTCCCAGCTTTGACAAAATGTCTTGCAAGGGCTACTTGTCCCATCCCTTCTCTGCTGTCATCTTTTCTTCCCCTTGCAATCTTAATGGGTTGTTTTTTATGACATGTTAGTGACTCTTGCTTACTAAGCTGACATTATCTGTCTTCTCCCTCAGCAATTCAATATGTGTAGCTACTGTACATGGGTTTTACAAAGAGAAAAAATAGGAGGTTCCTCAGCTTTCCCAAATAGCCTAGTATGTGGCAGAGTATTGAGCCCAGGCCCATTTAATTCCTCCTCCTGTGAATGCCCTGCTACAGTGTGCTGCAAAATCTGGACCCTATGCCTATATGGCAATGTCAGCCACAACCTTTCCCCACCTCCACAGTCCAGGACTAAGAAATCAGTTAGCAGAGGCTGCCCCCTGGGGACATTTCCAGTCTTGAGTATGAAACCTACCAGTCCTCAGCTAGAGGGAGTCTTGTCAAGGTTTGTGAACCCGTTAGGACTAGTGACCCTCCTTAATCAAAACACAGTCACTTTGTACAGTGTAAAGTGTAAACTTGGAAATCAAAATTAGAGATTTAAACATGAAGAGACACAGAGAGCTATAAAACAAGCAGTCAATTAGCAGACTATAGCCCGTGATCTCTAGACCTCAAAAAAAAAAAAAAAAAAAAGTTGGCATTTGAATAGTTATAATAAACTCAGGGTACATGGATATGCTCTCCATGAACACACCCTCAGGGTTGGAGAGCTCCATAGTCACAGTGCGCTCTTGCACCCCCCCAAAGGCTGAGAAACCCCGAGACCCTCTTGTGCTATCAGATTTGGCTGCATTAGCGTACATGTTTAAGTTATCTTAAAGGCTCTGTGTCTTCCATCTGAAAGTCATTTTATCTGTGTCCATGAGTCCTTTGTAACAAATGCAGAGTAAGTTAATTGCAGCCATTGACTGCCCTGAGAAGCCGCTGGTCCATCCTTGCTGACACCCATTTTCTGCCCTGAAGGCAGGTTGGTGGCCCTTTTTCCTGAATGATTCCAGAGCACTGTGGCCACACCCTTGTCCTTGGGCTCTGCTCCAGAGGTCAGGGCTCCTCATGTGTCTACCATGTTGCCACACCACTGGCCATTGTATCTTACTTGTCTTGTATGTTTGCAACTTTTCTGGCTCCCTTTGAGTCTGAGATACTTTCTCTCTCAAGGGCATTTGGTATCTGATCCAACTAGCAGTTTGTCATAACTGAAGGCTTGCACACAGGCACCCAATGAGCCTTGACTGAATGTGAAGAAAAGTGCAAACATGTGTAGAATGGATCTCAAACCAACTGCAGAATATAGTGGCATTGTGGAATTCTCTTAGAGCAGTGGTTCTCAACCTGTGGGTCATGGCCCCTTTGGGGGTTGCATGTCAGATATTCTGCATATCAGATATTTACACTGAGATTCAAAACAGTAGCAAATTTATAGTTATGAAGTAGCAACCAAGTAATTTTATGGTTGGGGGTCACCACAACACAAGAACTGGTATTAAAGGGTTATGGCATTAGGAAGGTTGAGAACCACTGCCTTAGGATAATGAAGCCATGTTGACATGAGATTTCACAGGGATTCCCTCCTTATCTCATCCTTCCATAAAGTGGGATTATCAACCCTTTTGCACCCATGTGCAGACTGAAGCCCACACAGGTTAAGGACATGCATGGTACTGTTTATGGGTGATGGTTTGGAAACAATAGTTCTGTCCTAATCCAATGCAAGGGTTCTGCCCCAATGCTAAGGATTCTGCCTCAATGTTAAGCTCTCTTTTCCCCCTGATTGGACTGTGTCAATCTTTGTAACTGGGGCAGGACTTGGAGCCAACCAGGGGATACACCTTTGGGCATATGGCGTTGAGGGTGTATCCAGGGAGATTTTTATCAGACAAGAAGATCTGTGGTATAATTTCCTTCAGGGGCTGTAGAGGTAAGTCAGCTGTTCAAGGCTAGGCTCATACCCCAAAAATGTAAATAACCAAAAATGTAAGAAATTCCCTCAGGTATTTTTGAGTCTTTCTGGGATGCTGGAGCCATTGTTTGCTGAGAGTGGTGTCATATTTCTTTCCTTTTGCCTTCCTGTATATGTCTTTGATGTTATGTGTACAGCCCTGTGCTGTAAGGAAGATGCTAGTGGACACAGCCCTTACTGTCTGCTCTCACTTGGGGGATGCAGGGGTTCCTGTCTGCTCATTCAGAATGGGATTTAGATGAGGAAGGATATGTGCCACATCTCTATGTCAGTGTTGATCATAAGGTGAGACATGGCAAGTGTTCAGATGGTTAGAGGTAATTTTAAGGGCATGCTATTCAGTTTCAAGCTTGGCAAGCATGAGCTCGGAAAGCAGACTATTAGGATCGCAAAGCACACATTTAAGTACCATAGGTACCAGGTGAGTACACAATACTTAAAATTGAGTAGCAAGAGCTCGAAGTGAGAATTAAGATCTCCAGATGCAAGGGTTTGTTTATGCCAACATCAAGGAGTCTCTGGGGGAATCTTTAGACCAGTGTTGACCTGAGAGCTTGAAAGGTCCACCTATTCCCTCTCCCCACAGTCATTTTGGCTGCCTGACTCACCATGGATGATCAAACAGCCAGCATGGCTAATGCAGCATAGCCTCTATGCAACAGGCAAATACAGATGGGCAGGGGACACCAGCCATAGGTGGCTTGGAATGTGACAAAGTCCTGCGGTATGGGGAGTGAGTATCATTGAAAGTCTACTGTACACATGGAACTCCTTCAAGTGAATCTGTCTCCCAAACATCTTTGCTGTACAGAACTGAACATTCTAGAAAATGGACTTGCTTAAGAAGCACATAGGACTAAGGGTGTTGCTGCTAGCCTACTGGGGAAGCTGCATACCCTATGAGGGCAAGAAGGGCCTTAGAGATGGGCTTCATCGGTTGACTACCTTAACCTAAGCTTCGCTTCTGTGGTTGCTAAACTTTATCCTTCTAGCAGGAACCTTTATCAAATGCACTCCAGAAGGCTGACGGGAAGGTTGGGGCTGTGTGGTCCTTTCCAATTTTGAGGATTAACACCAGAATATAAAGTCACCACCCACAGACCTGAGTGGGGACCTCTGGATAAACCTTCCCAGAGGACATTGTCTCCATCCAGTCACTTGTTGTCTCCTCCCCAACCTGGTCCCATTATAACCATGTGTGATTCTCACTGTGTTTCTGTGAAGCCCCAGGAAGGAAGTCTTGAGTGTATACGTTTCTCTCATTTCAGACTGTTCTGCGATGACCACAGCCAGGTACCGGCCCACCTGGGACCTGGCCCTCGACCCGTTGGTGTCCTGTAAGCTGTGCCTCGGGGAGTACCCAGCAGAGCAGATGACAACCATCGCCCAGTGCCAGTGTGTCTTCTGTACCCTGGTTGGTCTCTCAGCTCAAGTGCTTGTTCAAGGATGTTGTTGCTCACTTCAGGCACACCAAGCCACACTTGGGGCCAAACATTGTGGAAGCCTAAGTGTCTACTCAGACTTACACAAAGGAGGCCAATCTTTGCATGATAATAGCTTGTGGTGCACAAGCTATCACTTAACCAGAATTGTAGAAACCGGTGGCACGATTAAAACGCCCAGCATAGCACACATTCTTCTTGCTGGACAAGGGGCTTTGCCATATCTTGTTTTCACCTTAATGATAAGCACATACTTGGCATTATGGCAGGGCTAACCTGAGGACTGTGTGCAGCTACAATATGCCACCACTAGTGCCGTCTTTCCTTGTTGAATGCTGAATGATAGTGTCTAAAATTTGAGGCCAAAGTGTTTTACACTGTAGCCAGAATGATCTGTTCTCAACATGAATTTAGAGACTCCTAATTTAAGAGAATTAGGTTTGGGTCTAACTCAGACTTGAACAATATTTTTTTTCTGTACATGTATGTGTGTGTGGGGCACTACGAAGGCTGGAAGAGATCATCAGATCTCTGGAACTGGAGTTATGGGTAGTTTAAGTTGCTTGACGTAAGTGCTGGGAATCAAATCCAGGTCCTCTGGAAAAGTAGCATGTACTCATAGCTGCTGAGCCATCTCCCCATAGCCCCAAACATAGAATTTTTATCTATTGTAAAAGAAAAGAGCAACAAAACACTTAATGGAAAAAAGAGTAGATTGAAAACTAAGAGAACATTATTTACTTGGTTTTTCTGTTTTTTTTTTTCTCAAAGAATAGGAGTGAAGGAAACATTGATAAAGCAGGAAAGATGAGGCAATGTTACTCAGTAGGTGCAGGGTGCAACTGTGACTTAACGTTGATGTATGTACTGAGTGGGTCAGAGTGCCATACTGAGGGTGCAGATGTACTGTTTCAGCTTAAGCAAAGCAATGGCAACTTCAAGAATAAACCCAAAGTCCAAAGGACATAATACATGCTTAATTGATCACTACAATATTTACGTGCGGGGCTGAGGAGAAGGTTTGGTATGGACAGGTGTTTGTCTTGCAAGTGTGAAAACGTGAGTTCAGATCATCAGAGCTCACATAAAACCAAGAGCATAACATGAATGTCATTAATCTAAGTGTTCCTACCAGGAGATGGGAGGTGGAGACAGGAGGGTCCCTGGAAACTTGCGGGTCACCTAGCCTGGCTTACACAAGGGAAACACGATAAAGACACCTTGTCTGAATCAAGGTGGAGGATGAGGATCTACATCTGAGGTTGTCCTCTGTGTATACACACACACACACACACACACACACACACACACACACACACAATGAATGCACCCACTGCACACTGCACACACACATACAAATCTACACATACATGGCAGCATCAAGTCAGAACCTTAAATATGCTGTTTGTGTTTGTCAGTTACATAATAGCTGGATGGCAAAATAAAACACTGGTTACTTTTAAAGGTATAGAAGTGGGGAGAGAACTCTCTTAAGATTGTTCTTTGAGAAGCCCCATTGCTTCTGAATTTGACTGCCATTCCAGCTACAGAGCATGGGGAACTGCTGTGGAGTTGAGATGAGAACACGGCAGAAAATCTTTGCTACCTCCCTGCCTGGGTGTCTTCACTCTCCTACCCAGGACCTGCATGCACCCTTCCAGATCTAGGAGCCTGGAATTAATTAAACCCACATTCCATTCCCAGTGGTTCTAGGCTGCCTCTTGGAAGGAAGGAGACGTTGTGGTTCATTATGTATACACTCAATACCTAGCTTAGTGCAGGACTCATACTGGCTAATCAATAAAGGCACAGGACATGCACCTAAGTGATTTGATCTCTCTGAGCTCACATTCAAAGACAAGTGCCTCATTAAAGCCCCGGGAAAAAAATTAGCATCAACCCGCTGGAAAGGAAATTGCTTTTGATATTTTCAGGAGGTGGGGAGAGCAGTGTGGGCACCTGGAGACTAGAAGATGATGGAGTGGCTCTCCCCATCTGATTAATGCAGGGTTCAGATCTCAGCCAATGGATGAGCTAGGACTGGAGCTTGTCAGGTTGTGCTGAAAAGTTAGCTTCCTGCAAAGTGCCTTTCTATAGCCCTAAGGGACATTCCTACAGCTCCCATCAGTCCCCCAACACCCCTCTACTGTGGGAGTGCTTTTAGACTACACCTACTTCTCTCTAGCCTCCTAGAGCTGTCAGAGTCACAGCATGCACTTTCCTCTTGAAATACTACTCTTCCTGCCTTCCTGCCTTAGTGCCAAGCCTTCCCTGTCTTTGTTGTTTCTGTTTCCCGTCTAGAGAATTCTTGTAAAATAAATAAACAACTCTAACTCATGCCCAGGGCTTCATTTGAAGTCAAGGAATGTAAGAAACAGCCACTGTTTTCTCAAAGAAGCCAGGCCACAGGTACCAAGGACCCGTGTCATTTTGTGGCAGCTGTGATTTTTTTCTTCTCCTCCATAGCGGTCTTCTAAAACAGAGAATGTTGAAGGTAGGTAGCTTGTCTGTAGCTCTGGGGTGTGAAGCCATAGGGGCACCTGTGTATTTGCTGAGAAGGGGAGGCAGTGTCAAGCATGCTGTGTCAGTTAAACATCATCTCCTCTTCTGGGGCCATTGGGATCACAGCAGTGTGGATAAGCCATAGAGGAGCTAGGACCCCTAACGAGACAGACAGGAAAGCAATACAGTTGAGACACACTGAAAGAAGGCATCCTGCTTCAAGACAGGGCTGCACAGGGACTAGTGATGTTGGATCCAGAGAAGGAAGATGTTTTCCCACAAGACACTCTTGATTGCATGGGTCAGGCTGACATCTGTGGCTGGCCATTGTGCAGGGACTGTAAATCACTGCAGAAGGGCGCCCAGCTGTGGTGTCACGAGTTTGCACTCCACCACCAATTGGCTCTTTGTTGGTGATCGGGAACCTGGCAAGGTTTCAGACTCCCTGTCTTCTCTGGTCTTCATATCCTGGAATGTGACTTTTCTCTGATCATCAAGATTCATGGGCTTTGTCTATTTTCTGTCACTGACAGCTCCTTTCTGTCCCAATCTGGGTCTCTTTGTGGTGCATGTCGACTGCCCAAGTCCATGGCTTATACAAGGATTGGGCCCTTTTACTTTGATCCCAATAGGGTCTCTGAACAGATGGAATGACTTGAATGGTTGTTTTATAACCATATGTCCCTAAATGAAGAAGAGGAAGAGGAATGTCACCAGGAATTGATCCAAAAGAACTATTCTTTCCCAGGAAAAGATCTAGCCTTAGATCCTGACCCCTGAGTTAGCTAAGGTCGATCCATTGATTGGTTCAGCCAGGGGCCTGGAACCTGTCTTCAGTCTCTGGGCTAGTCTTGCTAAACATCAAGATCAAGCAGGCAGGGAAAGGTTCTGATAGAATGCAGGATGCTGTACAGGGATACAGTTGGAACATTCCTTTGGATGTGGAGAATAAATACCCTCCATGTTAGAGACTTCAAAACTCAGCCTTAGCAGCTGCCTCCTCTCTCCTCAGTCACAAAGTACCTCCATTACTAAGCTCTGCCACTGCCTTGGTTTCCTTCTTTGAAACTTTGTGACTCTTCCATCATCTCGGGTTTAAACTTATTCTTGTCTTTGCCAGGTACTGCGGGTCTGTTTATTGATCTAGCTGTATTGCTGTGAGGAATCCATTAGCACAGCTGGATTGTGCACCCATTTACTTGTAGGTTTATCGGGGTTTGGAGGAACGAAATCTGTCTTACCATGTGAGGTCAGCCTGCCCTTGTCAGAGAAGATTCTAACAAATAGTTTCCAAAATGTTATTGAACGTAGGTACTGTAGTGGTTTGAAAGAAAATGGCCCACCCAAAGGAAGTGTCAGCATCAGCAGATGAGATGTGGCCTTACTTGAGTGGGTGTGGTCTTGTTGGAGGACATGGGTCACTGTGGAGGCAGGCTTTGAGATCTCTTATGTGCTCAAGCCACTCCCGGTGAGACAGACCACTTCCTGTTGCCAGCAAGCTAAGATATGTGACACTCAGTTCCTCCTCCAACATTGACTGCCTGCATACCACACACACCACCGTGTCCCATCATGATGATAATGGACTAAACCTCAGAAAATGTAAGCCACACCAATTAAATGTTATCCTCTAGAAGAGCTGATGTAGTCATGGTGCCTCTTCACAGCAATTGGAAATCCTAACTAAGACAGATAGCACATCACAGGAAAAACAGATGAGTCTGAACAGCCAGAACCAGGCTGTCTTGCTGAATGGAGATAGGGTCCAAGAGCATGCTGGTTAATTACTGTCACCCTCACACTACTTTGTGTGAAAGTGAGATATCCTCTGACACTGGGCACTAGATGCTCCTCAGACACCAGGCTGGTCATGTCATGACCAGAATGGTCACCTATTTTGAACTACTGGGCTGAGTGAGGCTGGGAGGTAGGAGTTTTTGTTTTTAATAATTATAAACATTTTAAAAGGTAAAGTTGGAGGTAAGGAATCATAGGAGGCAAATAGGTCATTATGAAATGTCTCTATGGTGAGAGGCAACACCAGCTTTTCCAACAGGGAGGTTATCAGCACAGATCAAATGATGAATGAAATGCACATACCCATGTGCAGTTGAGAGAACTCCTCTTAGAAGGGAGGTTAGTATTTCTTGTTTTTTAACAAAATCTAAAAGTTTTTAACTAAGTCTCAATGGTTTGATTTTACCAATAAAGACTCAGGAGCCAGATGCTGAGGTGAAAACCTGCTAGCTCAGTCAGAGAGCCCAAGAAAGCAGCCAGCTGACCTTCTTTTGTTGTCATCTCAGAAGGAGACTTTTCTCTTAGCCCATCTGAAACAACATCTCTAACTGGATGTCCCTCCCTACTACTTCCTGTGTCTTTCTATCCATCTTCCTGACTCCCTCTTACTCTCTGTGGGTGTTTTGTTTGTTTGTTTGGTTGGTTTTTTTCTTTCTTCCTGTCATCTGGTTGCTTGCTCTGCTACTAGACCTATGGTTTACTTTATTTAATCCTGTTTGTAATAAACAAGCAGAAAGCTCTTGGATTAAAGGAGTGTGCTAGGGTTGAGTCACACCACAACTAGAAACAGGGTTTTTCAGCAATCTCGGGGTACACCGTGTGATCAAATCAAGCAACAAGAACCAGGTGCAGCTGATGGTGATGTGCGCTTGGCCAGTGGTAGAGCTTGGTGACAGAGAACACACACTGTATTTACACTGGAGACACAGAGTCCCTATTTTGGCAAGAGCACAGGCTAATAAAAAGGAGTAGTTTCCTTCTTATTTTTAAACAGGTAAAGTCTGGGTTTTATTTTTATTTCATTAATTTTTGGAGACTTTTCTGTTTTGGAAGATTGTGAGTGACATCTGGGCCTGTGGCCTCGGGGGCTGTGCTCTTTGCCAGAAGAGGTGTGTGAGCAGTTTGCACTGCTTCCAGGGCCATCCAAGGTTCTCATGAAACTGTCTGAATAAGGCTGTGCTGTTCAACTGTCTCCTCAAATGCAGGGTGCCTGTCTCAGGCTCTGCAGCTCAATTCTCTGCAAGCCTGTGTGGGCAGCTTGCTGCTGTCTAGGGTCAGCTGATACACAGCATGCTGGTGGCTAGGTTCTGGCTCAACTGTATCTTGGTCTGCACAGCACCAGCTTCCCACTGACTGGCACTGTTGGCCAGAAAGATGCATGCTGAGCCATCCTGGCCTTCAGAGAACCTGCCATCTAATGAAGGAGATTTGCTGTTAGCTCTGGAAATGCTGGGAGAAGACCAACTTCCAGCCATTACCTGAAGGAGCATGTCTCTGTAGCTCTCAAGCTGGAGAGTGATATTTCCCATGCCTACCAAGCTTACACCACCCCTGGGGCAGAAGGCTCCCAGATGAAGGTTCTGGCCATTGTTACAAGAGTTCATGATAGGTCCAGGATCCATACCAAACTCTGATTCCAGGGTCCTTGCTCCCATAATGTTATTCTCGGGGTCCACTGCTTTTGTCCGCATCTTTTCCTGAGTTATCTTTGTAAACCATGGCTTGTGATTAACCTGGGCCACTGGGGTACAAGTGAGCCACAGTGTCTTCTGGGACCTTGTTCCTGGGATGCTAGCAGCAAAGCAGGCCTTCAGAGTTAAAGCATTCACAGTTGACTAACTGGAGTTCCAGGCCAGGTTCTGTGGCCCACTCGTCCTTGGCAGGAAGCTTCTAGTGCAGTGGGTGTGTCCTGGCCGACCGGCAAAGCTGTCTTTTCAACTCTTTCGAAGAGTTGGAAGCCACAGTGGAAAGTGTAATGACTGGAACATTCTGTGGCCACACTCCTGCTCTGCATGCCTGCTTTCCTTAGTCCCCGGAGCCCAACCTTTCACCTCCCAAGCCTTCTCTGACACCAGGTGACACTGTACCCTGCTGTCTCGGTTTGTTTTCTGTTGCTGTGATTAAAGCATGACCAGAAGAGGAAGGGATTTGTCTTGCAGACACAGCCATCTTTGAGGGAGCTCTGATAGAACAAGAACTTGAAGCAGTCACTTTGGAGGAGGGACTGCTCACTGGCTTGCTCCTCGGCTCTTGCTGCCTTTCAAACGCAGCTCAGGCTCACCCATCCAGGGAGAACAATACCCACAGTGGGTTAGGCCTTCCTACATCACTTGGCAATCAAGACAGTCCTTCATTGCCACAGGGCAATCCAACTGAAGAAATTTTCCAGTTGAGGTTGGCTCTTCCCAAGTGGCTCTAGTTTGTGTCAGGTTGACAATAGATGTGACACACTTCTGTGTTGATTCAGGTGTCAATTTAGTGGGTGTAGTCTTTGTTCTGTGAGCATTTTTTGATGTAACAGAGATGCTTCAAAAACGATTGCTTATGTTATAAGAGTCTCTCTCTGTGTGTGGTATGTATATGTGGTATATGGTGAGTGTGGTGTGTGTGTGTGTGTGTGGTGTGAGGGAATGTGTGTGTATGTAAGTATGTATGTGTGTGTATTGTATGTGGTATGTGTGGGGGTGGTATAAGTGTCTGGTTCATGTGTGTGGTGTGTGTTGGTTATTTTTGTCATAGTGTTTTGCTCTGGTGTGTGTGGGGGGGAGTGCATGTGTGTTGGGTGTTCTGTGTTTGTGAAAGTGTTTTGTTCTGGTGTATGTAGGGGAGTGTGTATATGTCTGGTCCCTGTCTGTGTGTGTGTGGTGCATGTGTGTATGAATGGGGGTATGTATGTGTATGCAAGAATGTAGGGGTGTGTGTGGTATGTGGTGTGTATGTATGTGGGGGTGTGTATGTGTGTGTGGTTATGTTTGTATATGGTATGTGGGGTGTGTATGTGCGTGTGTGTGCGTGTGTGTGTGTGTGTGTGTGTGTGTGTGCGTGTGTGTGGTGTGTATTATTGTTTTTTTCTATAATGTTTTGCTCTCTGGTTCAGAATGACCAGTTATAAAGTAACAGGAAGTCACTGTGTAGCCAGGTTGGCATTGCACTCATTATCTTCTTGCCTCATCCACCAAAGTTCTGGGATATAGGCCTGAGTCACCAGACCCAGTTTAAGGAGTTAATTGAAGGAGAAAAAGAAGAGAAATCAAATAAAAACAACAACAACAACAACAAAAACAGCCAACCTTGGAGCTCTGCCCTTGTGCTCTGGGGCTTAGTGCTTCCGTTTGTAGAAAGTGGCCTTGGGTGGTGTCTAACTCCGTGGGGCCTCACTTTCGCTGTGATGAAAGGGAATGATAACACCTCCCACAGTTGTGGTTTTATTTATTGGTCTAATAGAGGCAAAGTGACTGACAACAGTCTGATATTTGGGAGGCATCTGATTAAAGAAAGATGATAGATATATCAGAGAGTACGTAAGTTCCTGTCTGGGGAGTGTTTATTTATTATAACAGAAGTTTCTCTCGTTGCCTGATGTGTGTGTGTGTGTGTGTGTGTGTGTGTGTGCGCGCGCGCGCGCACGCGCACACTCATTCTAAGACATCTTTTTGCCATTAGATTGGAAAATAAGGCTTGTGAGTCATAACCCACTTTACATCTGGAAGAGGGCCATGGCTGGTTTTGATGGATGCAGGAGCAGCCGCTCTGTAGTAAACAAATCAATATTCCCATGACATAAGCGCTGTGTGTGCTGCTCAGAGATGTGATCCATCCGTCTGCTGAGCTTGCTCTTGGGGTTGCAGTCACCCAGCGTGACTCACTGCTCGTGGACATAAGCAAGCCTTTGAACAGTGTGGTTGTGAGAAGCCCCAAGGACATACATCTCACACTTACCTGGTTTAATTGTTCTGAGAGAATGAGGCTGTGTCTTTATATTGGACCTGGCCAGAGCTGTTTGTTTAAGACATTCCAAGACCCTCCAGACACCAAATTAGACAGATTTAATTATAGACAGTAAAGCAATAATCTTGTTGCTAAGGATTTGGGCTTTTTTTATGCCTGTGACTGCAAAAGGCAAACCACAGGCGGACGAACGAGACAACAGCCCCTGCTTACTTAGCTGCTATACCAAGATTTGTGACAGGTGTTGATATTCTTTATTTCTTTCTGTCAAGAAAGCCTAGTAAAGCAGGCATTCAGATCTTATTGTCTAGAGAACTAGGGGCCAACTGCATCAAGGATGTGTCTCCATGGCCTTGGGAGTCTGGAAACTGCAGGGTCAAGCTCCCTTTTCACATGGCTACCAGAGACAAGGCATGCCACTTCCATGCCTGCCACATGTCAAGCCAAGTGTCACCTCATAGCAGGTCAGCAGTGCTGTGTAGGTTAGGGTGGGGTGGCATTGTAACCCTGTCTTTCCCTGATTACCTGCCCTCTCTTGTCTTGGGAAAGCCTTCATGGATGGCATTTGGTTTATTTCTGATAACTCCACCATCCTGTGCCTCAAACAGAACTCCAAAGCATCTTTATCTACAGGTAGATGTAGGTGTGCCATGTTCCCAGCCAGAGTCCTCATCAGAGCCCCGCAGACTTATCAAACTAAGGGCCTGTGTTTACAGCGGTGGTTCTCAACCTTCTTAACACTTTAATATAGTACTGGGTTTATGGGTCCAGTTGTTACTTCATTAACTGTAGGTTTCTACTGTTATGAATTATCATGTAAATATCTGATATGCAGGATATCTGAATTGCGACCCCTTGAAAGGGTTGTTTGACCTCCAGAGGAGTCATGTGACCCACAGGTTGATAAACACTGGTTTAGAGCCCAGGGCAATATTTTGCACATGATGTCAAGTCTTTGGAAAGCAGCTTTGGGGAGTTGGCCTTGGCCTCCCTCTCTTCTTCCTTCTTCTCTTTATCTTACCATTTGTCCCCCTTCCTTCCCTTTCCTTCCCCTTCCTTGCCCTGTCTTGTCTGCCAAAGGCTGTTTCTCTCCTGACCCTTATAGTCTCTCTGCCTCCTCTTCTCCAATGATCCCTGAGCCTTGTGAGTAGGGGTGTGACACTGCTGTCCCATTTAGAGCTGAATGCCTTAAAATCCCTTCCTCTGTGTATGTTGTAGGACTTGTATCAGTCACTCTGTCCACTGAAGACACCTCTCTGATGAAGGTGGAGAGACGAGCTCCTCTATGGACATGTGGATAAGAACTTAGGAAGTAGTTTAATATGATGTCTATTCAGCAGAAGAGTAGTCGTAGGTTCATCCCGAGGGCCTATGACTCAGACAGCCATGTGCCATGTGCAGCTGACAGTACCGAGTATGAGTTTCATTTTAATGGCCACACTGTAAACCCAGTCAGAAAGTGCTTGGTCTTCCATGTAACATTCACGCCAAGATTGAGCCAATGGGCTTATCTCATCAGGCCAGTAGTGAAGGTAGCTCTCAGAGTTAATAGCTAGCTGTTTGCTTAACACACCACTTTGTCTTTGGTATTCGGGACGCACAAGTGTTTACACACTTTTCTTTCTTCCAGTGCCTGAAACAGTATGTTGAGCTCTTAATCAAAGAAGGCCTAGAAACTGCGATTAGCTGCCCGGATGCTGCATGCCCCAAACAGGGCCACCTTCAGGAGAATGAGGCACGTTGGGGTGGGGAGGGGGCGGGAGGACACAACACGAGGTTTGATTGCCTGTGAGTGGTGGGCTTTGGCTGATTTAGCAGGGTCCTGTTGTGTTCTGCTTGGCCTCGTGTTGTATGACATTCTAACCCACTGCGTATCACAATCCTTATGTCTGCTTTGTTTTTCTTTTTCTTTGCAGATTGAGTGTATGGTTGCAGCTGAAATTATGCAAAGATATAAAAAGCTACAATTTGAAAGAGGTAAGTGGCCTCTGCTGTGTCGGCCAGCTTTGATTCCGACAACAGAAGGTAGGCAACATTGATGGAGCTTTCTTTTGGGAGACATGTGTGCACATCATTTGCTGGTAATGAAAAAAGATGCAACAAGGATGGAAAGCATCCGTGTAAATTGTGCCTCTGAAATAATGTTGGTGTAGTACCCTCTGAGCTGCTCACAGCCTGGCAGCCTGGGCTTATGACCTATTTGGCAGCAGAAGGGACTCAGGAGACACTATTTATATACAGAGATCGGGGCTTCTTGCTGATTTAAGAAGATTCTTAGTCCGTATTTTTCTTTAGCCAGGTTTGGGTCTAATGTTTTTGCAAACTCTTAGATTCACCCTACATTTAAAAGACCCAAAGTTTGGAACTCCTGCAGGTCCCACTGTTGAGCACCGAATCTAGATTCATCCTACCCCGACTCACTACCTGTTGAAGGCTTAGGTAACAGTGTTCATGAGTAACTGAGCCTTGGGCCTCAGTGAGTCTCCCAGGCCTGTCATACCACAGTCCACTGTGCTCATACCCATGGCAACTGGGTGATCTCAGTGCTTTCTAACTCTAATGGGGATCTAGCCACATCTCCAGCCCCGAGAGCCAATTTTTCCCCTCTTGCTGGGTCCTTCACAGACCTCTCCTTTCTAGATCCTGTCCTGGTGAAGACAGATAGATAGATGTGTGGAATGTTTTCAAAGAGGTGGTAACTTTGGTGATCACATTGCCAGGCACTGAGACATGCCAAATGCTGGCTGAGGACTTTATCTTGCTCTCTGAAGTGCTTTGCCATCATAAAATGGTGTTTTAAGGAACCTCCAGGTTCCATCTGCTCTGCTCTCAGAGACCCAGGGTCACCTGCAAAGAGTAGGTGGGAGATAGTGCAGTGCAGGTGGCTCCTGCTGCAGAGCTTCTAGGAAGATACCCCGTGAGTGCTCTGACACTGCTGTGACCACATCTCCTCTGCCTAGACACCATGAGCCTGGATCAGAGGCTTGCTGCTAAGCCAGATCACAAGGTGAAGTGCTTACGTGGAAATTCAAAATGCAGGGCAGGATGCAGTAGTGACAGAGGGGTGTGGATGCTAAAAGTTTGAGGTTTAAAAGGAAACAAGTAATGCTAGAGATAATCTTTAGTTTACTTAAAAATATAATACATACACACATGTATATAAATATGTGCATGCGGTGTGTGTGTGTGTGTGTGTGTGTGTGTGTGTGTGTGTGTGTGTGTTCCTCTGTATGTATATGTATAGATAAATTAAAAATTCAGTTGGAGTTGAAGAGATAGCTCATCAGTTGAGAATACTTAATGGTTCTTGCACAGGACCTTGCTTCAGTTCCCAGCACACAGGTGGTGACTCATGACCATCCGTAACTCCAGTTCTAGGGGGTCTGATGCCCTTTTCTGACCTCTACATGGCATGTGTGTGGTTCACCTACATCCATGCAGACATACACATAAGAAAATTGCATACATGCACATAAAATTAGATTAAATAAATCTTTTTACAAGATCAATAGGGATTTTTAATGGCTTCAAAATTTGTTTTCCAGAGTCTGTTTCTTTAGATGACAGGCATCATTTACATCAGGGCAGCTCACCTTAAACCTAATGCCCTGTAGCATTAAAGACAGAGCAGGGCATTATGGAGTTGCCTCATTTGGATCTGAGAACCTTAGACTCCTTTACACCCATTTTCATGAGATCTTAACAGAGTCTGGGAGTTGTTTCCATCACAAGGACATGAACTTTCTTTGACATCAAAATTTAATTTCAATGTGAAGCTGGGTAGGTTTTTCAACCAAATAATTTTAAGCTTTCTTTTTTCCTCTGGCTTCATCTAAAACATTCTGGCTCTTGCATCAGAAATAAATCACCTTAACTTAGGTTAGAAAAATACAGGAAACTGTCACTAGAAAACATCTTAGCAGCCTAACGCTGAGTGATGTTTTAAAAGGATTTGGACTTAATTCCACAGAAGTGCTGGCCAGATGGAATGTTAGAAGTGGGATGTAAAACACAGCTGCGTATTCTAGTTAGCACCTTGGATGAACCTAGGATGTGATCAGAAAGCTAACTCTGACTTGCTTCGCTCCTTCAAAGTTTAGTCTGTGGAGGACACCTTGAGAGGAAACTCATTTAGATGATTTTCTATCATTTTTAGTTACAGAGAAGACTTATGGTGAGTTTAAGCTTCAAATGCGTCTTTATTTAGCCATGGTGTGCCTTGACTGGCCCGGCAGCCTGGATTTTCATTTTCTATTCTTGACCTCTCCCCACTGAAGTCTTTGTCTATCTGGAGGCCAGGGAGGGTTCTTGGATACCACTTTTGCTTTCTGGAACCTTCTGTCCCATTGGGCAAACTCTAGCACCTGGGTGAGGAAAGGTTCTAGAGAAAGGTCCACGGAGCATAGCATGCCACTGGGCATGCCTGCCCTGCAGCTTCTGAGTGTGTTTCTTTCCAGTCTGTCTGAAAGTACATGGTATCCCAATTTGATCCTTTTGTTTGTTAAAAGAAAAGAAAATCTCAAGAGTGATTAATAACACAGCCAGGTCCATTTCCATTCTTAATAAGAACTGGAGTCCTCTGTTTGCGGTGTCTTCCCAACAAGGTCTAACCCACCACCATTGGTGAGGACCAGGGTACTTAGTGAATCAGTCAACCCAGCAGCAGGGAGCACATGAGGGTGTGCTGGGTGCCGGTCTCTCAGAATGCTTCAGCATACCATTTGTCTTCAAAGAGTAAAGTGCCCTTATGAAAACTGGTTGGTTTTTTTACATATAGATCTCTTGGGATCCCTAAGAAACTCACATTAACCCCGTCTCCTGAAGACAAGTCCTGTAGGTCTTTGGCCGAGTAGAGTTATGACTGGATTCTTTTGCTCCCCCAGAATGCAGAGCCTGCTCCACGTTAACATATCTCATGTCCATATATGTGTGTATATAATAGATATAATACACTATATAGGATGCAGCATGGATAATAGGTTATTAATAGACACTGGTCATAGGAAAGCCGGGAGACACATTTATACATTCTAAGAGAAGTACATAAGTGATGTCTGCTCTGAGCTTTATTACTGACTGACCCCTGCTTGTATGTACAGCTGAAAGAGCTGAGCAGTGGAAAGAACAATGAGCATATTAATAGATTTCTGCTAGGGGTTGGGACTCCAATGTTGGCCTCACAGCACAAGGAGGATGCTGTAGTCTGCTCAGAGGCTTCCCCTCTGCCTGTAGGGAATCTCTCCATGTGGTAATAGGCAGGGCCATATTGGCCCTGAGTAAACCAGTCATAGACTTGGAGTTGTTACCATGGAAACCTTCCTTAGGTCTTTCTTCCATGCCACAGCTGAATGGGCCTTCTGTGATAAAGGTACAAGGTGGCTTCTCCCACTGTTGTCAGAACTGTATAAAAAGAAGCCTGTCCCATGGATGTCTAGGGCTTCCAGAGCACAGGAGGGTCACCAGGCAGGACATAGAGATTCCCAGGGTCTGAGATAGGAAGCTTACTCCCAGCAAGGTTTAACTACAACATGATATTAAACAGTAAGCCAGAGGCCTGGGTCCATGTCACACATTCAGTATGTTGAGTCCCCATGTCCCCCTTTCCTCAGAGCTTCATTCAGTACCTATGCAGATAGAGTACATCATATTGGTCTGAGACTAGGCTGGCTCCCGGATCACATGCACAGAGAGAGTCAGAGGCCTGCTAGGTGTTGAGGGGAAGAGCTGCTAGCAGTGAAAATCCTGAGGGTTCTTGGGCTATTGGGAGCTCCCTGGGCGTTTCTTCCCAGCATGCACTTGAGAGCTGAGAGGTTTTAGGGACCTCTCAGCATCCCAAGACTGCAAGGTAACCCTTCTCCATGTGCCCCCATTCTATCTCCACACATATCCACATGTTCAGTGGTCAGGAACCTTCTTCAGACAGCACACATTGACACCCAAGTTGGACAGTAGCTGTTGTTCATTCTCTCGGTGTCAGGGACATCTCAGAGATTTTATAGTGTACTGTAATGGAGTCTAGTCATTGTGTGTGATGCAGGTTCTCGGGCCTGGAGTCCCCCTGTTGTCACATGTACCATCTCTGACTGTTGCGTTCATATCAGATATATGCTTTTATGCTTTTAATGAACTTACCTTAATAAATAAGGCAGTTACACTAGATTAAGGGTCAGCTGCCATGGATACTAGACCAACCCATCTCCTACTCCCAGCTACAATAATTTAGGTTTCCCCAGAATCGTCATTTATGGGTGGTAGTCTGCTCTTAACCCCAGTAGCAAACCAAGTAGATGTTGCAAAAAACCCCAAATCACATGGTCCCTAGCAATGTAAATAATCCCTACCCTGCCCTTTACAGAGGTTGGCGGTCCTCTACTATAGTCAGTAAGGTCATTATTGAGCCCATACCTGAGAGGCTTGCTCCTTTGGGACTGGACAGAATGTCCCCTAATCTTGAACATAGAACCCATGGAAAGGCACACATACGAGCTGTGTGAGGTCATGAACTCTGCAGCTTCAGACCTTGTGCCTGAGGGTTTATTTGGCTCAAAGTTTGAAGTTCTGTAAGCCCACCACAGTAGGGAAGTCATGGTGGTAAGAATGTGAGGCAACTGTTCACATTGCATCTGCAGTCAGGAAGCAGAAAGGGATGCATGTCTATTCTTAGCTTGATGCTCCTTTTAATTCAGTCCAGGACCCCAGTGCATGGGACTGATGCTCCCTGCAGTTAGAATGAGTCCTCCCACTGCAATTGTCCTAATTTAGGAGCTGCCTCATAGATGTGCACAGAGGCTTATGTGCTAGGTGATCAGTCAGTGCTCATCATAGCAGCCCTCTGTACTCTCAGTCGGCTGGGTGTTCCATTGAGTAGAGTTCCACTTTTCAATCAGGTGAGCCACAACCATGTCTGGCTACTTGGAGTAGGGCCAGGATGCTTGCAAACAAGCACCCTTTTCCTTGCATGTTAGCAAGTTCCTTTTGCACATATGCCCATCAAAATTTTAATGCTCCCCAGACTGCTTCTCAGGAACAGCCCGACTACAAAGCTGAGCCTTGTGGAGATGGTCCAGTAATCCACTGGCCTGCCATGGTCCCTGTCAGAATGTTAGCCTCCTATTGGTGTCACCTACCGTATCTGGTGTAAGTTCGAAGTTTGCTAGCGAGGAGGGGAAGCGAGATGCTGGGCTGGCTCACCGTGGAGGGCAACTCAGGACGAGTTATAAATGCAGGGCTTTGGATCGGGATGTGAAGCAAGGAATGCCACCATATCCTGTTTTTAAACTAAACTTCCTGACCAGTCCCATTAAGAAAGGCTTTGCAGTAGCTTGGGCTTAATCTGCAGGGAACGCAAACTGCTAGTTTTACCCAGGTTTAGACTTGGCAAGAGAATCTGTCTTGGGCGTGTGGATCACCCTACTAAAAGACTAACTATGAACAAAACAAGACTCCTAGTTCTGGAAATGCCATCGCAAAAGCCATCGTTCTGTATGTCACCATAGACAGGGAGAAAGGCAGTAAGACCAATGCAACATCTTCCTTCCCTCCTTCCTTTTTATCTTCCAGCAAGATTTGCAAGTGGCTATGTGTGAACCTGACACTGGGTAGTGAGGGTTGAAGACAAGGCTGTCATGTGAATTCAGGAAATGTGTCCTGGTTGTGGTGGGGACATGGGAGATGGGTCAGACAAGGATCTGGTTATGTCAGCACTCAGAGAGACTGGGCTGGGTGGGTGCGGGAGCCCTTGGCATACCAGGACTGAGGGTGAAAAGCTGAGAGAGGCTTGGGTGGAGTTGGATGAACATGAGGGGAGTAAATGATCAGTTTATCTGGACTGTGTCTGGCTGGGTCACCTGGATGGCCTCCATTCTGACTGCCTTTGTTGGTGCCCCAGAGGGTCTTTTTCACACTCACCCTCTCCAGTATCTGTGGTATCCTGAATCAACTTTCATCTTCTGTCTCCTTGTGCTAGAGGTGCTTTTTGACCCTTGCCGGACGTGGTGCCCAGCATCCACCTGCCAAGCCGTGTGCCAACTCCAGGACATAGGGATGCAGACCCCTCAGCTGGTGCAATGCAAAGCTTGCGACATGGAATTCTGCTCTGCCTGCAAAGCCCGCTGGCACCCTGGCCAAAGCTGCCCTGATACCATGCCAATCACCTTCCTTCCTGGGGAGACCAGGTAGGGTGCAGCCATGCAGGAGCTGTGAAAGAATGAATGGACTGGGAGGTGAGAGCCATGGGCTGGGGCTATGACTGGCAGAAGGTGTGTCTGGAAAGTGCCACCCGAAAGCATGTGACCATAAGTCACTGTCCTTAGTACATGGTCCACCTCCTGAGTTTTTCATACCTATGGTTTATTTGTGAGAACATTTGCCAGGTGCAACACAAGCTTCTGGGAATGTAAAGATAGGTGAGAATCTCTGTCTACACCCTACATGAAATGATAGATGCACTGTGAGATACACAGCATTAGCTTTGGTGACTGCAGTTTTCCCACAGGTAACCTCTGTTGTAGGTGATCTGAAGTAAGAGTGTAGGAATAAGAACAAAGGTCATAGTGAGTGCTGGCAACAAGCAAGATCACTAGTAGGTCTACAGGTACCTGAAGCTAAGAGCCCTGTATCTTTTTAAAATTGAGTCTATTGGAATATGGCAAAACACTACTGAATTTTTTCCCTCTTGCTCCTTCTAGTCAAATAGCCCAGCTGTTTGCCTAGGTGAACTTTGTAAACTAATTCCATGAACATGAGAATTTAACAGAGTGAACTATTAGAAATTGGTTATAGCAGGGGCATCCCTCCCCAACAAAATGTATACTGTCATGTTGTTCAGCTTGGCAAAGTGGCCTTGCTACTGAAGAGACTATCATGACTTGCTATGTTGTAGGTCCCTGTTTCCCATTGCTGATACTTCTGTCATCTGGGGCTATGCATACATCGGGTGTTTGATACTAGCAAAGATCACTGGACTTAGATGCCAGGTTATAGCAGCTTCCAGACTCAAGGAAAAAATGTCCTTGCTATGGAGCTTGATTAAGAGTAATTGGCAGAGGTTGACTTCCAGGGAGGGGAGAGCTAGAAGCAGTCCAGTAGTTTGTCCCCAAGAGTAAGCCCTAGTAAGTGAGTGACTCCTGCCTCTTAGTTGGAATAACAGGAATGAAGGATATTTTTTAGTGAAATAAAGGAGCCTCCCAGCCCAGGCATTTTCCTTACAGCAAACCTTCCTCAAGGGCTAGAGATGAACTCAGTAGACTGCTTGCCTAGTATGCAGTAAGCCCCATGTTCAGTAACCCCCCATGCATACACCATAGTTGATGACACTTGCTGTAATCCTGGCATTCAGGTGGAAGTTGGCACTGACTATCTTCCTGGGTTACTTTCCATTTTATATTTTGAGGCAGGGTCTCTCAGTTGAACCTAGAGCTCATCAACCAGCGAGACTAGCAAGCCAGCTTGCCTTAGGGATACCCTGTCCTTACCTGACTCTAGAGCTGAGGTTACGGACAAATGCCACTCCAACCCAGGTTTTACATGAGTTCTTGGATCCATTGTGCTTGTGCTTGCAAGGCAAACACCCACTGAGGCATCTTCCCAGCCTTTCCCAGAATTTCTTAACCTATCACCTTCTATGAGTGGATAAAACAGAGCCTGTTTCACACACCTCATGACACGTAGGAAACCAGAGGACATGATCATGAGGAATTTTCCCTGATAATCATCAGATGGACTGTGCCAAGGCATCATTTAACCCTTGTACACACTGTGGCCCCATTTAAATTCTGTATATACTGTGGCCCTTTGGAATGATCCTCTGCCAAGATGCCTGCCAAGAGCTGCATGCCTGACTTCAGACACTTCAGACAGGTTGCACTCTGCAAACACTGCTTGGCTCCAAGGGGAGCCATCTCTTTCCAGGTCATAGTTGATTGATGCTGTGGGTTCTAACATAATACACTATGCAATCCCAGAATGTGTGACATCTTCTCTTGGCCTTTATCATTTATTCTTCCAGATGCTTTATTTAAGAGAATAGCCATCTTAAAGAACAAACAGGCAAAAATAAAACTGATATGGATGTCTTCCTTAGCCATGCCTAAATACCTGTTTTACTTTTGAAACACTAATTAACAATATTGACTTCTTGCTACTTTTTGCCAGTTGCTGTTTTAGCATGACCCAGGCAACTCTTATAAAGGAAAGGATCTAAGTGGGGGGGGCTGGCTTATAGCTTCAGCAGGTTAGTTCATGATTATCATGGAAAGCAGAGCTGTATAGTGCTTGAGTGGCAGCTGAGAGCTTTACATCTTGATCTGCAGGTGGGGAGGTTGGGGTGGGAGACACTGGGCATGGTGTGAGCTTTTGAAACCTTAAAGCCCACTCCCAGGAACACATATCCTCCATGAAGGCCACACCTACTCCAAAAAGGCCATGTGCTAATCTGTCTAATCCTACTCAAACTCTCCCCCGGTGACTAAGCATTCAAATGTATGAGCCTATGGCAGCCATTCTCATCCAAACCACAACAGCTTCTTTGCACAAGCAGGGTACTTTCTTAGGCTCACACTGAAGACTAAGGCTTATAGAGGTGTCAGCATCTGCCACCAGACATAAAGCTATAATGACCATTGCACATTTATCCTAGGTCGGCAGGGAAATGCTAGTGACAAAGAGGCCAGGTAGATCTATGGAAGCAATTGTGTATCTTTGTGAGTGTATGCTATGACTCTTCTTTTACTGACAAGACCAGAGGGCACTCTTTGAAAAATGCACACCTTTCTGAAGCCCCAATACCATCCTCAGGTTCTCTCCGGTATAAAGCTTCAAGCTATATATTAGTTTTTCTATGGAAATATAAAGTTAGGTATGTGTTGGTGTTGCCTTTTGCTTGTGTTTTGTTTTTACCTTAGTCAGGCAGGTCTGCTCTGTTTTGGCTGTTTGTTTTTCTGGGGTGTTTGTTTCTTTGCCTTTAGTAACAAGAGGTCTGGGAGCCCTGCTATAGGGAGGTGATCCCAGCACAGCCCTGCTGCTGGGTCTCTCTTGATCCTCACTGCACAATTCTCACACCGTGTCTCCCACAGCTCTTCCTTCAAGATGGAGGAGAGTGACGCGCCCATCAAGCGCTGCCCCAAGTGCAGGGTGTACATCGAGCGGGATGAGGGCTGTGCACAGATGATGTGTAAGAACTGCAAGCATGCCTTCTGCTGGTACTGCCTGGAGTCTCTGGATGTGAGTACTGCGCAGCCTCACATTGGAGCCATGAGCAACATGGCACGGCAGCCGTGAACCCCGGGGTCCAGATAGGTGGGAGAGGAAGCTGGGGGCACTTATCCTGGGGAAGCCGGAGGCCATGCTGGTGATAGAAGTAGCAACAGGGATTATTCTTCTGTGTTTATGGGAATCTTGGTTCCCTAGGGTGAAGCTTGGCCACTAGTGCTGGGCATAGAAGCTTAGGGCAGGCTCTGGGTTCAGCTTTCTGTTGTAAAGGGTTGGGGTCTCTGAAAAACACCAGAGCTAGCAGAGTCAACCTCCACGCTGAAATATGGTTCAGCGTGACTGCATAGCTGGTGCTGGTTCAAACATCTAGAGTCTGACCCCAGAGTCTGACCCCAGGCAGTTTATTTAAGTCATATTTAAGCACAGTACAGTTTGGGGGAAACACTTCCTGGTGTAACACAATCCTGTGTGCACAAGAACACACAATCACAGTGAAGCCCTTCTCTAAGCACAAGTGTACATGTCACTTCTTCTGTGGAGGTAGGACCTAAGGATGGGGTACATGTAATTTAAGAAAAGTGGTTCACAAGAGAAAGACACCATAAGACAGGGTTCAAGCAGAGGGGTTATTTATTAGGGAAAGTGATCATAAAAATGGGAAAGGGATGGGGGTGAGGGTGGGGAGACTGGCCTCCAGAGACAAGAGCAGCAGAAGAGAGGAAAAGAGGAGGGGAGAGAGAGGAGAGGAAGGGGCGAGAGAGAGGAGAGAAAGGAGAGAAAGAGAGAAGAATGCACAGGCAGAGAAAGGGAGAGAAAGAGAGAGAGGAGGATGTGAGGTGGGCAGGGCCCTTTTAAAAGGAAACATAGTGAATATGCACAGGCGGTGCTCTTAGTGGCTGCAGCTGAGGGCGTGTACTGTCAGGACCTCAAGGGCAGACCAGTACAGATGCCTGCATGCTAAGACATGTGTTATCTTAAGGGCCTTGGAAGAAGCTGGGATGGTCTCGGTCCTGCAGATAGCTCACATCCTTTTGCTCCCAACAAAAGAAGAGGTGCTTTGGGTGTCTTAGGGTCTTGGTCTTTAGGGTCAATCCTGATGAGACTGGATGTTATGATAGGGTACCACAGACTGGGTGACAAATAACAGACATCCGTTTCTCACGGTTCAGGTGCTGGAGAGCTAGACTATGACAGCCGGCAGGTGGGGTCCTGATGAAGGCTCCTTTCTGGTCCTCCTCCCAGGGCCATGTCGGAAAGAGCAAGCTCAGGTCTCCCCACAAAGACACTATTCTTGTCAGGGACGCATCCTCACGATCTCATCTAAACTTGGTCACCCCCCCCCACGAGGCCCATCTCCTGACACCACCAAAATGGGACATGGAAGTTTGATGAATTCCAGAATTTGGGTGTTAGGAAGCACACTCAATTAGTAGAACAGCAGGTAAAATGAACGTACACACAGTAAGCCAGTAAACTGTGCTGGGTGTCTGGAAATGTCTGTGCCTCATCTACATGGAAGACAAATACATGTTCCCTTTGCTGTCCGCCAAAATAGGTATTTCTAGCTTAATATAGCAATCATCTCCCGTTCGCTCTCTAGGTCAAGTCCCTTCTGTTGCTGCTGTTGCTGTTGCTGTTGCTATTGCTGCTGCTCGAGCAGCTTCTTACTGCCTCCCTCTCTAGTTTCCTCTCTGTTGCTGTGATAAAATAATTTGATCAAAAGCAATTCAGGAAAGATTTTTCCATTTCTTCACTTTTTTTGTGTGTTTTAAATTTTACAGGGAAGTCAGGGCAGGTACTTGAAGAATCTGTGGGAAAATGCTACTCGCTGTCTCATTCCCAGCCTGGCTAGCTGACACAGGCTAGGGCCACCTGCCTAGGGAATGGTGCTGTCCACAATGGGCTATACTCTCACATCAATTAACAGTCAAGAAAATCCCCCATGGACAGGCCCACAGGCCACTCTGGTTTGGGCAAACCTCAATCAGAAATCCCTCCTCAGGTAACTCTAGGCTATGTCAAGCTGACAGTTGGAGCTGAGCAGGAGGACAACTATCCAAAATGATATTAGGATTTTGGTTTTGGAAGAGTTTGATCATGTATACTTTAAAAGACTGTCCTTAAAATAGTGCTTTAAAATCACTTGTTAAAGATCTCCTGAGCAAATTGGGAGTGGGGTTGGGGGGGTGTCAGGAGGAGAGGGAGTTAGGAAAAAGAGAAGAGGAGAAAAGGAGGGGAGAGGAGGACACGAGGGAACAGGAAGATTGAGTCAGGGGAAGAATAGAGGAGAGCAAGAAAAGAGACGCCATAATAGAGGGATGTACGTGCCTACCCCTGCCAGCAAGGAAGACACAACTCTGGGAAGATCTTCTTCATGCAGTTTTAATCAGGATCCTTGAACATGTTCTTCTGACCCACAAGACCCTGGGGGACCCCTGCACAGGCTTAAATCCCCTTTTGCTAACCAACCCCAGTGAGCTACGTGGACCCTGCAGAAAGGCTACTCTAACGCGGAAGCAGACAGGCTGAACAGACTTAACCAAATAAGGACTTGTTTACGCCAGAGAGCGCTCACCCTCAGGGAGGTGGAAGGCGGAAGGCAGCGCCATCTTTAAGGCATGGCACTTCGCAGCTCTCTACAGAGGGAGCCATTATAGGTTTTAAGAAAAATCTGTCACTAGGGAAATGTCCAGAGATCTACAAGGATGATCTCAACTAACAATGTAAGCAATAGTGGAGAGGCTACCTTAAATGCCCTTCCCAGATAATGACATTGAGGACTACCTTATATGCCATCCTAGAACCTTCATCTAGTAGCTGATGGAAGCAAAAGCAGACACCCATGGCTAAACACTAAGCCAAATTCCTGGAATCCAGTTACAGAAAAGGAGAAGTGATGAGCAAAGGGATCAAGACCAGGCTGGAGAAACCCATAGAAACAGCTGACCTGAACAACAGGGAGCTCATGAACTCCAGTCTGATAGCTGGGAAACCAGCATAGCACCAACTCAGATGCCCTGAATGTGAGTGTTAGGAAGACTGGGCAGCCTCTGGTAGTGGATCAGTATTTATCCCTAGTATACGAATGGCCTTTGGGAGCCCATTCCACCTAGAGGGATACTTCCTCAGCCTAGACTCGTCGGGGAGGGCCTGTGCCCTACTCCAAATGATATGACAGACTTTGAAGACTCCCCATGGAAGGCCTCACCCTCCTTGGGGAGCAGAAAGGGAATGAGATGAGGATTGGAGTGGACAGCGGAGGAGGGGAGGGAGAGGGAACTGGGATTGACAAGTAAAACAAGGTTGTTTCAATAATAAAGAAAAAAAATCACTTGTTAAGCATTGTAGTCAGCAATAGTTCAAGTAGATTGAACTGCACATCCTGACTGGTCAATTTATATCTGCTCTGGATGCATTGATAGTTAATTTTAGTGGAAAACCATGATAAACTTAAGAGCTTCATTCACAAACTTAAAATCACAGTGAAATCGTGTCTTTAAGACCCACTGGCTATCATTTTCTGGCTTCAGCTTGACTGAATTTAAAGCAAAGAAACAAACGAAAACCTCGGAGGACATTAGGGACACAAATATTTGTGTGTGTATGTGTGAGTGTGTGTGCTCACTTGTGTGAACATGTGCATTGTGGAGTGCATTTTTGTTGTATGTAGGTGTGTATGTGTGTGTGTGTGTGTGTGTGTGTGTGTGTGTGTGTGTGTGTGTTTGTGTGTGTGTAAAAGGACATTATCAGAGAAGATTAACTGAGAGTGCAAGTCCCACCCTCACAGACTTAGTCTTTCAAGTGCCAGCATGAGGTTTAGGTTAAAATAGAGGACAAGAGATAAGACATCATAGCAGCCTTGGCCAAGGTGTGTCTCCTTCCCTCCCTCCCCATATCACTGTCTCAGCTCCAGTCTCTGCTTTGAGGTAGCCTGACAAGCTGTCAGGAAGTTGTGAACTCTTCCTGAGAGACATCCCTCCCCCCAGTCCAGAAACAGGATTCAGCCTGTTTCTTCTTTCATCTTGAGGCTCTTTATTTGAGGTTCATTATTTTTCAATAGTCTTATAGCCAAAGGGATTGGGGCGGGAGGGTGATCCAAGTGTCTCTCTTTAGAGTATTTCCATCTCTGCCAGTGTGGTCCCAGTATCTGTGGAGTGAGGCCAAGAGTCTTCATCTGCCACAGACTTTCTGGAAGGTTGGATAGTCAATCGGTACCCACTTTCAAGGATGGAGAGTAGTAAAGATTTTCGTGTGGCTGATGCCACGTGGCTTGGTGTTTTAGAAGAGGACTTCAGAGCCTTTTAGACAGCCACAAAACAAGATGCTGTGATAGGCAGATTTGGCAAAATGAGACAAGTGCACTTCTGCTATTCTCCCATTAACATCAGTGTGGAGGAAAGGGCAATTAGGAGTCCAGGAGGAGTCTTACACAGACGTGGACAGGTGCAGGCGGCTAGAAGAGACTGTGCTCACCTGTCCAGGGAGGGTGAGAGGGCTGCTGAACGTCTGCCTCCAGTGGTCATTGCTTGCAACTGCATTATAAAAGCCAGGGTTTACTTCTGCACTGCCCTGAGGACTTGACCTTAAGTCAACAAGCACCAGTGTGCCCTCGCTATCCTCTAGCTCCAGCAGAGTTGACCCGAGGAGCCAGAAGTTAGTGGGTGGTTTCCTCATTTTCCCTGGTTTTCTTGCCCTTTTAGTCACATTGGACCCCATGATAATTTGCTCTTTTACTTAAGGAGAAACTTCCTGTTGGTGGTCTTGGTTAAAAGGAAGCTTCCCATTGGTGGCCTTGGTTAAATGAGCAAAGGGTATTGACATGCTGGTACTGTTTCCTACCCATTTCCTGTTGGTGATGGACAGGCAGGACACCCCTGATATCAGTGGTGCTGATACATATCCAGGTGCCCTGAGTGGTCAGATTTCTCAGAGGTAACCAACATGGTGAGCACTCAGCCCAGGAACCTGGCAGTCTGGAAGTGACGGTCCTGAGTGTGAGGAGAGGTCACGTGGAGGGAGGCATGGAGCAGACAGTTCTCTGCACTGGGAAACTGGGGGGGGGGGGGGGACTTGTGGGTAGAGGGGTTGCTGGACTGGTTCTTGAATAAAGGGAAACCTTGCAAAATGTTTCTGAAAATCTGAACTGAGGGAAGACTGGCCTGGTAGGAGCTGGTCTGGTCTCGTGGGAACCGACACAGGCAGGCCCAGAGAAAACCCGATCTCCCTCTTCAGTCCCCTGTGTTGGTACAGGCTCCAGAGATGCTGCTATACTCTGGCTTAATGCTCAAATCTGGCCTCAAGATCCCCTCTATGGGATGAGGCAAACAGTTTTCCTCTGGCTGCTCTGTGGAAAGGGATGGTGGCCCAGAGAAACAGCACCCAGGTTTCAGCACGTTGACCTCACTGTTATTCTTGCCTGTGTCCACATACTGCTGTATCTAGAATATAAAACATACTGAGAGCTGGAGTCCAAAATTCACCGTAGACCTTTATCTGCCCTTCACAGGATGACTTCCTCCTGATACATTATGACAAGGGGCCTTGTCGCAACAAGTTGGGCCACTCCCGGGCATCAGTGATCTGGCATCGGACACAGGTAAGAGGTTACTTACCTGAATTTTGATCTCAAGAAAAGCTGTGTGTGTGTGTGTGTGTGTGTGTGTGTGTGTGTGTGTGTGTGTGTGTGTGTGTGTGTGTGTGTTCTAGAAGACTTTCTAGTGATGCTGATGGTCCTGGCCCAGTGTTTGAATATGTATACATTTGGTGCCTAGCATCAGACTTGCTATTTGCATTTTAATTTGGTCATGACCAGGCCTGCCTGGTGACCATACTGTTACTCTGGTCCTTGATGAAGAGCTCTCTAGAGCTGTCCTGAGAGAGGCAAGCAAGTTGCTAACAGAAAAGGATGAGAGGGAAAGTAATGGAATATCTCTGTTGTCTGCAGAGTCTGTAAATGGCTTTTAGGTCAACTGATTCAGCAGTGGTGAATTATATATTAAGTGGTATTTGTCACCTGTGTGCAAGCCACATGTGTAAGACATTTGTCTATGGAGCTTGACTTCTAATGAACCAACAGACTCACCATGACATACAGCAGCTGTGAATGAGGGGTGCGGAAGGAGTCTTAGATGACATGTGTGGGAAGATTCCTTGTGTCTTAGTGCTAGTTCTGAGTGTCAAGAAGTAGACCCGTGTATGTGGGGAAAGGGAGAGAGGACAGGGCAGGTGAGTTGCTTGAATTGTGGAAGGGTGAATCCATGTGGATTATGAGACAGGGGCTATGAGTCTAGTCTGGGATTTTAGAAAGGCTGCACCTCTAAGGACTTTGTGGGACCTAGCAGACATGGATTTTATTTACACTCAAGTGGGGAACTGCAAAGGTGTTAGGAGAGTAGAGTTTGCAATACTCCCTAGTTGCCGGGGAAGAGGCTTCTTTCCTAGGAGTCCTCTGAGGTCACTGTGGCAGTCTGTCTAAAGAGGCCCACTCTCTGCACACCAGCCTAGAGTTGGGAGTGGGTCTCACTGTAACTACACTTCCCTAGCACTCTTAGCTCCAGGTTGATGGGGATGGAAGCCCACAATTATGAGTGTCTGCAGCAAGGCTGAGGGTACCTCCTGTACAGTGTTACTTGGGAGCAGGCAGTGCTCGTAGTTGGTGCCTCCTCCTCATTCCCTGATAGCAATGGGCGTGAGTTGCTTTGGGGTTCTGTGCTTTTCAAACAGCACCATCTATCAGTATCTCTGGGGGGGGGGCGTCACCCACAATTGCACAGTTGTCTTCATGAAAATGCTAGCTTCTGTGTGATACGCAGCATTTCAGAGACACACAGGCCATGAGAAAGGGAGCACAAGACATCAGAGGTTAGACCTAGATTGAAATACACCAAGAGCAGTGTGCAAGCCAGGGTTCAAGGATACGGAAGGTCAGCTCAGCAGTGTCCTGAGTGTGTGAAGTAGCAGAAGCAAAGGGCAGACATGTGGCTGTCCATGAAGGAGACTGTGTCTATGGAAGGCCTGTGCCCCATACCTTGTACATTTCCACCAAGGCTGGGCCCTGTGTTAGGTGCCTGCAGCTTTCAGTTTTATTCAAACCCAACATATCAGAGTGTCCATGGCTGTGGTGATATCTTTCTTGCGCAAATAAAGCCTGTGTGGGAATGGAGCTTGCCACTAGCTAACCACAGAGGTCTGGAAGTCTGTACAGACAGACAGGAAGTGACATAGCTGAGGAGAAACAGGATATAAGCAGGGAGAAACAGGAAGTTGCTCTCTTCTCTGCCGAGATGCTAAGGAGGTAAGGTGTGCTATGGCTTGCTCCTCTCTGATCTCTCAGCATTTCCCTTTATCTGACTCTGGCTTTTTATTATCTAGACCAATTAAGAACTCCATTTACAGATGACCCCCAAAGACCCCTTTATTCTTGGGGTCTGCCTTGGCCTGTTAGCTTGCCTAGAGAGGCCCTGTTCCCCTGCTAGCCTCTGGTTCTGGACCCAGTCACACCTTTTCCATTTCCTGTTAGGACAGGCTTCCTGTCTTAGCTCTTCCTCCACAGACTTGTTAATGGCCTTGAGAGACAGAGGTTTATCATCTGTCATCAGTATCCTCCTGGCACTTTAATTGGGTGTTCACATAGCACAAAGTAGTATAAGAGGGAAACCCAGGAATCTAGTCTACAGTAAGTGAGGGTGTGGGGCAGCATCTTTCCTCATGCTTATGTGCTTGGCATAAACCTCCTGTGCTCCACTGCATGTGCTTAGCCTTGCTTTTCATTAGAACTGAATCTGCTTCCTGCCCACGTTCAGCTCTGCGATTCCACGTGCACTCCTTGCAGCTCGTTTAGACCTTACGTCTGACTTGAGTATGTGATTTCATCTCCCATTCCTCAGGAGTAGGCTGCACCCCCATCATGCCAGTTGCTCCCACATCTGCCTTCCCCTCTGGATGCTGCATCTGCCTTGCCTTTCTTCGTATAACACCCTGACCTCAATGCAAGAATTTGCTCATCCATGTAACCTCAATGCCCTGGTCCTGTTCCCAGAGCCGAGAGATGCTTCAGAAATGGTCCTTGCTTGAAGTGAAGCATGGACCTTAGTGTTGCTTCGTGGCGTTGTCTCTTTCCTCTTCCTTCACCTGCTTCCCTGACGTTTGAGATAGGATAGTCACCATTTGTGGCCTGGCTCTTCAGGGTCTGTTCCTGGTGAACTGACAAAGGTGGAGATAATGAGCTTGTGGGTGCCCACCCAGAGGAGCACTGAACACCTGAGTGTGGGCTTCTGATGGAAAGATAGACAAGCTCCAGTAACAGGAGTAGACATATTCTGAAGCAGTTGTGATGGGGAGCAGAGCCAAGTGACAGATGTGGTATGAAATAGGACATGTACATAGTGGCTGGAGGGGACATCTGTGCTCTCAAGAGGCCCCTCACACTCCTGTGCCCGCCTTTCAAACATGGATCCATCTACTTCCTCTGCCTGGTTTCATTGCTTCCCAAGTCTTACCTGCAACCATTTTTCTAGCTTGCTGCTGCATTGCTGGCTACTGGCTGCGGCATTGCTGGTCACACTTCCCCATTTGCAAAGCTTTGAACAAAATCCAACAACCTGAAAATTCTAAGGGTGCCTGTTCACAGACTGGGATCAGGGGTTCTCATAATATTGCAAGGCAGTGTGAGAACTGGGAGCAGGGACACAGCTGTAGATAATCCCGGCTAGAAGACTATAACACAGCAGAATGAGACAGGGTTATGGGTAAGTGGGGGTTGCTATGTAAGGCCATGTGTCCCAAAGCCTTCAACTTTCAACAATCACAAAACCCACTTTAAAGAAGGAGGATGCATGGGCAGAGACTCAGTGTGATGGGTCAGTGCCACTATGCATTTGGGGTGGATTTAATGGCAGGTGGATCAGATGTGAACTGGGAAGGGAGACAGTGGGTACTATGGGATAGGCTAAGGCTGGCATTGGGGACCCACTAGTTTTAGAACCCTAGAATAAAATGCTGCAGGGGTCTAACTTAAAGATCCCCCATTATCACATTTAGCATCACCCCCACCTCTACAAAGGAGGAAGTATCAGGCTGGAAGCCTGGCAACAGCCTGATGCCTTCTCCTTCCCCTCTCCCATTCACAGCCCTTCCACCTAGCTGCCGCAGTCCTGTCTCTTGCACCCAGTATCTCCAAAGTACCCAGCACGTAGCATATCTTAAGCCAGGGCATTTAACTTTTGTTTGACAGCACCCATAGGTAGACATATGTGATAGGCATCCTATGATGCTGACGGCATCTGGACATCCACTGTCTGCTTCTGTATCAACTAATGTCCTGTCAGTGGCCCACCAACCCTGGAAACAGGCCAGGTGGACCTTCCCAATGCCACAAATGGGGCCACTGCTGAGAACTTCATAAGAGCTTGGATTCCAGGAATGCGTCTAACTGTGGCTCAACTCAGACATCCATGGCAGTCATGATTGACCTCAAGTCTAGCATGCTGTGACCATAGTGTTTGAGGGAGTTGTCTTCAGTGTAAAATATGTTGGTTTTGTGGGTTCCTGCTTCCTTACACTTCTTTGTTATTAAGTGGTAGCCTAGTTCTTGCAGATTGGGGGGGGGGGTTCTACTCCTTGGAGACATTGCAGCAAGCTTTTTTATCTGTTTCCTAAGCATAAAGTATCACACACTACATTTTACTCAGTGCCCCCTTGTCATATGCTCCATTATAACACATCTGTGTGCTATGAATTTTTTTAAAATGCCCTTATCTTTTCAAGGCTTTGCATAGTTTACCTTGTCTTGAGATTATGCACACACACACACACACACACACACACACACACACACACACACACGCACATACATATCTATTCTGGTTGACAAGGTCTTCTTTTGAGATAAACAGAGTGGAAGGTGGTGGTATCTGGGCTGGCTCTGGTGCTAACTGCACAGGAAAACATCTTATGTGCTACAAGTTGAGTCTCAGTTGATGATGGCATCGGGGTAAGGACCTGAATGATCAGAGGTGTAGCTAGTTGTTTTCCACCAGCCCACCCGCTGCTGGTCTGGTCCCACTGCCACGCTAGCCCCCAATAACACGCTGAGACTCTGTATTTGATATAAATCTGTTGGCCAGTTCCTAATTCCTTATCAGCTAGCTCTGTCTTAATTATTAACCCATTTCTCCTATTCTAAGTATTTCCACATGGCTCATCTTACCGGCCAGAGTGTGCTACCTCTCCAGGCTCTCTTTACTACTTCCTCTTTCTTCCTAGTCTCCTAGCCCCGCCTATCTTGCTTTCCCATTGGCCAACAGGGCTTTATTTATTAACCAGTATGAGAAACATATTTACAGAATAACATCTCCCATCACAGAGGAATGGCAGAGACATGACTGGTGACCTCCTATCTCTGTTGTTCCTCTGTCCAATAGGATGAAGATCCTCTCTAAGCCCCGCCCTACTACTTCCTGTGTCTCTGTCCTCAGTCCTCCAAGACCTCTATGGTTAATTTTGGTCAGCTAGTTCCAGCCCCGCCCTCTGATTCAAAGCAAACTTTATTGTCAGTCTCAGGGGCGACAGAATGCAATCAAAACATCACATGTCAATGCTCACTGAGTGAAATGATTTTGTTTTTATGTCACTTGCTTTTGTGCTTCTTTTCTCCTGGTGATTTTGGCATCCATTCATGACCAACAGTTCATGACCAAAAGTCAGTGGCTTGGTAGGTCAGCTTACCAAACAGCATGCAAATACATCCAAGGCAGTTGAGGAGCTGAGATGAGATGGTGCCTTATTGTGGAGAGTGTGAACATGCGCTCATGGGTTTGACTGTGGAGGATGGGGCTCCTTCAAGGCTGCCAGTCACCTGCTTGCTGCTGCTCGGCTGGGGTTATTTGGAGCTCCAGGTGACCTCAGGTGACCTCACTGTGCTCTTACGGGCCTTAAATATAAGTATGCATGTGAGTTTTAAAAAATATATTTTTAAACATTATTTGCATACTTGGGTCCATGTGTGTGTAGCTGAGTGCAGAGATAAAACGGAAGTGTCAGATCCAGTAGAGCTGGAATCACAGGCATTTGTTTCTGGCCTGCTCAGCACCAATGCTGGGAACCCATCTCAGGACCTCTGTAAGGGCAGTGTACAGTCCTACAGGCTGAACTTTCTCTCCAGCTCCTACAGTCTTCACGTGATTTTAACACATCACCTGACCTACTCAGTGCCATCCCACTACCAATATTATGTTTATCAAATGAGCATGCATCCAGGCTGAAGCTCGGCATCCTTACTGCCTCATTTATCACTGCAGTGTGATGTCTTTTATCAAATGTGATCTTATTTATAAATGTGAATGTGTACATGCTTGCATGCATTGTGGTGTATCTAAATGTGTGTAGTTTGTTTCGAGGAAAAGTCCCAGTGAAGGGATTCTTTCCTTCACAACTGTTTGTTGCTTTACCCTATAGTGGGCCTTAGAGCCCACTTAGATCATTTGTTAATTGCAGAGTTGAGAAAACAGACTTGGAGAAGTCATGTATTTATCATCTTTAGCACTAGGTGGCAGTCTAATTCCACATTTGGCTTTCAGAAGGAAGCCTGGGGCTGATCTAAGGCTAGGGGAAAGACTGTGTTCATTTGAAACAGCCCCACTGTCTGGTGTAAACACCAGTTGGTCTTTATCTGCCAGTTATACCTAGAAAGGGGGTGGCACATGCTTTTAATCCCAGCTCTGAGAAGGCAGAAGCAGGTTGATCTCTGTGAGTTCAAGGACAGCCCCATCTACAGAGAGAGTTCCAGGCAGCTAGGGCTACACAGAAACCTTGTCTCAAAAAACAAAATAGTGATAATACTTAACAGTCCATGTTTGGTTTTAAACTCCAGAAAGGCAAGGGCAGCTCAATATAATGTCTAATGCCCCATGTCCCTGTCATTCTTGTTTCATCATTTGAGGGTTCTTTTGCTTGTCCTCTTATACACTAAACCATCTGGGTATCTTTGTCATATCAGCCATTTTCTGTCCTCTAGCAAAGAAAGGGCTCTATTTCTTGGATGATCTTTACCTGGAATTGAACCCATTTCCTGTGAGGTGTATTATTTATCCTTTGATGAAATTGTATTCTTTCTATTAGACAGTGTTCTTCTGGGGTGTCCTGATCTCAGATGTGTTTGTATTTGTAATAGCTAACCATGGTCTAACTAATGATGGTATCTCAAGAGAAATCATCAATTGGCTGAATGCATAGAAAAATGAATGGGGTTGGGGTTGTGAAGAGAGAAGAGGAAGAGAGAATGAGAAAGGAATATAAGTAGATGAACCAATGGTTGGTTGGATAGATTTCAGGAGAGAGGCATACATGGGTGGTTGTTAAAGAATTAGATAGTTGAATGAGTGTGGATGGTAGATGGATACACGCATGGATCAGTGGATGGTTGGATGCTTAAGTGGGTGAATGAATGTATAGATGATGGGTAATTAAATAGATGAATTTGTACGATGGATAGTTATGGGTAGGCAAACTGTATGATGGGCCTATGGGTGGATAGATAGATTATGATTGGAAGTATGGATGGAATGGTGTGTGGTGGGTGGTGGTGTGGTTTAAACTTGGGCTGTGGAACCTACAAATTGTTGATCCTCACCTTTCCTCTTTGTTTCTTTTCAAGGTGGTGGGAATTTTTGCTGGATTTGGGCTCCTGCTCTTAGTGGCGTCCCCTTTCTTGCTCCTGGCCACACCCTTTGTCCTTTGCTGCAAATGTAAGTGCAGTAAAGGGGACGATGACCCACTGCCCACCTAGAGGACTGTGTGATGCTGGAACAGACGCTGCCTCAGGACATGTGGCTCCCCTACCCCTCACCAACCCCTCTATCACTAAGCATGTTTCTTGCCTTATGTGCCCCATTGAGCTGCAGAGATTTCAGGGATGACCTTGGCAAGTGGGCAGAGGCCTGAGGTGTGGCCTCCAGGGTGTGGGGAGGCAAGGTGCAAGTGGGGGGGGGCTCATCCCACAGAGTCCTTCTGTGTCTGCAGACCTGGCCTGAGGTGGCATCTGCTGCACCTGAGGCAGTTTTATCCCCCTGGTCATAGACTGGAAATGTTCCATGGGAGATTACGAGACCCAGTCAGACAAAGGGACACCCTGGCTTCAAGATGGCACCAAGTTGTCAGAAGTCTTCAAGATTTAGAACTCTCTTCAGCCAGCACCTGATTATCTGACTTGAGAAAAATCTCTCTGTTTGTGACAACTGTTTTTACTCCTAAAGGCATTTAGTAAAATCCTTTTTAGAAGGCTTTTTTTTTTTCCTTTCTGTCAACTAAATAGTGAAAATCAACAAGGTGCGTATAAACCATCCTATGCCTTTTTTGAAATGTGCATTTTATGAAGTTATAGACAAGTGACTTTTCTGGCCTGATCATTTTTTTCAGGAGCTACAGAAAGCCTTATGCACACTTTGTGTTCTTCTTGGAACCTGCTGTAATTACTTTTTGAATGCTGTGAGCTATGTACTGTTACCCACATGGGTCCCCTGTTGTTGCATTTCTTTGAAGATACCGACACATTTAAGGGATCATCTCTGGCTTTACATCCCCTCTCTCACTACCCGCCTTCTCCAGTTCAGCTCACAGGGCCCGTTCCTTCTGTCCCCCTTCTCTCAGGTGGTGGCAAATGCCTTTGAATGCCTTCACACCACATGTTTTACTCGGAGAATGACTCAGCTTTGCCTCCTTGCCCTACTCTTCAGGTAGGCGGAGAGGAGAGTTCAAGTCATCCATCCCTGGGCAACTCTTGGAAGTTGGGTGGGAACTCTGAAGTCTTTGCATTTTTCAAATGCTTTGGGTAATTTCAAAAATCATGTGACTCACAGGACACAGGTCCAACCCTGTACTTAACCAGTTTTTTCTTGCTAAGGAAAAAAAAAAGGAGAGAAAGAATGAAAGGAAGGAGGGAGGAAAGGACTGTTTCACTTAATTAGGCTGCTGTGGGGAGTTTGTGATTCAGTCTTTTGGGGAGCTGTGTATTTCCATGTCAACAGAGTGCAAGACATAAGACACATGTACTCCACCAATTGACTCTGAAAATGGGAGAGAGTGTTTTCTTTTAGAATTGACTTTCAGAGCCCATCATGCTTCCCTGGAACAGGGTGGAGATGTAGAGGTTTGCGGGGGGGAAGGGGGGGTTGTTTGAAGGCATACTCAAGCATCCTACAAAGGAGTAAAGCAAACCTAGAGCCCTGTCATCTCAGCCACTGTCTTTGTGTGACTCTGCACTTCTGGGTGGATGCCAAGTCCTAGCAGACAGTGCCTGCCCAGAAATGACTTCTTTGTTTTCTTCATTTTCAATTGACAGTGAATAGGGTAAAACAACCACTGGCTTCTCGTCATCTGGTATTGACTTTCTTTATTAAGCAAAAGCCGTTTAGAAGCTCAGTCCACATCAAAACCATACTCAGAAAGCCCTGGGGGGGGGGGGGAGCGTTGAAACTTAAAAGTTCACTTATCAGTGTGAACTCTGAGACCTTCATTTGGGGTGAAGCCTGGCTTTGAGCCTCTGTTGCAAAGGTGGACTGGCTTTTCTGGAAAGGGATGACAACTTTATGTGAGTCAGTGACTAAAGTTGAGACCCCAAACCCACACTTTGTATGTGAAACCGGTTGACCACCACCCTTTTAAAATGCCCATCAGAGGTGGCAGCCATCCTGGGCCCTGTTTCCAGGGGTGCACAGGCAGACGTTACACACCATGATCCTTCCCACCTTGCCTTGATCACTGCTGTCTGTTTCATTGTTCAGTGGCATTTGTCCTTGTGGCAGGAGTTACAGCCTTCTGGGGGCCTGTGTTCCCAGACTGCAACTCAGGCTCTCTTTTTGAAGATTGAGACTTTTGAAGGGTCACACACCTCTGTAACACCCCCCTCACACCCCTGTTACACACTTCAGCCTACAGCAATCTTCTCAAGCACATGACTGGACACAGGCAAGAACCACAGGAATGTTGGGGGGCCAACCCGATGTGGACAAAGTACCCATGTCTGCCCTGAACCTTTGTGTCAAGCACACTTACTCAGTTGGATTTAGTAATAAAAAACTAACATGTCCCTTCCCTCTAGAAACACCAGCAAGATCACACTGAAATATTTAAACTTGCATTGTTCCCTGTGGGAGTCTTTTGAGTAGAGACCACCACACCCCTTTATTATGGGCCTCCAGCTTGACCTGTGTGAGACGTGAAATACACATGGGACAGTGTAGATGGCCTTCAGATCCAACTGGACTTGCTGTCAGTCCGGAGTTGCCTGAAGTGTTCTGTGCTCAGTAGCAGAACTGTTTCTGTTGCTCAGTGTGGTTTGTCAGAACTGAAAAGGGAGTTTCCTGAGACAGGCCATGTTCTTGATGGAATGTGAGTTCAGTCTTGGAATTGTGGGAAAGACTGTTAGTGACAGGCTGTGGGACTATCTAGAAGGGTCCATGGAGAACCTGCTCTCCTGTGGGTTATCTGAGGCCATTGTGTGGCTGACCGTGCCACAGTCTTACTGGGTATGCTTACTCTTGCCAAGCTCAGTGCTGCAGCCTGTGGCTTCATATACTCACCAGGGTGACACCTTCAGAGGCGAAGTCAGGATAGGTGTTCATGGCAAGCAGGGAGTCAGCTCCTTGCTGGGGTCAAGATTTGGATGCCATGAGTTATCGCCCACCTCACCATCTGGGAGTAGCTCAGACTGTGGAACCAACACCTTTCCCACATTGGTACCTATCTTGAGGAGAACGAATCTTCTCTACAGTGTAATGTTCCATAAATCAGGTGTGAGACACTGGCCAGGTTCCCCAGCAAACACAACCCCTGGGGAGGAAGGATTCTTAACCTTGAACATCTGACTTCCAGATGAACTTATCTTTTCCACTAGAGTTACAAAAGGGAAAGATTATTTTATGAATTAGAAGTATTTCCCTTGGTTGCCTTTAAAAATTAGAGAATTGGAGAGAACGAGGGAGGGCTTATTTTATATACTTCCCAGATTCCCACAGACTAATAAACATACCTGTGAATATGTATATGTAAATCACAATGAAATCATACAGGGAAACTATTTTGCATGTGTACAATTTCACGAAGGTTTCCTTAAAAAAAAAATACCAAAGCTTGTTTCTCCCTCAAATTGAACCCAAACCCTTATGAATTCCAGTGAGGTAAAGAGATTGTGACTGGCTGTTGCCAAAAACCTCAACCAGGAGGGAAGGGCTTATGTTCAGTCATTTGCCCCATGACTAGGAGAGCCCAATCTTTTGGTAGTTAAAACTCCATGATCTCCAGCCCTCTTGGCTTGCATAATCCTGTCTTCCAAGATCCCAGGGCCCTCCAATTAGGTGTAGCTGTGTGCCACGTGCCTGACTTTTCTTTTATACTTTGCTTACTTTGCCTCGGGTGTATTTTAATCTTGTATAAAAAAAACAAGCATGTGTCAGTCATGCCCGTGTGCACATGTATGCATTCTGTATTTGACGAGTGGTGGTAAGACCAAACAAGCAAACAAACAAACAAAAAAAAAAAAAAAGAGAGAGAAAATTGAGTTTGTGGTTTTGAAATGTGAGTACGCTCTGTACCACTAGCACTGTGATGTATAAGAGCTGTGTGAATGCCTTTTCATGTTGTGATTTGTACTTTAGAGTCCTATGGAAACGTTCGATTTATAATTTCAATACATATTTTAAATGTATTGTGTCTTATGTAGTCTGTCTCCCCTTTCAAAGGGATTCCTTTTTAAAGATATTTGGCTGGAATACAGGTGAATTTTTGTAAATCCTGCCTGGCTCTATCTTTTGTAGCTGCTTCGTTGACTGGCCTGAAGACTGGATGATGAGGGCAGCTGGAGGTGGGGGGGGGGGCTAAGAGGAAGGGGGTGGGTCAAGGAGGGGAGAGAGGGGATCTTGCCACTTGGAGCACAGCATCTGTATTCTGAGACTATGTTCATCACCACGACAACATGCCTGACAGAAACCACTTGAGGACTTGTTTTGGCTCATGGTTCGAGAGGATACCAGTCCAGTCCGTTACAGCGGAGAATGGAGGGCAGAGAATGATGGCGAGAGTATGTGGCTGAGACTCTTTACATCACAGCCAAGTAGAAGGCAAGAGAGGGAGCTGCTGGCATTCTTGATTTTCTGCCCCCCCCCCAGTGCTCTAACAAAATTCTCAACAGAAGAAACAGGGTGGGGAAGGATTTCTTTTAACTCATAGTTTGGGGACATGACAGCAGGAGTGTGGAGCAGCTGGTCACATGGTATCCACCCACAGTCAGCAAGTGGGGTTGGGGTGGGAAGTGAGGGAGGGGCGAATGCTGATGCTCCTCTTGCTTCTTCCAAAAATTTGGCTCATGCCCCATCTGTAAGATGGCATTGCCCACGTTCAAGATGAATTCTCCCTTTCCAGTTAAATCCTGATAGAAACGTCCTCATAGATACACCCAAAGGTCTGTTTCTGTGGTGATTCAATGAAGTTTGACCATCACACCAGCTTATAAGATCATGTCTCCCACGTGGATCTTTTCCCTTAGTCTGTGGAAATGTCTTCATATACACACCCAAAGGCGTGCTTCCCTAATGAGTGGGGTGTTTCTTGATCCACAAGCTGACAATGGAGCTCTGCAGTGGATGGGAAGTCCAGATGCAAGTGTCTTGAAACCTCCGAGGGCAGTGCGGAAGGCTCATGTGTATGTATCTCTTTGTTTCCTCTTGGTAGTTGTGCCTGGTAGCCCTAGGTCTTCTCCAGTGTGCTCATATCTCACGATATTCTGCCTCCATCTTCAAGTGGTGTCCCCCACCCCCACCCCACTGCCTGCCTGTGACCAACATTTATTTTATGTCCATACTGAGACTCTCAACGTTATCATCAGAGAGACCCTGATGATAAGGTTATACACTCATGGGTTCCTGGAGTCCATCTTTTGTCATGTCTTAAGGGAATATAATTCTGCCTATAACTGGCAGCACGGTACACAGAACACTATACCTGTAAGTCACATCACGAGTGCATTGAGTGAACAAGGCTGGTGGTCCAATGAGCTTCTGTATCCACTTATCTGTGTCTCATAACACATGCCCCTGTGTCTAGTCTTTACTTGGGTGTAGGGCATCTGAACTCAGGTACAATGGGCACTTATAAACTGAATCATATCTCTAGCCCGTAGGTAATACATTCTTAACTGCTGTTTACAGCAGTTACTCAGGGTTAGGCTGGTGGACTCCCTCCCATGAGAGATGCTGGGGTCTTGTCTTGCAGCGTTCACCCAGCTCACAGATCCTCAGTTGTAACTCATCTGGGATCCACAAAAGGACAAAAGCCCAATTGTGTTCTGCTATTTGAGGAGAACCTTTCAGGGCCGAGAGAATGCCATTGCCCAGAGCAGAATGCACTCCTCTGCAGAACTCCTAAGGCATTGTTAGTGCACAATGGATGGTAAATAATCACCGAATGTTTTTATTAACAACAAAGGAGCAATCAGAGCCGTAATGAAACTTGCAGATGGGACTAAACTGGGAGTTACAACAAATACCAATTAGGGGGCAGAGACAATGAAAAGAGACCCCCACCACCCCACCCCAGAGGGAAAGTTACAACAAAGCAAGTTTCCGTTTTTTGCAAAATAACCACAAATGCACCTGCAGAGGATGCATACTGTGGGGAAAGCCCAGAGTTCTTAGAGGGAGACAGTCCTGGACATGGCATTTCAATGAGAGGCACGAGTCAACAGTGCGATTGATGTTGAACATGGTGTCACCTGTGTTCCTCACTGAAGAATCCATGTACTGATTGGGGTGTATTGGGAATCCTTGCAGGACTTCTGACCATTTGGGTCCCCCTCTGTTTCTTGTCAGTGCACTGTGGGCTTCCTGGATTACCTAGCAGCTCCTCAACTCTGCTTCTAGGATCTTCTCAATGCTCTGCTTCTGCTGAAAGCCCTTGAAGATCCCTATGTACTTGTGTGATTGAATGACATTCTTCCCTTCCAAATAGACCCACTTATCCACTTGCTGTTCAGTATGACCTGTAGCCCACGGGGGAAGGTTGAATGAAGTGGGAAGTAGTGTCTGTCCCCTAGGAGAGAGTGGAACAGGAGGGCAGCGTGGGGCCACATCTCTGGCTCACCCTAAAATGTTGTCTGGCCTCTGTGCTATTGTCCCCCAAATATACAATAGCTTTCTATTTTCTCTTCATAGGAATTCAATTGGAGTCTGGCAAAGCCTTGCAGACCCCTCCAAGTCCTCTTGCCTCATATCTATCCTCACAGGTTTAGGAAGGAAAAGGCTCATGAAATGTATAAAAACAGGGTTCGTGTTTTAGGTTTGGTTATGACAAGGAGGGGTGGCTGGAGTGGCCGCACTTATGGTGGTGGGAGCTTACATCTCAGAGTCCCTATATCTTGGGTACACCAAGAACCAGGACCAGCTACCACCCATCCTCACAGTAATTCCCTCTCTTCAGGCAAGTCCCCATCTCCTAAAGATTTTAGGACCTCTCAGAACAGCCCAGTACCTGGGACCAAGTGTTTAAGCACACCGATGGGATCCAGTATACACGCAAAACACGAGGGATAATGAATGTTCCGCCCTTGGGGTAAAGACTGAGGGCATCAGCTTTGGATGTGTAAGGAGGAACTCGCATCTGCACTGTGGGGACTTGAGTGAAACCTTAGGATTCCTAATACTTGTTGGGAACTCAAATTCTGTCTGTCGTCTATCCATTGGGTAAGCCTGAGACTTCTCTGCCAGGACTTCGGCAGTCACTTCCGTTGGATGGAAAGATGAAATTTGAAGATAATCACATTTTCTCATAGACACCTGCCCAGGGCTAAGGATTAAGAAGGGATCTGTGAGTAGACACCCTGCACAGAGTGTGTCTGTGCAGAGGACACACCCAGCACAGAGACTCCTTCCTGGAGGGGCGGCTAGGAAGTGGAGATTGGAGGAGTTAAATGGTGGAGGGGAAATGAGAGGACAGGAGAGGCTGAAGCTGGAGATTTGCCATGAGTTTGGGGCCAGCCTGGGCTACGTAGTGAGCTTCAAGCCACCGGGAACTCCAGAGTAAAACCTTATCCCCAGAGAGAAAAGAATTGGAAAAATGGAAGTTAGGAAGGAAGAAAAGAAACTTGGGATTGATTGTGTAATTGAAAGTGCTTAAAGCCCCTTACCTGCTTTAAATTTTTAGATGATTTATATTTGTATTTTATATGCATTGGTATTTTGCCTGTGTGTATAACTGTGTGGGTATCCAATCCCCTGGAAGTAGAATTACAGACAGGTGTGAGCTGCCACATGGGTGCTAAGAATAGAACCCCAGTCCTCTGCAAGAGCAGTCAGCACTCTTAACCACTGAGCTATTCTCTGATCCCCACTTCCTGCTTTTGATTTTTTTTTCTTTTCTTGCTGTCATTGTTGTTAAGTCATTGTTTAGTGCTCTGAACATCTCACAGAATAAATACTGCCGTGGCTATGTTTAAGGTCTTCAGTCGCTGTCAAAAACTTGCTGAAACAAGTTTTTGAAGAATTATCCATTATCTGGAAATTTCAGCCAATTAGAGCTGTCTCCCCGAAGTACATCCCCTCTTTCCTGGTTCATCTTGTGTTTCTCTTCTGTTTGCTACCTCTCTTTCCCTGGAACCTTTGAAAGTCTAAATAAAACATGACCTTACCTTAAGGACTGTAGTTGGATGGTGTTGGCTCTGTCTTCCCAGAAAGATGTCTAGAATTAAGTACTTCGGAGACAGCTGTCCCTAGTGGATAAGACCCTCAAAGGCAGCCACATGTCACCACGGCTGGCCCACAGACTGCATGTTTGCTTTGACCCCCCAAAGCTAGACTGAGAGACTAATATCCCAGAGTCTTCTGCATTCCCTTCCTCTTGCAAAAATTCATCCAGAATAAACCCAGAGTGAGGAGGAGGGAAAGACCAGTGCATTTTCCTGGAACCCTAAATTACTGTTCCCCATTTGGCTCTAGTGTTCTCTTCCTCCCTTTTCTACCCACAGCAGCATCCTCCACTGTTGCCCAGACTCACAGAGATACAACGACTTTCTCACATTCTCTTTTTACCCGGAAGAACCCTTGGCTTTCTCAGAGGGACCTAGCAGAGATGCTGTCTGCTATAAAATACTTCCCCTACCTGTTTGTTCACCCCACCTGCTCACCCCTCACCAGTGTCTGCTGATCCCTCCTTCCTCCTCCTTCCTCCTCCCCATGCCACAGCAGCACCATGATGTGTTGGCACTTGGAACTTCAGTGGCTTCCATGTGTGTCCATTTTCCTTCTGTAATTTGGCTCCCTTGTGAGCAGTCAGGTCCTGAGTTGAGCCCTTTGGTGTCCACAGCATCTCAGCCAGTGAGGCACAAATGGTTTCTGAAAAGGTAGATGGAACTTGTGGGATCAACTGGTACACGAATCTGTTTCTCTGATGTCTGTAATTTGACTCTGGTTACCTTTGAACACCCCCGTCCCACCCATGGTCACAGGTGGAAAGAGACTGCCTTCTTTCCAGACCTCAACATCCGAGCAAACGTGCGTGGTGGTGCTCCCACCTCTCGTCAAGCTTGTTCACATCAAGATTATTTTGCCTGGTGTATGCCTCTAAGTTGGTTTATGATTGCCAGTGTCAGCAGGAAACCCTGATGGGAGCCTAGCTTCCCACCAGGCTTCAGTTGAATGTGTATGAATAGCCCACAGTAACTGCTTCTATTGTTCCTGGAAGGCTTGTATTATGTAGAGAGCAATTAATCATTTTCTGAGGAAGCCCAGGGGAGCCAAGCACACGGTGAGGTTGATGATGGCTTTTTCTTCCAAGATGAACAAAATAAAAACCCTAGCCAAGGTTTTCCTGAAGACGGGCTTATCTCCCGCATCGATGGGCAACATTTCTTTGCCAAGGTGGAATTCCATTACCAAACAGCGAGCTTACGAATGCAGCTGAAGGTTGGCACCCCTGCTGCCAGGATCTGTGGGCACTTGGCACAGCTAGGCACATCTGCTCTGTGGAGCCCATGATTCAGGCCCAATGTTGGGGCCTACAGCTTCCTCTTGCATCGCATCCAAGAGTGAGGGACAGTGCTAGAATTTGGGTGGTTGCTAGGAAGGAGTGGTCGGCAGTTAGTGCAGTGTCTACTGCGTGCATTTGATCTACCTGACAGGGAGTGCTTAGCAAATATCACTTGTATCTTAAAGATGTATGTATTTTATGCATATGAGTATTTCCCCACATATTTGTATATGCACCATATGCATGGCTGCTGCCCCTGGAAGCAAGAAAAAGGCATTGGATCCCCTAGAACTGTACACTTCCTAGCATTGCACCCTGAAGTAGGAGTGAACTGACTACCAGGCAGAGATAGAGAAGCTAAGGCAGCAGCACAAGAAAGTGTGCATGAAGGCCTCAGCAGATGTGCCTGAGAGGGAGCAGGAGGAGGTATGCATGGGGGTGGGGCTTTTACTAACAAGGAATAGGCTCAGGGCAGAAGAACAACCCTGATGGGCAAGCAGAGGAGGGGCTCGGGATTCCCAGAATTCCAGAGTGGCGGAAGATGACACCCTGAGTTGAAAATAAAATACTGGAAAGGAAGTTCTGGACTCCCGTCTAATGTCACAGTGGATGCCTCTGTGGGGACAGGTTAAGGAATTTGTTGATGATGTTGTCAAACTCATCTTCATGGAAGAGGCTAGAAGCCAGAGACTGGTCTATGAGAAATGGTGAGGAGAGCATGGCTAAGGACACACATCGACACACATCACACATTATCTATGAAGAATGAAATGACAAATGAAAGAAGTAGATGGATGCCAGAGAGGAATCAGCTTTTTTTTTTTTTTCTTTTTGCAACAACAGCAGTAAAATGAAATAGCCCTAAATCCACCATAAGTGTATGTGCTAAATAACCAGGGTCAGAAGTTATTGTGTGTGTGTGTGTGTGTGTGTGTGTGTGTGTGTGTGTGTGTTAGGGTTTGGGGGTGGGGGTTGTTTAGGAGGAAGGAGATCTCCCACAATGACCAGAGGAGCAGATAGCCCAATGACTGACAAAGTAGGAAAAGATCCTAAAGGAAAAGCAAAGAGTTCCAGGCCCTAACATCTAGTTCACGGAAGCAGAGGAAAGAGGAAGCAGTGCAAAATTATTTTAAATAACTAAATAAACAAGGACAGCCAGCATACAGTGATTCATTTGCGCCAGCAGGTGGCGCGCAAACACTGTGTTTCAACAGTTTCTGGGCCTTCATTTGTTTTGTGACTGTTTTCAGTCTGTTTGCTTTTTTTTTTTATTATTATTTATTTGCTTTTGTTTTCTTCTTTATGGTATGAGATTTGAATGTTATGTCTGTCCTCATCTATTCCACATTACACCCACAGAGTTCATTTCCAACTTCTTGCAGGTTATTTTATCTGTCATGATCTAAGTCGAGGCCCTGGCTTGGCAGGATAGGCCCTACTTTTCTCAGCTCACTGATGGGAGACCCCAGGACTAGATGAAGTTTAAGCTCATATTATGGGGGTTGTACTTCCTAGATGTAGCTCCATCGCCCAGGAAGATGGTTTCACCCGAAATGAAAGAATATGTCAGGTGGGGCTGGTGATGGGACTTGGGACCCTTTGCGCTCCTGAGGCATGGGCAGGGGAAATGGAAGTTCAAAGCCAATCTGGACAGCTGAATACAACCCTGGATCAAAACCAAAGTTAAAAGAGGCCCGAGGCTGGAGCCCACTTTGAGTGCTTGCCTAATGTGGATGAACACACAAACCAAAAGTGCATACACACTGTGGGGAGAGAATGTATTCAGCCAGGCGTCATCTTGCTAAAAAAATAAATAAATAAATAAAACAAATCAGGTGTGCTTACCTGAACAACCTCCTTGCCAAGTCTCTCTGCAGGTCTTGCAGCCAGCACCCCAGAGCACCCCACCCCATGACAGTTTCCCCCATGTTTTATGATGATGATGACACCACCATTACCCTGTTAGAGCTGGTCATTCTCCATTGCCTGGGAATTTTCAGTTAAGGGTTCTCCACTCTTTGTCCTTCGTAAACAGGCCCAGTTTTGACAGCTTCATCCTGTCTGCATATAGAATGTCATCAATTTCCTCACAGATCCAAGTTCCCCCTGCGTTCTTCTCTGATCACCCTGGAAAGTCAATTTCCTCACTAGTGTGTTTGTTCCTGGCAGCCCCAGTGCATTCATGCAATGGGTGAGGTTGATATACCCGCAAAACACTTGGAATGAGTGAGTGCCAGGCCCTGTGCAAAGCTCAGCAAGTTTCAGGAGGTGGACCAGACCCCACGAGATGGCTGGAAACCATTGACCCCTGTATGGTCCCATGAAGCATGGGTGTTTACTCTTGGACAACCCGGGTCCAGCGTAGGAAAGGGTAGAATCAAATGATACTGGAAGAAGAGGATGTGCTTTTGGAAGCCACATTAAACCATCGATTTTTTTAAAAATACAGAATGGACTTTTACAGGAGCTACAGTGACATATCTGTCCCCTCCATCACAATTGCCTCAGGTGGCAGCAAAGGTCACTGACATCAACATAGTCCCCAGTGGCAGCCTGGCCCATGGACATCAGTGCAGTCTCAGACCAAGGACTTTAGTGGTAACTCTGTTCAGGAACATCAAAGTGGCTTCAGGATGCTGTAGGACCACAGGCGTCTACATGTACCTCAGGCTCCAAAATGGCCTGGAATAGATAGCAGACCACAGTTACCAAAGTGTCCTCCAGGGACAGCAAGGCCCATAGAGGACTTTCAAGGAGGTCCAATACAGAAACTGAGCCATTCTTCATCTTGGGCATCCTGTCATTGCTCAGAACTAGGGCAGTATGTTTAGGGACTGAGTGGGAGTGTAATCTCCAGGATCTGTACACCACCCTGTTGGCCCTCCTGGGCAATGAGAAGTTTCTCCATCCACCAGCTTTCCACACAAATACTCATTGCAATGAGTCATTGGCCTGGTTTAAGGATTCCGGTTTGTGGAGCACCATAAGTACTGGGCCATGCCGAGACTCCACTCCGATATCCTGCTGTTGCTCAGTCGGGGTGAGGTTGCAGCATTGCAGGGCATCTGGGGGCAGGTTCTATGTGAGATCCTGGCTGCTGCACTCCTCCCCACCCTCCAAGTCTCACCATTTCAAGGCTCGTCAGACTCAATCTTTGTGCTTCTTGCCTGTGGGCAGCGCTGCTGTTCCTTGCACTGTCTCCCAGCAGAGCACACAGCAAGGATTGCAGCTGCAGCAGCTCTATAGTGCGTTCTAGCTGGCAGGCCTAGGACCGGTCCTATGTGGTCATGGCACGTTTCTGAGAGAGCTCCAGGTCATTGCACTCTGTCATGTAAAGGGTAAAAAAGGGCCAAGGAAAAAACACCCTGAGCCTGACTTGACCCCAAGACCAGTGCTTGAAATCACACCAATCCCTCCCTGAGCTTGCCACAGAGTCAGGCCATGAAACCCCACCAATCCCAAGCTACCTTGGAAGATCCACCCCCCACACCTCCACAGAACCCTATATAAGTTCTGTATTTTGTTCCATTTGATCTTGCTTCTCTTCCTAAAGGCAGCCATCCTCCTGGATTTTGTGACTTTCGCAAGAGCAGAGACCGGCTGTAACAAGGTTTCTGGAGTAGAGTGGAGTGTAACAACTTCTAATGAGTGGAACAAAACTGTATCCTCCTCTGCCTGAACAGAGTTGTTACACTTGCATTGAGGAGCCCTTACCCACTGCCTCCAGCACAGCTGTAACATTTGGGGACAACCAGAGCTATAAAGCCCACATAGTGACTTTGTGGTACTCATTGGCTCCAGACTGCCAGGGTCCCCTTCCATCTGATCTTCAATGCTTACACTCTGTCCTTGGTAGGTTCCAGCTGCAGCTCGTCTGGGCCCACCAGGACAACTGCCAAGCCGGTAGACTGCAGCTGAACCATCACCTCCTGAAAGGCAAACAGCACAGGAGCCATGATAGCTCCATGTTGGTGGTAAGCCAGCTGGCGGGCACAGGGCATGTTCTGCTCAGCAACAGCATGTCTCGGCAGGAGCCGCAGGCTGCCAACACCACCCTGTCCTCCGTGCTGGCCTCTAGCAGGCAAGATGGCTGTGCTTTCACTGCCTTCCATCCCCCCCCAGGGCAAGCAGTGCTCGCCCCAGCTGTGACAGCCCCATTGCATCCAGCTAAGACCTATTTCTGTGGGAGTTCTGGGCATCAGCACAGCTCCCGGTCACCCGTGCCAGCAATTCCATTGATCATCAAGAACAACTATTGTGCTTGCAGCCTCGGGGCTGAGATGCAGCAGTGGAGGGTACAGATTCATCTCTCTCCACCCGAGGCCCCGTCCTGCCATCTTCCCTTCTAATTTCAGGAGTCCACATTTTAAAAGTATCTCCCATAGACTTGCCTTTGTTTTTCTTTCTTTTTTAGTTCTCCTTAGTTGTCCTGGAGCTACTTCAAGTCCTGCAGACCCCCTCCATCACCCCTTGGAGCTTCCATGGGTGTCCCAGATTCCTCTGGGCTCTAAGGCAGGCTGGCCACTGCTGCTACCTTTGTTTCCTCCAAGAAATGTAATTATTATTTTTCAGTGGAGGTGACACAGCTTCCTTTGCTTTTCTCCTTTGTTGACTTGGTTCTGATGTCTTGCACCATTGTCAAGTGGGCCAAGGAGTTCCCTTTCTCTTCCTCCTATTTCTACTCTTTTTTTTTTTTTGTTTGTTTTAGAAACCTTTTGCTCTACTCAACTGGTATGTAATGCACCCCCACCTTACCCACCCCATCTCCCGCCACACTCACATGTTAGAAGTCAGGAGTGTTTGTGTATTGGTGTAATGATTTTTTTTTTTAAAGGCCCTGTCAAGGTATGCTGATTACTAGAACATGTGTAACAGCTAGTAACAAGAGGGGAAGGGGGAAGGAGAGCATGAAATGGCCCTCTTGGAGTAGGGGCATGAGAGAAAGAAACAGACAAAACAGGCAAGAAAAGAGACAAGAAAGGTAAGAGAAAGAACTATATCTGGCAGACACTTTCAAGGCTGATGGTGGAAAGACACCTGGAGACAGGTAATGACATGACTGCCTCAGAGGACAAGGCAGGTTGTCACCGTCCAGGGAGCTCACAATTGGGGTTAATTCTTGAGGATTTATTTGCACCTGACCTATTTTGAGCACTTTTGCATTGCTGGGGTCAGTGTTGGATAATGCCTGAGCTGTTTTCTTCCACATCTTAGGGTTCACTTATGATCTTAAGTCCAGCCCATCTTTAACCTTTCAATATTCCTGTAGGTCTACAGGCACCGCTAATTAGATCAGCTTTTCATTATAATTACCATCACCTAATGCTTAAGAACCAGCTCTTGGGACTATTCTCAGGTTCCATTACTACCTGTTGAAGTAAAAAAACATGACCTTTTTTGGTTTATTCATTCATTTTCCATTCATCCATTCATTCATTTTCCTTAATTTAATTTAATTTTTAAAAAAATCTTGAGTTGAACATGTAGTGCTTACATCTGGAATTAATTAAACCTGTGAGGGATTTTTGTTTAGTTAGAACATTTGAAATCTCCAAATCTTTGATGTGGAAAGACACGCTGACATGCTTTTCTTCTTCTTCTTCTTCTTCTTCTTCTTCTTCTTCTTCTTCTTCTTCTTCTTCTTCTTATTCCTTTTTCTTTTCTTTTCTTTTTTTCCTTTTTGATTTTTTTTTATTTAGTATACAGTGTCTGCAAGTATGCCTACGTGGCAGAAGAGGGCACCAAATCCCATTATAGAAAGTTGTGAGCCATCATGTGGTTGCTGGGAATTGAACTCGGGACTTCAGGAAGAGTAGTTAGTGCTCTTAACCTCTGACTCCATCTCTCCAGCCCAGGGAAGACACACTCTTAACCCAGATCTTTTGAGATGTTCAAAACCACTCTAACCTGGGCCACACCTTCTGCTGGCAGCCTGTATAAAGGACGTAGGAGAAGGAAGATTGCTCTCTCTTTGCTTGCTTGCTCTCAGTCTTGTTGGAGAGATATTAGAGCCAACTTCTTTGGCATTTTGGCATATAATGAATACCAGCTGTGACATCCAGCCTGAACAACCCTGGATTCTTAGACTTCCCATTCACAGGCAGCCATTGTTCCGCTAGTTGGATCACAGCTTGTAAGTCCTTCCAATGAGCCCCATTTCTATATGCAGAGAGAGATTCGTTCTATAGGTGCTGTTACTCTAGAGAGCCCTGACTAATACAATTAAATAGGATGTGGACATTTCAGTGAATAATACACCCACGGGCTCATGTTTGAACGTGCTGTCTCTAGTTGGTGGCACAGTTGAGTTGAGGAAGGTCACGGAATTTTAGGACCTGAAGCCTTGCAGGAGGAAATGCAAACATTAGCGGTGGGTTTTGAGAGTTTATAGCTCCACCCACTTCCTGTTCGCTCCCTCAGTTCCTTGGTGTGCCTTCAAAATGTGATTAACCAGTTTCCTGCTCCAGCCACCAGCCTGCTGGAACTGTAAGTCCATATATAAACCTTTTTTCCTTTATGTTGCTTCTGCTGCAGCATTCAGTCACAGTAACAGAAAAGACACCAGGTGTTTGCATTTACACTCTCTCACTAAAGTAACAGGGAAGGGAGATCCGCAGCCCCCTCCCCCGAAGTTCTTAGATTTTATTTGTCGTGCCATCTCAACTTCGTTGTGAGTTTTGTCTAGATACTGTGCAGTATCAGAATGGAGACTTTGTTATTCACTCTCTGACTAAAGAAGTGTTAAATGGAAGACTTAAATTTTCTCATGAAAGTTTTTGAAGTTTCCTTTTGCTTTATAATTTAATATCATAGTTCTGTATGTCATGGCTATATACTCTGTGTAGTTAGTAGCGTTTTTCCTGTGGTTTAACTTAAAGTCACATTGCAGGACTGCGTTTTGACTTCATGTTTATTTTTGTGTCACTGAATCAGGCCTGTATCAGCTAGCTATGGCCCTAGTTTTAATTATACCATTTAAGTTTCCTATGTTGTGTTAGTAGTATTTTGTCTGCTTTTGTTTCCTGTAAAATGAGGAGTGAATTAACATTCTGTCATAGAGGATTTTTACTTCTTGTTTATACAGGTAGGGGTTTGAGGAGCCCGAAGCTTAGGTGTGAGCTGATTTGTGCTGCAAGCTTGGCTCTGTCCAAGTTCACCCACAGTGCGTTTGAACTGTCGTTCTGTGTTCTTCCATGGAAAGTGAATTGATGGTCCCTGAATTCTAGACTCTTGGTACAGATTAGGAACATGGTTGGCAAAATGCCAGGTCCCCAAAAGATACCAAGATGGTGTTCAGCTTCTGAGGGCTGATAAGCCCATTCTTGTAAGTATCCTGGGCTGTGGAAAATCATGGTCAGGGTCACCAGAGATCTTGTGACATCTACAAAGACAGCTTTCTGATCTCTGTGGTTCTACCACAGCTTCAATGTGTCCACATCTGTTACTAGCAGGATTTTCCCTGCCGGCCCGGGCCCACAGCCACGCCAGCCCCCAATACACTAAGATTCTGTATTTGATATAATGCTGTTAGCCAGTTCCTAATTCCTTATTGGCTAGCTCTGTCTTAATGTTTAACCCATTTCTACTATTCTAAGTATTTTCATGTGGCTCATCTTACCAGAGAGCGGGCCCAGACCTCTGTTGTCTCTGGTCTCTGTTGACTCCTCCTTCCTACTTCCTCTTTCCCCCTTGTCTCCTAGTCCCTCCTATCTTGCTTACCTATTGGCTAACAGTGCTTTATTCATTAACCAGTATAAGAAACATATTTACAGAATAACATCTCCCATCACACGTCTCCATCACCCTTCCTGTCGTCCTGCTGTAGCCTGGGAGTCCTCGTTGCTCCTGGCCACTGATACACCCGGAAGACTTCCTGCTTAGTTTCTGTGTCAATACTGGCATTGTGACCACCCTCGGGGCTTCTGTCACCTGTGAGCCCGGGATGTCCAAGACTGCCAGGCTAGGCCTTAGTTTTGGCTTCACTTGGTTCCTGACCTGCAGGCGAAGGCATCACTGCTCTGAAGCTTCCTCCCAGTTGCCAGGGGAGTTGAGTAGCATGAAGATAGTGAGCCTCCACAGACACTTCAAGGCACTAGAAACTAGGCTTTCTATCTTCAGGATTAGTATATCCTTTAAAGCCCAGGCACTTCACATCATAAAATGCTGGATTCTTTTTGTTTCAGGATGAGAGCAGGACACGCAGAGATGATGTTAGCACCTGATTCCCACATCCTAGAGAGGAAAGTGGGAGCTAGAGGTCAGGAGCCAGGGCCCGCCTGCATATGGTCTACTTGTGTCTTATTTGCAGCCTTATGTCTGAGCTAATGATCTGCATCCACAGATCATCTTCTAGCTCAGGCTCCAGGACTCACTGTATCTAACCTAAGGCAAAGCACAGTAGCAGCTCACAGAGGGATGGGACTATGGGCCAAGACAAAGCTTTTCTGTGGGAGGAATTTTGAGGATCTCTGTTAGCTCTGGGGCTTTGGGATGCACTGGCAAGCTGTTATTTCTCAAGGAATTATACCTACAGAGAATTTTCTTAGCTTTTCAAGTCACAGGCCCAAGCTATTTCTAAGTCTGTGCCATCTGAGGCCAAGGGGAGTCTAAAATGTGACCACAGCTGGCTGGCAACCTTTGGTTCAGCGGTGCGCTTTATGCATTTTCATTGCTGATGTATATTTTAAATATGATCACACATGCAAAAACGTTTAAAATTGAATGTGCACAGTACCTGCTCCCTACCACCTATGTTATATGCTATTATTAGTTCAGGTCATGTCCTTGCCATAATCAGGATGCTTGAGAAATATTACCCTTCCCTGTCTGGGCTTCATCATGACGGATGGAGTCCAGAACTGCACCTGTGTGTAGGAGGTGAATCAAACAGCTCAATGGGAGCTTGAAGGAGTCATTAGGAGTGACGTTTGGGCTGTTTATATTTATGGGCAAATGCACCTATGTAGATCCAGAATGTCATGCCCCATAATACTGAGTGTGATCCTCAGGCCAAGATTACAGCTGTCTTATGATGGACAGAAGGTCCTACCTTGGGTGACTGGTTTTCTGGGGCCAGGAAGGGTGCCATGTGCTCAGATGCCATGGAGGGTCTGGTCAAAGGACATGAGTGACCTTATTTTAGAGAAATAGTTGTAGTTTGAGTGTGAGATATCCTGCACACATTCATGTGATTGAGTCCTTGGTCCCCAGCTGGTGTGTTCTTTAGGAGGCTGTGGAACCTGAGGGAAGTGGACAGGCTTAGAGGTTTATAGCCTAGCCCATCTTCCAAATAATACCCCTCCTCTCTCAATTTAACTAGGTGCCACAGACACCAGCCATCATGGAGTCATCTGCCATCATGCCTTCTGTCTTATTTTGTGATTTTATTGCTGTGAAGAGACACCATGACCATGGCAACTCTTATAAAGGAAACATTTAATTATGGTGGCTCACTTATAGTTCAGAAGTTCAGTCTGTCACAGCAGGGAGCATGGGAGCATATGGCAGGCATGGTACTGAAGAAATAGCCAAGTGTCTTATATCTTGCAGGCAGCAGGAAGTCAGCTACTTGTCACACTGAGTGAAACTTGATGAAAAGACCTCAAACCCATTTCCACAGTGACACTCTTCCAAAAGAAGCTGTGGCCCAGACTAAAGGTGTTCTCTCCAGCCTCAAGGTCTGGATTAAAGGCACGCACATGTCATCCAGTATCCTCCAAAAAGATCACACTTCCTCCAACAAGGCCACACCTCTAAATAGTGCTAGTCCCTGTGAGTTTATGGGGACCACATACATTCAAGCTGCCACACCTTCTCCACCACAATGAACTGTATACCCTGATATCAGAAACAAAAAACAAAACAAACAAAACAACAACAAAAACCACCCCCCCAAAAAAAAACCCTTTATCCCTTAAATTGCATCTTGTGACAATATATGGTCAAGGTGATGAGAGAAGGAACTTGTGCAGCACCATAGCTGGCCAGGTGGCTTGTTCTAAGTCCCTGCAGTCACAAGCATTATGGTGGAAAGCAAAGGAAACAGAAGCAAATCAACAGAGTGAAATAGAAGGAGGGAGGCACAGACCCTGCTAGTTAGTGCCCATGTGTGCATTACTAAACCCTGGTCTATAAGGAGTTCCAGCTTGTTGCTGTTGGTCAGGGGCTATTCCATGACCACTTTGGGATCAGTCTGGACCAAGACCAGAGGCCACATGGATGGGTAGGGAGAGAGCTGACATCCCCAGAAGGACTACCTTCCCTCTGAGTCTGAACATTATCTGCTTACAGCCTGCTTCAGCTGGAGGCAGCTGTGCCACCCAAGATGCTCAATTAGAAGTCTCTTGCATGGCTCAGAGGCACTGCTGCCTTATCCCAGGACCAGAACACTTGAGCACAGGGAATAATCCATCTGGGTAACTTTCATGAAGTGGATGGTAACCCAAGAGAAGACCCCAGGGAGGCAAGGTCTCATACAATGGGAACAGGTTAGGGGTGGCCACAGATGAGGACACAATTCGTGTTTGTTTTTTAAGTTTCTGGGTTTGTCTGCTGCAAAAATGGTATTTGGTGCACCTGGAGAGATGAGTTAGTTGATAAGAGTGCTTGCTGTACAGGCACAAACACCTGAGTCCAGTTCTTCAGCACCCACATGATGAGTGGAGACAGGTGGACACTACAGGCTTGCTGGCCAGCAAGGCCAGCCAGAGGCCATTGTGTTCAGTAAACTATTATGTCACAAGGGGATTTAGAGGAGAGTTATAGAGTGGGAGACCTTATGTCCTCTGGTGCATGTGTGTATGTATGCATGTGCGTGCACACACAGGTGGAAACAAAGCAAAGGGGTCCTTTTAAACTACAGAGCAAAATATCAGTTGTTGTCTAAAGTTCTGCTTATAAACGCACATGCCTTCTTGTTTAGTTGTTATGGAAGAGGAAATGGATGTTCAACATAAATGTCTTTCCAGAGTGTGGGCAGCTCACAAGTGGAACACAGACATGAATGGCCTCATGAATCATGTTCTTTATTCTCTCGGTCCCCTGGTGCCAGTGTCCTTATCTTACTTGGGCTCCCCAAGGTCACAGAGGGGTTAGTTTCTTTTGAAAGTCACCCATGGAACTTGTGTCTGTTCAAACATTGCCGGTAGGCAGCTCAGAACCACATGTGTGTGCTTGAGGCAGGTGTGAGAGTGATGTTTACCTGTGCAAACACCGGATCTTACTTAAGGCAACTAGCAACCATTCTCATCGATCACAGCCAAACACCCAGAGGATACATGCGATGGAAGAGGTCAGCCTCTGAGTTATGATGGGGCATAATTCCTTTCCATTAAGACCTAGAAACATCTGTTCTCCACAGCCCATTTAAAGGCTACACTTTATTAGATATTGGTTAATGATCGCAGAGTCATTTGCCTTTAAAAGCAGGTTCTCTTCTCTGCACTTAGAGCTGGTGGTTGGAGCCAATGGGGGAATAAAGGAGTCTCCACATAAAATGTGGGTGTCCCCAAAGGATCTTTAGAGTAGAAGCAGTAGAGTATCCAGTGGAGAGTTCCCTGTTTGTCTTATTCTTGAGCCTCTCTCTTCTAGACTATTGTTGTGCTTGAATGACAGTTACAGAGTTTGTGATTACCTCTAGTACTGTAGGATGCCCTCCTGGGACACAGAAACAAGTGCCCCCTGGAATGGGTCTGCTGAAAGCAGGCAGCTCCTCTATGGTCTCAATCCTTCTGAATCCTGGTAGAAGTAATCACTTGTCCATTGTTGCTGGAACAGTATGAACTTTAGTAGCTGCTGTCTGATTCTATAGGAACAGCAAACCCCAACAATGTAAGTATGGCTGGGCAGGAGTCTGCAGCCAAGGGCTGCCCCTGGTGGCAAGCCATTGGACTGGAGACTGGGGATCCCCTTTGGTGAGCTGTGCAGTGCTTTCCCAAGTATGTTAGAGTTGCGTGGGCTTCCACATTCAGATATGCCACAATTTTACTAGAAGTCTAAGACAAACTTCTCAGAATTCACGGGCTGAGTGCATGGCTTGGTAGCAGGACAAGTGCCCACATGTATATAAAAGACCTGATCCGATACCCAGCACCATCACTGGCAACAATGAAAACATCAGATGTTAAGACTCTTTGATCTTGATTTGTTCCAACTATGGAAATGTTGAATGAGCTCCCACTAAAAGCCCAATGCCCTGAGCAGAGCATGATGGGAAGTCAAGCTTAAAACACTTTTAGAATTTTAACAAGTTTCAAAAACTTTTGAGCTCATCCAAACTAGACTCTAGGCATCAAAGTGTGGCCCGGGGGCAGACATGGTTGGCAGGAGTTGCATCTTCAAATGAAGGGCATACAACCCTCTTGTTCAGTGGTTCTCCACCTTGACTACACATACAGCCCATGGGGCTTTCTTTCTTTTTGTTTTCCTTAGCAATTCACTTTTTCTTTTTAACTTAAGTGTATATTTTTGTATGTAGGTATGTGCACATGAGTCCAGGGGCCCACAGAGTCCAGAGGCATCAGCTCCCTTAGATCAGAGTTACAGGTATTGTGAGTTACCTGACACAGGTAGTGGGATCCAAACTTAGTTCCTTGGAAGGAGCAATAGTGTTCTTAATCGTTTAACCATCTCTCTGGTCCCCATTGAGCTATCTGCACACAAGGCCAAAGCAATATTGCAGAAACTGAGACACAGAGTTGAACTGAAAGGTATTCACTTCTTGGCTCCTAGAGATGAAAATACTTGGCCATTATGGAGAAGCCACTGCTGCAGTGCTTCAAGAAAACAACAGGTGTGTCACATTAGAGAACCCAATTTGACTCCATTCTGAAGTGGCCAAGTTATTTTTCAATAGCTTGGTTTGTCTATAGAACATTATTTTTAGATCCAACATCCAGCAACATAAAACTTGATGGGTGAACTTGATGGGTGAAGAAAGCACATGTGCAGTTTTAAATATGCATTCATGCATCATTTATACAATAGTGTTAGCAAGGCTTTCTGTGCTAGGGAGGGTGCTGGACTCGGGGATACAGGAGGATGAGACAATTGACCTCCATGAAAGATGTTCTTGATTTATTGAATGAAATAGGTGAATGGCTGGTTCTAATCCAAGACAAATGAAGGGAAACTGATTGCTTAACAATGGCCTCCATCACAGTTGACGTGCATCTCAACCCTGGTAGGTGCACAGAGAACCCCAGCTTCAGATCAGTGTGTTTGAATCGGACCACACTCTGACCACTCCTGGGGTTGATCTGCTGTCATATGAGAATGTCCAACAACTATCTCTGTGTGTTCTGAGCCCATTCTGTGTCAACACTCATACACCTGGCTCAGTGTTGCAAGCTCTGCAGTCACAGAAAAATCTACAACTCATTGTGGAGATGTTATCATATATTCATTTTGTGAACAAGAGTACATTGGTTTATTAGTTATTTTGCCTTCCAGGGTATCATGGCTCTGCTTACGATAAGGGGACCCTCTTGTTTGTCTCTGATATTATTTCCACAAGCACCCACACTCAATGCAGTCTTCTTATTGAAAGAGGGAGAGTCATGTAAGTCAATAAATGAAGACCAAACACTAAAGAGTACCAACCGCCTCTCCAAGATAGACCAGACTTCCCCATGCCTGGATGAGGCTCTTTCTCCCATTAGACTCAAACACCAGGCATTAAGGAAGTAGCAGAAATTGAGAATTCTTCCTCTAAAGTATATCAGAACTTGACATCTGCAGGGTATTGGTTCCAGGACCTTCTGTGATATCACAATCCAATGACACCTAAGTCTCTTGATAAAACCAGGTGGTATTTACACCTAAATCCATGCCCATGCATGCTTCAAACCCTCTCTTAGATGACTGCTATGAAATAACGGCGCTATGTGTGACACTGGGGACAACGTGAGATGTAAGTCGGACATGTTCAGCACAGATGCATGTTTTGTGAATATTTCCCATTTGAGTTGGATGAGTCTCATGGGTACTGAGGGCCGACTGTGTCAACAGCACCCGATTCCTGATTCCTCTTAGATATCCAACCGAAACCACAATTTCACATAACAATTTCAAAGTCTCAATCTGATCCCCAAAATTCATTTTTCAATTTGTTTATGTTTGTGTGTGTGTGTGTGAGAGAGAGGGGGGGGGCAGGGAATGTCAGAGAATAACTGTGGGTGTTTCCTTAGTCACCACACTTATTTATGGGGCTCAGGGATTCTTTCACTGGCTTGGAAATTTCAGAGCTAACCTAGCTGGGCAGTGAGAGGTGAGATCCAGAGCTTCTTTTGTCTCCTCTTCCTCAGGGCAGTAAAACACTTAACTACCATGCCAGGCCTTTCTATGGGGTTTAGTAACTGGAATCAGGTTTGTCTTCGTGTTTGCATCTGTAGAACTCTACTGACTAAGCCTTGTGCCATCTCTTCTCTTTCCTCTTAAAGAGCTGCAGTTGATCTGTTCTCTCATCACCTCTTCTTTGAGTAGTTAACCAAGACAAGCCTATGGCCATGTCCTAAGAACAGGTGAGGGCCACGAGAAAGAAGCCCATGTGTAGCACATCTCACTCTCACTGGGCAACAACAGCAAGAGGAACATCTGTATCGCATGTGTGGACATAATGGAGGGCATGCTATGGTTCCAGCCCTCCCTTAAGCTGCATGCCAATAGACTGTTGGACATTAGACCTTCAGTTTTCCTCCACATAGAATGAGAGGTAGAGATGGGAAGCATTGGGGGGAGGGCGAGTAAGGAAAGAGGTGTGACAGTCTGTAACTTCATCTGAGATTTTATGGTCTGCACAAGGAGTAAGTGGTGAAGAAAGCCCATAGAACCTCTATTAAGAAGCATGGGGACACAGTGGTCGATGGGACCTCTGGAAGGGCTCAAGGTCATAGCTATCTCCACATACAGGTCCGTCCCTTGCTGGTGAGAGACATGTCATTATGTTTACAGGCAATGGATGCCCAAATCTCCTGACTGTGAGGCTCAAAGAGCTGTTGGAGATTAGATAAGCATCAATTGATGTGCTGTGTGCGTGGTTCTCAGGGGTCGCCACAATGTCAGCTATGTCTTCCACTCTTCATAGTCCACAGGGGTAGGAGACTCTGAGCACTGGACAGCCCTTAGGACATCTTCACAACAGTGGCCATTGGGTCCAAACTTCTGGCTTCTAGACAGCTGTAGCAGAAAGGCCCTCTCTCTTGGCTAATGGCTGGGGATTAACTAGGTGTGTGTTGGCTTTAAGAAAGAAAAAAAAATGAAGCAAACAGTTGGATCATTCCTGCTTTGTGTTTTTGGCTGGCTGCTTCCTGCTTCATAAATCTGGAGAGGGATGCAAGGGAGTCAGTGAGCTGCTCCCTGCATCCCAAGCCTGGCTGTGTTTGGGTGGGGGAAGGCGACCACAGTACCTCTCTGGACCAGCTGCCATATCCATCTGCAGCTGGGCCTCTCCATGATCTATGGCCAGAGTGCTGCGCCCAGAGCCTTTATTGCAGCTTCACAGCAGCTGGTGTGAATGGGAGTGGAAAAATAAACCCGTCTCTTCCCAGGCATTAGGAAAAATGCTCCCTAACACAAATAAACAAACACTCACCTTGCCTCTGCTGCTGAGGGCCAAGATTATCCACGTGTTGCCATGAGACCCTGGTTTGTAGTTTGGTTTTTATCTCTAGAGCTGATGCATCGAGGTTAGATTAGCATCCATGGCCCACAAGAGGTGAGAGAAAGTCCCTAGAAAGGGCTGGCCTTGAGTTAAGAGCAACATCGTTACTTTCACTGAGACTGGATCTCGGTTTGAGAATTGCTCTTTGAAATGACAGATGGCAAAAGCTATTACTTAGCTGTTGACAGTACAGCACTTTATGAGACCAGTGAGGAAGCCAGGCAGCGTTTGAAAGGACAGAGAGTCTGTGCACCATGCAGCCAGTCCCTGTTTAGGCTTGTTGTTTACAGACAACAAGTCACAGAACAGCCTGGGATGCCTCAGTGACCAGCAGCAGGGATGATAATCGAAGATGTGCTGCACAGCTGAGGCAAGCATACACTTAGCTCCTTCTGCAAGGTTTCCCAGTAGATACTAACCAAAGACCACAGGTTCAGGAGTGGGTCAGAACTCCCATCGAGGACAATAGACCTAGCTCTCTGTGTACAATGGGGCTCTCAGCATTAGGGCAAATACTTACAGGGAACACAGCAGCAATGATCAGCAGTGGGAGTCATGGAATACTATTGTGAAAGACCCAAACATCCCACAGTAACACATGAGGGTGTGACTGAAGTCATTGAATCATTGTAGCTTGATATGAGTTATTTTCTCCACGAAGCCTTTCCTAATCACTTGCCCAAGTGATGATTCCTGTTCCTAAGCACCAGCATTTTAATTTATTTCCATTTACTATTTCCTAGGGGGGTTAAAATATACCCTTTAGATCCTTAAGGGAAGCAACAGCATTTGTTACATCTTGTATATACTTGAGCAGGCAGTGTCACCTACACTTGCCTTCTTTGTCTAAATAAACAGTTTTCAGTTGAGTTCCTGATGAGTACTGGGTGCCTTTTATGACTATCCTGGCCTGGTGAGCAGAGTGGCAGTCAGACAGACTAGGCTGGGTCTACAGAATGTCCATGCTTCTATTGGTCTGAATCTGCACAGTTCCTTCTCCCAACACAGTCCAGAGTCCAGTGGAGAAGGAAAGAGGCAGCTACTAGTAAGGACTGTGCTAACATGAATCCAGAGAACAAACACTGTCCCTATTGAGCAGACCCTGGCTGATAACTTCAAACACAATAGCCATGCCCCTGAATGTCTTAATTTTGCTATCACAGGTGAAGAATATCACTCTCCCTGATAATTGGTTTTAATTCTTCAGCTTGTAACCAACTTAAGTCTGGAAATTCTAGATATAAGTGATATAGGAAGCTTTAAATTGTGTTCCATGTTGATGAACACATTGAAGTCCACACCATCCCTCGTGGGGTGTGAGTCGTGGACTAGTATATCCATGCTATGGTCATTGCCTGCGTGTCAGTCACAGGGCCAGCATCTTAGTGGTCACATTGGCTATTAGGTGTCATCAGCACTGGGGTCAGATGCCCTTTGCTTTTAATAACGAGCTTCAGGCACACAGCTGTGATGCTATCAAATTTATTACAGTGCATTTTTATAATTATTTGATTTTGTTACAGTTGAAATGCTCAAGCTGTATTTTGCTTATAAGGTAAACTTTGTCATAGGTTTGTGTATGTAAGAAAAAACGAAGCATATGAACTTGGGGTTGGTGATATTTGGGACATCCCCTAGAAGGTCTTGGAACACATCCCTTTGGATGGGAGGTGGTGACTTTAGATTAGTACTTCTCAACTTGTGGGTTTCGAACACTTTGGGAATCACCTAAGACTACTAGAAAACAGATATTTACATCATGATTCATAACAGTAGCAAAATTACAGTTATGAAGTAGGTATGAAAGTAATTTTATGGTTGTGGGTATCAAAGGGTTAGAGCATTAGGAAGGTTGAGACCACTTCTCTAAGGCCTTGGAGGCTTTGCATTTTCATCTCTATTTTACAGCATCCCTCACAAAGATACATCCATGAAGATGCCTAGCTGAAGAATGGCAGAAGGAAGAGTGGGTCAGGCCTCATGGAAAGAGGTGTATAAAAAGAGACCAATGGTTTGTTTTCCATTGTAATATTCAGTGTGCATTAAAAAAAAAGCAAGACTAATTTTTCTAGTGGGATGGCTCAGTGGGTACAGGTATTGCTACTAAATCTGAACAGCTGGTTTCACTCCCTGGAACCCACATGATAGAAGGCTAGAACCAACTCCCACAAGTTATCCTCTCACTGTTACATATGTGCACATGCATGTCACATGAACACACATATGCAACACATAAATAAAAATGCTATGAAAAACACTAATGAAAAACAGTAAAAACTACAGACTTTCATCATACTTTTCCCCTTAGATCCTCCTCAAATCCTTCATGTAATTACTTTGAGCTTAGAACTTGGGATTTTTAAATATATGTGTATCCTACCATGGAAGTCAGGAATCTAGAGCTCAGACAGTGAATCCCACACATATATCGTTAATGTAAAGCATGGCTCACACTCTATACTTGACGATATTAAATATAAATATATAAGCATGTATGCGTAAAGTGTGTATTGAGGTGCTGGAAATTGAAGCTAAGGTCATGAGAGTGCTCACACGGGCTCTACCACTGAGTCACAACCAGCCTGAGTCAAATGGAGGCTTCCTAATTTTCTCCTGTGTATTCTCTTTTCCCAGTGAGTATGTGCCGCTACCCAGTATAGGTACAAGCTCACCCCCACAGTTTAAAAGGAAGATTTGATTTGGCCTCTGTTTCAGTCTGTACTTGACTGGCTTCTTTGTTTTTGTGTCAATAGCTGTGTTTAGAGGAACAGAGCTACTCCCTTTACTGGCAGCCAGGAAGCAGACAGTAAGACTCAGGGAGCTGGGGACAGAGTATGTCATTCTAGGGCACACCCACAGTGAACTGCCTCCTCCAGCCAGGTTCTGCATCCTGGTTTCCAGTGCCTCCCACAATGCAGTCCAATCACAAAATTCACCAAAATAACCACTGACCACTCAGGATCTCCTGGATTCATTTCCTCTGCTTGGAGACCAAGCCTTCAATGCAAGAACCTTTGTGGATACTTCATATCAAACCAGGGCACTTTCCTTCCCCTGTGTTCTTTCTCTTCAATTTATCTTCTGCACTGAAGACTTTTCTCAAATAATTGGGGCTTCAGGAGTTGCCCCGACGATCAGAGGTCTGTTAATGGGCAAGTATCTGAGCTTTGGAATGTGCACCCTTGGGCCACTCAGTGCTTTCTTTTGGACTCTCCTTGGGTTGTGATGGGAACACATAATTAAGGTACTTCTCTTCTATTCTGGGCATCCCCATTTGTTCCTCTGACTTGAGCTGGACTCTCTTATCACTAGTGACACCTAAGTCAAGGGAAGGATTTAGTTTCAAGATGTGACTCCCATTCAGATGGAAGGGGGTATAGCCTCTGCTTTAGTGCTCTTTGCAGGAATTACTAGTTATCCCTTTTTTTCTAGCATGACTCTTTAACCCTTGCTTATAAAAGTATGGAGCCACATGGAGTGTGAATAAATCATAGACTTTTAGATACTAAGATTTAATCTTCTGATTGATGACTGCGGTGATTAATCTTCATTGTCAACCTGATTGGGTTTAGATTTATCATGGAAATATAAGAATGGGTATTTCCATTTCTGTGAGAGTATTTCCAGAGAGGTTTGACTTGGGAGGGAAGAATGCACCTGAATGTGGTGGCAGCATCCTGTGGGCTAGAGTCCTGGACTAAATAAAAGAGAAGATGAACTAAGCATCAACATTCATGTCTCTCTCCTTCTGGACATGGATGCCACTTGACCAGCTGCCCCACACTCTACTTACCACAACTGGAGCCTTCCCTACACCTGTGACTTCCTTTCTGTGATGATCCCTCGGGCTGTGAGTGAGAATAAACATGCCATCCTTGCATCTCTTTTATCAGGCACTAGAAAAATATTCACTACAATAAAACATACTCGGAGCCCATCCTGTGTGCCAAACATCCCAGGTACAATCTGGGACAGGTGCTGGGTGGTGAGTCAGAGAGTCAGGGGTAGCACCTGAAGATTAGTGAGGAAAAAGTGAAGTGAGGTCAAGACAAAGGCACTCCAAGAAGTGCCCACATTCTGTGCCAGGAGCAGGGGTGGCTCCTGTGGGTGATGAGATTCCTAACACAGAAAGGAAGGGCGACTAGAAAAACATCCAGAGGGCTCAGCACACCCTTTACCTGCTGCTGTCAGCTTTCCTTCATATCCCTTCATACCTTTTCTCTTATCATAATCTTCCTGAAAATAAATACTTTTACTACGGAATTCCAGAATGCACTTCCAGTCTTCCTCACTTCAGCATTTATAACTCAAGTGGCTCCCGGTTCACACCATTTTTAGTCACAGGCACAGAGAGTTTGATTTGTGTGAAGCAGTTTTCTTTTCCCTAAATTATTAAAATGAACATTTCACACCACCAATCACAAGTTCATAGAGTAGGTGAAAATGGATAGAGAGAGCGGAGCATGTTCTGATAACTGAACAGCCTCATGGTCTGTGTGGAGAAGTTGCTCAAGATGGCCATGTTTTGAAGATTGGCAGAGCTCAAAAACAGTCAGGTGCTGACTGTACTTGTCCTGTGTATAAACAGAGTTTATCTTCTAAATGTTATCTGAGAGAGAGCGAGAGAGAGAGAGCGAGCGAGAGAGAGAGAGAGAGAGATGCCTACCTGATCCTCATTTCACCAACAGGGAAAAGAGAAAGTTGTGATCAGAGAGCTTCCAAGAGATTCACAGCTTTGGCCAAGTACCAAGAAAACAAAGGAAGCCAAGTTTATTGAGTATCTATTATGTGCAAGACCCTGCACGGTGCATTTACCCTGCAGTAGTGATGAGGGGCAGGTGGTTGCCTTCCTGGCTTCCATTGATGAAGCAGAAGAGTGGAGCTAGCTGAAAGAACCCCAGGCACAGAGAGCAGAGTGTATCCAGGCTTGTCTGTACCCACTGCTGTCTTTCAGGTCCAAGAGCACCTGCAGAGCTGCTGTTTTCCTCTTGCTTCATAGATCTCCAAGAAGAGAACTCCAGAACCCCAGTGCAAGCTGCAAGGGAAAGCAAGTCTCTTTAGTGTTGCTCGTCACTGGTGACAGTTTGTCTTCACTAGCTTGATGCCCAGGGTCAGTTTAAAACCTTGGATGTGCCAAGAGCCCCATCTGTTCCTCCATCTGAAATGGGAATATTTTGCTCTTTTTTTTTTCTTTTTTAAATCTTTATTTGGTCTTTTGGTATTTGTGTTACAGGCTTCAGCCCAGAGGCCAATTATGAACAAACGTAGTAAGCAATATCAGGAAATGAGTGAACAGGGTCATGCGGAATATAGGAAAGGGAGGTGGGTCAAATTAACTCTCTATGTGACATCCAGTCTAGATGATTCAGGGAAAGCACAGAGGAGCCTGGGAAACTTAACAGACACTGGGCTCTGGCTCCATGACTAAGTGTGAAGGGCAAGCAGACACTGAGGGATGTGACAAAAACACCTTGAAGAGACAGTTGAAAATGCAGCTGTTGCCACTACTGTTTATGCCTATGCTCATCTTTTATATATGCCCATCTGAGAAGAGAGGCCAGCTGTAACACACAATATGTTGCAGCCTGCCGACCTCTGGAATCTCAACCTTCAGCACAAAAGCTATGTCTCTCTTGTATAGGGAAGTGGATGATTACAGAGTTACAGAGCTTGGAGCCATCAGGGTTCGGAGTGGAGGTCAAGGAACTATGGTGCTGTTTCAGAAGGTTCTAGAACCTTGAGATGCAACCTTGCTGGAAGAGACGTGTCATTTGGTCTGGCTTTGATAGTTCATAGCCTCACGTCACTTCTAGCCCACTGTCTCTACTTACTCTGTGTGAAGATGCTTGAGATGGGATCTCTCAGCTTCCTGACCCTGAAGCCACACCTCCCCATCTTTATTCATTTCTCCGTAAGTTGCCTTTGGTCACGGTGCCTTTTCTCATAGCAAAATTAGCCAATACTTTAATTCTACTCCAGATTCTTGAGGCACAGTGATGGCTACCAGCTCTGTGACCCCACACCTCTGTCTTCTGTCTTCAAACTTGTATCTTTAGGGATTAGTGATACTTACTGATTGGATGACCTCCTCCCCCACAATCAGGTTCTAAATAAAAGCTGAGCTTCATTTCTTATGATGTTCTTGTGATAAAATAATCTGTCAAAAGCAACTGAAGGTGTGTGGGGATGTTATCTTCTGCCTACCCCTGGCCTCTCTCCTTTGGCTTTGTCTGTTCAGCATAGTGGGGCTTATACCTTGCAGAAGGAATCCTTTTCCCTTTACAGATGTAGAAAATCTGAATGCCTCATGGAGCCCACAGAGAATTCCTTTGGAGAAATCACCAGCTTTGTTCCCAACAGCAGGTGGCAGTGTTGATGTAGGAGACCCCATGGCTTCCAGGGCCTGGGCCAGCCCTTTACCCAAAAGAGAAAAGGCCCAATATGAAACAAAAACTTGGTAGAAGAAATTCTGAGAAGAATGCAAAGCCCCTGAAAGACTATAAATTACCAGCCTGTCCTTCCACACTGAGCCCTGGCTTAGCCACCCCCATGTTCACCAGTCCTGCTATCCTCACTCCAGGCCTTTTGGAAGAGGCAATCATCTGGATTGCCCTTAGCTATTCATGACCTCTCCACCCTGGCAGCACCATTCTGCCCCTTCTCACTAGCCTAGGCATGTTGTTCCCACCCAGAAGGATGTGAAGGGGCTGGGGCTGGGACCAAATGCTCTCTTGTCTCCTGGACTGTAGGCCTTGGGGGAAAACAAAGGGGATTTTGCTGTTGTGAGCGCTCAGCCAGAACTCCTGGCTCAGATCTCCTGAGGCCAACTTCAGCAAGAAGTGCCTGAGCTAAATCTCAGAGTTACCGGCTGAGTTCAGGGACCACTCAGGTGTGAGCAAGGGAACTAAGAGGCAAATTCTGGTTCTTGTCGCCACCCCCATGTGGCTTGCAAAGTTCAGTCAGGTATAGATTGATGCCTGGGATCCATAGCAGCAGTATTGGAGCCTCCTCCCAGGTGTCTGTTTAAAGCACTAAAAACGTGTGTGTGTGTGTGTGTGTGTGTGTGTGTGTGCAGGTTCATGTGTATACCCGTGCAAGTGGAGTCCAGAGGTCAGCCTCAGGTGCAGGTCCTGGGCTGTGCAGCCTTTTTTTTTTTTTTTTTTAACACAGGTTCTCCCCCTGGCCTAGAGTTCTTTAAGTAGGCTAGTTTGGCTGAGTAGTGAGCTCTTGGAGATTTGCCTGTCTCCTTCCTACTGGTGGGATTTCAAGCACATACCTGACCTGACCATACCTGACCATACCCATGTGCTTTTTGTCTTTGCAGAAGTGTTTTGTTGTTGTTGTGTTGTTTTGTTTTTTACAGAAAGTTTACACATCATGAAATATACACAGAGAGTTTGGGATGAACAGGAAGGCTGTTTATACTGGTGAACAGCACATAAAGGTCAGCACATGGCCACAGAATTTAAGTACACATTACATATGCACCATAAAGAGAGGCTGCCCTGGTTAGCTTTACCTCTCTTCTTGACACGGCCAACAGTTGCTTGAGAGGGAAGTGTCTATTAAGGAACTGCCTCAATCAGATTGGCCTGTGGGCACATCTGTAGGGGCTGTCTTATTGTGAACCGATATAGGAGGGTCCAGTTCACTCTGGGCAGTCCCATTCAGGAAGGTGGACCTGAACTTACAGGACAGCTAGCTGATAGAAGGCAGCCTGTATGCCAGTGAGCAAGAAGCATCCTCCCTCGTTCCCTGTTTAATTCCCTGGTGGTGGAATGAGTTCCTCTGTCAGAGGTAACACTAGTAGTTCTGCCTTTTCCTCCTCAATAATGGACATGATCTGGAGATGGAAAATGAAATAAATCCTTTCTTCCCCAGGTTGCTTTTAGTCTGAGTGCTTTATCACAATAATAGAAAAGGAAACCAGATTAGAGACCCATGCTGTGAAGAGGGTAAGAGACAGTGAGATCATTTCATTGTATGGCCTGGCACCTCTAACCCCTAGCAAAGCTAATTATGTGGTGGAGGCAGGATCTCAAATACTATTCAATAGAATAGAGTGATGGTTGATCTTTGTCAACTTTGGAGTTAGAATCACCATAGAAACACACCTCTGGGTGTATCTATGAGGAATTAACTGAGGTAGAAAGACCCATCCTGAATCTTGGTGGCACTGTCCACAGGCTGTCATTCTAGATGAATTCCAAAGGACAAAGTGGGTTGGGCACCAGCATTTATGTCTTTTTGCTTCCTGGCTGTGGCTGCAATGGGATTAGCTACCTCAAGCTGCCATGTCTTCCCTAGTGAGGCAAAGTAGATCCTCCCTTCCTTAAGTTGTTTTATTGGGTATTTTATCCCAGTAAGAGAAGAGTAACTACTAATAGTAGATTTAACACCCATGCCACACTTCCTAAGGATACATCATATAGTATGCCTAATTAGAAGGACTGTTTTTATCAAGGGAAGAGAAATTACAGTATTTGTTCACTGAAAATTGGGCTCTGGACAGCAGGGAGATTGAACATATGACCTCATAAGGACTGGGACACTATGCACAAGACCAGCACTAGTTTAAGCTAACAGGATCCCATCAAGGATGGGGGAAGTGGCATGAAGTTCCATATGAAGAGATATTACAAGGAAAAGGTGCCAGGAGACAGTCAGTTCTCTTTAAGGGTGTGGTCCCTGCTTGTCACCCACACTGCTGGAAGATCACTCCATCAAGATAGTATGTTTAACACAAATTGTCCTTGATAGAAGTTTAAAAAGGCAGGGGGAGGGACACAAAGTTGTGTGAGCAAGGAAGGCAGGGGGATCTTGGAGGAATTGATGGGAGTGAATATGACCAAAATACACGCATGAAATTCTCCAAGAGCTAATAGTACATTTGTAAGTGCTAGATGCTGAGGTTCTCTCAGTATGAAGTTAGTTTTCCTACAAGATGGACGCAATATTGGCCAGCCACACAAACCCCAGAATCCCAGAGACTGAGATTAGCCATTTGACCTAGACCTGTGTTGCTATTCAACCTCAGGTTAGTCATGTGTCCTTCCAGTTGCCAACTTCCCTGCTGTGAGATTGAACTTGCAACTGTAGCTTGTTGTAAGTCGATGTGAGGTTGATGTGGGGGAGGAGGAGAATGTGCGTTGAGGCAGAGTAGATGTTGGTTATGTGATAAGAAGGCACTTGCTAACAACAGATGAGTAAATCACACCTTAGCTTTACTTCTGTATGGGCAGAGCTGAATGGCTGTGGCCCGCATAGTCTGGGACAGCAAGGCTGAGCCATCTCCTGAGACATGCATTATAAGTGGTGTGGAGACTGCTTACTGCTGGAGCACACTGACCAATAGTGCTTACACAGGAAAGAATGTGACATTAGTGCCTGCCAAGGGCATGGGTAGGAGAAAGGTTTCTGTTAGAGTCATATACCTGTGCCGTCCCCATGTCAGCATGGCAGGTTTAATCCAAGGATCTGCATCATGTATGAAGTTCTCAAAAAAACAAAAACAAAAACAAAAACAAAACAAAAAAAAACAAAACAAACAAACAAACAAAAAACCCTAAACATTTACAATCTGTCTCTGTTACCTGCAGGTTTTTCCCACCTGCCGCCCGGTCCCACCACCATGCAAGCCCCAATAACACGCTAAGACTCTGTATTTGATACAATCCTGTTGGCCAGTTACTATTATTGTTTATGGGCTAGCTCTGTCTTAATGATTAACCAATTTTTACTTATCTAAGTATTTTTACATGGTTATCTTATCAGAGAGCAGTGGGCCAGCATTTTGTTTTCTCTAGGCTCTACATCCTGACTCCCCTAACTACTTCCTCTTTCCTCCTCCTAGTCTCCTAGCCCTGCCTATCTTGCTTTCCCATTGTCCCAACAGTGCTTTATTAATTAACCAGTATGAGAAACATATTTACAGAATAACATCTCCCATCATGTCTCTCCCTCTTCTGCAACACTCCCTAAGCCTGAGGTGCTGGGGTTGTGTGGTAGAAGTATTGATTGTGGTTGGGTACTTCACAGTTTCTTGCATTCTGACCAGTTGTGGCTTTCTGTAATAGTTTCTATCTCATGCCAGAAGAAGTTTCTTTAATGAGGGAGTGATAGCCACACCATCTATGGGTATAACAGTAAATGTTTAGAACATAGTCAAGAATTTTACTGCTTTGGGAAAATGGCAGTTATTACCTAGGGTCCACAGATTTTGTATTTGGTACATGGCAGAGAAGTTGCACCCATGAGGTCTTAATAGGCAAGACCTACACAGTGACAACACTAACCGACACACCAGTAGGAATGAATAACTACACAGAGAGGGAGAATCAGTCTTCTCCAGGTCCTTAATGGGTTACCGAAACTCAAATGGTCATTCCTAAACATGTTAATGGAGCCACACTATCAGTGTGCATGCATGTGTGTGTGTGTGTGTGTGTGTGTGTGTGTGTGTGTGTGCGTGCACGTGTGCATGCGTGCCTGCAGAGACCATTAGAGAGTTTTAGATCCGTGGAGTTAGAGTGACATACAGTTGTGAGCTCCAGGGAGGGTTCTGGGACCTTTCCTTACATCCTCTGTAAGGGTAGCAAGTGCCCCAGCTGCCAAGCCACCTCCCCTGCTCTGTTGGTCACTTCTGATGAGAGCATTCATCCCATTCATTGGTTACCATCCTCATGACACAGATATCCCAAAGTCTTCCCCTCAATGGACCATCACTGGGGATACATGGAGTATGAAAACATCCAGTAACTCACTCACTGGGTGTTTACATTCTGATAATATCTCCCTACATATCTCAGTGTAGCCTGCATCTCTTGATTATTTTGTCTCGTGCTCTGAAAGCCTGGGATCACAGGTGTGTACCAACACACCCTTCTCTATCAGTTTTGAACAGTATTGATCCCACCTTTCCCTGTCTATGGACTAACTAACCAGGTGATGCAATGACCTGGCCACCTTAAAACATTTGGATTGTGACTGAATCTCAGCTGTAACTTGCAGCAACTATAGGTTCTGTAATTAATAATTCATCTTTCAAAACTCAGTCTTTATAACTGTAAAATAAGGGCAATGGTATTTATCCTGCTTAATGTATCCTACTTTTGAGATAAGAGAAATAAGCAAGATTCCTGTTGGCCTTGCAAAAATTGACACTTTGTAGAAATCCTTCTCAGATACTAATAAAACAAAGTTAAGGTCTTTCAGATGGATGGAAGCTGCCTTGCTGGGAGGCAGTTTGGGAATTTGAGAACATCTACACAGCCAGTGCAAAGATTAATTAGCAGTCTGTCGAGAAGCAGGTCACAATGCTGAATGCCAATGTGCTAACGTGTTTCCTGGTTTCAAGACAGTCACACCTTTTGTCTAATTTGTCTAAATCAAGGAGCTCCTGGAGCGAAGAGAGATGACAAAAATCAGTGTGAAAGAAAAATTCACACTGACTAAATCAAGCTCTGTAGTTGTGTGAACCTTGCTACTTGGGTGAGCTTTGCTGTTGAGTCTGTATTGGTGCTGGGCCTTGTCTTCCCACAGGTTGACTTTCATCTTTAAGAACCAACTTTTCACCCACACCAAAAATGGCAAAGTTTGGTTGTTTTGAACTTGGGAGTAGATGACTGACCAAACATAAATTTCTACTTAAGTCTTGTTCAGCTCTATAGATTTTTTTTCCAGCTAGTCCAATCTTCACTAACCCATGGTATACATCATCAGAAGGAATGTAAGTGTCTTTGCTATTTGCATATGGAAATAAAGTAGCTGAAGTGAGTAGCCTGATTAGAAAGGTTGTATTACCCATTTTAGAATGTTTTTTTAAAAAGCATTCATCTTGGAATTGATTTCCAATCCCTGAATTAGCCTTTGGAATCATGGGTGGGTTGGTAATAAAGGTAGATTGCTAAATTTACTTTTAAACCAAAAAAAAAAAAACTGATAGTTTTAAATATTTTTACATTGATATGGATTTTTATATATTGATACAAATTTAAGATTACTTTTGTTAGAACATATTTTACATATATTTTTAATCTCATTCAAGGCATTATACTTATGTAACTCATTTACCAATGTAATGCAAATTTTTAGCCCTTGAAAGTTATTATTATCAACTATTTAGGATAATAAGAAAATGTACATTAGTAATTAGTCACCTATTACAATTAAGCTTGTAGTTACATTAGGTATATTTTCAAGGTCAAACAGATATATTTTTAGACAAGATCATCTTCAAACACTTCAGAGATCTATAGAATATGGCATTTAAGATGTTTTAATAACATAGTTTTTTTTTCTATGACAATAAGACAAGTCTGCCCCTGGTAGCACCAATCTACTTCAGAGAAGATGATGAGAATTGAACTTCATCCACATGGAGTTTACTTTCTTTGTGGCAAAAGTTAGCCACTGGTCAAGAAAATGTTCTTGCCTCAACTGCTGACAGTATGCTCTCCAAATTGGACAAGAAGAGCACAAAAGAAAGAACTGCTGAACTTTGCCAAGACAAGGTAAGACAGCCCTTCAGAATATCCTTTAATCCCAGCATTTGGGATCTCATGCACTTGAAGCCATTACTCCGGAGTTACACACCTTTAATCCAAGCACTAGGGAGAAGGAAGCAGAAAGTAATATAGTTAGGTGGAGAGAGAAATATAAGGTGGATGGAGACAGGAGCTAGTCCCTTTTCCATCTGAGGATTTTGTAGAAGTATGAACTCTAGTGGCTGGCTCTCTGCTTCTCTGATCTTTCAACTTTTACCCTGATATCTGACTCTGGTTATTTATTACTAAGACCAATTAAAATTTATGCTATAAGTTGGTAGCATTTTGTTCTTGTTGGTTTTTATTGTGTTTGTTTTTTCACCTTACTTTCTAAGATACAAAAGGCACACATTTTCATGTAGATATTTGTTTCAAACAAACAAACAAACAAAAGAACAGGGATGGAAGGAGGGAAATGGCTCCATTACCAACTTCCCATGTTCTAGGTAGTGTGTAAGGTCTGAGTAGAGGCAGCAGCAATATGTACTGCTAACATAATAAGAGACATCTGGACCCTTGTCATAGCCTGGGTTCTGTCACAGGTAAGGCATATCCCTCTGTGGAGGCTACTTCTCTGCAAGTCCTTCCCCAGGCCTAAGCTTGCACCATGGATGACCCTCTGGTTTATCAGAGACATGGGAAGTGCCAGTAGCTTCAGAGTCTACAGTGCAGGACTGTGTTAGCATTAGAACCTGTGTTTTCTACCTGGGCTCGCTTACGCAGTAAAGAGTTGACAGGCACTCTGTGAATTTGCCTGTGGGCTAGTCCTTGGCTATATACACTTATTTTATCTACTGTGCCAATTCCCCAGCCGATCCCCAACTACTGTTTGCTTTTGAGACAGAATCTCATATAGCTCTTGGCCATGTGACCTTGAATAGTCTTGAACTTCTGGTCCTTTTGCCTCCACCTCCTCATGGAGTAGGCATAGCATGTGTCACCATGTCTCACTGATTTTGTAATCCTGGGAATTAAACATAGGACTTCATGAATGTTGGGCAAACACTCCATCAACTGAGCTACACACCCAGCTCTGAACACTGGGTTTTCAAATCTGTCTGATTGCTTTTAATGTATATTTAAGTCATTCCCCACTGTAAAAAGTCTATACCTATTCCTCCTGATGCCACAGACAGCCTTCTTTATTCTAGTAACAAGCCATCCTGGTCCAGATCAAACACAAAATACCAGTGTTCTTTGACATAGCTCATGGGAGAAACCAACAAAATCTGTCTTCAGAACATATCTTAGTTACTTTTTTTATTGCTGTGATAAAACACCAAGACCAAGGCAACTAATGAAGTGTTTCATTAGGCTTATGGTTTCAGAGGGTCCATCAAGGTCCAGCAGGCATGCTGGCTGGAACAGCTAAGAGTTCACATCTTAATCTGCAAAGGAGAAAAAGAGAGGGGGGAGGGAGAGAGAGAGAACTGAGAATTTGTGTCTTTCAAGACCTCAATGCCTACCCATAGTGATACACCGCCTCCAGCTAGGTCACACCTCCTAATCTACACCAAACAGTTCTACCAACTGGGGACCAAGATTTCAAACACCTGAGTCTGTGGGGGTCACTCTCATTCAAGTCACCACAGAATACATTGGTCACCTAAAGCTCTTACCATTCCATTGGTGGTCCTGACCCAAGCTTCCCTTATCCTTCTTGGATCCCAGAAACTCCATAACAGTTCGTTTGAGCATCCTCTCTTGCCCAAAGGTGCATTTCTGACCTAAAGTACAGAGGGTGGGTTTTGCACACGCATCAGGCTGGGTTTTCTTTCCTCTAGTAGGGCTCGTCTGCTGTCACTTGACCCTGACCTGCTCTGTAGGCCACTTTATATTTTTGCCAGTTCCCCATATCTTCCTAATCCGCTTCCCCTTGCCTAGGTGAAACCATGTCTGGGGCTTTTCGACACCATTCCTTCTTTGAAAGGTAGACAGCCTCCTTCTCTTTTGCCAAAGCTCTGGTTACATCTGAGTATCACAGAGCCTGTCCCTGTACACTCTGAGAACTGGGGTTCAATCTCCTGCTCTGGGAGCTAGGATGCCATCCCACCCAGGTTTTTATGTAGGTCCTGGACATTGAATTGAACTTAGGTCCTCACAGTTGGTCAGCAAATGTCTTACTGAATGAAGCATCTCCCCTACCTCACTCTTTGGTTCTTTCTGACAGTTGAAGACCACTAGGCATGCCCCATAATTTGGCTCTCTCACTGTGTATGTACTCCTGCCTACATCAACTCCTGCAAGCATTCCGTGAAGACAAGGCAGGATCTGTGCTTTTGATGTTATTTTCAAGCTTACAGTAATCAGACTTGTTAGTCAATAAGCACACGTTGAATAGTTTGGGTTTCTCTCTGAGAAACTTCCTTTCATGAATGACACAGGCAGCTACAAACAGGCATAAGCCACCTGAGCATAGGACATGGTCGCAGTTGTGATAAAGGTAATAGCCAAGAAGGGGTGTTCAGAATAGATGAGACTTGACTGATGAAGAGCCAGGAGTCTGCATAATATTTATCCTTACCCAGAGTGGCTCTGACTGGCAGGGATGGATGGTGACATCATTTTACTGATCCCCCTCCTCCCCCAAGAACATCCAAGCTGACCCAGTTTAAATACAGGAGGTGACATTTGTGGGGGAGCTACAGAAACAAATTCCACTCTTTTTTTTTTTTAATCAGAAAGTGGAATATGCCTTCGGTCTAGAAAGTGAAATGAGGTAGACAGCACTCAAGACCAAGCCCTAGAATAGCTAGAGCCTAGGGATGGAGAATTAAGTCCAGCATTGACTGTGTCCATGAAATCTTGAGGTCAAATAATCACAGCCTTGCTTATTGCTCCAAGGGACCAGATTGTGTTGTCCAGACCTTCCCACTGCAAAGATGGAATTGGCTGCACTGTTTTGTTCTGTTAGGACCAACATCATGCAACCTGTGGTCCATTTATGCAGAGGGAGGCAGGCAGGCCAGTAACAGGTGCAGTGTAGCACATTACCTTTCTGGAATCTTCCCCAGCTTCTGTTTATGGGATGCACCTACTGTTCCTTTCAATTTGTTTGTTTGTTTAAGGGACGGTTAAATAACCTCACACAACATCATCCCACCTGAGAATAAAATGAATGTGGAGGGTTTTTTTTTTCTTTTCTTTTTTTCTTTTTTGAGGAGATAATGAAGTAAACAAACGCCCTTGCCTTCTGCCCACTTCCCAGGTGTGCCTGCTGTCGGCATTCTCCTGCTCCAACCACCTTGCTTCTGAATACATTTTTACTTATAAGCATTGTTGGAGGATCTCAGTGGATCCCACAGCCCATTGCTTCCAGAAGCCTTCCTTGTGAATTTCTATGAACATTTATTTGCACTGTGAACCCAATCCCTCCCCTGCAGATAATGTGAATCGTTGTCCATCCTATTAGTGTCTAAATTTATTCCATATTTATCTTCTGGCCCAGATTTCTATCCTGAGCCCGACAGCTATGTTGACCATTGCACCTGGGTAACTCAAAGAGAGCCATATTAAATTTGAAGTTGTCCTTTCCCAATGGGCAGCACCTGTACCCTTCCAGAACAGCTTGTTTGGGCTAGCAACTGTTTAAGCTTGAAGATAGTGTCAAAACCAGGTACAGATTAACCCTCAAACACAACAGCCAATCACAATGAACATAGTTTAATTGTCTATAACAAACATAGTCAGTCATGTCCCCTGGAGTCTGATGTGGCCTGGTGGAAACTTCAACCTATCCTTACTCCTGTCTCCTACTTACCAATGACCTGTTGCCTGTGGTTTGCCTCCATCCTCCTGCTGGTCTGTTTCCTCATTAACCACAGTAGATGCAATCACTTTCTATCCTTAAAAGATATAAATACATAGAGGGAGTGTGTTAAGTTACAGCAGACATGCTCTGGGAGAATAGGGACCAGTCAGTGACCAGATACCATCAGAGAATATAAGAGGCCCCCAAGTGCATGTATTGGATAACTGAGTAAAAGTGGCTCAGTTTTCAAATTGCAAGGTCACATTGAATTTGGTATAAATTTTGCAGTCCCAGCTCTGTTGAGATATCCATAGGTCTACTGACATAAGTCCATAGTTCCCCTTCATTTTAAGGGAAAGTCAGAGAATGCTCAGCTCTACAGGGAAAGCCGCTATGGCAGTTTGATTGGCAGGTCTCCCCAAGGTTCAGTATTTAAACACTTGGTTCCAAGTTGGTGACACTGTTCAGGGAGGCTATGGAAAGTGCAGCCTTGGTGGAGGAAGTGTGTCACTGTGGTTGGGATTTAAGAGTTCATAGTCTGACCTACTTCCAGACTGCTCTCTCTCTGCTTCCTGTTTGCTATTAAAGATGTGATCTCCCAGCTTCCTGCTCCTCTGGCCATGGTAGCCCTCTTGTCTTGCTGCTGTGCCTCCCTTCTGCTTTGATAAATTCTTTCTTTCACAAATGGCTTTTGATTATGGTATCATCTCACAATAACTGAACAGTAAATAATACAGTCACCACGTACATGTTTAAAGATGAAGGTAAAACATACTCTTTCTTGAAATTTTACAACTGTAAGTAGAGCCTCACATGGGCTTGGGGCTTCCAGTTTTTATTTCTTGTGTATGAAAGGCAACAACTCATAACTGGTTATCCCCCAGCCACTGGGAAAAGCAAGTGTCATTTCCTCCTGGAGGGATGCACCTTGCTAGTGCCCACCTTAGACCTACTTAAAGAAAATATACAAGCACAGGCACATTCAGGAGTTGCAAAGATAATGCTCATTCAGGTGTGGAGGAACTCATACACCAAAGTCCTGTGATGACAAGGACTCTGGCACCATGAGTCCAACTAAGATGCAGAGCAATAACCCCATAAAGATGGCGGAAGTTGAAATATTCAGCTGCCGATTGTCTTACTGCTTCTGTAAGTTTGCAAATAATCCAGTGGCATCTTTATTGGGTAACAACAAAGTCCTAACTCAGGAGGACCGTGTACCACTCAGCAAACTCCAAGTCGCTGCCACTGTGGCAGGCATGTGGCCCAAGCAGTATGCAGTGAAGTTCTGATGCTTTCTCTGTTCTGCATTTGTTTCATGTGGTCCCTGTTGTGTCACAGTTTAGTCTTAAAAACAGCTGGTATGTCAGCTCACAGCTCTACGTGTTGGAGGTCCATGTTGTCTTGGAAGAGTCCTTCCTTCCAAATTCACAAATTCTGAAAGTAACTGTCAGTGGCTGAAGCTCTATGAGAAGACTAGAAGAACCTATTTCTAACCTCACGCAGACTGATGGTGGAGTCCAGCTTCTTGTGGTAACATTTTTTTCCCAGGTAGCATCTGAAGAGCCACTGATAATTCCAAGTTGCCTGTTTGTATGGGGACTCCAGCATCTCTGAGACAGCAGAGGATTGTGGGATTGTTTGAGTCCTGTCCATCCAACTTCTTCACACCCCTCCATCTGTGGCATTTCTCTCCCATTCCTGTAGGAGAAATCTCAATCTCTGTGTTCCTCCCTCCCTCCCTCCCTCCTTCCTTTCCTCCCTTCCTTCTTTCCTTCCTCCCTCCACCTTATGTGAGCAGATTGAGTTCATGTAGATGACTGTGCTAGCTATAGTCTTAATTTCACCTGCAGAGCTTCTTTGCATCTTCTGTGAAATATTTGCAGATTCCAGCATATGGATATTTTATCTTGGAGAATCTCTTTCTGTCCCATGACATTGGGGGTAATTAGAATGTCTAACACCTATAAAACTAAGGAAATTAAAAAATAGGTCTAGTGGAAATATGAATGAGAAAATAAAAATGAAACAATGCAGCAGTTGAAATTTACGGTCTCCTGGAGGATTAGACACAGTGAAAGAAGAGTGGGAAGTGGTTGGGAGAGACTTGGGGGTTATACAGGAGATCAAGATGGAAGATAGGTTTGCTGATGGAAAAGATAAAAACTTTGACAGCGTTTGTGAAGGAGGTAAAAGAAGCAATGGTTTTTCAGGGACGCACTGCCTGGATTGTTCCACATTTCTTAAAATAAATCAATCTCCACAGCTAGAAACCCCACAAGACCCCAAGCAGGAATAATATAAACACTAAAAAGAAATCCTTACATGGATGCAGTCTAGTGAAACTGGAAAAATAAAAATAGACACAAAGAGATCTTCAAGCCACATAGGCTGTTGCCAATGCCATTGGTTGCTGGCCGCAAACTGATGGTAAGATCCTATCACTGAAGACAACACCTATACAACTTATGGATGTGGAAGAGCTGAACTGGAGCCTAACTAAAGCCGTCGCCCCTATGGAAGATTATTCAAGGAAATGGAATATACTCTGCATGTCCTCAAGGGAGAAAGGTAAGCAGCAACTCCAGCCACAACCCTTTGATCTATGATGGTGACCTGCTTGCAAGGTTCACTAGTGCAATAATGGCACAAAGTCTGTGGGACTGACCAACAAATATCTGGTTGGATTGAGGACACACTCCATGGAACCCATACCTGACATTGCTTGGGTGGCCACCTGAAACTATAGGCCAGGGGGCATAGGGGAAAGCCAAATACTACTGTTCTGCCAAAGGAGCATAGCAATAAAATGATCTCTGATGGCATCCTGCCATAACCATGCATCAGTGCCTTCCTCAGCCATCATTGGAAAATCTTCCTTCTGCAGTAGATGGGAACAAATACAGAGATCCACAGGCAGAAAATGTTCATAGAGTGAGAGACGTTGGGATACTCAACTCTAAATGGGATGTCCCCATCAAATGGGATGTTCTCCTCAGGGGTCAGGGATTCTGTAAAAGAGGAGGCAGAAAAATTGTAAGAGCCGAGGGGATGGAGGACACCAAGGAAACAAGGCCTCTAAACAGAGCAGTGCCAAGCATACACGCATGGACTAACAGAGGCTGCATCAGCACACAAAAGGCCTGCATGGGTCTGTGTCACATCAGGTCCTAGTGCTGAGATGAGAAGGGTGAGATGAGACGTGGGCACATGCTCTATCCATAATCCAGAAGCTATCTGCAGTTGATAACCACTTGCAAATGAAAACGTAGATTTCTCCAATGGGGTCTCACTGGTGAGACAAAGAGGGCGGGCCCCATCCCCAGCAGTAAATGACCAACACAAAATGAACTCTGCCATTTTTGGAGGTTCTTTGTCTCATAATAAAGACATAGCCATGGCATTATTTATTTACTTGTTCATTTATTTGTTTATTTTATCCTCCAGTTCATTTGCATATATATTATGGCTTCTGGTTTGGTGTTTTTACCGGATTCCTCAGTGTGTGAACGAACGGGTGTTATCTCTGTGTCTATATGTGTTTTTGTGCTTTTTTTCTTTGGCCCCTTTTCTTTTGTTTATTTACTTTTATTTACATTTTTTTGTTTTTGTTTTTAACTTATTCTGTCTCATTATTATTTTAGATGCCTGTTTTGGGGGAGTTCTAATAAGAGACAGAACAACAAGTGTGGATTCAGATGAAAGGAGAAGATGGGGAGATCGGGGGATCTGGGAGAGAGGAAACAATAATCAGAATATATTGTATGAAAACAATCTATTTTCAATGAAGGGAAAAAAGAAAAAACAAATTAAATGAAAAGATAAGATTATGTTTACCAAAACAGCAGGTTCACATGTGACTTCTGCAAAGGCCATAGTGGAAGACTCTCAGAGTAACAAGAGAAAACAAATAATCAAGGAGTGATACACACCAAGCAAAGTACCTAAATAATTGCATGTAAAACAAAATTTAACATAAAAAGAACCTGGACATGCCTCTTCAGCAGAAAGGGACATTTATGAAAGGTAGGACATAGGAACAATGTCAGGAGTGAAAGGCCTCTGATTTATGAAGGACCCGCTAAAGAGGGTGGTGATGGTGAGATCCTGCTGTCGGCAAGAGCCTACACCATAACAAGACACCGGCAAGAACCAAAATGAGCAACAGTAGCTGTGAGTCAACAGAGAGACACTACATACTACCTTTTAAATATTCACTTATTCTTTCATAATTTCATGCTTGTGTTTATAATATCTCTGCCCCTCCCCCAGTTATCCTCTCCTAATACCTCCCTCTTCACTGAACTCCCTTTTCTCCAGTTTCCCAGGAAGCTATGAACATCTTTTAACAAACATTTCCAATAAGATGTAGAATGGTTTATGGCATAAAAAAAAGTGTGGGTGGGTTATTAGAAAAGGATAGATCTCAACACTTCTAATGTGGAAGTTCAGTTAATTCTTGCCTCTGAGTAGCTATGCATGCAAGTGAGTTCTCTGCTGACAGAACAGGATGTGGAGGGTGCCAAGTGCCCGTTGGAGGAAAAGGACAAAGTGAGAATGGAATGGCATCAGTCATTTGTTGCCCCTGAGATGAGACAGCATGGCCAAGGCAACTCATGGAACAAAGAATATACTCTGACTTGTAGTTCCAGAGGTTAAGAGTCCATAGTGGCAAATAAGCATGGCAGGAAGTGGCAGAGGACCATCATCTTCAAGAGCAAACACAGAGAGCAAACTGGAAGTGAGGTGTGGCTGAGAGAGCCCGCTCCCAGTGATGTCCTTGTACCCATGTCCTTCAATAATGTTGCACCTGCCATCACCTCCCTGAACAGCACCATTAACTTGGGATCAAGTGTTCAAATGTCTGAAATTGGACAGGACACTTTTCATTCAAAATTCCACAGGCACCAATCATTTGTAAGGTCAAACGAACCAAGAAAAAGACTAGAGTCACCTGGCATAAATGAGCCCACACAGGATATGTGGACGTGTGTATGCATCAGTGTTTATATTAACATAGCTGTAAGTGAACTAAAATGTTCAGTTCCAACCAAGACTGTTGATCAAACTTGCTTTTACATTCTTTAATTGTGTGTGTGTGTGTGTGTGTGTGTGTGTGTGTGTGTGTGTGTGTGTGTGTGAACATATGGGTGGGTGCTCATCCCACAGCACTTGTGTAGAGGTCAGGGGACAACCCTGGGAATCCAGTTCTTTCCTTTCACTGTGTGTCTGAGGATCTGACTCGTGTCTCCTCGCTTGTCAGCAAGAAAAATTATGGGACCAGCTGAGGCATTTCATTGGCCCTATTGTCTTAGTCAGTGTTCTGTTGCTGTGAAGAGATGCCATGATCACAGAAACTCTTACAAAGGAAAACATTTCACTGGGGCTGGCTTACGGTTCAGAGGTTTAGTCCACTGTCATCATGGCGGCATGCAGGCAGACATGGTGCTGGAGAAGGAGCTGAGAGTTCTACATCTGGATCAGCACGCAGAAGGAACAGAGAGACACTGGGACTGGCTTAAACTTCTGAAACTTCTAAGTTCACCTCCCACCCCAGTGACACACTTCCACTAACAAGGTCACATCTATTCCAAGAAGGCCACACCTCCTAATAATGCCAAGCCTATGAGCCTATGAGAGCCTTTTTTTTTTTATTCAAACCTCTACACCCTATAATTATTCTTACATAGAGAAATATGTTCTGTTTATAAGAAACCATCTGAGATAAAGCAGGGCAAGATGGTAAAATGAAGGTAAATACCAACCCCAGGCTGTGTTTGAATCTTTTTTGTTTTTGTTTTTGTTTTTTTTTCTTTTCTGTTTGTTGATGGATGAAGTTAGGCTTTTCCAGCCTGCATTGTTCAGGAATGGATGAAATTGAGTTACATCCTAACTAAACTGACATGCAGAGCTAATGTTGTCATTGTCATCTGCCTTGCAGAGAAAATGTTTGTTGTATAATTGAGATTGTCTTCATACAAGCATGCTCAGCCGTGTGTAAACAGTATCTGAACCTTGGACTGTCATTCATCTCCAGTGAATTACACGCATCACAACTGGGACATGGCACTGAGTTAATCTAAACTTGTATTCTGTGTGCACCATAAAGTAGGGCCCTGCAATGATGTTATGAAGCGCTATTGAAAGCAAGGGAAGCTGTTCATCCAGTGGAGATTGGGAGCTTACCACCTCTGCCGCAGGCTCCGACAATAAAACGACAGCAGATGCACGCTGGCAAACACAGCAGAAAAGGACATGCAGGCTTTGAAGCCAGTAGAGACTAACCAGATTTGCATGCGGCTGACACAGGTAGATTATATATCTGACCTTGAAAATGTTCTAGTTGAATTTGAAAAGGGAGTTCTTAGCTTCTAAAGGAATAACTACTTTTTGACCAAATGCTAAATTCCAATAAGACTCCAAAGTGAACATGAGACTACCATGGCCTACATGAGCTGATAAAAAATTATACATGCCCTCAGAGACTCTGCAGCCTGGAAGTCTAGGGTTAAAACGCACTGTGGCCGTCACAGACTATGGGACAATGGAGAAACTTTAGATTTGGAAGACTCCCTGAAAGAACAGTGACAAGAGTTCTAAGCCCCACCCCACCCCTTTAAAAAAATAATAAAGCCACCAAATTTTTAATTTTAATTTTTTGGTAGTAAATAAAGTTCTTAATTACTTCCCATTTTCTTGCATAATACATATGCCACAGAAACACAGAAATTTGTTTGGTAAATAATTGACTTTCACATATCTGAATACCAGTGTGGTAATAGGACAAGCTTGTAAGGCTAATATGACACCATTTACTCCTAATATCTTTGTAAATTGGGTTTTACAATTGAGAAGCTGTCTGATCCCTTCAATGCCTGACAATGTAGCACAAATAAATAAATGACCCAGAGACTGATAATGGAGTTCAAACTTTAAGCTGAAGGTCAGAAAAGCAAAGCAGCTGGCCACTAGCTCTTACTCTAGACTGAAAGGTGATCCTGGCTCCATCAAACCTTAAACTTTATCTCTCCTCAGTGTGGCTGGAGAATCCTGAGATTGAATGCCTTCCTAGCCTCAATGAGGCTGCAGAATGAATCCCTGATACTGACTACTGAAGACCCTGCTTCTTATCTTTTATAACCCTCTAGTTCTGGGAATAAAGGCTTGTGATCCTAGGTGCTGAGATCATCTTTGTGTGAGCTATTTCTCTTTAGGACTGGATCAATCTTACATAGACCTGGGTGGACTTGGACTTGCAGAAATCTGTCTACCTCTTAATCCTGAGCCCTAGCATTAAAGGCATACACCACCACCTCTTAGCTTCTGGCTGCTGGGATTAAAGGTATGTGCTTGGCTTCTAGGCTTGTGGCTGACCTTGCTTTAATACATCATATACAATATATCATTTCTCTCTGCTCCTGATGGGGGATGGGATTTGAACATCTGTCTCAAGTGCCTTCCTTGACTTCCCCACAAGGATGGACTGTAACCTAGAACTATGAGCTGAAACAAACCCCTTTCTCACAGCTTAGTAGCCTTTTGCCAGGGTGTGTTGTTACAGTGACAGAAATGAGTCCTGAACATCAACTCTATACTTCCAGTATTGGAGCTAGCTGCCACAGTCACCCATTTAGAGCTAGCTACTTAAAGGAGGTGACCATGTCCTGGAGCCCAATGTGCTCCCTATATACATATCAGGCACTTTGCAGCACGCTGCCATTCTTTGTGATGTGGGGTGTGGTGGGAAGAGCAGAACAGAGAAGCTTGTCTTGGAAGACAATCACCCTGTTTGAGCAGTTTATGCCTGAGTGAGCCTGGATAAAGCTATAAGTGGCCTTCTTCTTGAACTTGCTTGAAGGAATTCAGTTTAACAGATTTCCTCCTCTCTTTTTCCCCTGGACAGAGAGATGAAAAGTTTGTGTCCTTGTTGTGGACAACATTGGTTATTTTCCTTTAGTTATTTAGAATATTCAGGTCTTCTAAAGAAATGCCCAAGCGTGAAACAGGTATGGAGCAAGCTTTTTTTTTTTTTTTTCCTGAATTTAAAATAAACATCAAACAATCCCAGCTGCTGTGAAATCAATGTGTGTGGAATTATTAACAGGAAGAAAATTGCTAGCTACAACCTTTGGAGAAAATTTGTCTTGGGCAAGAACTTTCTTTGAAAGATTGTACCCAGCATGGAAGCGTTTAATTCCCCTGCAGTCACTCCATGGGGACCCACAGGGGGTGTCATCAGCAGTAAACAAGGAGAAGCTGACTACAGAGTCTTGGGATTACCAGCCTGAAATACAGAGAAGAAAATGGCAAGGAAGAAATGAGCTTCATTAACCATGTCTCAGCCATTGTAGAAGAGTGGGAGAAGAGAATCATGTGTGTGTGGATGGCTGTGTGTCTGACCTGGAGATCTTATGACAGTAGGTCATCAAGAGGTTGACTGTGGGGTTGGTTTCAGCTGGTTAAATTGTATCTACTCAAAGAAGGAACAAAAACTGAGTGGTAACTACTCAGGGGGGATTTGAACATACTTTGTTATTTTTGAAATGTTTCTGAAATACCCTTGGATGTTTAAATAATGTGTCCTCCCTTTACAACACACATTAATGAAACATTCTGCAGTAAAAGCAGGATAGTGGGCTGGGGTGATCGCCCTATAAATAAAGTGCTTGCTACACAAGCACCAGGGCCTGTGTTCACTCCCTGGCACCCATGTGGACCCCCAGGAATGCTAGTGGGTGTCCTGAGCTGGGGAAGATCCTTCTGCTAGGGAAGTGGAGGCAGCAGGTTCTCTTGGGCTTGCTGGCTAATCTGCCACTAAATAACTACACAAAAAGTTGTGCTTTTAAGAAAGATTGATATGCTATTGAAGCAGAGTGACAGGAATCATGTAAAATATAATTCATCTAGGGGAAAGTGAATGGGGTAGGAAAAAAGAACATAAAAATTATTAAAAACAAACAGCAATACTCTACACTTACCCCAAGGGTAAATATCCCACTAAGTGTAAATGGTCTTAACAACCAATTAAAAGACAAAGACTGTCAGACTGGAGTGAAATCAAGATGCAAATATATCTTGTAAGACTGATAATATTTCAGTGCAGGTAAATATATCAGAGTGATAAAATTGGAAACAGTTATTAGACAGAAGTAGAGGGACTGTCATAATTAATGTTATAGTCCAGTGAAGTAAAAATGATGAGGAAGAAGCTCTTTTCTTAGCAATGTAGAGACAAAAATCACTGACAGACTGGAATAATCCAGAAAGTTAATTCATCTACCTCTGAATAAAACTTCAAAAGTGTGCAGAGGCTCTGCAAGGACAAATGAAAGAAAGCAACACTTATAATTGAATGTCAATTTTCACTTCCTCGGAGTTTGACAGAAATGCACAAGTCACTTTCTCCCTAAACCTCTGACTTTGTGAAAGAACTTGTGTGGTATCATGCAGGGTCCACCAGCTCTGCCTTCATGGGCTTGAACATGCGCCACAATAATTCGTCTCCTTGCTTGACTCCCAACAAAGAGTATTTAAGAAAAGAGAAAACAAGGAGAGCACATTTGGATCCAAGCCTTCCCAGGAGTGTCCAGGATTCACTGGCATGTGAAACAGCCCAGGGTTGCATTCTGTCCTCACATGAAACCTGTTGCTAATTAAAGATTTAAGAAATACAGCTGGAAAAGTTGCAGCAGCCCAGATGGCATTTCATGAGACCTGTGTTGAGGCTGAAGGCCGACAGTAATTCTGCATGATTCATTGCCCAGGTGGGACATGGGAGGCTCAGCCCAGCACACTCTAGGTGGAGAAGTACACCCAAGGACAGGAGACTCATGGCCAGACAGATGGCAAACCAAGAAATCACTCAGGAATGATGCAGCCCTCAGCTCCAACCCCTCTTGTCTCTGTCATGGTGTATTTGTTCACTTGGTAATGGAGGAATGAGACCTCTCATTATTCAAGCCTCACATGGCTTTCCTAGATGATTTGTTCAACTTCCTTTTATAGCAATGAAAAAATGAGTGTGTGATTTAGGTTTCACCGTGGAAAGAAAAATAGTTTAGATTCATGAGATGCCATATTTACCAGGGTCTGAGCTATGAAACACCAATTTTGTTTAATGATTCCAGAATAATGTGTCTTAAAACAACCAAAAGGAGGTTTGTATCATAAAACATTGATAAAAGAAGGACCAAGCATGGCAGTATATACTTGCAGTCCAAGTGCTCAGGAATCAGAGGCAGGAGGATCACCATGAGTTAGAGGACATAGTGAACAACATAGGGAATGCCAGGCTAACTGAGGTTTTATAGCACTATCCAGTCTCTAGCCCTCTCCCAAGTCTGAGATGCCTTGCTGGTTACAGTGCATGTCATGGACACAGGAGGACCAGAATTTGGGTTCCTAGAACTGATGGAAATTCTGGGGGTGTGGGCATGGCAGCTGGCACTTAGGAGATGGATACAGGATCCTTGGATCTTGCTGGCTACCTAGACTAGTTCAATCTGGCTATATTGACTCAAGCAATAGTCCCTGCCTTAATGAATAAGGTTGAGAGAGGTCAGAGAAGACCGATGACACTTGATGCAAACTTCAGACCTCTGCACACAAGCACCCACATGCACCCACATATGTGGGGACATACAGGCAGGCACATGCATCAGTAATATCCATAATACAAATTTCTAGCTGTCAAACAAGAACTGAACCCCAAAAAAGGTGAGAAATGGGATATTTGTTTGGGATGAAACTATAAATAATGAAAAAAAAAAGTCTTGAGCATTAGAAATTTTAGTTTCAGGCTTTTTCTAGGCTGTATTTTGGCAACTGACCAGATATGCTACATAAAAATTATTCTTTATTTAAAAAAAAAAAAAACTTCACCTTTCCATCAAACCTGGAAACATTCCCAGCAGTTTTCAGTATCAGTGGGATTGAGGGAGGGGAGGCTGAACATTTAGGATTTAGTCATGTCAGGCTCATGTTCATGGTTAATTCCTCTGACCTCATAACTCTACCTAAGGGGCCAAGGACTAATTACCATGTGTCACAGTTAGGCTTTCTATTGTTGTGACAAAACATTGTGACCAGAAGCAACTTGGAGAGGAAATGTTTTTGTCTTTGTTTTTATGTACACTTCCATATCACAGAGACCATCGCTGAAGGAAGTCAGGGCAGGGACTCAAGGCAGGAACTGGGAGGCAGGAGCTGATGCAGAAGCAACACAGGAGGTCTGGTTACCATGGCTAGCTTACTTTGATCTCTTATGTATGAATCATTTCAAAATCCACAAAGGACCACCTGACCAGGGATGGCACCACTCACAATGGTCTGAGTGGTGTCACATTAGTCATTAGCTACAACCATACCTACAGGAAAGTCTTATGAAGACATTTTCTCACTGTGGTTCATTACTCTCAGATAACTCTGGTTTTTGTCAAGTTGACATGAAGCTAACCAACACACAATAGAACAAGTGCATCCAAATCCCACAGCTACATACCTAACATCAAATGGCAATTTTAAAATCATCAGATGTTATCTTTAAATTTGTAACTATCAGAACCTAGTACTTTACTTAAAATAAACCATAATGCACTTTAGCATACGTGTATAAATCCTCCAGTGAAATTCTGGAAACCTAACTAAGATGCTGGTCTATCTCTTAGGAGGCCAACTTGCCTTTTCTAGCTTGTTAACTTCCTTTATGTCACATTTCCATGCTTGGGCATACTGCTTTGGGGTTAGAAACAATGGAGTATTCAACTTTGAATATATTTTTAAGTGCATTTCTGAGGCAAAATGCGTGCTGAAAATGGTCACCAAAAGGCTCTGCTTCCAGACAGGGATAGGAGAAGCATGTAGCAAAGAGTTTGGAAACAAAGTTAGCTGCCCTGGTGATGGCTGACAGTAAACCAACCCCATGATTTCCAAAGACAGTCCAGGAGAACAATCAAAAGCAGCCCCCGAGTTCTGGTCTTCAGAGTCCGGATTCAAAGGGTGGAACTCTCTGCTGGGATGACTAGCTGATGACACTCTGCAAAAGTCAGGGTGTGAGGGGGAACACAGCCAAAGGAGTGTGACCAGAGACATGGGAATAAAACGACACAAAGGAAAATTGAGCAAAGGGAAATGGAAGCCACTGCAGCATCGAGGACTATTAAACCACAAAAAAGTTCCCCCGGGGGGAATGATGGAAACCTCCTTTGCTTTAGACATTTCAAAATCGGCAAAGCAGCGGGGGCGGGAGGGGGGGAGCGGGAAAAGCGGACCGTGGGGAGCAGTCTTGTGCCAGCAGGGAGCAGATGTGATGATTGAATAGTTCATTTTGGTCTCCCACTTCCACACTCTGTGAAATTGTGTTGCAGCTAAGAAACAGGACATCCTGCACTCGAGCAGGGTGCTCACAGAGGCGTCATCTGCAACAGATCGCTGGAGAGAGCAGAAACACAGCAAACAGTTCTGTGCATCCTTCTCAGCAGTTTCATAAGTTAAGGTTTCAGCAGTGACAGGAGGTTGGAGTATAGGCTGAAGTTTCTCATCCCTCAACTTCAACTGTGATGCGTTTTTGATGGGCTTGATGGCTGGAGGAAATGCCAGTCAGACATATTTTATAGGATGCGTGTGCATTTCTCATGGTTGGACTTGGTTTTCTCCTTTGATCTGGACTTAATATTCAGGAGTCCATGTAGGTTCCTCTGTAATGAAGCTACAAACTCCTTCTATACTGTCCTTGGGAACAAGTCTCAGTGCTGAGACTGTCCCTAAGGGCTGGCCAACGGACTGTGTGTAGAGGAGAGGCCCTGACTATGTTGTTTGAAGATTTGGAGCCTCTACTCCTTTGCCTTTATTGATCATCCGTTTGTGTTGCTATGAATGGTACCCCAATCCTGTTTCATTCATGTTGCTTAGAGGATTCTAGCCTCCATGGTGAGAGTGCTTTCAGATCAACTGTGTGTCCCTTTCTGCTTCTCATCATATCATTTCATACATGTGTGTCCTGCAACTATGATATGCTCCAGGACTGTCTTGTGTGTTCCCATGTGTGTCCTACAGCTGTGACATGTTCCACGATTGTCTTGCCTGCTCCCTGTCTTTGTCCTGGAGTCAGATGCTTCTTGGGGGAGTCCTGGTTCCTTTCATAGCAAATTCTTACAAATCAGAACCTAAATGTCAGATGTATGCAGCATTTATCCCCAGATGTTAAGATATTTTTAGCTCATGGTCTCTTTAGTGTTCTTGTTTCTGACTGACTGAGGTTCTGCAGAGCCTCCTTACTAAATTTTCTTGGCTTCATCATATCATCTCTTGCCATTTTCCAGGTGATGGTAAGGCATGAGAGGCAAGAGGAGTGTGAGGCATTTCTCAGTATATTCTTTTTGGCAGGTCTCAGTCTCCTAGGGATTCCATGGTATTCAGCCATGACAGGAAGGCCATGAGGCATCTCTTGCTATATTCCTTTGACCAGGCCCCTCTTAGGGATCCAATCACACTGGATTGTGACTTTACTCCCTCCACCACCTTTGTCTACTTAGAAAGATCAGCTGGAGGGGCCTGAACCTTCATGCCCCCTCCCACACGAGTCAGTCTAATATTAAACCCAGAGGTGCCAGGCTGGTTCTTTTTGAGGCAATCCTTAGTCAGGGTGGTTTTGAACACACTCTTCCTTCTCCTGTCTAAATATGAGAGTGTTCCTTTTCAATATCAGATAGTTTATTCTAGGCTAGGTGATGGGATTGGGGTAAAATTTGTATGCCTGAGTTCTTCCTTGTAGTCTTGACATACTGGGAGATTTTAGCTCTGCAGGCAGTGGGCACTGAATTCATAATAGCCTTACAAGTTCAAATGAAGATTTTCCCTCAGCATAATACAAAACATTATTATTCATTAGACATGAATGTACACTAAGTACAATTATACTGAAAATAATTTATATTCTGTGTATATATAATGCATAAATGTCCATATATAGAATCAGTTATGCATATGTACCTGTATATGACTATGATATTTGTAAATCAAAAAATAAATTTTGACACACAGGAAAAGACAATTATTGCTGCAACAAAAGACATATACTTCTCTATGTCATGTATTCTCTGCCCATCCCTCCCTCTACCATCATGGGACCATTCTCTGTACCTACTCCAACAGCTCTTGTAAGGTTATAGGATGCCTGCTGCATTCTCCTGGTGGTTATGATGAAGACAATTTGTCTAATCTCATGCTTTTGAAAAGAACTGACTCTTTCAGAGTCAAGGGTACTTTTAAATCCACTAACCATCTCTCCATTTGAGGGAGGTATATTATTCTCTCTCCTTTGTTCTCCTGTTGGTTGTCATGTTTGAAATGCAGCAGTTTTGAAAAGCTGACCCCTGGTTTTCATTCTTTCTTGTTGCATACAAGGGAAAGTCAGGAGTGGAGCTTTGCCGTAGACCACTCAGACCCCATGATGTATTGTGCTTGAATGTATTAAGAAAATAATTCATGGTTCCAAAATAGTAATCAGAAGAATATTCATAGTGTAGCAGAATAACCAGGTGGGATTTAGCAGAAGGGTGCTTGACCTAAGGAAGACTACTGCACAAGGCAAAATGCAGAAAAATACTTTCAAAAGAATTAAAATAGCCCGGGTGCTTTTCATTCTGCTTGCTTAAAACTGGGAAAGAGGATGGAAGGAGCTGTTATTTGCTTTCTGTCTGTGACTGACAGTGTATTTTGAATCTTCCTTCCTGTCTTTGTTCAGCTTCAAAGGCATGGGAAGACAGGTGTATATACTCTCTTGTTCCTCCAGGCACACCACTGTCCAGCTGTGGACAGCTGGATGACTGGTGACATTAGTTGGGAATCAATGTCATCTCCATTGCTCAAATCTTATCTGCCCTGAAGTTCTGGGTTGGGGTCATATGACCCTTCCATTTGAGTATGGGTGAACTGAGGCATGTGTGACACAGGCCTTTGTCACAGTTTTGGTTGGTGGGTTAAATTATTCAAGCCAGTGTGGTACTGTTTCCACTCCCTAGTCTGGTGGAAGGGCTTACTATGCAGTAATGATCCCAGATGACTTGGAACAAATGATAAAACACTTTCGTATAAGCTACAAATGACAGACCCTCTATCTATCAGACCCCATGTGATAGAAGTGCCTCCAGAGCCTTCCTACCCTCTCTGATCTGGCTGTATGTCTCACACTGTGGTGAATGAGAAGATCTGGGAGTGGTCAAGCATGTGTGACTAATCTGCCTCCTCAGTTGGATTATAGGGGCCTGTACTTCATCATTTGTTGAATGTTATTACAGCATTAGTATCCCAGAATGTTCAATATGGTGATTCTAAGACAAAGGAAAATGATGGGATTTTTCCCACTACGTTTTCCATTCTAATTGTTATAAATCTCTGTCCCCCTTATTTTGGTTTTATGTCATATTTCACTACTTGCCTTTTTATGGGCTTTTCTAATTTCACAAACTTAGTGCTAACATCACTCTTTCTTCTTACTTACCAAGAGGTGTCCTAGTACATGGCCAACATAGGTCTTTGGCTCTGTGGAGAACAGATGTGGTTATAGAGTATGCTGCAAGAGATTCTGAAGAGGGGAGGGGAAGGAAGTTAACCTTCTCATGTTTTTGAGGGCAAGACCTTGAACAACCCAATCAACACTTGCTGTCTCAAATGCCCATTGTTCTTTTCAGACAGGTGTATCATATGGGATCTCACCAATCAAGCATGACATGGTTGTTCCTGTCTTGACATGTTAACAACTGTAATTATCCACACAAACTCCTCATAAGATACAGGCCATTGACATGGAAAGAAGGGCCCATGAAGCTTGCATAGCGGGTCTGAGTGACTCATGAACTGAACGAGGTCCTGCCCCTTCCAGGGAACAATTTTTGGTGGTATAGTTGCCCCCACAATTGATCATGCTTGAATGAGTAATCCCAGTAAATTCACTGGTTCTCCTGTCTATAACTAGGCAAACTAGTTTCTATGGCCTTCATTGATGCCCTATTTGGGGGTAAACAAACATCTGTTCATATCTCCCCAAGAAAAGTTAGCACAACATACATGTAGAAATAGAATTTTAATATTTGAAAGTGTGAAATTCTGCATTCTGTGGGGGAAGCTGTAATGTAAGGACAATGGCTAACACTTATTAAGATGTTATAGGTGGTAGGAACTATGAAGCAAGAGCCTTTGGTCTCCTGGGAACCTCTTATTACTAGGACATCTTATGCCCAGTCTCAGAAAAGGAAAGAACATGAAAAGATCTAAAGAATGCATGTGTCCTGCCCAAATTTATTCTTTGTATGGAAGGCACAGACAGGATTTCAGTTTCAAAACTGCTTCTTATATGGTACGCTGAAGGCTAAATGAAGCCAGTAAATTGAATGGCTGAGGTTAAATAGACCGACTCTGCCTTCCTTTCTTTGTACAGAGATACAGAGTGGGAGATGCCTCTTTGTACTCGCTGTCCACTTCACAGGCTTTCCATTAGTTGTAACATGGTTTGCCTTGACATGATGTACTGGAACCATGAAGCTAATAAAAGGTCCCACAAATTGCTTCATTTATAGTTTCTTGTGACAACAACAGGAAAATAATCAGAGACAATTCATTGTGTATTCCCATGTTTATATTATGCCCAAGCTGATTGCAACCACTCAAGCAACACTGAACCCTATGACCCAAAACTGAAAGTAGTGTAGAATGATTCTTAACTCATTTCCCTGGCATAATAAATCTTGGGCATCAGAGACCAAAAAGCGTTACAGCCAATGACAAGCCAAGACAGAGGGTGAAGGTGTCTCCTTCAAAGGGGGTTCTTGCTAACTGATGATATAATTTTTAAAAGATATGAACATATGCAGAGTCCACTCTGTGTCCTATACTTGCTAATATAAACTAAACAGATGTAGGCCTTGTAGATGGACATTTCCTAGGATCTAACACTAATTCTATGAGAAGACACCATCCTTTGTGGTCCCATGCCTATCTAACCAACATTTTGTTGATGACGATTACATTTTCTTGCTGAATAAAATCCTCTGTGTGTTTGGGCTTAAGACACACCAAGAGTTAAAAATAATCCAAATACCAACTGAATCCAAGTTGATAGTGAAACTGGAGCAAAGAGCACAGTGACAGAAGTGACAGCAGTTTCTCTGTGATTGATGTGACAGAGTCTCACTCCTATCATTGGATTCATTTTTAATGTTCATTAGCATGCCAGGTAGGGCTGGTCAGTTTGTCATGCAAGCATGGGATCCTAGAGCTTTTTACAAGTGAACCCTTCTTTAAAACCTTCCTGTGTAGTCCCAAGACCCAGGGAAGCAGGCCTGGGGGGAGGAGAGTTCCTCTCCTGCTCTGTGGATCCTTTGTCTCTTTCTGGGAAAGCCCATACTTTAACTGTTCAGCTTCCCATACATACCTCTGAAATCCATAACAAAGGCACAACAATGAACTGATTTATCCTTCCTTTTTTTTTGCTTAGAGACAGGGCCCAGTGACTGTGGTGCTTCCCCAGACAAGGAGACATTATCAGCCTTGTATTCCTGCTGGTGTCTGGTTATCTGATTCTACCCTGCCCTAGACCTCCCCTATCTTGCTAGACATTCACCCATAGAGTTTCTGTTTTGCAGATCAAGGATTACATGGGTAATGTAATGAGATGGAGAGTTTATACATGTTTAGTCCCAAAGTCAGCAGAACTGAAAATCTGTTTTTCTAGTTATTTCAAAATTCCTTAAGCATTCTGTGGGAAAATATATTTACCACAGCTAATAAGATTCCATCTCTTCACTATCATTACGTTTCTTCACAGCATTTCCAGTAAGAGCACTCCAAATTATCCCCCCTCAGCTAGTTCATCTGTTCAGTCAATAAGCGGCATTTTATTGCTTTTATGAATTAAGCCCTCTGCATCCAATCATCTTGCACACATCTGTACAGAAACAGTCTAGGGAGCTTTTGAAAAGTCAATCAGAGGAGAACAGCTTTCTCATGTGTTGGGCTTCTCTTTCTCATTCTTTTTTTCATTTTAATAAAGTATTTACACATGTTTGCTGTGCCTGCAATGGAAACATGGTGGTGGCTGTTGCCACAGCATCACAGAATGTGGGGAGAATGGACAAAAGCAAGGTAACCGTAGACTATGGGTGAGGCTGTGGCTGTGGCTGCTACAGAGCAAGACAGACGCGAGTCTTGTTGACTGGTGGATTATGTCCATTTTCCTTTCCAGTCCTACTGTTGAGAGTTCCCCAGTGTAAGTAGGGAGAGGAGGGAAAGTGTCCACTTACATACAACAGAGTACTTGGGTCTAGCTCCCCATGCAGAAAAGGGCGTGCATATGCCACCTGATGCTGACTGCTATGGAAGGATGTTACAAAAAAGAAAGCATGATGCTAGCAGGACAGCTCACTTAGCATTGCAAACAGAGGAACGTGGATTTGATCACCAGAACCCACTTTAAACAGCTGGGTGGACATGGTGCTCACACACGTCTTCCCAGTGCTGGGGAGGAAGAGACAGGTGGATCCTTCCTGCTCACTGGTCAATCACGAGAACCTGCTTGCCAAGGTCATGCTAGTGAGTGACCTTGGCTGAAGAAAACAGCTGGACAGCACCCCAGGGAAAACACCTGGTTGTTTTCTGTAAATGCTTATGCACACTTGTCCACATGCATCCACACGCACAGGTGCACCTGCACACACACGGCCATGCGCACAAATGCACAAACACACACAAGAAAAGAAGACGGGCAGACAGTGCTAGGCAAGGCTGCTTCGTTGAGACTGACACTCGAAGGTGAAGACTGGATCTGGGTGCTGCAGGAGGAAGTCTGACTTCACTGAATTCTAGAGACCCTCAGTGCATTGTCTTCAGTCTTTTTGTTTGTTTGGGCCACCTTTGTATAGTTTGGATTAATTTTCACTGTGAGTTTTAGTGTGTCCCAGCCTGTGTGGTTTTGGGGGCACTTAGGCACCCTGCACCTCTTTCTATCTTTCCCCTGTGTGTGAATGTGGAGTCTCTCTTTTATGAGTTTCAACTCCCTGGGCTACTGTGTATCTGGTGGTGGAGAGGGCAGAGCAGGAGGCATAAGCATCAGAGAGGAGGAGGAGCTGAGACGCAATGAGACCAAGGACAAAGAAGCTGAAGGAGAGCAGGGTCCAGGGGACCATTGTGTGTGCTATTCTCACTTCCTGAGGAGCAGTCTGGGGCAGAGATATGAAGTGTCACTCCCAGGTTCTTTCTTTCCAGTTCTGTTTTCCAGTTCTTTGTCATCGATGGGTTGAAGAGTTTCCTTCTATCTGTCCCTCTTCTCACCCCTTTGTTCTTTACTTCCTTCCTCCTTCCCTCTTTTTATTCTTTCTACCACCCTTTCTCCTTGTCTTCTCCCTCCATCCCTTCTTCCCTCCCTCCCTGCTTTCCACCCTTCCTCCTTCCCTCTTCCTCTTGGGATGGAACTTAGGATCTCTCATGTGTAGACAAGCTCTCTGCACCCCTAATTCAGAGTGCTCCTTTTAAACAGTGTAGTGATACTGTGTGTGCTTCCCAGCACAAGAAAGACAGAGAAAGGGAAGGAGGGAGGGAAGGAGGGAGGCAGCTTGGGGGGTATCTTAAACAGTGAAGGGACCCACAGTAAAACAGAATGTGAGGGACACATCCCATTTTCAGACTATAGTTGTAATATCATACAGGACCCTGGATGAGTGAAGGTGGGAGGGAGGACTAGAGGGGAGGACTGAGAGAAGTTAAACTGTCCAGGCAACATTAGTCTAACATTTTCTACATATCAGTCAAGGAGAAAAGCAAATGAATATTTCCAACTCTCAGCTCATTCCTCACTAGGCATGAACTCATGTCCACTGAAGGTGGAGCAATGACTGTTTGCCTTGGTCAGGACACTGGTGGTGATGGACATGAGTTATTTGCTTGTAGGACATGTATGGGAAACAACATTCTGAAGCCAACACAGAAAGAGCGTTAAATATTTTTCAGAAATCTCTGGCTGGCCCTGGCAGCAAAATAATAGCTGTGAATCCAACAAGCACCCTTGGGAATCTTTGCAGAGTAGTTGTTTGTCTTCCCAAACTCCCGGACACCTCTGCCATCTTTGATGGAAGGTAATTAAGTCAATCCAGCATCAACCCCACTAGTAACTTTTAAGGAGTTGCAAAACAGTTTGCACTGAAAGGAAGCACGGGGGTTCTGTATACATCTTCAGCATTGAAGTCAAGGTCCATTGTCAGAAACTGAACACAGACATGGATAGGTGCACTTCCATTTGTCACACATATTAGAGAGTTAGAATTTACCAGGAATATGAGACCCTCATCATTTCACAACAAACAGGAGGGAGGCTTCCTCAGCCAGTGTTCAGATGGACCACCTTCCTTCTTAAAAATAAAGATTGCTTTGACTGATATTAAATGAATTTTCTCACAACATTGGGGATGTTTCTGCTTTGATTATTAATGTATCATCAACTTTGCTTATTATCTAATGCTTTGTAGTTGTATCCTGAAAATAGGCAAGTGGGGAACGCTGGAGAATCCTGTTTGGTTTGCTGTTATTTACTGTTCGACTAGCTAGAATTGTTTATGTGGCACTGACCCTTAGACTCCCATGGCTACAGCTGTCTGACATTTTGGACACATCAAATGGGAGAATTCTGGTTCCTTCATTGACATGCATTGTAAATCTGAATGACTGTCCAACAAGACTCTCATATCAGGCATCTTCTGTCTTTGCCCAACTCTCTTGAAGCTACTTTTTGATATCTAAGCCATGCATGGTGGTACATAGCTTGCTTCTCACTGCTTTATCCTCATCCTCTGGGAATGACCAGACTTCTGCTGTGGTTTGTTGGAAGATGCATCTGTTCTGAGGACAGATAGGACACAAAGCTTCTCTGTCCTGCCTAGAATTCCCTTGTTCCCTACAAGTCACTGGTTTGAATTCTGGCCATGCCTTGCTCTTTTCTGCACCTTCACTTTCCATCCTCTATGGACTGTCTCACCTGGCTCTCAGTCTGCCATTTCCGATGACTTCCGCCTCTCTCTCTTCTTAAAATGTTTGCTTCTTGTGTGGCTATATGTATGAGTGTGTGTATGAGCACCCAGTGTGTGTAGGAACCTGCAGAGGAGGTCAGAGGAAGGCACAGGATTCCCTGCGCCTGCAGTTAACAGGTGTTTGTGAACTATCATCTGAGTGATGTGAATTAAACCTGGGTCTTCTGCAGAAACAGTAAATGCCTTTAACCACTGAGCAACCTCTCCATCCTCTGCCCTTCTGTTTGAATCTCTTTCTGGTCCCTTGACCAGATCCTCCTTGTCTTTCTGCTCCAAAAGCTAGAGAGCTCTCGGCTTCAGTCCATGTTTTGTTTGACTTCTTTTTGTTTGACTTCTGTTGCTATCTTCATGATCTCACACCACCCACAGCTTTAATTGCCAGCTAGTTAGCAATGACCTCTAATTAACATTTCCTACTTGGATTTTTGTCTAATCTCCATGTTTTTGGATTTAATTGCCTATTTCACATCTTGCCCACTGTGGGCCGTATTATGGTCTCCAAAAACATATGTTGGGATCCCATAAGTATGACTTTATTGGGGAAGTAGAGCCATTGCACACATAATCAAATTAAGATGAGGCCACACTGGATTGAGGGGGCTCCCACCTATTCTGATGACTGGTGACCTCATGAGAAAGCAATGAACTCAGCACAGAGGCGCAGGAAGAGTAGGATGTTATATCAGAGGCAGAAACTGGAGTGATGCATATGGAAGGGAAAGGGTATCAAGAGTGCTAGATGCCAGTAGAAGACCCCTCATCTGGAGCTGTCAAGGAGAACATCTGGATTTCAGTCTGCTGGCCTCCAAAACTAGTAACTGATAGTGTTTTGAAGTTCAAGGATCCCCCAGACACTTTGTTATAGTAGCCCTAAGAAGCCAAGAGGCTCCATAATCCAAACCCTGATTCTTTGTTTCCTTGAGATATGGTTCCATGCTATAGCCTAGGTTGGTCTGGGAATCACTACATCGCCCAGGCTAGCCTTAAACTCAAAGTGATACTCAGGTTTCAATCACCCAGGTCCTGGAATTGCAACTGTGAGCCACTACACCTGTTTGAATTCTGAACCCCAACCCCACTCTCTGCATAACCTCCATTTTGTGGCTAAGAGTGATTGCATATAGTTTCTCCAGTCAGAATTCTTGGTGTTACTACTTCATCGCTCATTTGGGTTATTATAGGAACTCTTTGAATGTGTGTGTTCCTGCTTGTATATGTACCTCTTCATGTGTGTATGAACATGTGTGTGTGTGTGTGTGTGTGTGTGTTGGATTTCCTTTCTAATTGATTTCTACTTGCCCTGTTTTTGAGGCATGGTATCTTGATGGCTTCTGGCTCTTGTCGATCTGTTTAGATTAGCTGGCCAGCAAGCCCCAGGGATCTTCCTGTCTCTTCCTCCCTGTTGCTGGGATCATAGGCACACACCACCGTGACTGGCTGTGTTCTGGTGTATCAACCCCATTCTCTTTTTTGCAGGGCAGGCATGTCACCTACTGAGCCATTTCTACAGCCCCGGTTATAAAAACTCTTGCTTGGTCTTACTATTGTCCTCATCTGGTCAGTACAGTTTGTTCTAACAGCAAGTAGTGCATGTCCTGCTCAGGTCTTCCTCTTGTCACCCCCTTATCACAGTGTACTAAAAAGCTACTTCCCCCTCCCCCAAGGAACTTATCCTCTTGCGTGTCTCTTTGTTCTTATCTGTCTCTCTCCACAGAGATATAAGCTCTACAAAGGTGAACAGTTTGGTCTCTTTCTTGGTAGTGTCCTTGGTGCTCAGGTCAATGCCTGGTATTCTGCACATATGTTAGTTGAATGGCTTGGACCTGTTTAGATTAATAATGTCTGTCAGTTGAGATGTTCTCATCTCTGCTACCATCCCTTATCGTGCAGAGCAGCCTGGCCTGGAGGAGGAAGATCCTTATCAAGGAGGGCTCTGTTTTTTCATCACTGTGAAATCTTGGCTGGGAAACAAGGCTCATGGTGCTAGGCTCCCTAACTGAGGAGAGATAGGTAACATAATTTTAGAGAGTTTAACCCAGAGCAGGTTCAGGATTGTCTGGTCTCCTTGTCTCATTTAATATTCATCTAGCTTGGACCAAGGACCACAGCTATTTGTGATGCCAAATATTTCTTTGTTGCTAGAAAACCTGAGAAGTGTTGAGTTACAATAAAGCCCAGAATTCTCTTCCTGAATATTTGTGTGAGTAAATATTTGGGTTCTAATATTCTGAGGCTGAATTCAAATTCTATTTTTCAGAACTTAATGTTTTTCACTCAGCCTCCATGTTATTTTCTTTCTGCTTGGATGCAGTCAGGGGATTTATCTCTTCAACAATGAGGTTGAAGGGATGAAATTATGATTCTAAGCTTCCATTTTATGTCTTCTTACATGGTAAATTGCAATTAGTGCTTGCTCAGCAAGTACTTATTTATTAAATGCTATTTGTGTCAGCATTAAGTTGTGCTCTCAAGTTAATTTAACAAGGAAAGTGAAAACTTGACAGGTGAGTCAATTGCTTATTATACTGACTCTGACTAGTAGCCCACCTGGCCCATCCCAGACACAAACAAGGTAGTAAAACGAGAAGGACCAACTGGCCTGTGTCTTAGGCCATGGGTTCATAGGTTGCTCCCAAACAGCCTAGTTGGTTGTCTCTAGGTCTTCTACAAGGAGGTCAAGAGCTCCAAATGCTAAATAGGTAGCTGGAGTTCTCAAGGCTTTTGGAGGCTGAGATAGGATGTGAAGTCAAGTCCATGAGCATAAAACCATCTACTTGCCAATGGAAATGTAGGGAAAAGCACTGATACTCCTTTTCTGGTGTTACCATCTTGTCTTCAGGTAGGTAGTGTTTGCATCTGGCATATCTTCAGAAGGCTCCCCTGTTGAAGGCATTGTCTTTAGTGCAGAGCTGCTCTGATTTCATGGTGGATTAACACATTGGTGGATTCATTATATGGTGAACCATTGAGAGATGATGGAGGCTGTGGAGGAGGGATTCTATGTGCAGAGAGATGGTTAGTGATTAGGGAGGGGACACACCTTTGAATGATGTATCCACTTCTTGGTCTGTACCCTCTCCATTATTCTCTACCTTTCTCTCCATCTTCTTCCTGGCCAGGAATAAAGGCAGACCTTCTTTGCTCTTCTAACCCCACTTTTGATTCTCTCCCTCACTGCAGGACCAGACATACTGGAGCCAATGATCATCATCTGAACACATAAGTCTAAATAATTCTTTCATCCTTTTTATTTTCTCAGTCTTAACCATCTAACTTAGCTTCCATCTTGAGACACCTACATATATTTAAAGTTGATGCTCATCCAATGTGTTTTAAGGACTTTCCTCCCCCTCCTTCCTGTTTTTATACCTTCCATGATCATACCTAATATCCAGTCAGAGAAAGTAAGAGCTTTGTATGCCCGATTGTTTAAGGTGATATTGTTCTATAAAACAAACAAACAATAATAGCAAAAAGGTCCGATTCACAGGTAATGCAAACATTCCATTGTCCTTAGTAGCAACAGTATCATTATGCCAGGTACAGAAGTAAATGACCTTCAGGGCAATGGGTTGTCACCAATAAAGAAGTTAAATTCCCGAAGTTAAATTTCAGAGAAACAAGGGCTGAAATATGTACAGGTCTGTAAATTGCATTGCATGTGCCCATTTAATTGGGCCTCTGGTCTGGCAGTTGAGCTATCTGTGAGCCTTTCCACCCTTCCCCAAAGCTGGGTACATCTAAGAATGATGAAAACAGAGCTCTGACCTAGAGGCCACAGTACAACCAATGACCAATACTGTCCATGATCTGCCTGCACATTTAATTACTATTCAGCCCCTGTATGCTGATGGCAAGGTGTTAAGCAATTCTTCCTAGGTCTCTATGGCATGTCAACCCACCACAGAGAATTGCAGCAGTGATAGCATGGAATGCATACCTACCCACCCCCACCAACCTTCTTCAGAACCAGCAGAGCCTACATCTTAGCTGCAAGAGAGTCTTGGAAAGGAAACTGTAAGCTTCCCAGACCTGGCATGACAGGAAGTCTATGAGTTGGGTTGAGACAGAATCTACCTCTTTCCCCACAGATTTCAGAGAGATCAAATAAGTAAATGAATGAAACATGGCTGCAATGTGTCGCATAGTGGTTATTCACAGTACCAACTGATACATGCCAGATTACACATTCAGAATTAATAAATATCATATTACTAAACACTGATCATTTATCCTTGGTACCAATTGTAATCCCTATTTCACAAACAGATGCTCAGAGAACAGAGTTTGTTCATGCAAGAGTATTCTGCCTGGATTTGGACCCAATCTGGCTACTCATAGAGCTTATTTTTCTTTTAATATATCAAATTATCTTTCAGCATCTACGTGAAGAATGGAAAAGATTCATCTTTATAGTTGCTGAGCAGGGCCACTCCCCTCCTTCCTACACTCACCTTTGTAGGTTGTATTCTGTACATATCTTAAGGGCAACTCTAACTGGACACAATCCAGGGCTGTGCAGTTCTGAGCATTAGAGAATACAAGACCTGTTCTATGTAATTGGTGTCTTCATTGGGGGCTAATTTTACTCACTCTCTCCTCAACTCAGAGACGTGGGCTTTTAGAAGCAGAAATGAATGTGCTCCCATTCTTTGACTGCATTCTTTAGGGCTGCAGAGAACGCTCTCACTGGAATGTGTTTTTGGAATCCAACAGCTTTGCACTCAGGAGCAGAGTGCAAATTAAGTGGCACAGAATAGTCTATGCATAATGAATTGGACATCTCCTATTCGTCCTGATGATTGTGATTTTTTTTGAACATGCACCTGAGAATTCTGCATATTCTCCCTTGAAATGTTATAATAAAGAATCTTGGAACAAAAGCAGAAAGGCCATAGCTAATGTGAGCTACACTGCATTTGGCATCAATCTCTTCATTTTATTTTATTTTTTTCCCTCCACTCTGGAGCCTTTGGGGAATGGGAACTTTCCTCTGATGGTGGGTGTCTCAGCACAGGTTGGGAAAGCAAAGAAATTTGGGGATTACAGGTTACACTTCATCAGCTCTGGGGGGGGGCTGCAAACTGTTTTGAATGGGGTACAACATCTGCAAGCTCATATGCACACACATACATGAACACACACACAGGCACACACATGCACACACACACACACACACACACACACACACACACACACACCTGCTTCCATTTCCTTCAAATATGGATTAGTAGAGACATTCTGCTGTGTTTTAATTTCACTACTGGGCTGAGGTCATGTAGACCTCATCTGTGCATCCTCCCTCTGTCTGTCTCCATAACCTGCTCTGGACTTCAACAACACTTCAATCTTACCTTAGCCCTAGGTCCACTTCATTCACTGTACAGAAACATATGGGGAGCCAAGCACAGAAAGTGGTGTCTTTTTTAGCCATTTTAAGTTAATTTTCTGTGTATATCTGCACATTTTAATATATGAGGGCACACATGTGGGGATACATGCCCACACATATACACATACCTGTGAGAGCCAGACATTGAAGTCATGTGTTTTTCTTAATTGCTTTCAACCTCATACATTGAGGTAAGGTCCCTTACTAGAGCCTGGAGCTCAGTGATTAGACCAACTATCTAGTCAATTTGCTGGGGGGGTCCCCTCCCTCTGTTTTCTGGGGGCTGTGATTTCAGACAGGTCATCACACTTGCCCAGCATTTACATGGAAGCTAGGGATTCAAACTCTGGTCCCTGCACTTCTTTGGCAAGCACTGTATCTGCTGAGCCATCTCCTTAGCACCATCAGGTAGTGTTTCTGAAAATCATACTATAAGGCAGATAGCCAGGCTCTTGGCATTTTCCTACATTTTCTTCCCAGGCACTATTTATCCTCTGGCATCCTGTTTGTCTTCCAAGCAGATAACCTCAAGTCCATATCCTGGAGTTCTGGATCTAGAAGTTTGGTGACATGAGCATGCATGTTCTGCTAAATGAAGGTGGGACCTGCCCTAAGTGCCATTTGTTACTTGGTCTCCTACTGTTCATCCAGGGGACTTTGTGATAGTCACTTTCCCAAATCTACATTAGGATCTCCATTCCTGTCAGCTTCATTCTTTCGTAGAAGAAAGCATAAGTGGGAATTATGGGGTAACTTTTGTATTTCTGCCAATTATGCTGGTTCTTAGAAGGTCCCTTGGTTCCTTTCCTGCCACTATTAATAAGTAGCTGACAGAGACAAGTTAAGGTAGGAATAGCTTCTGCTGCAGTTCGTGGCCTCAGGGGAGTTTCAGTTTATTAAGATAGGGAAGCATGACAGCAAGAGATGCTGAGTGCTGGTGGGACTGTGAGGTGCATGCTGGTCATGCGATGGTGGGGAGCAGACAAGAATACAGGAACTCTGAGGGATTCAGCTGTCCCCACCTCCCTATCACTAGGATTGCATACATGCACCATCACACCTGCCTCAATTTACATGGGTTCTGGGATTTGAACTCAGGTCTTCGTGCTTACAAGGAATACACTACTGGGCTTTCCCCCCAACCTAATGGATATAAATTTAATTGGTTGTAATTTAGCAGATCAGCCAGGTAGTAGATTATGGTTAACCTATTTTGTTGGCTATAAGGTCTCCTCACCAGCCAAAGCCCGATTCAACTCTGTACTGGTTTGGTCTTTGGCCTAGTGAAGGTGGAGTCCACCTCCACAGTCTTCCACAGATGTTACTTAACACCCCAAAAGCTTTCTTCTCAATCTCTATTTTCAGAGGTCTGAACATGTGCAAGAGGGACACCTCTTTCTTCTGAAATTGAAACGATGGAAGATTTGTTTTAACTCATGGGTTTACCGGTTTTCGTTCTATATTGGTTATAGACTCAACATTCGTGGATCTATGATGAGGCAGAACATCATAGCAAAAGGGAAAATCTTGATAGAAACTAGAAAGCACATGTGTGAAGGACAGAGTACATCCTTCAAAGGCAGGCTCCCTATGGCCCTGTCCCTCATGTAATGATGAATCCATCATGGACTAACTCAGCATTAAGAGTAGGGTCCTTATGACCCAGATACTTCTCAATAATGCTACCAGCTGGAAACCAAGTCTTAAATACACAATCTTTTATAGAATGATTCCTATCCATACCACAGAAAGGAGGCATTGAGCAAACATGGAGGAAAGGTATGGAGACAGCTTGATTGGGGAGGCAGTTGAAGAACTAGCCATTGGTTTAACATTGGCCCCCCTGCCCCCTTGATAGAGATGATAAATCCCCATCTCAGACTTTGTCACAGAATGTAAAAAGCATCAATTCTGGGCATAAGATTGATCTGAAACTTCTGCTCCACCATTTGCAATGTTGTGTACCTGGCAAGGTTGTTTTAAAGACCAGGGAACTAGAGTGTTCACTCACAGTGAGAGTTAGCTAGTGAGCAGCAAACCCATTGTTCCTTACCCCATCCTGCTGCCCCCAGGGATGCAATGAGGCCTGTAACAGTTTCCCTATGGGAAAGACCTCCCCGTGAGAGAGAGCAAGCAAAGTAAAGTGTTGGTGATTTCATATAGGGTTTGTTCCAGGCACACTGCTGTGGTGGGACATCCAGCTGGGGGTGCCTGCTATTGCAATAATCATACATGTTCTTGCAGCTCGTTTGGAAGACAATGACTACAAGCATCAGTATTTCTCCTCCATTCTGAATGCATTAGGTCTTAAGAAACCTAATCCCCAGTATTAAAAAAAAAAGAAAAGAAAAGAAAGAAAAGAAAAATCAGATTGAAGAGGACTTGTGTCTGAAAGCATTTGCATATAGGAGATTCACAAACCAGTCTTGATGGAACTAGTGTTGAAACTGACAATTCATGGAAGAAGTACAGAGGAAGAGTGGAATGACATGTTCCCAAATTTACTGTTTCCCCACTTGATCTTCCCCTTATATTTCAGGGCCTTAGATGTAATCCAATATCTCACAGTTTGGCTGGGAGGAGGATGTAATGTTGTAAGTACTTGTAGTCAAAAGTGTTTCCCAGGGACCACTAGTCCCCACCACCCAAAGGGATACTGTTACAGTCCTGCAATGTCAAAGAGGGATGTAGATGAGAAGGTGGCTCAGAGGATGAAGTGCTTGTTTTTGTGAACATGAGGGCCAGAGTTTGGACCCCCAGCACTCATACAGAAGCAAGACAGTTAGGAGGCACTTGGGAGGCAGAGACAGCATTCCTGAGCTCCAGGCTCAGTAAGAGACCATGCCTCGAGGATAAAATGAAGAGTACTTGAATTGTGACTTCATGGCCTTATACACCCTAGCCCTGGACAAAGCCTGAGTCCATGCCAGCTTTGAGTAGAGAACTCTATGCATTTCTACTGGGGATAACACTCTGTGGTTCACTGTACGTGGGGCATGCCCACTTAGAATATTGACCATAGCTTTCCCATCTCTTAACCTTTCATCTTTAATTTTTTTATTCATTTTATATAAGTGAGTATTTTGTCTACATGTATGTATATCCACCATGTGCATGCTTGGTGCCTGTGGAAGTCAAACGAACATGTCAGATCTCCTGCAATTAGAGTTATGGATCACTGTGAGCCACCAGATGAGTGCTGGGAATCAAACCACAGTCCTCTACAAGAGCCACCAATGACCTTAACTGCTAAGCCATCTCTCTACCCCTAAAAACCTAAGCATTTCTCCTTCATTTATTCTTATTACTGCTAATTAATTTTTAAAAATAGTCTCCTGTGTCCTTCACTTAAAAAAATTGCTAAGGGACACAGGAAGCAACACACATTAGTGTGCACGCGCATGCGCGCACGTGCGCGCACACACACACACACACACACACACACACACACATACACACGAGTGTGCAGGCAGGGGAAAATGCACAGGTTAGTATAGTAATTTTTTCTGGTTGTATTACTGAAATAATTTGGAAACAAGGGCAGCACCACCATGGAAGGCACTAGTCTAATCATGAAGAAATAAAGTCAGCAAAATCCCAGCTCAGGGACATTCTGTACCATGCTTGCTAAGTGTTCCTCAAAACCAAGAAGGCCATCAAAACTATGGCAAATCAGAAGGATATGAAGGACCCAAGTAAGAGCCCAAGAAGATGCAACTCAATGTCATGGGTAACCCTTCATTGGATCCAGAAGCCAGAAAAGATTATAAGCAACAGCTTAGCTGATCATAGTAATAATTAAGTCAATCTGAGCTCATTGTAGTTCATTATTGTTGACATGTGTAATATCCTAGTGTAAGATGTTACTGACAGTGAGGGCGTATCTGGAAATTCCTTGTACTGTATCAGAATTTTTCTGTACAGTTAATGCTCTGTTGCTGTAGAATTATTAATAAGGTGTTTTATTTTCTGGTCTCGTATGCAAACCTGGCTTCACCTTAGTCTAAGCACTGAACGGGAAAGACAACATCCCTGGCCTGGTATAGTATATTTTCTACTGGGACAGATTTCTTGGGCTTTCTTTATATTGTCATTAAATCTGGATCTGTGCTCAAATTAAATTTGCATGAGTACTATTTTGAGACATTCACTTCCCTCTGCCATTCAGAAACTTCCTCAGATGTCAGGCATGACAAGAAGTGAACATGAATGTAGACAATGTCTGCCCAGGCTCTGCCAACAGTTGATTCAAATACCATGCATGTTCCGCTTGCTGAAGTGAAACTGTGATTGTTGATTGAACACAAATCCTACTTCAGGGGCATTTCTCAGTATTTAGTTCATGAAAAGGTGCCCACTGATACCCTTTCAGCAAGAGGAAGGAAGAAGGGCCAAGGAACCAATGGCAGGAGGATGCAGATGTTACTGTTGGGTGGAGGGCTTGCTTAGCACACATGAAACCCTGGGCTCTATTCCCAACAGCACACAATGTCAGCATGGTAGTGCATGCCATTAGTTAGGGCAATGGGGAGGCAGACACAAGAGGATCAGAAACTCAAGGTGATGCTCTGCTACTGAGGCTATGATAGGATACATGAAAGTTTATCTTAAAACAAAAAAGAAACCCACCAAGAAGCAGGTGCCTCTATGAACACATCAGCAAGTATAATTGAAGCCCTTTGGCAGGTGGAAATCATTTATATAGCCTTCAAAGATGGCAACTCAATAACAGATTATGATAACTGATGATCAGTTGGTACGTTGTCATCTTTGAGTTACTATGACAAATAACCGAAGTCGTCAACTTATAAAGAAAAAAGTTAATTTTGGCTCACAATTTTAGAGGATTCAATCCACACCCAATTGCCCCTCTTCATTCTGGTCTCATAGCCAGTCAATGCATTTGGGTTGGAAGCACAGTACAGAGAGTCATTCACTTACTGGTCAGACACCAAAAATGAGAATGTGCCTCTCAAGGGAACACATCTCCAGTGCCGCGAAGACTTCCCACTAGAATTCAGCTCTTAAATATGGAATCAAGGCCTGGAATGAAACACAGGCCTTTGGGGGACACAGAATTTCAAATGACAGCCTTGGGAACCGAAGCAATGTGGAGTGACTTTGGACAGAGACCAACTGTGCATATCACCTGTCAGCAAGAGTGCTCCTGGACCAGTAGTCATTTTTTTTTTCTACATCTGGGTCCTTTCATTTCCCTAGTGTCCTCTAGATTCATGATGATAGATGGCCTCTCTCTTTCATGAATATGATTGCAATGTGATACCCATGTCATTTCCCCCCACCCATTTCTTAATGGATACTTAAATCAATTTTACGTCTTTGTGGTGCTGTAGTACCAGGGAATGTGCATATCTCCAGCAACTACCATCTTAATACCCACCTCAGCCACCGTAATTTACATCCCCACCAACAGCGAAGGGTGTCCCTTCTCCCCCCTCCCTCCTCCTTGCTGGGATGTGTCGTTTTCTGTCCTTATAACTGTGGCCAGTTTGACAGGAGGAACTGTCCATCTATGCTTTTAATTTTCATTTCTCTGATGAGTAGACATAAGGCTTTTGCCTTGTAAGTGAGCGGCACTCACAGTTAACTACACTGATTGCCCATTTGTCTGGCAAAAGCAGTCTCATTTTTAGAACAGATGACTCAAGTCATGGTGGGAAGTGTGCCCTAATTCCATACTGACCTTTGCAAAGCTCATGCCAGATATAAGGGGAATGGTTGGGTCTGGAAGTGGATGGCACAGTTGCTATCATTTCCTAGGCTGGGTTGGGTGACTTTTGGTGCATTTGTTGTGTTTTGCTCATAATCATCAAGGTCTCAGATGCTTGTGTTCCCATTCTCACATGCGTCTTCCTGTCTTGTACCACACTCACCCTCCATGATGAGCATGAATGAAGAAGGTGATTTAATGAACATGCATCCCTACACACACCATCTTGGGGCCTTTCTTCTGCATAGAGGCATGAGGGATGATTGCATGACACTGTAATTTTCATTTGATGGGTGTGAGAACAGCAAGGGGGGGTCTTTGGAGTGTGGCACATCCATGACAATGACAAGTAGGAATGTGTAGATAGCCCCAGTTGTGTCTGCCAAAAGAGACTTGTTGACCTCATCTAGGGCCAAAGAAAGAAACATAGATAGATCCTACAACCACATAAGATATTTTTGTTGTTGTTGTTGTTGTTGTTGTTGTTGTTGTTGGACAGTAGTAACCTGGAAACTGAAACAAGGGTGCTTAATAGCTATACCTTTTTTGGAAACAGTGAAACACAGTTTGAACATGATCACTGCTGGGGGATAATACTAGACAAGCAGCTGTCACAGCAAGTGTTTGTCAAGATAGCCGGAGCAGCAGCACCAGAGAAGACAGTCAGGCCCCTGCTTCTGAACCTGCCTCTACCCTACAAATGCTCCTGCTTTTCAAGACCCTTCTGTCCATACTGCTAAAGGCTCTCTTAATTGTCTGAGCCTGAGTTGAGAAATTCCTCAGCTCTCATCCAGAGCCATTCACAGCACATATTTCCTTAGTATCACCAGAAAGAGACCTGACTGTGGGATTAGTAAGCACTTTCCAGATGTTGCTCTGGCCTCTGGAGAGCCTGGGAAGCATCTGGGGGTGGCTTGTAGTCACAACAGGCTGGACCCAAAGATGGGATTGTGACAAGCATGGTGAGTGCTCAGCTTGGTGTGGATTCAACTCTACTCTGTGAAAGGAGAGTCAGAAGGGGGAACTTCAGAGGGGAGGAGCCAAGAAACTCATTGAAGGGGAGGAGCAAGATCCGTCACTCACCCACTCAGAGGACCCAATGGGCACTAGGCCCATGCTGCTGCTCCTGCTGCTGGTGGTGGTGGTAGTGGTGTGTGTGTGTGTGTGTGTGTGTGTGTGTGTGTGTGTGTGAAAGAGAGAGAGCGAGAGAGAGAGCGAGAGAGAAAGAGAGAATGTGTGTGTGAGTATATGTATGTGTGTGAATGTATGCATGCATGCGTTCCTGTGAGTGTGAATGTATGAGTGTGTGTATGCATGTATGTATGAATGTGAAACTGTGAGTGTGTGTGCATGTGTAAGTGTGTGTATGTATCTGTGTGCATGAGTGTGTATGTGCATGTGTATGTGTGAGTGTATGTGTGAGTATATGTGTGAGTGAGTGTGTGTGTCTTTTAGGGGAAGAATACATGTGCATTCGTGGATATTTTCTAAGGTGTCATAGTAGTGTTAGCTCTTTACTCAATGAGAACCAGACTCTAGAGCCCTAGGCCATTGCTTTGCACCTTGTGTGTCCCTGTGAGGTGGCAGGCATCCCATGTAATAAGGCCAAGTGAATGTGTTCACCTTTTCTTTCCCTATTAACTCCAGATATGTGGTATTCATTATCGATTAGCTATCTATACTTGGTCTCAATTCAGGTTCTTAAATAATAAAAATTGACTATCCAATTAATTAAGCATGTTTATGAATGCCAGCTCTGTACCAAGCCCTGCCATGAATGCTGATTCCTTTGTGACACATGGAAAGGATTCTAGCCCCTCTAGAATTTGCAGCATGTTGGGGAGCATGAGAGATGCTGTGTACAATGAGAAGATACTGCGTCTTCTATGCTCAGTGTTTGAAAAATGCACTCAGAGATAGAAGCCCTGATTTCTGGATGTAATATTTTAAGAGGTTTCACCACATTTACTGTCAGCAAGTTGATTTGGCAGGTAATAAATTAACATGATATCACGATCGAGCCTGCGTTTAAAAGTTGACTTCCCTGAAATATCCCAAGTATACACCCTGATGGGGTTTGGTTTCAATAGCTAACAGTCAAAGCAAATTTGCAGGAAACCCAGTTACATCTTTTCATCTGACATTGTTTTGCACTGTTCATAAAAACCAAGGCTGACCTGCAGCATTTTCTAGGCAGCTAGCAGGGGCTGCTCACAGGAGGCGGTGGCAGTGGGAGAGGTGCAAAGGCTAGGGTGTGTTTCAGTCAGTCTCTGAACAATGAGCTCCAGGACTATGTGGCTATGGGGCCAGGACGATTTCTGATAAGCTCTAGACTTGCAAAGGATGGCTTCATCACGGAGGGTATAGCGGCTGTCATGATGCCCAGCAGAATCCCCCTGGACATCCACACCCATCAACTCAGCTCACCTGGGTGGGGTGTTTTGCCCTCTCTACCCTTCAGTGCTTTCTCCTGAGTACCCCAGAAAGAATGCTGGTGGCCAACAGTGGGATTGTGTATTTGTAGTGTTTTCATGTCTATGTAAGGGAACACAAACACAAAGGACGTTATTTACCCTAAACATCCTGGTATGCTATGAAAGATGAGGTCTACATCACAACACAGGAAAGACATTCCTTTAAAAGCAGAAGAGGATTATGTAAGATGCTAATTGCTTCATCAGAAAAACCTTCCTAATTTTTATATTTAAGGATTTATAGCATGGATGATGGGAGTGAAAGTGATGTGTGCTACGCCCAGGATGAACCCACAAAGGAAAGGCTTAATCAATGTGGCACCTTCTGTGAAAGTCTTTAAAAAAATCAAAGTACAGTACATTCCCCTCCCCTCCCCTCCTCACTGTCTGCTTCCTTCCATTTTGAGGCATCCGCCACTGTTCAGGAGGGCGGTTGCTTTTCAGAGCGTGCCTCACAGGCCTTCCCTGCTGTCCACATGGCCTTCTGCGTGAGTGCTGAAATCCCGTTGTATTTTTCCGCTGTGTCTAAATAGAAATCGTTCATTCAAATCTTATTCAACTTCCTAGATATAAAATGCAGAATGTGGCAAGGGCCCAGCGCTCTCTGCGGTCCGATGCAAATGTATGCAAATTTCTTCATATTAGAATCATTGTCTGGTTGTCATCCTCACACGGGGCACATCAAAGCCATATGACCTGATTTTTGCACCTGCTGTTTAATTAAATTTACAAGGCAGACACACTCTCCACTCCCACTGTTGCACAAATCCGTCTTTACAACCACAGCTTCTAATTTACACGGTAGTTCACTGCTGAGTTTTTTTTTTCCATCCATAGCTGTCCAACTGCTCTTTGTTAGACTGAAGATTTTAAAAATAAAAAATTGAAAGAAAAAAAGGCCATCATTTGGGCAGATGGATTAGCAGAAATATTAAAAATTAATTTTCTTTTCCCATCCAAGACTTGACTTTTAAAGCTTTATTGGTACCTAATCCATATGTAGCAAATTGCATCTGTTAAATGGATGTATGTTGAGGAGTTTGGCATGGGCGCACACCCATGGTGTTAGTTGTGAGGATGTAAAGAAGGGTATGAACCCCATGCTTTAAAGCAGTCTTAAAAGCAGTTGAGGTTTCCCCCCTTGAATTCAGGAATATAAGTGGCTTCTACCTAAGCCATTTGATGGTTCTGATTACTTAGAGAGCAAGGGTGATCACACATAAGGATGGGAAAGGGAGGGAGGTTCCAGTTCTAAAGGGTGTGAGCATTTTCAGAGAGATTTATTAGTGAGAGTGCTGTCCTGTGAAATTCTCCCTTGGCTTGGGTCCCTGGCTATTTTAATCTCCACATCACAAGTATCTAGACAACAAGGAAGGAGAAAACAGGAATGCTGGGTCCTCATGGCTTTTGCCCAATGGCCACAGTGCTCTTCTCTCTGCAGCAGACCATGGCTAATGTACGTACAATCTCTCAAAGAGGTTAGTCTGACAGAGGTCTGGGGAAATGTTTTAAGAGGTTAGAAGGGTTGAGTAAATACTTCTATGTCTGAAAATGCCACTAGTTCTTTCAGGCTAGGGACCTTGGTAGGAGAATAGCGTCTCTTTGGCTGCCAGAGAGAAAATAAATTGGTAAGACATTCTATTGATGTTCACCTAGTCTGAAATCTTTGACCCTCAAAGCCATCGTTTTAATGACATAACTTGAAACCCAATTTGCAGATAAAGGAACGTGTGAACTTCTGAGAGCTGACCCATAGGTGGCGCCACATATTCACCAAACCAAGGACTGCAGCAGTGAAATTTGGAAAAGGGGGCAGAAATTAAAACGGTGAGCTGCACTAACTGTGGGACATATGGGTTGCGTCCCAGGCCTGCCCAAGAATAACTTTGAAGAAAATTTTGTTTTCTGGCAATACAGATGCTAACACACCACAGAACATTTAAAAAGAATAAATATGTAGATGGCTCAGAACTTTCAGAATAATTTAACCTTCCCCCAAAAGTTAAGATAGGAGCATAAAAATAAGATAATATAAGCTTTGATGCTCTGCGTTGGGAGGCAAAAAGACAGTTTGTTGACCGTGGTACTCAAAGAACAGTGTGCCAGTTGATGTGCCGTTCAGGGTACTTTGTTTTGTTAACCTCCGGTACAGAGGGAAAGAGTAATGGATCATAGAATAAGCCGATCCTCTGTGAATAAATAATACAAAAACTAGGTCCTGTATGTAAAAAATGCCTGAATTGCTAACTTGTGATTTTTCTTGTCTTTGTTCTGTGGTATGAACTGCCTGCTCAAACATTCCCAGTTCTGGATCAATCGTAACACTTCGGAAGGTGTTGCCTGGAAGCAGCAGTCTCTCACAAAGCAGGGTTTACCAGAGTGTAACTACAACCACAGCTCTAAGATGTTATCATCTAAAGCAGGAGTATGCCTTTAATTCCTAAACATCTTTATTGGTCTTTAAAGTGACCAACTGCAAGTTAGAAGCAACAGACATATCTGTTGGAGCTGTGATGGCCGTTGCCCCTGTTGACATTGGGAGAAATGTAGTAAGGGCACACAGAAAAGAGTTATGCCCCAAATCAATGCCTCTGAGTCCCCTTGACTAAGATATTCCCTGTGTGGTGGAGGCTTCCAGAGAGAAGGAAGGATCAGATGACCTCCTTGTCATGTTTCTTGGTTTTGTTAGATAGTTGGCTAATGGCAGCAAGACTGGTTTTTATTTACCCTTAAATAAAAATGGTACATGAAGTGCAGGAGATAAGGTGTGCTGGCTAAGGGTTAAGAGCACTTGACATTCTTGCAGAAGCCCCAGGTTCTGTTCCCAGCACACATGTGGGCAGCACACCTGTAGCCCCAGTCCCAGATTATTTGATGCCCTTTTCTTGCCACTGTGGGCATCAGGCATTTACATGATACATACAAACTCACACAGGCTCACACGCGTACACAAAACAAATGAGTCTTTGAAAGAGAAAACAACGGAGCAGGTGCTAAGGACATGGCTCAATAGATAAAGCATTTGGTATGCACATGAGAGGCCTTGAATTTGAGCCCTAGCACCCATGTAAAAAGATGGGCTCAGTGGTACCTGCTTGTAACCCCAGTATGGGGGAGGTACAAATAGGCAGATCCCTGAGGGTTACGGGACAGCCAACTTAATCACATTTGGTGAACTCCAGCCTAATGAGAGAGCCTGCCTCCAAAAGCAAGGTGAGTGATCCCTGGGAAACCACAGCCAAGATTGTTTTTTGGCCTCTACATGCATGTAACACATGACCATGCAAAACATAAACATATACATATACATCCACTAGCACATATATACAGAGACACACTGATAAACACACTTGAACACACAGACATAGCACACATACACCTGAACATACATACATATATACATACACCCATGCAACACAGAAACAGACAAACATACATACAAACACACACACACACACACACACACACACACACACACACACTTTCTATAATGGTACACTTAGATGTGCTCATTGTCTACCCAGAATGGACAGGCCAGATAAGACCATCTTTAGTATGTTTAAGGGTTCCAGCCTCCTACAAACAAAATATACCAACTTCAAGGAGTAGGAATCTGATTATTGCAGCTTCCTTTTTGGTTTTGTCTTTCATTATCTTCTTACATGAAAAATTCAAATGGAGACCGAAACTTTATTACTGTGTTCAGTGCTTCATGCCTGCCACTTGTTCTTTATGCACACATGCACATTTAAATAAACACATATATGTACGCATGTCTACATATGCATGTAAAGTTATCAGTCCATGTCACATATATATACATGCATATGTGTGTTTACATACACCTGGAAAAAAAGAAACTGTACTGAAATGCGAGTCTCCATGCAAGGATTGCCAGCATAAATCTCTTGATTTGGATCTAATCTATACAAAACATGACATTTTTCATCTCCTGCCAGGTACAGAGCCTGGAATATATGAAAGCATCATTGATGGTATATAATTTTTTTCTTTACCATATTTCCCCTGATGTACCTTCCAGGTGCTGTTCACTGGCTGGTGTTAAATGAAAATGTGCTATTGTCTCCTGGAGACCACACTGTTATTGCAGAGGCAGATTAAGTTAAAGAGATGGAGGTGTGATCCTGGTGATGTGAACAAGCCTTTGCTGTTGTAATCATTGGTTTCTTCATTTGCACAGTGAAACAAAGGCAATTCTTTACTAAGGAGATGGAAGAATTAAGTAAGGCCAGCATTCAGAGGATTAGACACTTGGTGGGTCTCTGTAGGATTCCCTGGGATTGGGGTACACCCTGGGTATAGGCTTCCAATTAACTCAGTCACCCCAGAAACTCCTGGGGTGCCCCAATGTCAGCTCCATTTTGCATAGGGGAAGTGAGAATTCCTTTTTTTCTTAGGTGTCTTTTGGCTTAAGAGATTTTGGTTTGGTTTGGTTTGGTTTTTGGTTTTTAAACCATGTTTCACTACCTACCCATAGTCCCATGCTAATGTGCATAACTTATCAGGCTCTACCTTGGCCAGCTCCCTTCTCACCAGAGTTCCTGTACTTAGCAGCTAGCCATGATGGCTGCACTCACTTCAGTGGACCATGGACTCTGCCTGTCCAAACAAACTCTTGCTATAATTGAGACCTCTTAGTGATAGAAGTCTCTCTGGTCCCTTCCTTTCCATCACACAGCTAAAGGTCTGTGAAGGCATCAGGATATAAACACAGTCCTGGGCATTTTGCTAAGGACACATCTGAGCATAATCCAAGGGATAGTGTGGTTCCTTGTCATGGAAGAAAAGTGGAAGATGGAAGATATACCCTATCTGCAGTTGGCTAGCAAGGAATGTGACAAGGCACCAAGAGGGGTAGTGGACAACCAGGGGTGTCAAGGTAATGGGGGGTACAGCCTGACATGTGGCCAAACTGGGGTGACATTTAAGAACTTCAGTAGGGAGGCAGACAATGGAAGCCTAGGTTTTATTTATATGTAGGAAGGCTGACTATCTGGTAAGATGGTCCTAAGTATGACAGTGTTGGAGATAACCTCTTTGGCTGCCACAATGACAAAGAAATTGTCATGATTTCAGTTTCTACTGTAACAACTCCAGCATTCTATCACCTTAATCACAAATGAAATGGCAGTTGCTTCCTCGGGCCATTAGGAAATCTGGTGAGGTAACATCCATGGCAAGCCCTTCACAAACCACAGCACAGGGAGCAGACATGAAGCTGTATACACATCTCTGCATGTTCACAGAAGGCAGCAAACTGCCGAGGCTGTAATCATTTCACCATGATGCTTGCCAAGGATACTGTGTAGGAGGAGATGGTAGATACCTGGTGGATCTTGTACATGGGGATGGGGTGGAGCCAACTGAATGAAAAAACATTCCAAAGAATCCAGCTGGGCTGTTCACAGGCACAGAGTGAGTGTTCTGATTGCAGACACTGGCCAACAGTGGCTGTTCCACAAATGAGGAGACACTGAAAAGTGTTACCATCCATTGTAAGTGGGTAACCAGCAGGTGACTCTGGTTCTAATGCTTCTAATGTAGAGGCTACAGTGTCAGTAAAGAAAGACAGAAGTACTTGGGTCCCTGGGTTGATTCTGCAAGACAGTAAAGAGGTGTTTTCATGTCTCTAAGCCCAGCTCTCTCTAATCCTTCTCTCTAAATGTTCATGTGCATGTGAGAAGGAAAACTACCCAGATCTGACCAAGCCTCTGCCCACTCTTTGTTAGGACCTCGCAGTACTCAACTCAATGGACCAAGTTTCGGTATGTTTGCTGTTGAAGTGGATATTCCCATATTTAAGGTAGATGATGGGGAGGTCCAAACAGACTGTGCATTTATCCAGTCCATCAGGGTTTGATCTGTTGTAGCTGTTCTCTGGTTTCTTATTGACTGCCAAGCTTCCTTGAGGAAAACAACCATTTTCAGGCATCTTTAGATCCCTGGTCTTTCCTTCTCCTTAATGACTGGTTAAGTCTTTTCCAATTGTCCATGAGAAGATGACTTCCAGGTGCTTCTCAGCCAGGCAGCATATAGATGAAAAGGCTTTAGCAGAGTGTGTTCAGTTGGGGCCAAAGGCTGCTTCTGTTGGGTTGTGGAGGAAGTTCAAGGAGCCTAGTTTTGGGGAGACTTAATATGAGATGGAACCTCCGTTCCTGTACTATTGCTGTGAAAGGAGGAGCCAGTTTCCAGAAGACTGTATCGGGCACACAGCAAAGACCGAGCATGTGCATGACCAGGCTGGGCTATCTGGATATTTCTGTCGTATTGCTCAAAGCGATAGTCAGGCTGGACTCTCAACTCAGTGAGATTTGGAATTACCTAGAAGACACACCTCTGGTTGTCTGTGAGGATGCTTCTCAAATGAGTGAGAAGGAAAGAGTGGGCTGAGCATCAGTATGCTCTTTGCTCACTGACAGCAGATGCCATGTGACTAGCTGCTTCATGCTTCTGCTGCCATGATGGCCTACACCCTTAAACTGTGGGGGAGCATCAACCCTTGCTCCCTTGAGCTGCTTCTGGAAGACAAGTTAGCTAATAAAATCAGCATCCTTACTCTATAGTGCTATCTCAAAGGGCTGTGCTCTAAGACACCAAGACCCTGGTCTTGACTTACATCCAGGTTCCCACAGGATCACATGGGCCTATAGACTTAAGAAGACTATACTGGATTTGGGTTCCAACATCTATTCATCTCAGGTCTCCTCCTAAGGAAACCATGTGACTGATAGTCTCCTGACAAGTTTTAAACCCTTTCCAGACAGCTTTGGACCCCATGGGAAACCCAGTATTGGTAATGTCACTCAGGGAAACTATTTGGGAAGCCCATTTTTACTTTAAAAATACTCTCCCCTCCATTGTCTTTACCAGTCAGTCCTTATATGGATCTACAGAGAGAGCAAATTCTCTTTCTACTATGTGGCAGGCTTTTAGTATCTCAACACTTTTCTTTTTATGAAATGGATTGTTCATGTTCTTTATTGTCATGACTTTGACCACACATCCTTCTCCCCTTCCCTCTCCCAATTCCAATGAATCAGAAAATGGACTCCATTGTTCACTCTAGAAAACAAGCAAAACCATCAGGCAGTCAGAGTTTGGGTCCAATCAATTCCCTTGGTTCCCTGTCCTTCCAGGGCAGTCTCGGCTGCTGACAGCTGGAAAGGCTTGAGGCATTACATCTCCAGACTTTCTTCTACCTCTGAGCCACAGAGTTGCTCAAATTGTCTCCAGGAGCCAAGCGACACCTAAGGAGGCTCTGGAGCGCTCAGAAGCCCACTGTCCTCAACTGTCATGATGATCCTCCTGTTGTGGAATATTATTTTAACTGGGCAAGGATGCCTTACATTTGTTTATGCTGGTGCAGAATATTGAACCGTGTAAAGGTGTGTTACTTTTGTCTATGCTGTATTTGTGTAATGATGTACAGATGTGTTGCATTTGGTTCACCTTGCCTGCCTAAGGTGCCTGATGGGCTAATAAAGAGCTGAATGGCCAATAGCTAGGCGGGAAAAGGATAGAAGGGGCTGGCACGCAGAGGGCATACATAGGAGGAGAAATCTAGGCTTGAGAAAAAGAAGAGATGGAAGAAAGAGAGGAGTCAAGAACGAGGGACACACCCAGGGCAGATGCCAGCCAGACACAGAAAAGCAGTGAAGGTCAGATATAAGGAAGGAAGTCAAAAAGCCCCAAGGCAAAAGGTAGATAAATAGAAACAGGTTAAGTTAAAAGAACTTGCCAGCCAAATCCCGGCATTGGTGGCACACACCTTTAATCCCTGCACTTCGAAGGCAGAGGCAGGCAGATCTCTGAGTTTGAGGCCAGCCTGGTCTACAGAGCTAGTTCCAGGACAGGTTCCAAAGCAATACAGAGAAACCCTGTCTAGAAAAAACCAAAGGCAGGGGTAGGGGGTATGGCTGGGGTGGGCTAGCCAGCTATTCAGCCTTGATGGGGGGAGTGGGGCTTGGTCCTATCTTAACTTGGTATGTCAGATTTTGTTGACCCCCTCAGGAAGGCCTTACCTGATATGAGGAGTGGATGGGGGGTTGTGATGGGGGTGAAGCAAGAGGGGCGGGAGAAGGGGAGGGAGAGGGAACTGGGGTTGGTATGTAAAATGAAAAATATTTTTTTAAATAAAACAGAAGAGCTAGCCAGAAAGCCTGGCCCACCCTCCCACAGGTCTGTCTTCAGAATAGCATGCTGTGAAAAAGTAAGGACAGGACAGCCATCAGAAGAGCCTGGGGTTCTCCTTGTACACACCGCTCTGTGGCCATCAGAGGAAGCTGGGCATTTCCTTGTGCACACAGCTCTGAAGTTTTTTTGAGCTGCAGGCACAGAGTAGGGTGTATTACATCTGTGACTTGTGGAGAGAGGGGAGATCTTTAAGTCTCTTATTCAAAATAGTATTTTTACTAATTGAGAATTTCTACATGCATGCATATCTCAGATTCACCCATCACTCCTCCTCTCTATAATTTCTCTGGTGTTCATCCTCTCTTCCTCCCAACTCTTGTCTTTTTTTTTTTTTTAAAGAACCCATTGGTTTTAATTTGTGTCACCCACACACTCATGGATTTTTGGCTATCCAAGGAAGCAAAGTCAACCTGCCACGGACCACACCCATAAAGAAGCTATCTCCCCTAGCGGTCAACAACAGTCCATTGTTTCTGAGCTTTGGGTGGAGGAGTCATGAGCCCTTCCACATGCCAGGCTGGGATGGCTGGGATGTTGGCCATTTTGTGTGTATACTCACAGTTTCTCTGAGTTGAGTTCACAGAGCAAGTATAGCTCAGAGGGGAGCTCTTGCTGATGGGTGACTTGGTTTCTATGAGTCATAGAGCAAGGTATACATACCAAAGCTAAAAATCTTCCCAAGAAGCTCGTTGACCTCCCCCATAAGTGTTCATGCCAATATGTCCAAGTACACTGTGATGTGTACTCACCTCCAGCCCCCACCTGTTTGGCCCCAGAGCCTTATGATGATGGGACCTCATGCATAAGGTGGCAGCTAAGGCTTCTGGGAATTATGACTTTGGTGGCAATCTCCTTTCTCACTGAGAGCACAAGCTGTGAAGCCACAGGCCCTCAGCAGACTCAGCTGCCACAGCACGCAACTATTGACTTCCCTGTTTGACCTCCATGTTCCCATCATTCAGTCACAGCTGTGTGAGCTTGACCCATTCAGTGAGCCCAGGATTGCTCCTTGCAGAGAAACATTCCATGCTGCTAAAGAAAGTTCAAGAATGTAGTTGTAGCTACCTCTTACTCAGGTTCAAGAGCACATTAATCCCGGTGACAGTCTCAAGCTGGAGGCTGTGCCTGGGTAGAGGTATAGGAGTCCAACACTATGGCTCATGGGCAGGTGACCAGAGCCACTGCCTTACTAGGAGATGGAGAGAAGGACTACCATAGACAAGGAGTGAAAAAAGCAAGCTTATTTGGCTTCCCACATAACTTTCTTAAACAGTCATTCCAGTGCCAAATACCTGCTTGTTTGAGGTTTTCAAAGCATAATAAATAAGCTAAAATTTGAATAATATGGTTGCAAGGTGCGCATAAGGTCAATAAAGCTGTGTGAAGCAGGGAATTTTAATATTAAATGCCTGGCTCAAACAATTGCTCACAGATGTCAGAGGAGGGCTAGTGCTTTGGGTCTTACTACTTCCAGCAGATGGATCCTCAGGGAAGGACAGGGATTGGTACAGGGAATCTCAGTTCCTGGCCGGGCCCTTGCACCTTCCCTCTGCTTTTCTGAGTCTCAGTCATGGAGAGAGGCTGGCCCTGGGCTTTCTTTACTATCCTCTCTGGAGCTGCCTGGTTCTGCATTGTAAGTGCCAGAAGATTAAGTAAATGATCTCTCCTGCTGCTGGTGATGGGGGTCCCAGTCCTCATCCTTGGCATCCAGCCCTAGTTATTTTTCTTTGAAATAAAGAAACAGGCTGTCTGACATCAGGTGGAAACCTAGGTGCCTTGCACAGCCTCAGGTTGGAGAACATCTTTGTCTCAGGTGACAGATGGACCTCTGGCTCCAGCAGCACTCGACATGTGACATCAACAGTTCTGACACTCTGTCATCCATTCCCATTAATGGATGACAAGACTCAATCAGTCCAGCTGCCCACCCTGTGGGAGCAGCCATAGAGAGCAAAGAGAACACTTGGTCATCTTGGTGGCCTGATTTTTGCCCCCTCCCAGGCAATACTTCAGCAAGTGTCTCTCCCCAGTATAGCTCCTTTGCATTCGCAGTTAGCAATGATGCTTGAGTGGACCCTGGGATACCATTTATCAAATCCTTATTCCTTTTGGAGTTCTGGCAGGCATGCTATATGTTGACTTGAAAGTGTCAGCAAAGCACAACTTCGTTTTTGTTTAATGCTACCAAATTGGAAGGAGGTGTGCTTGTGGGTTATTGGAGGCTCTGCAGGAAAATATGTGCTATTTTTATATAATTCTATGTGTCAGGTTGTTAGTCTCCATTCTGTTGTTTATTGGACTCTTTTTGTCTTTATTATTATTAGTTTTTGCCTTTTTTTTTCCTCCTGTAGCTTTGCAACTGGGGATTATGTCAGTTTTAAGATCCTAGAATTCTGCTTCTATCATAAATTCTTAGGAAAGAGTTATGGATCTGTTTGTGGGAGACTCTGAACCTTTGTGGGAGACTTGGCATGTACTTTCTCCTAGTCTTAGGCTACAGAAATGATAGTATTATGTAGTTGTCAGAATGCCCCATTCCCTGGTCTGTCTTCCAGTCTAGGAGAGGCAAATTCCTGAGCTCTGGAGAGTGACATGCAAGAAGGTATAACCTGTGGCTTTTGGAGTTACAGTTTCAGTGGAGGAGATAAGCCCTTCTCTCCACCCTCCACTCTGTCTACACTTGAACACACTAATTAGGCCATGATGATGAGGGTGGTACCCAAGAGATGGCAGAGCAGTGGTCTGGGGACACCTGGCCATGTGATGCCAAGGGCTTGCCCAGCCAACTCTTCACTCTTCTTTTTCCTGGAAAAATTAACTACTGAAGCTCAAGCCACTGTTTTCTTAAGTTTTATGCTACATGGAAGCACACATAATCTTAGCTACTATGCTGCTAGCATTTCAAAGTTACATTTAATTTACTGAGAGCAGAAATATCTGTTTCCTTCTCTCCCTCCTCTTTCCTCCTTCTTCCCTCCCTCCTTTTCATCTTACCTCCTCCTTCTTCCTCTTCCCCTCCTTCCTCCTCCTCTCCTTCCTCCTCTTTTTCCTCCCCCTATTCAGGGTCTCACTACATAGCCCTGAACTCACTATGTAAACGTGGTTGTCCTTGAAGTCACAGAAACCTGCCTGTCTCCACCCTCCAAGTGTTGGATTAATGCTGTATGCTACCATGCCTAGGTATGATCTGTTTCTTTTTCTTTTCTTTTTTTCTTATTCACTTGTTTTTTGTTTTGTTTTGTTTTGTTTGTTTTTTGAGACAGGGTTTCTCTGTGTAACAGCCTTGGCTGTCCTAGAACTAGTTTTTCTTAGGAGATAAGAAGCACTACAGGAGAGTCATTCTTGTAAAATCTTGCTTCCCCCCCTCCACTCTGCATAGTTGTCCCTCTTTCCCTCCTTCTAAGATTTATCAATTGCTGCCCATCTGTCAGTGTTTGCACCTTATCCCTATGGCATTTTAATCTGGTGAGCATGGTTGTTGGGGAAGGTGCTTGGAACCTTCCCTATCTTCCAGCTGAGGTGCTGGGCGCTGCTCTTTCCACCCCTAAACTCATTCCCATGTGTTTTGTGTTGACCTGTGTACCTCCCCCTATGTGTCCATGCTGATTTGAACAAGCCACTCATTTCTTTCTCTGACACTTCCTCTTCCAATCCTGGTGCTTTCACAAGCTGCCTGAGAGACATTGCCTAAGTGACTCTACAGCCAGCATTTCATTGTCATTCTTTGTAGGATGAGATCAACAGAATGCCTACAGGTTCAATGGCCTCTAGTCGTTTTTTTTTTTTTTTTGGGCCCAGTGAGCCCAGGGACTATACTTCAATGCCACATTGTGGATAGAAGCAGGGAGTACATGGGCAGGGCTCATGGTGGCCAGAAAGCAGACACAAAACAAAACAACAACAACAAAAACAAAACAGAACAAAAAGGTGATATGGCCCCAAGTTCCCAGGATGCAGTACACTCTACTTCCTCCATTTCTCAGCAAATCCCATAATAGCCCACCCACTGAGATTGGGCTCCAATGTGTAACATCCAAAGCATGACATGTAGCAACTTTTTTGTAGCATATGACTATCCTTGCTATTAGGCTTTGTTATGTATCAAAGTATGTGAACAACATAATGTCACATCATCCTTTTGATGGTTCTGTCACCTTGCCTAGGAATTGCTCCTAAACCAGCTTATTTACCTCAGGACATTTTATTCTCTGCCCTCTTGAAAGCAATCGGGGTCAATTACTACTGCACCCTCCCACATGAGATGTGAGAGCACTGTGAAAAGTCTGGGAGGAAGAAAGTTATGTTCCCAAATTAAAAGAGAAACCCTACAGAGAAGACAGCAGAAGCCTAGAATAATTGATAATTTTAAAATTAGATGGGCAGTTGATAGTCCCTCTAAGTATCTGTGGGACTATGATTTGCAAGCTGGATATTGTCCATTCCAGCAAAGAATCTAACAAAACTAGAGACACAGATGCCTAGCACAAAGGGCTGGGAATTTTACATAAAGGGAAGTGTAATCTAAGGAAGACATGGTCTCTCACTTTGATATATTGAAAGTTGGAATATGTGTAGAAAGAACAAGGAATTATGTAGAGCTACTAAAACCATGCCAGTCAGCAGCAAGACATTAATTTCTGCAGTGTCAGATGATGGGCCATTCTTTCATTAATGTTTGATACATAAACACCTCTTATAATAAGCCCCAAGCCGTCAAAAAGCCCATAGTCTTCATTTTCTTGTCTCTACTTCTGTCTGGGTTCTGCAAAGTTCCTGGGGACTTGGAATTAGTGACTTGAGACATCAGGCCCAGAGGAAACAGGATTTTGTTTCCCCCAAAGTCTCTAGACCCATGTTCATATATTGGTCAGAGTCATCATGTGTGTGTGTGTGTGTGTGTGTGTGTGTGTGTGTGTGTGTGTGTGTGTGTCTGTTTATTGGCATCTTTGGGAGTATTATATGTATTGTTTGCTGACACTGGTTCACGGATGTTAGTTCTGTCATGAGCACATATATTTTTACCTTGGGGTACATCAATCTTCTTGTACTTGTACATGGTAGATATACCTCCTACACCAGTCAGCTTTTGTGATCAACTTGATACAGTCAAGAGTCATCTGTAAATAAAGTCTCAATTATTGAGGATTTGTCCAGATCAAATTGGCCTTTGGGAATGCCTTTGTGGGGTTGTCTTGATTATTAATTGATGCAGGAGGGCCTAGCCCACTGCGGGTGGCATCATTCCCTGGGCTGTATGGGGAAGGCGGCTGAACATAAATAATCCTGCAAGTGAGCCAGCAAGCAGTATTCCTTCATGGTCTCTGCTTCACATTCCTACTTTAGTTCTTTTCCTAGCTTCTCTTAATGATGACCCATGGCAGGGAAATATAAGCCAACAAAGCCCTCTCTACCTAAATTGCTTTTGGTAATGGTGTTTGTTATAGCAAGATAGAGAAACCAGAACACTTTCACTGTCACACTAAAGTTCAGTTTAAACAGTGGCATCACACAGACTTATTTATGACATGAAAGCTGGGCGGAGTGTGGCTTTGTCTAACCTCAGCCAGGAACTTGGGTGTCAGGGACTCAGCTATTTCTCTTCTCTGCATGTACCAGCAAATGATCAGGGGATACAGCAGGTTGTGCTTTGGGGTCACTAGCAATGTTTCAGAAAGTATGGGAATTAGTGCTACTCCACAAGAGATGGGGGATTCACTGTACTTAAAAGTTACTATATTGCAATGAGATACCCAGAAATTAAACTGGGAGCCTACCAAAACTGGGCATCCATCTTGGTCCTCTTCCTAAATATTTGTGGGGCCATGTGTCAGTCATGCTTTCTCACATCAGTTACAAGGTGAAAGCATTGGTGGCACAGAGATTTGCTGGACTGTAATCTTGATGACTGCACTTTGGGTCAGGAGACAGATGCATATTTTATGTCAGCAGAAAACAGGTTTCATGGCAACAGATTTATGTAATGTTTTGCTCAAGAGACAGCATATTCGATGATGCTGAGGAGATGAACGGGGTTTCAAATTCATGGTCATTGTGTGTTTGGCTGACCTGGAAGGGTTTCCTGGTATATTAACCAAGTCTATGAAACCTGCTGTAGCTCTCTGTTTCTCATCTATTTGAGAAGCAATTGTTTGAAGGTTTATGATCTTTGGTGACCAAGCATAGCACATACAGGCCATGGGTAATGAAAAATATAATGTAAATAATAATGTTCCTAAGCATTTAAAGTTGCTGTCTCCTGAAGACAGTCCTTGGGAGTCATAGATACTGTCATGTGCACCAGTGTCTAGACATATATCACTGAGAGATTGTATACATATGCAAAGCCACACATGTAGAACAAAACCTGGGAACCTGCCAGTGTCCTGTTCTACCTTCAAATACACAGTGCAGGCCTGATGTATTTTCCCCAAAGAAGCAAGAGAAAGACATGATAAGAAACTGTCATCCTAATCAAAATCCTTTGACAGATTAAAAAAAAATCCCTATAAACATCTGCCCGCACTGTTCTCATTGGCTGGTCATAAGACATGCACAAGTCCACAGAGGAAGATTGACAGGGCATGGAAAGTGCTGAAGTTCCTATAAGGCCATTCCTCAGAGGGCTCTCCTTGAGGAAGTGTGAAGATGACACTTGACTGGTCTTTATAAGTGAGAACAAAGACATGGTGAATACTCGTGTGAACATTTTATTTGATGTAGTAGAGAGGTCATAGAGTTTGGTGCAATCCACACTACAAAATGAGAATCATTATGCTAATACTAAGAGATCAAGACCACATAAACAGTGTATGGAATGCAATGGCCACTGTCTTCATCAATGCCAGCATGAGGGGAACAATGACTTTAATCCATTCTGCAAACCAGAAAACAGCTTTGTAACAGAGAAAAGTCTAATTTAGTCTCATGGAACATTCTTTGAAGAAATTAAAGGGTACTTTGGGGGGGCATCTCCAGGTATTGAAACTCACTCCTGGGTTGAAGGAATGGCTCCAGACACAGTATGTATGGCTCAGTAAGTAACCTGATCCCCAGAAACCAGTAGGACACACAAAAAGCCCTCATGTTGTCAGTGAGAAAATAAACAAATCCCTTGATTTCTTAAAAACAAACAAACAAACAACCATACCCCTGTAAAAAGTCACAAATTAGGCTTTCCATTAGAATTAAATATCAGATTTTGTATTTTCATGGGAAAAGATTTCTCTACGATACATCCAAAGATGTAATTAGCCTGTTTTCACTACTTTCTGCCTAACTCAGTTTCAGTAACCTGGGGAAGTTTGATGCCAGCTTCACTTTGTTCCTCTATCCCTTGAACCCATTGTCTTTACTTCCTGGGCTGTAGTTCCCCCATCCATAATTCAGGGAAATTGGAGATTGGTAACTATGGGGTTTAGCCAGTTTCATTATTAAATTCTATAAAGCTGTGGAAGCTGGCCCTGGTCTCTAATCTCACTCACAGCGTATTGTAATGTCATAGTAACCCAGGTGCAGTCACCGCGATTCCATCAGAGAGGACACAAACAAAGCCCAGCCTGCAAGGCTGGGTATCAGCCCAACAGGTGTTTGTTTGTTTGTTATTCTTAAGATCGAATTTTTAAAATCTGCATTTAAAGCTACAGTTCCATTAATGATGGGGTGGTGCAGAAAAGCAGTTTCCTGCTAGAACCACTCCATTAAGAGCACAAGAATCAAATATGCTGGGAATAGTGTGCAGTGCTGTTATTAGTGGGTCTGAGGCTTTGGGGTTGGAGAGCAAAAAGGTCAGGCTTCATCAGAAGATGAGAGCCCTTTGGGAAGGAGTCCCACAGTTCCTGTATCTCCCCAACTGACAGCAGTGAAGTCCTGATTAAGGGGCGGCTGGTTTTCTTTTTCTCTTTCTCCTCTCCCCCCTCCCCTGCAGTGCTTCCCTGGAAGCCCGCTTTCTTGATTAACGTATAGGGTTCATCACGGGGGAGGTGTGCAAACATACATTATGCTTTTCTGATGCTAAATATACATACCTTTAATATCTGTTATTCAACCTATGCAAGAGCCCACCAGAGAAGAAAATCAAATCGCACACTGTATACAGGAGCCTCCCTCCTCCAAAGTCCTGATTACTCATGAGAGAAAGAAGCAAGAACAATAGGATGCCACAGGAAAGGCATACACCCCAACTATGGACAGATTTCATATCGCTTCTTTCAGGAAAATGAGACACATCTATGTGTTTTAATTCAAGTGTGAAGTATTGAAGTAAATTCTATGAAGTTCTGAGTCAGCACCTTTAAAAAACCATTTTCTCTTTGTTGAAGCCAAATGCAAAGTGGTAGATCAGACTGGGAAAGTAGGGTTTGTGGGTCTGTATCAATCCACCATTTGGAGACCCTGCTCTGACAGTTGTATTTGGTAAGAGGAGTACTTGAGGGGATTCATAGAAACTAAAATGCTTGTCAACAGATGAGGCACAAATGTATGATCCGAAGCTGTTTCTGGAATGAGCCATTTGGGGAACTGCCACACGCCTTGAGATATCTGAAAGAAAATGTAGGCACTACGTGACAACTTTAAATAAAACATAGATGCCTTTGCTAACAGAGAGGGTTTTACTCTTGCTGATCTAGTAGTTTTCCCAGAAAAGCAAACAAACAAACAATTTTCTTGGAGATTAAACACAATTATTCTGTGACTACATAGCATGAATCTAATTAATTACCGATTGAATCAAGCAAAGTACAGCCATGTCTTTGTCTTTTGAAATACAATATAAAAAACATTTTTGGTTTAGAGGTTCACCTTATCAAAAAGAGCCTCCTTCTAACTTTTTCCTCCCATATTAAACACGTAGTTTTATTGAGGTTTGGTTTTTAACAAATGTGTCAGGGAGAGAGCTTCAGGAAAGGGTGAAGCCCATTGGGCAAGGTCCTCCCAGATGCCTAAGGAGGGATCATGTCTGCTCGAACCCTCTTCTCGCCCCCCCCCAAAGGGGTTTGGGGAAGAGACACTGGCAGGGAAGGGGGCTGGTCCCTAGACTGTACAAGTGGTGCTTGGGGGTGAGGGACCCTGGGATAAGTGGGGTAAAGGGCACAGGTCATTTGCCAGAATCCACAGCTTTCTGATTCTAAATTGAATTAGAGAAAAAAAAGGGGGGGGGAGGCAGAGAACCTAAATCACAAACAATACCCAACTCCCTTCCCCCACCAGGGCTGTGATGGAGGCTGGTAGCTTCAACAAGGCCATGGTTACCTCACTCCTGGCCAAGGAAGCTAGGTGAAGGGTGGGGTCTTCCTGACAGTTTGAAGGGATGAGGGGAAAACCAAAATAAAATGTCAAATAAATTGTATAGGAGTCCAGCCAAGGGCCCCACCAGAGGAGAATCCGGCTGGCGGAGGGGCCTCTGTGAGCTCAAGGATCACAGCTGCCACCACCACCATCGTGGAAACCAGTTATTTTGCCACAGCCTTGATTGCAACAGCTGCCTCCTCTGTCTTGGCAGACGGCACCTTGATCAGGATCTCTTCTCCACAGTCATACTTCTGCTTAATCTCCTTGCCAAGGTCTCCCTCAGGCAGACGAATGTCCTCTCCTACCTCCCCACTGTCTTCGAGCAGACAGGTACCCATCCTGGATGTCAATCAGCTGGGAATCATTCCTTTTGATGTTGGGGACATTCATATTATGAGTTGACAGGCAGATACCTTCACATTTCTTCCCAGTAAAAATGTCAGTACCAACCAGGTGGACCTCAGTTGGCCTGGCCATGTTTGCCAGTCTTCCAAGTAGACATCTTGACAATCTTGCACAGTGGGCCTTTGAACACCACAAAACTATTCTGACGTGATGCTGAGCACCACACTGGGATGGTAGCTGAGGCCCCTGCATCTCCTGTCTTGAAGTCCAAATCATCTGCCATTTTAAGAGGCTTCTATTCCAACTCTCGTGAATGCACTGACTCAACCTGTCTGCATGTGGGAGCCTAAAAGCTGCCTCCAAACTCACTGCTGCCTCTGCTGGTACTTGAACTAGTTTGCTGGAGCCTATTTCTTATGGTGGGATGCCATGCTCAGTCTTAATGCATGGATGAGGGACTGGGCCCTTCCTCAACCTAATGAGCCAGACTATGTTGACTCCTCATGGGAGCCCTTACCCATGTGGAGGAGTGGAATTGGGGTGGGCTAGGGGAGAGGTGGGGAGGTGGAAGGAGGTGTGGATGGGAGGGAGAACTGTGGATGGAATGTAAAATGAAATAAAAAAATTAAAAATGGAACAAAACAACAACAACAACAAAACAAAACAAGAGCTTCCCTCTAATAGAAGAGGAATCTGTGTATTCAAAAATTAAAGGCTGCCCAAGTCTGATAGTTGAATGGCTCCTGTATGTCCCAGGAAACTCAGTTTCTTTCCTAACTCAGAAGGATCTGTAATTAGGTGGGAGTGCGAAGTCCCATTGTTGCTATGACTACAGCAAGATCTCATTAGGCCCCCGGACTGAAAAAGAGCAAAGGAGTCAGAGCCCTTGACAGGTAGACACTCCTTTGGAGTGCTAGTGCAGCCAGCTACTTGCCCATCACACAACAGAAGAGGAGCTAGGTGAAGCCAAGGTGTGTTAATGACAGCGTTTTTTAAAAACAAAGTCCACACAATTGCCAGCACATTGCTATCGTTAACCTCTTCTCTCTCCTTTTAATGCCACATGCTAATTCACCAGGTGTTCTAGGTAAATCAGTATTGCTATTGGCTCCATAGATTTTTCTATTCCAATCACAGTTCCAAGGTCCCAAGGACCAAGATCCCTGGGGTCTGCTGAGCCTCAAGATCCTCTGTGTGGATGATTTGACAGGTAGATGGCTCAACCATGCTGGAAGCTTTTGTGGAGTCTGGTGATCCCCTCTGAACATCTTCCCCTCACTCCTTCCCTCTCCCTCCCTCCCTCCCTCCCTTCCTCCCTCCCTCCCTCCCTGTCTCTCTTCTCCTTTCCCTCCCCCCCTTTCCCTCCCCTTCCCTCTCCCTCTATCTTTGTCTCTCTATCACTTGAGCATGTTTGAATTTGAGAGCTTACTGTTCAGGTTAACCTGGGATGGTCAATGACGCTAACCCTGTATACTGCACCTAGCACAGGCACTTACAACTATGCCCAACTTTTTATGTTGTTTCTAGGTGTTCAAACATAGTTCCTTATCTTACAGAGAAAGTGCTCTTGTACATCAATTCATCCCCTTGCTAGCCCTATGCATCCTATTCTTAAACCTGAGTTAATGTGCTAACATGGTTTGGTGTGGGACATGTACCCAGACTGCTGTGATCCAGTCCAGTCTTCCTTGCCTCTTTTTCCAGCACCTGGTCCTCACGGTTCTATAGTCAACTCCATGCTTTTCTTTCTAAACATCCATGCTGGAGGAAAAGCGTGGGTGCTTTTCTTTGTCGGCTTGAGTCACTTAATATAATGCCCTCTGGTGCCACTCATCTTACTGCAGATGGTAACTTCTCAGCTTTGTGATTTTGCTCATAAACTCAGCCTTCCAAAGTCCCAGCTCCCGTCCTTTCTCTCATGTGGGAATCCACAAGGTAGGGCTGGTTGGCTGATTGTCTATTTGATTTTGTCAAGGGTAACCCCATAGGGGAGATGGGTTTTTCAGTCCAGACCCCATGGAGCCATGGTTTCTGGGCATCAGTGCAAGATACATTGCAAGAAAGAGGCAAACTCTTCCCTTTGGATAGATTCTTTGTTTTTGTTTCTCGCAATTAGTAGCACTTGGGAGATCTTGATTCCTCAATGAGTTCCCTTCAATATCCACTCTTTTCTTTTTTTTCTATGTAGCCATAAAACTTCAGTCATCAAACTTTGGTGGCTTCACAAGTATTCCATACTACAGCAGACAAAGCTTTGGACTCCCATTCTGTGACCTTCATTGACTTTTTTACTTCATGTAACAGATTTTTTTCTTTCTGTTGCTGTATCGACTATTCACTGTGCAAATTAGAGGTACCTTAAGGCAGGTAATCCATATTTGGGGGAAGGTATTTATAATATGCAAATTACTCAAGAACGGTTCCCAGGACTCAGAGGAACCTAAGGGGAGCAGAGGCGAAGAGATCCTAATAGCAGCTAATGTCACGGGCGGATGTGTTTTAGGCCTGTGAACATAGGCTCTATGCCCTCTGGGATAGGAAGCCACTGAATGACACAACAGAGAGATGACATGTCCTGAGTCAGACTCCAAGTTGATTGATTATGCATGGTGTTAGGGAAAATGCAGAGTAGGAGGCATAGCTGTGATGTTATTGCAAATAACCCAACCAATACAGGGAAGCTCAGCCATGATATCAGTGGCAGGGTTGTCATGCTGTTGCTGGATGCTGTGTGTACTTAGAAGGACTGGATTTTCTGACCGACCGAACACACACTCTGAAAGGAATAGCAGAGCCAAGATTCAACATCTCCAGTCCTTCCTCTAACCTAATTTAATCCAAACCCAAATTCCTGTTCTTCATTCCAAACTTGCTCTCCCCACCATCATCTCTCATTTTGACTTCTGGCAGCTCTATTCTTCTGGTTGTTCAGGCCTGAAATCTAGAAGTTCCTTTGACAAGTTTCAGATCCATGTCTGGTTTTAATCATCTGACTTACATTTTTGTGGGGAAAAAAAAGTTCAATCCTACTCTGAAGTGAGTTTGTATTTCCTCTAACCATCCCCAGTGGGAAGGAATCAGCATGTGTTGTGAGATTATTATTTAAATGTTTATAGTCTGCCATTTTCTTCACACCAAGGCCCCAGCAGTGTAAGTCAGCTAGATTCACGTAGGTATTGTCTGTTCCATCTGGTCCTTGGCGTTCTGCAGGCAGGCCCTGGATGGTGCGGTGGCTGATCAGACGGGCTCACACAGGTATTGTCTGCTCCATCTGGTCCTCTGCATTCTGCAAGCAAGCCCTGGATGGTGCAGCAGCTAAAAGTCCATATGGTCTCAGGTGTAGCCCCAGGTAGAGCATATTGCAGCATGGCAGTGTGTGGGCCCTGAGGCAGGAATGGCTGCTGGGAGGCACGCTTCTGAGTGAAGTGGCCACCGCTGTGCCCAAATCAGAGGGCAGAAGGTGTTCTTGGCTCCCATGATGCTCTGCACTTCCAGAACCAGTTGGAGACCAAGAAGCCATCCTGAACTGCAAATGTCATGCCCAGGCAGAATCCAGAGAGAGTGTTGAAAATTTACTATTCCCTGCCTTCTCTCTGCCCTATGAAATCAGGTAAGGGCTCTGAAGCAATATAGATGGAAACTGATGTGCCCGGGGCCTCAGAGTGGGGTCTCTGCAGTGTGGTCTGTTCTCCAATCACCCTAGCTATGATTTAGGAGTTTTGTTCTTTCCTTCATTTTTAAATATGGAAGTAGCGATTGTCTGCCTTGATGCAACTGCACTTGTTTTACTTTGAACTTCATCAGTTGAGCCAAGATACAGTGAGCATGCTCTTTAGTCCATGAACAACAGTGTTATCTTGGAGTTTAATGTTTGCATTCAGTTATGAAGAATCAAAAAGAAGATAGTGTGTTGGTCCATTCTTAATGATATAAGGAAAGACTGAAGTGGGTGCCCATATACCACAGAAGTGTCTCACAGCTCTCAAGGTTGAGGTTAGATGTCCAAGTTTAATGTACCAACAGCTTGGCACCTGGGGAAGGCTCACTTTGACCACAGTTACTTACTTCTTCTCATGCCTTTATGTATTAGAAAAGTGAGTGGTGTCTCTTGGGAACGTTATCAACAGCAACAATAATAAATAATAATGATGATAATGATATATACCCTGTGATCACATCATTCCAAGACACCTCCTACTACCATCACATGAGATTTAAGATCATATGAGATTTAAGATCTGAGAACATCAGTTCTGAGGCATGGACACATATTGCTATAGAAATTTTCAAGATGGGGTTGATCTTGTCAGCCTTCTCTACCCACCACTCACTGCTGACAAAGATGCAGCTTTGGTCTTCTATTCATTTGGATTTTCTCATTTTGGGCAGGCAAGATGGCTTAGTGGATAAAGACTGAGTCCTGATGTGGGATGTCCTTCCATATGCTGCAAATATGTGTTAGTTTTATTGGTTGACGAATAAAGCTGTTTTGGCCAATGGACAGGCAGGATTTAGCTAGGCAGCAATTTCAAACAAAGAGACATGGAAAAACAGACAAAGGACAGACACCATGTAGCTACCAGGAAGGTAGGATGCCTGGACATTCTCCGGTAAGATAAGGCCATGTAAGGATACACATATTAATAGTTATGGGTTAATAATTAAGAGAGTTAGCCAGTAAGAAGCCTAAGCCAAAGACCAAACAATTATAAATAGACACTAAGTCTCAGAATGGTTATTTCATAGTGGTTGTGGGGATCCAATTCAATGGAGAGAAACCAGTCCAATGGGACTGAGGTTAGATGGAGAAAATCTCAAGAGTTCCATCTCTGGGACCCACATAGATGAAGGAAGGAAGTTGTCCTTTGACCTGCCAGTGTAAATTGTGACATGTATGTTACACTCATCAATAAATATGCTAATCTAATAAAAATTGTAAATCATATGTGATCTTTGGGTCAGCTTTATAATGAAGTGTACAGATAATGGGAATTTGATCACACTTTTGGCATGAAATTGGTTAGTTATTTCTTTTGTAAATAATTCTTGGAATTTCCACAAGGAAAAATAATATATGCATATTTATGAACAATAAAAGGGGATCAAATAACTTATTATTTTCCTAGATTATCAAACTATGTAAAAGAATTTTGTTTTCAATTCTATACATTTACTTGTTATTTATATATTTATGAAGTTTCAAGCAGGGTCTGTGTATCCCAGGGTGAACTCAAACTTGCTACATAGCTAAGTATGGCTTTGAAATTCTGTTCCTCTTGAGTGCTACAATTAACAGATGCATATTGCTAAATCCAGGTTGTGTGGTACTGAGGACTCAAACCTAGTGTTTGTGCCTGTTAGGGAAGCAGTCTATCCATACAACCATATTACTACTCTGCCTCACCCCAATTTGCTTTATAAAACGCTACCAATTCAATCCTGACCATAATTAACATCAAAGCAGGGCTGGGAATGTAGCTCAGGTGATAGAGTTCTTGCTTGGCATGCATGAGGCAGTGGGTCTGAACTTGGACACGTTGGCACATGCTCCTAATTCCAGCACTAGGGAAGTGGAGTGAAGGGAATCAGAGGATGAAATCTTTCTAAGTACATAATGAGTTTGTGGCCAACCTGGGCTACTTGTAATTAACAAAATTTAAAGTTATTTACAAGAAGTAATGCTCAAAGCCATTTTTGTAGTTTCACTTAGATTAATTAGGGTTTGTGATTTAAAAGAATTAAGATAAATTATGTTTGGCTATAAGAGCACATTTTTATAGCTCTGCAAGGAGTTTTGTAATGCAGAAGGAACACCAAGGAGATGTGAGATAAAACCTTCTAAAGAGCTAATAGCAGTCATTTTGGGTGTTCACTTGCCAGTCTAGTGGTTGCTATGTGCTATACTGCTCTGTGGACAGATAACAGTCATAGTTGAACTTCCCAGGAACAGTAGAGTCATCTTTGTGGTCAGACCTCTTGTACCTCTGAGCTCACTGAAGTTGACTGGGATTATCTTTAACTTCTTAGCATCACTTGTTCATGGAGCTGTTATTTATTGAATACTAGGGTATTCATACAATCAGGAAAGTTCATGGATATCATCATCTTCTCTTGACGCTTTTGTCTATTGGACAGCGAAGAACACTGGGGTTTCAAATTCTTCACCTAATACATGGCTGCGAACTTGTGTTGTTGGCTCCCTTGGTCAGTGTAGAGCTGCGAAGAGTGTTTTGTGTCTCACCTTTGTCTCCTGTTATCTGTGCAGATGCTTGTTGGGAGAGCTCTATCATTTCAGTCCTTAGATATATGCACCCCCCCATCTGTCTTTTGTCATATGGCCTCCAATGGTGTTGTTTGCTTCATGGGTCTAGGTAAGGATACCCAGAAAAAAAAAACATCGTATTTCCCCCATGTGTAGCTCATCCGACTGTACTACTGAGGCATTCCTTACAACCCACCCCAAAACTTCTTCCAAAAAACTTGTGTTTCACATCTCACTCTGAAAATACTAATTTGTGCATATATATTGTCTGCTATTTAACCTGTTAATATTTCAGACTCACTGAACATTTTGTAATATGCTTTGAAAGACTGGCCCTTGGGGCCTAGCTTTAGGCTTTCACAGGAAGCTCTGTGGTGGCTAAAGCTTAATTGGCTTTGACACACTTAAATGGTTAAGATGCCAGTTGTTTGGAGAAGGGCATGATGCCATGCAGACTTCTCCTGTAAAGGAAGGATGGGCTGAGCACCACTGTTATCAAAGGTTTGCAGGTGGCCATGCAAAATGGATGAGACATTGGGAGGAGTGGGGTAGAAGTTGCTGGCTGTGGCATGGGGTTTGGGATTTCCAAATATGACAGTGTCTGTGCCACACTGAATGTCTTCTCCAAGGTTACAGAAAGTCACTTCTAGTTCTTAGAATACCATCAGTAGCTATTGGGTCCCAGAAAATAATTCTGAACAGGGGACTATAAGGAAGGTGTGGAGACCGGGCACAAGTCACATCTGTATAAGCAGGAGGACCTGAGTTTAATCCCCAGAACTTTTTGAAAAGCCAAAAACAGTAAAGTTACTTGTAGCCCCAGCACTAAGGAAACAGAGACAGTTTGAAATCCTGGACCCCAGGATTTCACTGCTGGACCACTAGTGTAGCCGAATTAGTGACTCCAGGTTCAGTGGGAGACCCTGTCTTAAAAAAATACTAACATTATCCCTGCTTGAAGTTTGAGAAGTGAGTTTTTGCCACCTTACCCAGTGCGGACTGCTGTGTTAACTCACCTTGATGCAATGAATTCTTATCCTTCTGGAACTGTAAGGCCACAATAAACCAATTCTTCAGTTGTGATGTTTCATCACAGGAGTAGAAAGGGTTTCCCACACCCTGCTGGAGACATTCTTCGGTTTATCTTGGCATCATTTCCAGCCAGGGCAATGTCATTCACACAGATTTAATGCTTAGAAAGTGCTTGGTACATCAGTCTTACTGTAGATGCATTAAGTGCCATGACAGGCAAGCTATTGGGAAGTCTATGTCCTGACCTCCCAACTTTGTGACTGGAATCTTAAGGTAAAGGACTAGGCAGTGGGCAGAGCCTAAGGTTGAAATAGATCCCAATACAGACAAACAGTGAAATGCAAACAAACAACAAGCAAAAACAACAAAGAACCTAGTTTATCAGAGATAAATTCCAAATAGCATAACAAAGCCAATCTCAGCTCCTCACAACCAGAGGCACAGATGGGACTAAAGATCTTAGCATATCCATGTGTCAAATATTATCCTCATAGCAGAAGCAACATTAACAAGCTAACATAAAGAATTCAAGGATGGAGTACTAAAAATGAACCTTGAAACAAGACAGACATTTCTTTTTATATTTATAACTATCTCAAGTGATTTCTTAAGATTTTTCTGTAGGGGACAAAAATAGAAACATGAATAATATCTATTACTTAAATTTCTCTCTAGATTGTGACTTACCAGTATCATAGGTCCTGTGCACTACATGTAGGCACACGCATTCTTGACTGACACAGCGCTTGAAATAGTGTACACCTTCAATAAATTTTCAAATGGAGTAGTTTGGCCAGTTACTTGATGATTATTAAGATGTTTCCATGAGGGCTGCAGTGGTAACTCAGCTGGTAAATCACTTGCTTTGCAAGCATGGTAACCTGACTTCAATGGTTCCCAGAACCAACAAAAAAAGTCTATATATGATGGTGTTTGCATACAATCACAGCACTGGGGATGGAGAGATAAATGAGTCCCTGGGGTTCCCTGGCAAGGCATACTATCCTCCTCAGCAGGCTTCAAGCCAATCAAAGACTACCTTACAAAAATAGCTCCTGAGGAATCATCCTTAATTTTACCCCCTTCTGATCTCCACACACATGCATGCACATCTGCACACACATACTCCTACACACACACACACACACACACACACACACACACACACACACACATCTATACAAAGATGTTTCTGTAGAATATACAGTGTATTGCTGAGTAGGGGCACCAGAACACCAGAAAGTGTTTCTCCTGTCTGTTTATGACAGATCTCTAAAACACAATGACACCTAAGACTATAACAATGAACAAAGGTGACTCTATAGACACTGCCCTGGTCAGTATGAGTAAGGGGAAGGACTTGCCTTTCAGAGGCTGATCATGCAGTTAATGAGTATGTTTCCAGTTTGCAGAGTCTGGTGAAGTGTGCTAGGTGGATGATGTAAGGGATGAAAGGAATGTGCATCAAATGTACTTTGAAAATCAGGTGGGGTCTGCAGAAGAAGCACTGAGCAGCACTTCTCCTGCAGTACAGAGTTTTTCTAGGTAGACTGGGAAGACCTGCAAGGGTTAGATACAGAGCATAATCTATAGTCTATCATGTTATCATGGACGGTTGACTTTTGTTTTAAACTTCTTGACACCAGAAACCATGTCTATAGCCTTGTGAACATCACCAAATCTGGCATATGGCAGTTGCTACATAAACAGCTGAATATATGGATGAATATATGGAAGAAAGGGGTGGCCTTCCAGAGACTGGCAATTGATTTGCATAATTCTTTTTGCCTCATTTTAAATACCTGGTACTTGACCCACACTTCCCACATGTGGCTTTTTGCAAGTATGCATGTGTAGGGGAATCAGAAAGTGGTGCTGAAGTTAGATTTTCAAGTGAGTGAATGACACTCACTTGAATAGTTAGTCATGGGAGAGGCTAATGGGAAAGAAGATAATGTTGGGGAAGGTCAATAGTCTCTCTGTTAGCAAAAGTCTGGGTGCTATTATAAGAAGTGTACCAGATGTCAATTTCCTGTCTCTGCTCCACTTTGGCCTTGGTTCTACATGCAATCATCCCATATGCTGCACTTAAGTATTCTGTGGCACTCAGTGATATCCACTGCAATTGGTGAAGGGAATGTGGCAATCAGTTGAATTGAACTTTCATTGAAAGTGAGTAGGGGGTGAAAAAGTGAGAAATGAGAGAGTTTTTAATGGCCCTGCCATGAAGTGTCCATCATAATCTTGAACTAATCATGATAGTATTTAGACATCTGTACTGGCCTGTCCTTGGGTCCTGACAGGATACACCCTCAGCTGCAGCCACTAAGAGCACCACCTGTGCACATTCACTATGTTCCCTTTTAAAAGGGCCCCACTCACCTCACATCATCCTCTCTCTTTTTCTCCCTCTCTCTATCTATTCCCCTCCCTCTCTTTTCTCTCTTTCTGTCCTTATCTATCCTCTCTTTCCCCCCTCTTCCTCTCTCCTCTCTCTGGAGGCTATTCTTCCCCCTTCCATCCCCCTTTTTATGATACCTTTCCCTAATTTTAAAAAAAATCTCTGCTAGCATCCTGTTGCATGGTGTCTTTCTCTTGAGTGCTGCTTTTCTTAAATTACAACACCCAGGGAAATGATTAGCCAGGGCAATGGTCTTCAATCCAGGATGTTCAAACCCAGTACTTCTTGTTCTGACATTCACCTGCAGTCTAAGACTACTCCATAAAGGGTTATCCTGGAAGCTAATGGCAAGTATAGTTACAGGTTTTGAGGGACCTGCAGACCCCACTCCCCCATGTCACTTCATAGCCTCTGCATTAATGAAGACAGCCATGCCTTCATCTTTGGTCTACAGTCCCAGAGACATAGATCCATAACGGTTGGAAAGGCATGGGTACAGGCCAGTTTAGTAACAGAATCATGAAGCTGGTTGATCATGTTTTATCTATACCACTACCATTTTGATGGGGTCTTACTGTGTAACCCTGGTTCATCTATAACTTCCTTTGTAGACCAGGCTTAGGAAAAGAGAGACTATCTTCACACACTTAAGAGTAGAGCACAGAAAATGATGCAAGGCTATAAATCCTCACAGCCCATTCCCAGTGAACAGTGACAAACTCCTCTACCAAGGCTGTGCTTCCTAAATGGTCCATGATCTCCTCAAATAGCACAATGAACTGGAGACCAAGCATTAATCATATGCCACATGAGCCTATGAAAGGTTTTCTTTCTTTTTTTCTTCCTTCCTTTCTTTTTTTTTCTTTTTTTTATTCAAATCATCATGGAGGCCATGCAAGAATCAAGACATGCTGCCCTTGGTGCTAGCATTTAGAATGAACCCAAATGCATATGGAGACTATGTCTGCTACTGAGACATCTTGCTGCTGTTGTTATTGATGTTTAAATGTGTTCACTCTTGATTTCTAAAATATTTGTTATTGTCTGAGATGGAAACCTTCTTACTTCTTCCCACTTGCATCTTTTTCAGATGGACTGAGCAGATAGATATCCGGTTCTAGGAGCCAGAATCCCAGGGTTCTGTTTCTGTAGCAGGGTGCTGTAGTGGGAAGCAGAACACTCTTTTCTTAGGCCTTTTTTTGTGTTGCTGTTATCTTAGAAGGAATTCTGTAGAAGTTTTATAATTCACAATGATAACAAATAATTACAGGATAATGTACATTATTTTTGTTTCATTGGTTATTCAAAACTGAATTCTTTGGCTTCCTTTCCTCCTCACCTTGGTAACTTCAACCAAGTTCTCTTTATTTCAAAATTTGCAATGCAGCTCAAATCCATTCCTTCTTCAGTGAACCCATCATTTCTGCCAGAATTCATTTCTTCAGCTCACCCCATCAACACCCCTTTGAAATTTCAAACTCTCAATTAGAGAAGCAGGTGTGCAGACATCTTTGAGAAGTTCAGAAGAAGAGAGTGCATGTAATGTACGTGGACATTCTAGAAGACAAGGTAGTCTTGGAACAGAGACTGAGCACCAGGAAAGGTAAAAGTGCAGGTAATTTCTTCCATCCTATGAGAGATGGGCTTGATCTAATTGGTGACTAGGAACCTCTGGAAATGTGTTGAGTGATTTCAGGCAGGGGTCAGAGAAAAGCTTATGGGGTTCAGGGGTGAGAGTCTAAGACTTGATCAAGGGATCTAGTTTCAGTTGATGACATTTGATCTTTTTAAAACACTGCTTTTTCAACCCTACCTCCAGACATGTAGAATCCTACAGTGTCTTACTAGCTTTTTGTCAGCATCTAACCAGTGTCTCACCCAGTCTTCCCACAGAAATGGCATTTGGGTGTATAGAGGGAAAATAGTAACACGCTTTAAGTCAATGATGTTGTCTAATGAACATTTCCATCTCAGAAAATCCTTGTGTTGAATAGAGCTTTCATTCCCCCATAGAAGAACTTTTTGGGGGAAGATTCAGTCCTTTGTGTTGTTTTGCTCAGGCAGATTCCTGAGATGCTTCTGACAGAACAATGCTTCTGACAATTCCCACTATTTGGTCACATAGAATGAAGCATAAGAAACAATTACTGACCATTAATTATATCATAGGTTTCTGTTTCTTTGGAGTGATATATGTGTCATAATTATGGTAAATTAAGAATTAAATGAAGGCTACCTTCAGGATTGGCAAATGTGTTTCAGAAGTAAAAGAATGAAATAATTCTAGTTTTTGGAGTAGCATGGATCCTTAGATTAAGGAATAGCTAAGTATAGCCAATCAGCTGTATAAGAGGGCATGTGTGTGTGTGTGTGTGTGTGTGTGTGTGTGTGTGTGTGTGTGTATGTGTGTGTGTGTGTATGTGCCTGTGCATGCACACCCCTGTGTATGTTTATGTTCTCTGTGAAAGTGCATGCATATGTAGGTAATGCGCACATGTATGTACATGCACCTGGAAGCAGTCAGACAACTTCAAATAGTGTCCCTTAGGCTGTGTCAACCTTTGTTTGTTTGTTTGTTTCTTGTTTTTTTAATGTGGGTTTTGGAGGTATATCAAACTCAGATTCTTATGTGTACAAGGCAATTGCTTTACAAGCGGAGATATTTCTTTAGCCCCTATTTTTTGTGTGTATTTGTTTGTTTTGTTTTGTTTTGTTTCTTTTCCTTTTTTTCATTTTTAATTTTTGAGATAGAAGTCTCATTATGTAGCTCAGCTTGGGCTCAAATTCCCAACAAGAGTGTCCTGATCACAGGTGACTGTCATCACACCTGGCTAGTCTTGCCGAACAGCATCACATAGACCAGAGGCAAGAGTAGGAATTTTACTCAGTGCCTGTTGGGATGTGAAGCCTTCGTTTAGAAACAATCTTCAGTGTGGATTGAAATTGAGAAAAATGCCACTCAACACTGTCAATTGCAGTGAAAAACAAACAACAACAAACATAGCTGAACCAATGGTTCAGCAAGAGGCCAGGACACACAGCAGTCTTCCTGCCTTGGGTCAGGTTGCTAGAGGTGTTACCCACTTTCACATACTGTCTCCCTCAGTGCGCCTATTGTGTGGAGGGCCTGGAAATTTCCTTCTTCAGACATAAAAAAAAAACCCAAAAAACAAAAACACAGGTTTCTGCTTGCTTGTGTGGACAGACTGGGTATTAGAAAGATGCAACGCAGTGTAAAGAAACTGCTATTTGCTTGGATTTGGTGGTTCATTTGTACTGGCTTTCAGTGGAAAGGATGAGAGAGTGTCCCATTGTTTTTATCAGCAGGGAACACATTATTGGGGGTTGTGACCACCACTGTTTACCAGAGCAGCAACTGAAAAAGCTGCATCCAGGGCAGAGTGTTCAACACAAACTCAGATGTAGTGACACTTTGTGTGTCCAGTCTATTAAAATTAGCCATGGGCAACCAGTATTTGGGGAAGCTGGGAAGGTCTATAGTGATTAAGTGCCGCCAAGAAGCCGTGTTTCCTTTGGGAAAACAAATATGGCTGACTTGGCAATAACAATTAGATGCAATTTGTGTGTGTGTGTGTGTGTGTGTGTGTGTGTGTGTGTGTGTGTGTGTCTGTGTGGGGGGGTGCATGTGCGCGCATGCGTGCAAGAGAGAGAGAGAGAGAGAAATATGCAACTATATCTAGATTATTAGAAAGAAGAAATCAAACTCTAGCTCCAAGACTATTTTGTTTCTTGTAGAAATAAGAATTAAATAAAAATTCTTTTCAAAATAATGATTTAATCAATGGGATAATGATCACCCCATTGTAATAATATTCTTTGCCCCATACCCCACACCTCTTTTAAAATTCTGTACAATGGGATTTCCTATCTCAGTTCATTGCTATGACTGACAAGGAATTTTTAGTTCTGTCAACCCCACAGTCCTTGGCAAAGAGAAAGTATGAATGTGTGAAGTGCAGAAGGGTGAGAGACTGGACTTCACGCTCACTGGCTGTGCTTACACAAGGGAAGGCTGGTTTGTGTTAGCTAGCATCTATGATGGGGATAGGAATGCTGAAAACTGTGACCCTTTTCTTTAATGTTCCCACAGCATCTGAAAGAAAAAGGAGATTTGGTGAGACCTAATAAGTGACGTCTGGTAGTTGTGAGCATCATACTGTATTCAGAATATGGTGAGAGAATGACAATTGTTTGGGTGTGCGCTTGGTAGAAGATTTCTGTGAGAGACAATGTCTGTACTCATCCCCCATGTTCACAGAATCCCTAAGCCCTACCAATAGTTCATGCATTTATCTTTGTGGTGATAGTTATTGATAACAGTACTATGTTAGGTCCTAAACAGAGGAAATGAATATCACTACCTTTATTGCATTATTAAGAAACTGAGGCTCAGAAAATGTAATGCCTTCAAATCTATCTCACCAGGATGGAGATAGTATTTCCATCCTGCCTTTCTAACTTCTTAATACCAGCTGACCTAAAATTAACCTAATAATGGTTGTCAATATTAAAATGTTCTTACCCTTATTCTATTCTTGAGCCTCTCCACTCTGTTCCTCCAAGTCAGAACTGGAAGGATACTGTATGCAGTAGAATTAGTGGTGAGTACTACCTTCCTGAGGAGCCATTTTGAGCAATACAGAACATTGTTCTTTGTTTAATGTAGTTGAGTAGTTGTTTCAGATATTTTGTTACAGCATGAGAAAAGTAGGGAATATACTTTGTAAACGGTTGACCTTCCACTGCACTATTCAATAGGGGAAGAGCATAGTACCAATATTCAATGGTGTTGGGAGGACATGTGGGGGTGAGACATGCCCAGCTCTGAGACCAGAGAATCTGCAAGGCACTGAAGTAAAGCGTGCAGGAAGTCAACGTATGTGTTCTTCCTTCCATAGTTTGTTTTTGTTCACATCCCCTTTCTTTCTTTCCTTCTTCCTTTCTTTCCTCCTTTCTTTCTTTGTTTCTTTGTTTCTTTGTTTCTTTCTTTCTTTCTTTCTTTCTTTCAAGAATGACTTATTATATGTAAGTCATTATAAACATAAAAACATATAAACATAAAAGATTGTCTGGTCATGGAGTGAGAGGTAGTCCTTGCTCAATAAGTAATGACTGTCAGTCTGTGTAAATCAGTTCTATCAGTTACTTGTCTGTTGCTGCCATATACACCATGACCATGGCAACTGATAGAAGAAAGAGTTTATCTGGGCTTATAGTACTCCAGAGGGCTGGAGTACATGATGACTGATTGAACACATGGCAGTAAAAGTAGGAAGCTGAGCTGATGGTTCACATCTTGAACCACAAGTGGAGAGAGCAAACTGGGAATGGTGTGGGGCTTTGAAACATCTGGTTCCCCCCTTCCCCTGCTTATGTATTTCCTATAGCAAAGCCATACCTTCCAAACCTATCCAAACAGCATCACCAAACAAGAACTAAGTTCCAAACATCTGCATATGTGAGAGGGGGCATTTTCATTCCATCCACTGCATCTATGTACATTTAAGTAGACAGGCACCACAACTCTTGCTGTATACACGGAAAGAGTGAAATGTGGGAGGTGCCCAGGTCAGTATCATAAAATGCTAGGTAGCTTAGCAAAATGGATTTTGGGTGGACAGTGGCCTTGAGAGAAATAGGAGCTCAATCAGAAGAGAGACTCGGGACTTCCTGAGAACTGAGGCAGCTGAGCCCTTCTTGTCCCTCCTGGGATACGAGGAGGTTACTGATATGTTTCACTGTCTCATCTACAGTGATTTCAGTGGAACCTGAGGAATGGAATGGAGTACAGCTGCTTCTTTGAGAGGCTGATGGGAAGATGTTCAAGTGGTACCTGGAAGAGTGTGCAGCCATAATTCATTCATTTTGATGCAAATGAGAATGTTAGTGCAGAGTGGCATGTGGCAGACTCTCTGGTACTTGGCTTAGAATAAGTTCTGTCCTCCTGTACAGGCTGATACTATGTGCAAACATATCCTGCCTGGGACCCAGAGCTTATGGGTTTGGTCTCCTCTCTGAAGAGACACCTCTTTTTCTTGTTCTCTCTGCACTTTTGTATAAGCCATTGTGTGATTCTTCATTTTGACTATGGATTTTGTTAGCGTAAAAAACACCTAGGTTGCTAGTATGGCATATTTTTGGATCTGTCCAAGGAGGGAAGATCCATCCCAGATGTGGATAACCCTGTCTCATGAGCTAGAGTCCCAAACTTAATTAAAAAGGGGGAAGGTAACCCAGCATTGGTATTCCCCCTTCTCTGCCTCCTGGTTGATGCCACTGCCATGGATTAAGCTGTTCATGCCACAGTGCCTTCTCCACTGTGATGGCCTATATTCCTCTGAACTGTGTGCCCCAGTAATCCCACCTGTTGAAGTTGCTTCTTGCCAGGTGTTTGATCACAGCAAGAAACGTAACTCATACAAATTGTTTCTCAGGCATTGCTCCTGGTAACCACCCTTCAACTTGGCCTGTGTTCCCCCAAGTTGGTTGTCTCCTGGCTTCCCTCCTTGCCTTGGTTTTGTCCTTCATTTTCCTAGACATAGTCACCAGAAGATGCTCCTAGATGAACCCATCCCCCACTTAAATGCTCCATTAGTCATCATGGGTCATGACAGCTCAGGGCGAGAGGTGGTGGTCCCTTTCATATGACTACAAAGAACCAGCCACATGTTTACATTGAGTAGTAACAATTGAATTTTCTCCTGGTAAAGTCTCTATCATGCTTTACAACACATTTGTAATGTTTCCTATGGGTGGTTGAGGCAGGTTTCACAGCACAGATTATTGTTGTTGTTGATGTACAGACCATACAATCCAGGGCTTCCTGTGTGTTGGACACATCCTGCCACTGACCATGCTCCCCAGCCAGTAACTGTCATAATAAAGCCAAAACCCCATAATTAGAAAGCACACAGGATAATAACCTACAGTCTCAGGTTCTAATACCCAGGCCATGCTTCTGTTTTATGTGTTTGTTTGTTTGTTTTGTTTTTCTCTCTAATTCCAATTCACTTACCTAAAGGCACTATGTGAAGGACATTGTCTCCTGCAATCAGGCCCCCTATTCCTCCCTCCAGGCCAATCTCATAGCAGAGCCACAATACTCGGTTCCATGCCCCACCCCCAGGAAGATCCAACCTCCTTGTGTTGCCCTCCATATGTGTTGAGAAAGTGAGGATTTATTCTGAGGAAAATGGAAAGATACAGAGGGTGCTTCTGACATTTAGAATATGTGCAGGGAAGGCTTTGACATCTGTGACCTCAATAATGGAAGGTTTTGCCATGCTGTGAGGGGTGGAGGCCAGCAGGCAGCTCCTGTCAACCAGTCAGGATTGATAAATTCGTTATCTGGTGCTCTGTCAAAATGCTCATGTTAGCTGGGCGTGATCTCTCTCACACATGGAACACGGTTATGCCATCTGCTCTCTTTGGAAGCTTGTACTCTTGAGCCCATCTCCTGTGCCCAACTTGGGTCTGTGACTCACCGTCACATAAGGTGATTCATGGGTACAGAGGTGCCAGGCTGTAGCCCTGGGGGGCACAGGGTTGCTGGTGTCCAGATGCTGACAAATCACTTCTGCCTCACCCACCATCCACTCAGGGATTGCTGGAGCCCTGGTTGAGTGCTAATGTTTTTATAATGTGCCTTCTTTGCATAGATTGGGATCAGAAAGCAGGCTGCTAAGTGCTTTTTATTTCTCTCCAAACAAGGGTCTTTGAGAAACTATCCATTTCCTGAGAGCAGGACTGGAGGCTCTGCTTGGCAGACCACAATGGCCTGAGGTGTGGGTGTTCTATCCAGCCACTCAGGCTGGCTGTCAGCCCGAAGGCTCTTATGCCCCACTCAGGAGTGGGGAGGGGATGTGAGGCTCTTGATTAATGGGAAAGTCCTTCAAGTGCTCTGTCTTTATGTCTAAGAAGCATCGGGGTATTGCAAGGGAAGATGAGGTAGATTCCAGGCTGTAATTAGCAGTCAGCTCTGGCCAGTGCCACAGGATAGTGGGCTGGAATGCCTGGAGGGAGCCAAGGGCTCCAGAAACCACAGATGTGGCTCATACACCCTCTCCACTTTTCCCTTCTGGGTAATGTAGAATACCAAATCTTTGATCCTTAACTTTTCCCTCAGTAAAAAGGATTGTGTTTTGTTCCATCACAATGGGTGATGGGAGGTGCCATGGCATTGCTTTTCTTAAAGCTTGGCTCCTAACTCAGCAAATGTTAGTTTCTTGTAAGTTCAGATTTCTAAGAGCAGGATGCTTACAGTACAGAAGAAATTATGTACCAAGTTAAGGGGGCGACATTCTTTGCTAGGTGACATGATTTTATCCAGTGTGTATAATTTGTTCTGAACTTCAGCTCTTAACTCTCCACCAGGCCTTCTGGGGACAATAGTGAATGTGGTACAGGAAAGTCTGGCTAAGTGTCTTGTGAGACCACTCTGCTGATAAAGTACTGGCGGCTGCACAGCTCTGGAGACCTGAGTCTATGCCCAGATCCTACCTAAAAAGTCTGGTATCGTATGTATTTGTGATCCCAGTTCTGGGGAGGCAGAGGCAGGTGGATCCACAGGGCTGGCAGGACAGCTACGTAAGCCTACCTGTGTGCTCCAAGCCAATGTGTGAGCCTGTCTCAAAATGCAAGATGGTTGGAGCCTAAGGAATAACAGCAGAGGGTGACCTTATGTACATACATGTACTCGCATGTGCATAAGCACACACGCACATGCTCACACACACACACACACACACACACACACACACACACACACACACACATGCACACTAGCATGCTTGAGATCTGAGACCTTTTCTGTAGCCCCTTAGAGCTTCTGTATCCTGGCTTTAGTGTTCCTGACTGATGGCTGCCCAGACACATACTTTTCACCAGGCAGGCCACTTATTAATTTACTGATCATGAAATCACAGCATATTTCAGTCACTGATTCAGCCCTGGTATAGTTAAGGACATTGACTCACATTCTCTGCCAAATGCTCAAGTCAGTATTTTCCACTTTACTGGATGTCAATGCTGTCACAGCACTCAGCTCTGCTGTCATAGTATGGTGACAGGTAGCACTGGTAGCCTATAAGCCAATGGCCATGGCTCTATGGCAGGGAAACGTTCCTTTTCATGTTGGATCATGGGCCAGATGTGATAGCATTGCTTTGCTGCTCCCTGGCAGACTGTGTGGTGCCCATACAAAGACCCAAAGTCTGTTTTTCCTCATGGTCATTGTGAATGTAAGAAAACCTACAGCTTTCCCTTCCCCCGATTAGTGGCACTTCTCAGTTTTGAGACTGCTTTCTGACTCTGTGGGGCTCAGGTGACTTTGTTTGAGGAGACAAGATTCTGGTATCTTATAAACCAAGGCTTATAAAATTACCTAACACAAATGTTCATTTGGGATATATCAAAGGACTTATTGCCTGTGGCTTAGGGACAAGAAACTATGTCTATATGTCCATGAGAGGAAGGAATAGAATAAACTTGTTTATTTTTTCTTTCCAAGACTGTAGGAGAAATATTTATGTTTTCATGGCACCTTAAGCAATGGGAAACATCCTGAAGATCAGTGTAACTAGCCATTTCTTCCAGGGGGAAGATGAAGGGGGTCTGGGTTCCTTGTCCTGAGATGGGGAAGAGTATAGTTCTTCTACTCACAGTTGCCTTGTGAATTTGCCTCTGATTGGAGAGTTAGAGAGGCTATGCTGAACAGGAAGTGTGGAGTTCTAAGCCAAAGACTCTGACTTGGAACCTTTCCTTCATCACCCCAAGTTGCCCTGAGTGTTCATCATGGAGATGAGAGAACTGTCAACAGTCAGGGTTAGGACCTTTAACCATGAGGAAGGCTTGGCTCTCCTATGGCTCTCTTCAGTCCTCTGGTTTTCCTTTCAGCGTTCTGCTGACACAGGAGTCAAGATGGACAGGAGTCTTCCTGCTGACTCTGCATGAGTCTGACACACAGACTGTCACCAAGCACAGCTGTATGGTTCTTATGTTGCATTTGTGATCTACGAACATTTAGGGGTTGGAGCTACCACTGCCCTGTAAGGATGGCCAGCTCCCAGAGCAACTGAGGAGTGAGCCTTTTTTTTCCTAGTACTTTCTTCCACAAAGGGTCCCAAGGTGCTCTGAGGGGAAAAGAGCTTTGCTGCTCACAGACATAGTCTCTTACTGTCTCAGCCTTGTCTCTGCAACTCCATTTAGACAGTGACTTCAGAACAGCCCTTGTCAGCTATCCCCAGGGTCCCGGGGCATACAGGGTTTTTTCTTCTACCATCTCTGTAGAGATAAGAATTGCAGCTTTGCTTACAAAGTCTCTCTTTTTCCTTCTCTCTCTCTCTCTCTCTCTCTCTCTCTCTCTCTCTCTCTCTCTCTCTCTCTCTCTCTCCCTCCTCTCTCTCTCTCTCTCTCTCTCTCTCTCTCTCTCTCTCTCTCTCTCTCTCTCTCTCTCTCTGTGTGTGTGTGTGTGTGTGTGTGTGCAACATTTCTCTGAGACTCTCTTGCTTTCTTTGACAACGCCTGCAAAGGAAGCAAATGATGTAGACAGAAATGGGAATGGATGGGGTGGCTACATGGGTTTGACCCATTATTTTGGTTTTGTCTCCCATAGGCTCATGTGTTTGGAGGCTTGCACCACGATATACTGTTTCCTTGGAAGTGGTATCCAGAATAACCTCTCCCTCTTTTAGGCAGCCCCTGCCAGATATTCTGTCATGGTGACAGGAAGACAAATACATTTAACACATGTCAGGGGGCAGGCTTCATCATGCCCTGAGTTCAGTTCACACCAGCATCCATTGAGGCAAACTTCATCTTTCCAGATTGCTACCTCCCATTGCTGCTAAGTTTCTTTAGAAAGAGAAATGATGCTAAGAGGTTTCTGATTTCCAGTGAACCCAGGAAAGGATATCCCCTATCCTAGCTGGAATGGATAAAATGAATTTGTACATTGCCAGGCAGTTGAGCCCTGAGGTAAAACCACTGGGCACATCTCTAGCACTTTGAGGTGAATGGCATCCGCTGACATGCAGGCTGGGCTCTGCTCCAATAGGTTTTCATGATGGAAATATACTCTGAGCCTTCATGGATGTCTTCTCATGGGTGCTACAGTTCTGGCTTGTAAGCTGGGCTGTGGGGACCTGGCCCTTTCTATGGTTTCCCATGGTTCCATTTCTTTATGTGCTTAGTGAAAATGCTATGATTTGTAGGTAACATTTTTCTATCTCCTTCTGGGACCACTCAGTTGTGAATGTACTCCATAACCCCAAGGGAACTGACTGAGGGTGGGGCACTCTTATTATGAGAGCTGGTCTCCCCGATGACAGTTACTGCTCTCACCAGCACCAACATGGAGTGTGAGACTGTAATGAAGAGAGCCAATAAATCCAAGGTCTAGTACACAGGTGGGAACATCTAGTGAAGTCATGGTCAGCTGAGTACACTGGAGTGCTAAGTGTGATGGCACCACCCCTGAGCTGTGATGTCCCCAGTGTGGTATATGGTTCCCTGGGAAGACAACTAATCTGTGCCACTGTAAGGAGGAATGTGTGTGGAGGAGGCAGTCATTCAGAAGGAAATGCAACTTATATGCACTTTGAGATAAGTGTATAAGTTCATCCAGACAAAACTTGCCTCTCCAAGAAGTAACAATGCACAGGGTAGATGTAGAACTCCATTAGCCAGGTGGAGAGGTGGGAGGAACGAGAGGTCACCAGGGCTGCTCAGACTGTGAGCTATGACAGGTTAAGGATGTCCTCTTGGTCCCCTTCGCATTTAGAAAGCCATTCTTTCTTCTAGGGAGATATGACAGTTTAGGAACAGTTTGTGAAGATTTGTATATTATGTGCATATTTTAACTTCCCTCTTCTTCTCTCCTAGCTTCTTGCCCAGAAGAATGTTGTCAAGGGGGCAGAAATGAGCTGTGTGCATTTTCTGACTTTCACACATCCTCAGTACTTTTGGGGGAAAAATGGCTTGCATGAAAATAGTAACTGGGGATGAACCCAGAGCTGGTCAGGAAAGAGGGGGCTGGGGCCTGAGTGATGACTGGGTGTGAAAGAGGTGGAATGGGAGAAATGGCAGGAGTGTGTGTGTGTGTGTGTGTGTGTGTGTGTGTGTGTGTGTGTGTGTATAAGGTTGTGTAGATACATGTGTGCATGGGTATACATGTGTATAAGGTGTGTGTATGGTATATGTGGGTATACATATGTATGAAGTGTATATAAATACGTGTGTGTGTATGGTGTATGTTGGTGTACATCTATATAAGGTGTGTGTAGATACATCTGTGTGTGGTATATGTGGGTATACATGTGTATAAGATATGTTTAGATACGTGTGCATGTGTATATAAATACCTGTGTGTATATGATGTATGTGGTTTTAGATGTGTACAAGGTGTGCGTATAGATACGTGTGTGTGGTGTATGTGGGTGTATGTGTGTATAAGGTGTATGTACATACGTGTGTGCATGTAGTGAATGTGAAATTATATATGCATGTGAAAGTGTGTATGGAGTATTTACATGTGTGGATACACTTTGTGTCTCAGTGTATGTGTATGTGAGTGGGCAGAGATGGCAGGCCACGCCCATTCTGTGGTGTGGGTTTTGATTACTAGTGTTCCTAGCTTAGACTGACCACACAGGAGCACATTGTTGGTACTGAGACTTTTTGCCTATCCCGGGCACTGAGCCCATGCAGGTAGCTGATGGTCTGTAGGGGTGTTTCTACGGTATCTCATTTGGCCCTGTCTTTTTGTAGGACTTCTCCTTTGCATCTTGGAGAACAGATTCTGTTAGCACCGATGGCATCTCTTAAGCAGTACTGGGAAGGGACACCTTCGGTGTATGAAGATGAAAAGGACATAAACACATGCAATCCCCTCCCCCCATTTCCATAGCTAGGGAAGCAAGGAGTAAGAGCAGGGCAACTAATCAGTAGCATGCAGGTGCAGACTTGGGGTGCTGCCAGGTCAGAAGGGTGCCACGGGCTGCCACAGAGCCTTTGTTAGCTAGAGAAAGTCCCCACAGAAACACCCACACAAAAGCCTGTTTGTCAGCTCACAATAAAACCTTAGAGGGCGAGTGAAAATTGCCACAATTCTTAAGCGAAGAAATCCAAATTATGGGATGTCTGAGGGAACATCAGCGGGGGCATCGTGTCAGGGCTCAAACCCCGGGAAGCCACTGTGTTCTACCAGCATCTTTGCTTTCTGGACTCCATTTATCATGGTACCATGGGTGTTTAACAAAGACTCATGTAGTTAAGTTACAGAGAATTGTGACAAAAAATGAGGGAAGACTCGACCACAGGAAAGAATTTCAGGAACACATTTGCTGATCACCTCATGTGCAGATAGAATCTTCCAGTACCCAAGCCTCTGATGTAGGAGTTGACATCATCTCATTTGATGGACAAGGAAACAGAGGCTCAGAGAAGTCAAGGAAGTAGTTCATGGACACATTGAGTACTAAGTTTAGGGCAGGGAACAATTGGCACCAAGTTTTATGCTATTTTTCTGTTCACAATCCTGTTCCATTAAAATTTTCTACATATTATTCAGAAGACACAAGATTTCCATGGAGTTAGGAATTTACACATGCAATGCCTACCAACATACACTTCTGTGGAGGGAGGCAATCTGAACAATAAGAGATGATCTCACTCATTTGTAGGGATGGTGAGCTGTGTGTTTTATGTATTTGTGTGCATGCATTTGCACAGAAGTCAGAAGTAGATGTTACACATCTCCTTATACCACTTTTCATCTTATATTTTGAGACAGGGCCCCTCAATAAACCTGATGGCCAACAATTTTCTGTATTAGCTGGTCAGTGAACTCCAGTGACCTTCCCAAGTCCAGCTCCCACAGGTTAGAATTACAGAAATCTTGAGGCACATCTGGCTATTTCACAGGGGTGCTGGGGTTTTGAGCTTAGGCCCTAACACCTGCCTAAAAGACATCTTCCTGAAGGAGCCACTACCCTAATTCTTATTGTAGCTTTCATTTGAGATTTCTGTATTGATCCATGGTTTTGGACCTCTTCAAATGCCATTGAACTTCTTCCAGGCATTTAAATAAGGAAAAAGGAGGAAACAGCTGGTTCCAATCATTTCCTTCCCTTGCTACTGACATCCCTCCTTCCCGTCCTGTCTGGTGCCTCACCCTCAATGGACTTATACCTTCACTGATAGTGTGTTTCCCCAGTTCTGCTCTGAGAAAGGTATTCACTTTTGGTAAACAGGTTAACTGCAAAGTAGAGGAAGGAATTTGTAACAAACAGATTAAGAGAAATTGCCAAAACTGATATATCAAAAAGCAGCAAATTAAATTTTACAAGGACTGGACCTCCATGGACATATCTAACAGAGCAATATACATGCAGTCAGAATTTCAGGGGCAACAGAGAGAGAGAGAGAGAGAGAGAGAGAGAGAGAGAGAGAGAGAGAGAGAGAGAGAGAGAGAGAGAGAGAGAGAGAGAGAGAGAGAGAACGAGAACCATTGAAGAATTTCTGAAAAGAAATGGTGGGTACGAGTGCACAGAGCTAAAACTTATTAAATGGTTATCAACACACACATACAAACCATTACTGGGGATCTGGGAATACCCATGCCAAAGAGCAGAAAGTCAAATGCAAACAGGTGACATTCCAGGAAGGTGGAAAGGAAGAAAGATAGGGCCCGTGGAACCACAGCAAATTCTCTTCAGAAAGCAAGTGTGGAGGATTGAATGAGTTAAGAGAAAAGCCCCTCACAGGTTCATGTATTTGAATTCTTTCTGCCTAATTGGTGGTGCTTTTCAGGGAGGTTATGGCACCTTTAGAAATGGAGCCTGTGTGAGGAAGTACATCACTGGGAGGTAGGCTTTGAGGGGGATGGCTCACCCTGCTTCCTGTTGTCCTTGTCAGCTTCCTGTGTGTAGATAAAACTCTGCTCCCTGAATTCCATACCTTTATCACCATGACAGACAACTTGAGGGAGTTTGTTCTCTCCTATCATATGGGTTAAGATCAAATCAAGTGTGGTAAGAAATCTCCATCACTGAGCATCTCATCAGCTGTCAAATGAGTGTACTTATAATATTAGATACTACTTTCTTAAAATTCTGGAACTTTGAAGTCTGAAATTCCAGTATGGCTCTGGTCCCTTTGAAGGCTTTAGTGAAGTAACTGTCTTGTTTATTTTCATGTCAGAGCCCTAGCTATAGTCACCACAAATCAGCAAGTATGGCAATGTGAATTCCAGTCTCTGCCTGTATTTTCATACACATTAGTATCTTCTCTCTGTATCTATTTGTTGTGACCAATTCTCCATACCTTGTAAAGGACACTATATGGAGTTTAGCGCAAGCCCCCATCCAGCATGACTTCATTTCAACTAATGTTGTCTGAAAAGACCCCCACTTACAAATAAGATCACATCCTGGGGTTCCTAGTGGAAATGATGAACGGGCAACATTCCTCAAACCAGTGGTTGGCAAATCGCACAGTGCACTTCATCTCTGTTCCTATAATTTTCAAGGCTAGCGTTTCCATTTTGTACATCTATAGGGGGTTTATAATCCCACTAAAGTTACCAAAATGTTCTTGAATTTTGTGATTGTTTTTATCAGAACCTCTAACAAATTAATGACAAACTGCTTTAATTTTTCCTGAGTGACAGTCCTCATTTCTACCCCCTAAGTCTGATGCTGTTGATGGCTTTGATTCTTGGCTATGTTACATTGTTTTTTGCTGTATTTAGTCCTCATATTTTGGTTATATCCAGACATGTTATGTGAAACCTTAGAGGCTGACATACACAGGTTCCACATCTGAAAACTGTGTGAGCAATTGGAGACTGAGAATTTTGACTGAGTATTTGTTAATGTTGGAAAGTGATCAGATAAGTTATGAATGATGTTTATGTATTTTATTCATTTGTTTTGTGTGACTTTTTTTTTTTTCTGTGTGCAGTGGAAAGTCACACAGGAGCCATGAGGCCTGCACAGAGGCCAGAAGAAAACTTGTGAGAATTGGTTTTCACCTTTCAGTCTTCATGTTTTTTCCAGGGACCAAGCTTGGGTCCTTAAGCTTGGCAACAAACATCTTTACCTGCTGACCCATCTGTCCATCCCTTGGAGTGATACTTTATTTCTGAGTGAGCTGATAAATTGACTAGGCTAATGGAATATCATCTTTGGATGTGCCTGCAACAGAGCTTAGATAATCCAGAAATTATCTTTTGGACTAACAGACACTTACCTGGTCCTCCAGTGTAGTCAATGGTATTGTTGCTGCTAAATTTTCCTAGGGATATGTACAAATCTTTATTTACCACAGACAAGGCAACACTGACAGACCAAAAAATAATAGTACCCAAGTCTTTCTTAGTAAACTGGTGAGTTTAATTGGGGTGATTTACAGAAACATGAGTAAGGGGTTACTTATAGGAACATGCCAACTTAGGGACAGCTACCAAATGAAAGAAGAGCTCCCTCTAAATCACCAGACTCATATATATCTCATGGAGGGGTCGGGCTCTCACACGCCATCCCATGTTCACCTCCTAAGGCATCTTAGTCTATGTCATGAGCAGCTCCTGTACTTCCTCATAATCCTCCATGAGTCTCACTTGAGTCACCTTGTATAGATCCTCTTCCTTCCACAGGGGCTTCCAATGAGCTTAATATTGTGAGGGTCTCATAATCCTAGTGGTCCAGGTTTCAAAATGACAGCAACCATTGTGCCTGGAGGACAGAATCCCACTATAATCAAGCTGTGGAGCCCCTACATGGAATCTGGAGAGGCAGGTCAAGGACAAATTTGGACTCTGTGTTTATCTGAGCTGGGACATCTAGCCTTGCCTGGCTTTGGTTTGCCATGTTCTGGTCTTCAGACTTGGAAATGGGTGACACCATTAGCTTTCACAGTTCCGTGGCTTGCAGATGGCAGCTTGCGGACTTTCTCCATAATCTCATGAACCAATTTTCATCATTCTCAAAAACCACTGTGTCCTATCTATCTACTCACCCATCAATCATCTCTCCTATTAACCTTGTTCCTCTGGAGAGCTCCAGTTGGAAAACCCCAATCAATACAGTATGAAGAAAGAAAATATTGAAATGTGAAGCAGGTCAGAGATGGTGGGATGGTGGAAAAGAAATTGCAAATGACTTTTAGCCTAATATGGTCTGTCTGACATGTTCAATAAATACATTACAGGATAAATATCACGGTAATCTATAATTTATATGATAGCCAACAGAGTCATGCCTTCATCAAATTGCTTTCTAATTAAAGAACTGACAGCCATTTCCTACTGAACCCTATTTCAGGAGAAGAGGAGGCGACATAGTGTGCCCCATCTCCTACTCAGGGACACAACAGATTACTAGGAAATGCCCAGGCTCCAGTGTTCGGTGACTGAGAGGAAGGAGGCCCCTAGACAATTGGAGCTGGGTACAGGGTACCAGGTTCTGCTCTGCCTGGGTTTCTTCCCAATTCTCCTATCCAGGAAGTCCAGCATCTTTCTACTGCTCTTTAGGAACGCTCGTGGATGTGTATGCACTCAAAGCTTATATTATATAAGCACTCCCTGTGGTCCAGTGCCAGATGTGAAGTGGGGTGGGTAACCTGTCTCTTAAGAGCAAGGAGAGGAGATAGACACATCAGTCAGGAAATCTGGTATGTCATGAGTTGCAGAGGGGACAGAACATACAGTTTTCTCTTGTGCTTCCTATGTTCCCAGGGATATGGATGTTTTCTTTCCTTCATGTTAATGTTGTAAGTATCAGTGTCCACCACATCCACTGACAAACTAAGCAAATGACAGCTAATTGCCACGTGACTGGAAAGATAAAGAGTGAAGCCATCTCCTGGACTTTAGTTTCCATTCCTTTCCAAATCCAGGTTTTATCCTACATAAACTGAGACAGGCTCCTTACAGCAAGTCTAGCATATGACGGGCACTTGAAGGTACCCAAGTGAGAGGAGGAACAAAGAAAGTGGTGCTTTTGTGAGCTGATTTACACTCTCCTCAGCAATATCAGGACACAGGATGACACTCTGTTCTGCCTATTGTTTCTATATTACCAGTGTCAGCTAAGAAGACAAAGTAAACCTGATAGAACCATCGTTTTCCAGCTGAAGCAGGGAAGCTAATGATAAAGCAGGCTGGAAAGTGATTTAAAGCCAACGTTACTTGAACAATTTCTCTGCTGATTCCTGCACACGTGTTAGGTAAGTAATGGCCTTACAACAGACACTCAGGGGGCCCCATAAGCACACTCTTTGTGGGGACCTCACAGAGAATTCTTTTGTGGAAGGAAGAAAGACATTTCCCTCTTGGTTCTTGTTTAAGTTTTTCTATCCCCTTTCTTCATTCAACATAATTTTTTGTACATCCGAAGACAACGATGTTTTAGGCTCAGGATAACAAAATGGAAAGTTGAAGTCTCTACTCACCCCCACCCCAGAGGCTTCCACAGACAGAGCAGAAATACACATCTCAGATATGTATAATATATATTTAATTTCTTTTGAATCTTGGCATTTTTATGGGCAGAGCAGGGACTGTTCTGCCATAGTGCTGGTGACACTGTTCCTTCTGGCTCATGCAGTCTTTGTTTTTTGGCTCCCGAGACAAGCCTCTGTGTGTGTGTGTGTGTGTGTGTGTGTGTGTGTGTGTGTGTGTGTGTGTGTGTGCGCGCGCATTAAAGTGCAATGAACCGCACACTGAAGTTCTTTCTCTCTGCAGATTTTGTAGGTGTGACATCGCAGCCCACACAGCCCACCTGTTCCAGTCTCTCTTCCTTCTTTAACAACTGGTGTTTGGAACAGCGGTGCTGACTCTGGAGGAGTTATCGGAGCGTGAGGCAGCCAGAGAAGCCTGGGGTATCCAGTCTGTGCAGATCAATTTGGAGCCAGCTGGCCACGCAATGATAGTAAGACCACCTGCCCATCAGAAAGAAGGTCGCAGGTCCTGGCACAGCCACTGCTGGGGCCTCATTATAAGCACACAAAATTCTGCAAGTGTGGGTGTTTATGAACAATGTAAGGAAGTGAGAGCCTTCCTAGGATGCAGGTGTGTGTTTAACACTAAGGCTTTGGATTTGAAAGCTTTCAGGGGAAATTTTGGTTATTTTGTTTTCTTTATTTTCCCCATGTGTGTATATGTAAGTGAGGTTTGCATGCATGTACATACATGGTTATGTGCGTGTGTGCGTGTTTGTGTGTGACTGTGCATGCGCACGTGGAAAGCCCAAGGCTCATGTTGAGAATCTTCCATCTTATTCTTTTGAGGCAGGGTCTCTGGCAAACTCTGACCTCTCTGATATGGCTGGTTTTGCTAGCCAGCTTATTCTTTTGAGGCAGTGTTTTGTTAGCTAGCTTATTCCCAGGATTTTTTTGTCTCTGCCTTCTAAGGCTAGAATTTCAAGTGGGTCACCACATGTGGGCAGGATCTCTGCAGATGCTGGAGATGTAGACCCTGGTCCCTCACTCAGATCCTCTTGATTTTGCAGCAGATGCTTTAGCCACTAATCTAGAACTCCAGCCATCAGCTTTCTAAAGAGAGGTGACATGTTCCCTGTCATCTGCATAGCCAATCTAAGGGACAACTCTGCTTAGCTCTGGAACATTAGTAGTGATCTCTTATGCTTTGGTAGGTATCTTAGTTAGGGTTTCTATTGGTGTGAAGAGACACAATGGCCACAACAACCCTTATAAAGGAAAAATATTTAATTGGGGTGCCTTAAATTTTCAGAGGTTTAATACATTATCACCATGGTGTGGCTTAGTCACCGGTAGGCAGACGTGGTGCATGAGGAGCTGAGAGTCCTACATCTTTGACTCAGAGGCAACAGGAAATAAACTGAGACACTGGGCAGTATCTTAAGCATAGGAGACCTCAAAGCTGGCCCTACAATGACACACTTCCTCCAACAAGGCCACGCCCAGTTCAACAAGCCACACCTCCTAATAATGCTACTTCCTTTAGGGGGCCATTTTCTTTCAAACCACCACAGTAGGAGTGTGTATCATATACACAGGTATATGATACAGGAGTTGCCCAGATGGAAATTTGTGAAAATCTTCTCTAATGACTATGCTGTAGTATGCAGAAGCCCTTGGCCATGTCTCCCATCTTGGCAACTGTCCTCCTCACTGGGAGTGAGGAGTATCTGACTACTAGCTAGTATTTCCTTCTTGCTCTTCCTTCATTACTGACCACTGTCTTATTTTCTCTGGACTCACATAGCAGACTAAAAGGATGTATGCTCTGTGGTGTTTAAAAGGAGTTCTGCTCTTGGTATGGGAATAGGCCTACATGCTCTAGGCTTCCAAAAGCCAGCATAGCTTTGCTACTTACAAGAGATCAGTGAACAATCCATGTCACTCTGTGGGGGAACTTTAGGGTCTAGAGTTTAACTGATATGCTCTATTTTCCTCCTGCCGAGGAACCACCAAGATTCCAGACAGTTGCCATTCAGTCACCAGAGATCCTAGAAAGAATTTATCCATGGTGAGCACCCACAGGTACAAGGTAGACAACTACATAAGGGTCACATGGAGCTTCTGTTGATGTCTACCTTGACCAGCACAGGTGCTAAATCTTGCTGAACCCACAAGGGCATTGTTGCCTGCTCTCTAGTGAACCCATCGCCCATGAGGGCACTGTGGCCTGCTCTCTTGAAACTGCACCAAGTACTGGTTGATACAGTGATGGTTTTTGCCACGTTTAGTGATACCATCTAATAGCCCTACCCAGAGCTCACAGTTATGTAATTCTGAAAAGTATGGTCAAGCATTCTACAATCAGTGTTCTCTGATCTCCTGGCTATCTCAGCAGTAGAGTTTACAGTGTGTAGAGGTGTAAAGCAGGCACTGGTAAAGCAGTAAATAAAATGGACGGGCCCATCATCACGTGTGACTCCAGGTAATGTTCAGTTATGATCCACCCATACCCATTCTGATTTCATGCCATTTATACTGTCATGTGGCTGTGCAGAGTCAAAACACTTTACTACCTGCTTTGTTAGAGAAAATGTGTTGAAAGAATATTTTGAATCCTCCAACTAGTTTGATGGTTTGGTCCAAGTTTCAAAATGCATTTAGTAGGAATGTTCAAGGTTGTCTCTTGAACATTAATGCAGGTGAGTCTTTAAGTTCTCAGCCAAGCATGGTCCCATATACAGTGGTTACTTTGAAATTGGTTGCTGTCCACTGTTTCCTTGTCTTATGATTGCATCCCAGCACTTCCCATAGTGTCCTTTCTAACAAGGACCAGGATCTGCTGACCCATGACCTGTGGAGCTGTAATCAACGGATTCCTTTTAGTCATAATCCTCTGGGACTGTAAATCAGAAGACACTCTTTCACGAGTGGCTTCTGATGATGCCAAGCTGTTTTATTACAGCCACAGAAGAGTAGATGAATTGAGAAGGAGACATTTAATTCAGCTCACTGTCTCAGAGGGTCCAACACATGGTTGCTGGGTAGACCTGTGTGCTTAGGTAGCAGATTATAGCCACAGGAAAGTACAGAACAGGCCTTTCAGCTCCGGGTGTATAGTGTTCTAGTTTTGTTTCTGTTTCTGTGACAAATGCCTTAAAAGAATACAACCTTGGGGGAAGAAAGTGTTTGGGTTATGTCTAAGTGACAGTCCATTGAGGAGAAAGCAAGGCAGGCATTCAGAGCGTTGCATCCAGCTAAAAGCAGAGATAAAATGCATGTGTAGCTCTTCTCAATTGCTTGTTCATGCTCAGCTAACTTTCTTACTCTTGTATAATTCCAGGTTCAGCCCTTTAAATGGAAACAGCCATATTCAGATTGAGTCTTTTCACTTTCATAAAGAATCAACACAATCTCCCTCAGACATGCCAATGAGCCAAGTTGATCTAGTAATTCTTCACTGAAATTCTCTTCCCAGGTGACTCTAGATTGTATCAAGTTAACATTTAAAAATTAACCAGTGCTGCCTGGATACAGAGAGAGAGGTGGTGGAGTGTGGGGGAGGGGAGGCTAAGGAAGGGTACTTCTCAGTGATGCTTTTTGTTGATCTACTTTCTTTGGCTAGGTTCTGTCTACAGTTTCTGGAACCTTCCCAAACAGTACTATCAGACAGAGATGAAGTATTTACCACACAAGCCCATGGGTGACATTGCCTGTTAAGACTGTGGTCCTCTGTCTTATTTGCAGATCTAAAGTAGTGAGACACCTGGAGATGTCCCAGTGATCAGACATTCTGCCTGGGCTTCTGTGTCTGAACCATCCTGGGGTCTCAGGATCATAGCCTGTTTATTCTGGGTGGGGAAATCTCTTTACTACATATTCCAGGCTCTTCTCCTCAGACACAGAAGAGAATGGAACCCTTACACAATTCAATTTTTGTTCAACTAGAAAAGGCTGAGTGAGAACAGGAAGTAGTTTTCAGGACCGGAAGTTGATACTGATTTCAAACTTGAATATATATTGTATTTATTTAAAAAATGTTTAAACAAATATTTCACAAAGAACCCTAAGATCTACTTGGGTTGGGATGCTGCACTCACACTGAGGGGCTTAAAAACTCCCCCAACTGAGTCTCACATGTAGACAGAGCTGAGAACCACTGAGCCAGCTAGTGTTCAGCCAAGAAATTATACACAGGTGTTTTGCCCCAAGGCTTATCATGAGTAATTACTTTTGTTGTTTTTTTTTTTTCATTTTTTATTGTTTGACAGTCTCATATAGTTATGTAACAAATTTTGGTCACTTCACACCCCCATTCCCTTCCATACCCCCCCAGAAACCTTCATCTCAACAAGTCCCCTTACTTCATCCATACCTTATTTTTGTGTGTAGCCCATTGACTTTAATAAAAATCTAAGCATGGATGGGTGGTTATTTAGTACTCATAGGGATTATGGGGAATGTGCCACTACTATTCTACTAAATAGTTGTGTCATCAGATTTCTAAATATTAACATTAGTATTTATGTATTCATCTAACAGTTAAATTGCCTTCTAAATATTCATGTATGTCAATGTTTATGGAGTAATGCTAGTCTCTGCCTTCATCTGAGTTTCTTCTTGCTGCACTGGGCCATGGGTGATGCTGGAAACCACAACTTGCCAAAACACTGGTAAACTGCTTAGTCTTGAATCAAACAACTACACCAGCCTCTCCTTGGCTCAAGGGACACTGTGGAAGAGAGAGCAGAGTGAATATATGTGATGAAGTTGGGGAGATATATAGCAATTGCTTTTTGAGGAGTCGGGACCTGGATTTTATATGCAACAATGTCAGGAAAGAAAAGGCAAGGTCATATGCCAATACCTCAGGGACCATCAGTTTTCCCCCAGCATTACCCATTTCCCCCCAGCACTTTCACTTTCCCCGGAATTCACTATAACTTTTTCTCAGGTGAACCTGGACAAGGCCTTCTTTCAACTACCTCTTAGAGACATTGCTATGTATTTTTCTCCTAGGGTAGTAACCTCTTAAGTCTTCCCTAAGTAATAATAACAATAAAAAGTAATATATTTTTTCACCAAACAGAAAATCTTTAAGATGTTTAAGGTCTTTGAGTAACACTTTCACTTCCACATGCCACACCTTGTCATTAGTGTGTTGACAATCATAAAGATGATCTAACCTGACTATGAGCAGTCACCCACAGGCACACATCTCTCTGTCAGCCCTACAAGCTGTTAGGCATTAACACTAGACAAAAATATGCTTTGAAAATGCCATGGCCTTTGTAATTTTAGCTGCTGTTAAACTTCCCTCGTTGAAAGTAAGCATGTAAGACAACAGGGTACGGACAGAGACAACAAGAGCCAGTAATAGGTGATTATCCAGTCTGGTGAGAGGCAGCAGACAGATTCTATCCTTCACATGTGTCCATGGGAATGAGGGCTGTGAGAACTGTAGGACTGCTCAGACTCCAGGGCTCTTTCTGGGATTTGTGGGAAACCATCACGGCAACGTAGCCCCATTCCAAGGATTTTCTGCTGTATCTTCACTATCTCTCTTGGTTAAAAATACTTGTTGTCTGCTTGTCTACACACTAAGGTGTTTTTGAGTCGTCAAGGAGTAGAAACTACTTATTTTGTTTTGAAAGGAGTAGGTAAATTTTCCTGCATGAAATTTAACATTGAATATCCATATTTATTATGTTGCAGATGTGTTCACATTTTCATGACCTAATAATTCAACCACTATAGTAATAGTAATTTGCACAGTGTCCTATTTCCTCACCAAGAGATTATCTTTTTCTGGCACATGTCCCATCATTCCTAAGTATCTTTGTTAAAGTCTTCAGTTTCTGCTCCATGTCCCATCATTCCTAAGTATCTTTGTTAAAGTCTTCAGTTTCTGCTCCAATAGCTCTTCCTATTCATCCCAATTCCAACATTCACTGTCTTCCATTAACTACTGGCATCTTGTTGGCCCACTCATCTGTGATTTTCTTGATGCTAACTGTGTATTACAACACAGTGCAGATTTTTCAGAGAAAGGCAACCAGCAAATGTCCATGGGACTGACATGGGACACTGAATGTTGTCTAGTACATTCCTGAAACACAAACAGGTGAGTTACTGCTCTGCTATGTCACCAATACTGCCTGTCACCAGGTATATTTGTTTTCTATACTGCCTGAACAAGGTATTACAGACTGGGCATCTTATGCGGCAGGGACTTATCATCTTACAGTTTTGATTGATGAAAGTCTAAGATCAAGATTGACAAGGTTGGTGCCCACTGGCTTTGAGCCAATCTCTTCTGCTCACCTCTTTCCTTATCTTTCATGTCCACTGAAATCCTCATAGAGATCTGTCTCCAATTTTATCCTCATCCCCTCTTTTTAAAGTAAGGATGCAAGTGCTATAGGATTAGGACCACCCTATAAACCTTATCTCATCTTCATTACCTGTGATGAACCTTTGTGCAGAGAAAGGACACATATTTTATTCTTACCATTGATACTTTGGGATACATATTGAAGCATAGAACTAATTTTATTCCTCACAACTTTTAGCCTCTTGTTGAAAAATTTCTTGTTGGCACCTGGGATCCACATGCTGTTCTGATGTTTTTACATGTCCCATCTCACATTGTCTATGTGTACAGCCTCTTTCCTATCATGCTTAGAGCCCCAATTCTCCATCTCTTTGTGAATGAAACCTTTGAGTTCTCTTCCTCTTCAAGGCAAAGAAAAACTGTGTTTCTAGCCATTGTCTACTGAGCACAGGTAAGTGTTGATTTCTCTTAGTAGTCTGTGAGTTTCTGACTTCAGAGAATATCTCTCTCTCTGTCTCTGTCTCTGTCTCTCTCTCTGTTCTACTATAATGTACTACCATGAGCTAATGTGTGCTGAACAAAAATCATGAATAAATGAAACTAGCATTTCTAGACATTTCACACTGTTAGAACAACCAAGGAGAGTTTCTTCAAAATTACTTATTGGCTCCTTTGGTCTATGTGACAAGGAAAGACAGTTGAATGAATTTCAACAGCAGTAAACTTGCCCATCTTGTTGGCAGGGGTGACTCTGACCTTGACCCTGACCCTGCCTGATTCATTTTCTCTCTGTCTTTTCACTGGTGTCTTATGTTAGAGCATGGGCAGGTAAACACAGCCACTTAGCATTCAGGCAGTGTGATGAGGGTCTTGTGAGTTCTGAGGTATTGGCATGTGAGAGAAAGCAAACAACTCCACAATCTTGTAAGCAATCGAAATACGTCTTTAAAGAAGTAAGAGCTATACACCCACTGTGTGTAGTGGGAAAATAGAGCAGGAGCATCCACACCTCATCAGGGTTCAGCTCTATGTTCTGCAATTTCTATACACTTGGAAGCTTATTTTAAATAAAACTATGTTTGCGTAGTGTTTGTATTATCATGTATGCATTTACTTCTTCAGTTTACTTTTATAGATACTCTTCTATTTTTCTTACTATCCTAGCATAAATATACATTTGTCATTTACAAACAAACTATAAGTAAAAGTTTAGTAGTGAGGCATTTGGCTTATGAATATGGCGACCCAGAAAGGGCCTGATGACCACTGTTTCAGCAAATCAGGGCTGATCTCAAGAACCCCTGGAGACAGTCAGGGAAGGGTCTGGATAACTATGAAGCAAGTCAACAGAATTTACCCACATGGAAGGAGAATGAAAAAAAGTGAAGGATGCTGGACAATGGTGGTGTACACCTTTAATCCTAGCACTCAGGATTAAAGGAGACAGAGGCAGGTGGATCTCTGTGAGTTCCAGGCCAGCCTGGTCTACAGAGTGAGTTCCAGGATAGGCTCCAAAACAATATAGGGAAAAAATGAAAGGAAGGAAGGAAGGAAGGAAAAAGTGAAGAAAGAACAAACCTTCCAAGATTTCTGGAGTTATACCAAAGAACATCAACAATTATAAGTCAAAATTGGAATCAAAGAACAGTTGACCTTCTCAGAATTAAGGAAAGACATGAAAGAAGCACCTAGAAGACCAGCCAGAATAAATGTTGTTTATGACAAAATACTTGTCATAAACAATGTAATATAGGAAGGGTTCATTCTGGCTCAGTTTGAGGGTACACTGTGTCATGGCAGGATGCTGTGGTAGCAGGAGACTAAGGAGGCTGATCACAATCCACCCTAGGAGACAGAAACCTTCCTCTCACCATTTTATTCATCCCAACACCCATTATCCATGAAATAATGATGCCCACATTTAAAGAGGTTCTTCCCACCTTAGCGAATTTAATCTATATAATCCCAGAGGCTAACTCAACCTAGATAATCCCTTACAGACATGCCAGGCCCCTCTCCTAGGAAGATCTTGCCAAATTGACAATTTATATTAACATCACAAATACAAACTAAATGAAGCCACATACGCATGCATATATATATATATATATATATATATATATATATATATATACACACACACACACAATGATGCATATGTATACAGAGGCACATGTATGTATATAGATGTTCACATGTATACACATACAACACTGATCATAATCACACTGATGTGTATTTTGTAGCTTCAGGCTTCTGTTTTTCCTTTTTTGTTTTTATTTTCTTTTTATTTAAATTAGAAACAATCTTACTTTACATATCAATCCCACTTCCCTCTCCTTCCCATCCTTCCATGCCCCCCACCATCCTACTCCTCATTCACTCCCCAGGGAGAATGAGGCCTTCCATGGGGAATAATCAAAGTTTGTAACATCATTTGGGGCAGGACCTAGGCCCTCTCCTGTGTATTTAGGCTGAGAGAATATCCCTCCATGGGGGAATGAGCTCCCAAAGTCCATTCGTGCACTAGGAATAAATGCTGGTTCCACCACAAGAGCCCCCTGTAGACTGCCCTGGCCTCCTAACTGACAACCACATTCAGGAGGCCTAGTTCTGTCCTATGCTGGTTCCCCAGCTGCCTGACGGGGGTCCATGAGCTCCCCCCTTGCTCAGGTCAGCTGTTTCTGTGGGTTTCTCCATCATGGTCTTGATCCCTTTGCTCATCCCTCCTCCCTCTTTACAACTGGATTCCAGTAGTTCAACTCAGTGCTTTGCTGTGAATCTCTGCTTCTTCTTCTGTCAGCTACTGGATGAAGGCTCTAGCTGCAGATTTCTATTCATAGAATATATATTTTAAATTATTACATTTATGTTAGTGAGTGTGTGTGTGTGTGTGTGTGTGTGTGTGTGTGTGTGTGTGTGTCCATGCCATGGTGATCAGAGGACAACTTTCTGGTGTCTGTTCTGTCCTTCCAACAAACAGGGTTTGGGAATTAAACTCATGTTGATGGGTTTTGAAGCAAATGACTTCATCAACAATATACATTTTTTTTAAGATTCAGCCAACAATTAAGCACTTGGTTGTTTATAATTTTTATTAATAGTTTTATAAACACATCTCTATTTATGTCACCTTGGCTTTATTTAGTGTGTAAATATTTAAACATTACATATGGATCTCAACATACTAGCTACTTGTGAGGTACTTAGGTTAGGGTAATGTATTCTAAAATATGTCTTGAAGTGAGTCTTGACCCTTGGAGTGAGTCTTGGTATCTTGGTATCTGTTATTTTGTTAGTGCTCTTTTGAAATAAAAATAACAGCTGTAAGATAGCCTGTGTGCCAACTTTATCTCTGAAAGGATGGAGACAATCATGGTGACTGCCTGAGGTGGTTGCTCTGAGGGTTGAGTTTATACTTAAGAAATTCATAGAATATCATCTCCCCATGTGTATGAAAGATTAGGCACTGGGGTCTTGCCTAATCTCCAGTCATCCCTATTAGCTGGGAGAGGCCAGAGTGCTACTGTCCTGACTGTGGTAGTAGCCTCCTCTGTGGTCCCTATGCAACTTCCTGTGGACACAGCTCTTCTCACAAGCTGGCTCTTGAAGGGTTCCCAACCAACACTGATGCAATGTGGTCAGCATAGTCACATGAACTCACATCTGTTCTTTAAAGACAGAACTGTTCTGTTTCACACCAGAGCTCAGAGGAACTCTGTCCTTCCCTGCCTTTTGTTAATTTTATTGATTCGGTGTGAAAAGATGTGGCATGAATGATATGAGGTGAAGGAAGCTGGGTTTATGGACGATTTCTGAAAAGGTACTCCCTTACTGGAACTTTCCTTAGAAAGGGTCTTTATGGACTTCAGTTTGTTTACATGCAGAAGGAAGCACCTCAGGGGAAAACTTACCATGTCACCCAGATAGGTTCCGTCTGTAATTTTTCAGCCTTTCACCCCAACCATGAGAGAACATCTGAAGTGAGCTGCCTGCAAGCCGAGCACATGGGTAGCACAGACTGACATTACTACTCTTCTATTCCACAGCGGAGCACAAAGGAGGATAGAAAAACAAACTGCAGTGAAAACACTAGGAAAGGAGGTGAAGCTGTCTTTGCCTGAGGATTCTGGAGGTTGATGAATGCAAGACTGCTTGAGAACTCACACTCTTAACCACACCCCAAAACAGCCTGGATAGTTTAGTGTTCTTGCCTAAGGGAAGAGCATGGGAACTCAGGGCTGTCCTGCTACGCATTTACTTTCTCAGTTCTGAAGAGCACGATGAATGTAAATTTAACTCAGACAATTAGAAAAAAAAAAAATTACCAATTTTCCGGTTTTCAACTTGAAAGTAAAGAGATCTTAACATACTCTGTCCGGAAGGAGGAAGAGAGAGATACAGAATCCCACCAGTCTTCATAGTTACAGTGGGAGACTGACAAGGATGGATGGGTGGAGCCAGTGTCTGGGAAAGTGAGAACAGAGGCCCAGAACCATGCAAAGAGCATACAGATAACTTATTCAGTGATACAGGAGCTAGGTACCCCCAAGTGCAATCAGCAGAATGTCAAATTCTATTGATCACGCCGAGAATGCTGCTGTCCCCAGACACCTTAATGATTTATTGCAGTACACAGTATCTGTAAGACAAAAAACAAAAGCTGCTCTGGACAGTCGGAAATGTAATGAACTAAAGCATGGCTAATAATTTAACTTCTATAGATAAACATACACGATCAGCATGCTTGTGTGTCAATAATGGATAGTTGTCTAAAAACTTGAAGACGGCATCAGAATGGAGACATTGATTCATATGTACACAAATGTCCTGCTTTGCCAACCAATCATTGGACTCCATATGGCTTAAAAAAGTTAGTTAAAAAAACATTTCTTTTGAATGACAAATCTGATTAATCAAGTGCCCTGTTTGCCATGAACACTCAGATATACACGGGAGTAAACAGCAGAGAGATTTTAAAAGGATTTGTTGATATCTTCCATTTTTTTTGTTTGTCTATCCTTCCATTTCTGTAAGAGAATTTTTCCTTTCCTCTTTAAGGACCTCAATCATACTCGTAAAATATTTTTAGGTCATTTTCCTATACTTCATCTGTGTTGTGATGTTCAGGTCTTGCTGTTGTAGCACCGCTAGTTTCTAGTTTCTAATGGTGCCTTATTGTTCTTTATATTGCTGAGTGTGTTCTTACCTTGTTGTCTACGCATCTCTTCCTCTAATCCGTATAGGTGGAGCTTTTGCTTCAGGGGTTCTCTCTTTCTCCAATTGGTACAGTCAGGGACTGTGGCTCCGTTGATCCCTCCTTCAGGCACAAGCAGAGCAGGCCTTCCGGTGAACGTTCCTCCTAGTGGAAGCGGGCCCAATGCTCAGGTGGTCACTCCTTGAGGTGCAAGTGGGACTACAGTTGCAGTGGACACTCCTCCCATTGGAGGTATAGGCGGGCCTGAGGGTCCAGTGGTCTATGTAGTAGCAGGGTGTCTCCAACTGAGAAACGGCCGTGGATGCTGGCTGGGACACAGGTGCTCTTACCCAGAGGAACTTCTCGAGATAGTTTCTCGACTCTACTGCTGGAAACTGCTTCTGTCTTTCACCTGGTGATCACTCCTCGCTCACAGGTCTGGGGCTCCTGGCTCCCTTGAGGCTGCTCGGCCGGAAGCTCGGGGCCTGACACTGCTTCCAGCTGGGAGTCGGACCTCTCACTGGCGCTGCTTGGGGCCTGCAGCTCTTGCCTCCCACCCACGCTGCTCAGAGCCTGAAGCTTGTACCTACCTCTGAGCTGCTCCTGTGTCTGAGACTTGTGGCTCCCTTGATGCTCCAGGCCCGAAGTTCCTGCCTTCCTCTGACACTGCTTCTAGGATGAGATTGGGGCCCATGGAGAGAGTGGCAGTGCATGGAAGTTCTTCAGAGACCAAGGTATGCCAGGCGCTGGGACAGTATTATGTGGTTTGTGAACTCTAAGAAGACAGGTGCTCAACCATGTGTGTTTAGGTCAGGGATCTTTATTTGTTTCACGTGAACTGCATCATAGACTGATTCCACTGTCTGGAGCTTAGTAATAGTGTGGGGTCTGACACTGAGTGTGGCCATGTATTCTAGAGCAAAGACAGTGTGTGGCAACCCAACACAAGTGAGCTCTCTTGGCGAAAGGCAAGATAGAGGAAATGAGTGAGATGCTTGGAACCAGAAAGAGAATATGAGGGGATACAGAATGATATGGCGGAGGCGGTACTTGAGAACAATGAAAGATGGAGTGCTTAAGAGAAGAGTGGCATTATTCAGGGAAATCTGATGCTACCCAGAGAAGGATGGCATTATACAGGCCAACTGTGGGATCCTATCAGGAATAGAATGGGAAACCATGAGCACATTCCACTGACTTCAGATGTGGCATCAGATACTTAAAACACAGCCAGGAGATGTGATGATGTGATATATAGGCCCAGAACTCAGCATGAGTTTGCAGCGGGGCTTCTTCCTCTAGACACACACCAGCATTGGCACCAAACAAACTGGGTATGATGTTAACATAAAATCTTGTTGGTGTGGCTCTGGACCAGCTTGGTGCATTATGGCCTTCTGATGGAAAACTGCTACAAATGCATCTATATCTATATCTATATCTATATCTATATCTATATCTATATCTATATCTATATCTATATCTATATCTATATCTATATCTATATCTATATCTATATCTATATCTATATCTATATCTATATCTATATCTATATCTATATCTATATCTATATCTATATCTCAATAGCTATAGCTATTGTTGTTCTTTTGCTGCAGAAAGGCTTGAACAGCCAGGTAGCCTGACATAGTGATGACATGGCCATGGGCGTCCCGCCCATCGTCAGAGGCAGAGTCAGGAGACTGCAGGCTCCCAAAATCTATATCTATATCTATGAGTGATGGTTCTGTATTCAAGAATACTTATTGTCCTCGCAACAAGGTTTAGTCCCCAATCACCTACTCAGTAGTCTACAATCACTTATAACTTCAAACTGGGGGATCTATTACCCTGTTCTGTACTGTGCAGGTACCAGGCATATACAAGATGCACAGACATGCATGCAGGCAAGCTTTCATACACATCAAATAAAAATAAATCTTTAAAAGAAATCTCTAGGGGCTCAGTGCTTAAGAGTACTTGCTGCTACCTCTGGTCTCTGAGCATCTACACTAAATGCATATGAACATATACAGACACATACATCTACATATTAAAATGTCTACAATTAAAATATCAAAACTAAGTCTTAAAAAATAGTCAACCTCCCCTACAAAACTAAATAATGGTAGAATTAAGCAACCACCCCACAGAACAAATTGTGTAGGGAAGGGTATGATGTATCACATCCAGGGTGTATATATAGGATTGGCCCACTAAGATCTTCACACCCATCTGTCCCAGCCGAGGTGTATTTCCACAATCATGAACTATTCTGCTTCAAACATTATTGCTCTTTTTCCTGCTGGTCTACTGACACGCAGGTCCTAATCAAGATATCAATGCTCATGTCATTTTCATACAGCACAGTATGATCAAACACACTGCATGACTTTGTGCAGAAGTTAATGCTCTGCCAGGCACCTGTGGTATTATTCGTTGCTTTAGTCTAGCTCTTACACCAATCACCTACTATGTTCTAATTAACCGACTGGGTACTGACTAGAAAAGCTGCAGGGAAACAGGACAACATACTGCCCTCAGAACGCTAATCATAAACAGAGGCATCTGATTTTGAGGTCAGAGGTCTACATGTGGTAAGGACCTTGCAGGTGGAAGGGGAACCTATTCAGCTTTAGGAGTCTGAAAGACCTTCTGTGAGGAAGTAACTCTGAAGCAAAACTATAGGTTCAAAGGCAATGCCTGTTGAGAGCAACTAGCTGAAAAGAAAATAGAAACTATACATGGTGATTATCAATGCTTAATTTATTCTGCCCAAGAATGCCACAGCAGTCTCTAAGCTTTCTTGCTTAGTCCTCATCACGGACACTGAGTGGGAAAAGATGGCAGGGGACCCCTCATGCTGATTATTCAGTCATACATAAAAGCTGCTCTTGGAAATAATGAATTCTGCTTTTCTGGGACAGGGCAAGCAGTGGCTAAGTAAACTCAGAGCATGAGCACATGGGAGGGATTGGAACTCTGGGGAGGGACTGTGCTCCACCAGATATTCCCCAGGGGTCTTCCAACCCTGAATCATTCTGGCACTGGGACTACATCTTGGAAGATTTATATAGCATTGTGTTTATTATGATAGTGTGCTTGGATGCTGACTAATATTGTTACAATGAGCTAAGATCTGATGAATATGAATAATAATAGCATATTTTGGCAACAAAACAAGAATGCAGTGTTTCTAAGCATTTATTCTATCACCAAGAAATGTCTATCTCCAGAGGACATAGAACTATAATGATTTTGACCTGTGGGGCCCATATGGTTATAATGAGTTAGTATTCATTATGTATATATTCAGAAAAAATATGTTTATTGATTGATAGGACAATTGTTTAGATTTTAATAGTCACTATAATAACAGCAACAGTGTCCTCTATTCATAGAACTGCCAGTTGTTGTAGCAGTAGATTAATCTTCTCATGTCCCTCTTTCTGTTACCATATATTATCTGAAAATTAAAGTGAATTCAAGTCTAAATTCTACATATTAGAGAGCCAAGAAATTAGCATGTAAAATGGTTGAGGAGTTTACATTTGTCTACTTATTGCAGCAAATTTAAATATAGGCACTGAACTGTAGGCTCATTTTCAAAGCAAGAAGGGAAGTAGATGGGCTGCACGAAGGGATAGTGTTTCTTGCTGTTCGAAGGCTGTGACTGAGTATTCTGATGGAGTTCTAGCTATTTCTGTGAAGCAGCCAGCCTGACATCTCCCAGCTTCATTATGACATTTAATTATCCTTAAAACAAGTATAAAGAAAGGTAACTATTTGACCCAGTCATACAGAGAATTATGAAATTCTGTTATTTGTAAAACAAGAAATAAAGTCACCTGGCTAAACAGGCTTTTAATAAGGGAAGGTGTGGAATTAAATGACTAAAAATATATTCATAGTTTGTCATGTTGTATATATTAGATTATTAGAAATTCCCTAGAAATTTTATTTTTTATCTTCATGATATATAAAGAAAAGAAAGTTATTTACCAACATTTTGAGAAAGCGGATACATATAATTGATTGTTCATAAGAATTACATGAATTGAAATGTAACAACTAGTTCTTTGATAAATTGCTTTAATCTGAACACAAATTCTCCATTTAGATAACCATCCCACTATAAATACTACAGGTTTATGCTTTTGCTAATGTTCTGTTGCTGGGAGAAGACACAATGACCAAGGAAACTTTTAAAAGAAAGCATTTAAATTGATTTAAATTGGGGCTTGCTTACAGGGGTACAGGGGGTTAGTCTATATCATTATGGTAGGGAGTGTGGAGGAAGGAAAGCAGGCATGGTGATGATGGTGTTAGCACAGTAGCTAGGGTCTCACATCTGATTGTCAAGATGGAGTCAGAGAGAGAAGGAGAGAGAGAGAGAGAGAGAGAGAGAGAGAGAGAGAGAGAGAGAGAGAGAGAGAGAGAGAGAGAGGCAGGCAGACTGGGCCTGATGAGGGCTTTTGAAAACTCAAAAGACTATCCCCTGTGATACACCTTCTAATCCTCCTTAAAAATTTCAACAGCTAGGAAGCTGGGAACAAAACATTCAAATACATGGTTCTGTGTGGGCTGTCTTCATTTCATACCACCATGGTTTACAACAGGAATTTTTCTCAAATCCCCTCCTGCTAGTGTCAGTGGTCTAGTGGTTAAAAGCAATATGGACAGAGGCATTCTGGAGGAAGCCAAAGTAATCTTATTTGATTTGAAAATACAAAAGTGAAAATTTTAGAGATTTAGTTGGATAGTGTATCTTTCAGCAATTATGGGTGGACTTTATTTCTCAAAAGTAGACATAATCTGATTTATGGCAGAGATGGATCTTTGGGTTCTCAGCGAGGACTTCACAGGGCTTGTATTCAGGACATTATAGACTTTGACAGTCAACATGCCGAGGGACCAAATTGGTGTGGCCTGAGGGAAATGTAGGTGTCTGTCCAGAGCAGGTGTCCAAGCAAAGTGTTTGTGAGGCTTCATTGGTGTTCAGAGACTGGACAATCAAGTCCTAGAAGTTATATACCATAGCATATGGCAGACACCATGCTTATTTGAAAGCTTTTCTTACAAAACATTTGTAAGACATCAGATGCCTCAATTGCATTATATTTTTAAGAAATAAATATAATTACCCTTTAAAGCAATGGTTCTCAACTTTCACAGGGCCTCATGTTGTGATGACCCCCAGCCATGAAATTGTTTTCATTGCTACTTTATAACTATAACTTTGCTACTGTTATGATTATAATGTAAATACCTGTGTTTTCCAATGGTCTTAGGCAATCCCTATGAACAGGTCCTTTGACTTCCCAAACGGTTCTTGACCCACAGGTTGAGAAACATTGCTTTGAAGACACATATTAATAGATATCTATTTCTGTTATGACCTATGACACAAACTGCCAAACAGTTTGAGTTAGTATATCCCATCCTTGACCGTGACTGTCCAGTTTATATTGCCAACTTGATTCAGCCTAGGGTCACTTGGGAGCAGGGTGTCTCTCTTGAGAAATTACCTTGATCAGATTGGTCTGTGTGGCATATTGGCTTGAACACACACACACACACACACACACACACACACACACACACACACACACACACGTGTGTGTGTGCATATTTAAATCAGTAGACTTTATTCCTTATAGCAATTTTAGACATACCCAAGAACTTAACAGAATATTCAAACATTCCTGGTACACCCTCCTGTCCTTTAATAAGTGGTTTCTCTATTATTAATGAACTATAATAATGTGACATGTTTGTTAAATGATGAGGCTACATCAGTAGACTATTATTTACTGAATACCATATCTTGTGTCTTAGTTCATTGCGGTGGAGTACACCATTTGGGGTTTGACAGCTTCACAATGATACCTCCCCACACACTGCCTCATAGCCCACAGTGTACTAGATGTGAAGGCTGACTGAAGTGACCATGTGGCAGTAACAAGGGGATCTGATAGAATCTGTGCTCTCTGAGCACAAACAAGTTCTTTACTGAAACTTAAAGGTACATGGTGTTTTCTGTGTGCCTCTTAAATGTTGTAGCTTCAAGGGTGGGAGCTAAGCAGAAGAAATGGATGCTGTGTTCTGTAAGGTTGACTATAGCTGGAGCAGACACATGACCTATGTTCCTGTGCTGGTAAATCAAGTTTGAATGGTTACTGTAGTTGGTATACAGGATGATGCAATGGCCTTCTTAGTCTTAAGGGATGTATGTCCCCATCCTCCAAAGGGTTGTGAATTCTGACAGTGCAATACAACCCAGGGACCATGTCCTCAGTGAGATGTCACAATGTGAGCTAGAGCTGTGGCTCTCTGGGAATGCATAAGATATCCCAGCTGAACTCTAAGTAGCTAATGTTTGGAGGGGTTAAAGAGTGTTTTAGGCCATAGCATCTGAACTGGCTGATATTTCAGAAAATCAGGGTTCTTCAGGAGCAAAGTGAAGGCTCCATGGCCACTTTCTCCTTGGAGGCATGCACCAGATTTCTCCATAGGGTTTTAGGCTGAACATCTTAGATTTGCCCAGGCAGAGGACTGATACTGTGGGACAGGAAAAGCGGGAGAGAGCTTGGCAAGCTCGGGGAGCTGGAAATAAAACCAGAGACTTGCATGCCAGAACTGTTTTACCTAATAAGGAAAAAGCATGGGGCAGGCAGTCTTGGGAAAGGAGATGGGCCTCTTTTCCACTTTGTCTTTACTGATGCCTATGTGGTCTATGTGGACACTCAGATGAACACTGGGTACTCTGATGAGTACTGGAAGCTCTGAGCTCAAAGCCTTCAAGGTGTTTAGGCTAGGCCTGGGACACACCTTAGGTAAATCGAGTCTTTCATAACTTCTACCCAAGTTTGAGGTCTGTTACAGACCAATTTAATGAACACGGTCACCCTCCACCTCAGCAGGGTAGGAAGGGCAGTTCTCTGTGCAGGAAGATTATGTGCCATCCAAATCATCTAATAGACAACCATTTATGAGGCAAGTTAGAGCACAGGGCTGGGACAGGAAATTATAAGGAAAGGTAGTCAAGAGTAAAAGAGCTGCAGATTACTCTGGGGTTAGAAGTAGCAGAAGGACACTTGAATAAACTATGATTGCTAATGTAGAGAAATTTGAAAAGAGCTGAGTCTCTAAGGAGGGGAAGCAAAATGAGAAACGCCGATTATCTGAAAGGAGGTTGTCAATAAGCGGGAGCATGGAAGGCTTTTAAGGAAATCTGCCTGGCAGGAAAGGAGAGAGTAAGCAATGAATAGATGGTTTGTCCACAGGAGAGATCCTGCTCGCTACACTGCGTGCTTTCATTTAATGCTGCCTAACACAGTAGCTCCAACTTTATCCAAAACTCCAGTCCCGTCACCAAGTCCCTCTGGTATTCTTGTGCTTAGCTTAAATTTTTAGATTTATTTCTAGAGATTTTTCTGTTGATATGGTCTACACTGTGCTCTGTATCCTGATTCTCAATCCTGGAAAAACAACCTCTCTAGTTCCCTTTCATGTCAATGGGTAATTCAGTCTCCTTTGTCACAGAGGAAAGTCAGCTATAGCCATGGGACAATTGCTCAGATTTCAAGCACAAAGCTTGCAGTCCTAAAAGTCTCCAAACTAAAGTCTACCCTGTTATTGCTTCTTAACCTTGGAGAGTCATTCTTGAATTCACATTATACCTCTCTGCCCCCCTCTTCCCCTTCCCCCCTCTGCCCCCTCTGCCCCTTCTGCCTTCTCTGGTCCCTCTGCCTCCTCTACTCCCGTTTGCCCCTCCGCCTCTCTGCCTCTGCCCCCTCTGCCCTCTCTGCCCCCTCTGCTTCTCTGCCCCCTCTACTGTGCCTTCTCTAGCACTGAAGCCCTTTATTTGGCTCTTCACTCTGTAGCATCTGTCTGTTGTTCTTCAGCTGGGTCTCCAACCCTCCATTATTTACCCCTCTTTCCCCTGGTCATCAGCCTATCTCCTCCAATGGTCTATCCTGTCAGCCCTCAGCTTTATCTGTTTCTTTCCATTTCAACACTAAAGTCATGCTATTAATTATTCTCAGTCTATTGATCTCTTCCATCCCCCACAAAACCTGTAAGCAGTACCCATTTAAAGGCCTGATCCCTTAGTGTCTGCATCATTGCATCTGTCTCTTACATGGGATTCTTTTTAAAAAAGTTCTTAACATGTTTTCTCCTGCTTCGTGCTCAATAAAAAATATTGCCAACCTGGGAACTTGGTTTTTCCTTGGGTGGCCTGGGAAGGCATGGTGGGAATGCATGCCACTACCTCTTTGTTTCATATAGCATAATGTTGTCAAAATCATATAGCTCTAAACTCTGCTGGTCCTTGCCAGTCAGTTACAAGAAGCCAGCACTTTATTGTTTGCACATTATATTTCTATTATAGAACAAGGCTCCTGAAGTGGGAGGACCATCCGCAGATGTGTCACACCAACCCATAAGTGATCACCTTCAGTTGTTCTCAGACAAGCTCCTGGTTTTTAGGGGATCTCCAATGCTTTGGTTCTATCTGGAAGCATGTTTGTACAAGTGCAGGGGGTGAGATAGTGATGCCACTCTGGAGTCATAGCTCTCTGGCTCCATCTCTGCTGGAGAGAGAAAGACACAAAGCTCTGAGGTATCCTTTGGAATAGCATCTTCATTTCCCTGAGTGAATATCAGATCTGTAGATGTTGTGACAAAATGATCCTTTTCTTGGCAAGGGAAAATTTTTACTGAGACTCTTTTTTTTTCTACCTTGCCCACAGAGCATAATCAAAAGAATATAGACATAGAACAGCTGCAAGGATATCTGTTAGTGTTAGCACACTTGCGGTGTCCCCATCTGATTTAGACCCTTCGGGTAGCTTAACTGAGTCTAAAATGTTTTTTACCATCTCCACGTCGCCTGCATAGTGCTCCACCAGCTAACTTTGAAGAACTGTCCAAGGTTAGACTCTTACAGGCAGGTACACTGTGTGTAGCTCAGTGGCAAAAACAGAATGGATCTCAAGTTGCCTTTTCATGTGACATCTGAACTCACAGCACCCCTAAACTGTGAGAACAGTCTAAGCATTTCACAGGGGAAATGTGAGGTGACTTTACATCATGAAAAACATGTAAATTTCAGTAAAGAAGACTTTATACTCATATGTATACATATACACCTATCTCTGTGTTTTATATATGTGTACATATATGTATATATAGTAACATTGGAAATATGTATTTGGATACGTGTTTCAATACACAAACATGCAAATAAAATACATATGATAACACCTGCATCATAACAACTGTCATATTAATCCTGCTTTCTCAACATTGTCATGATGGAAATGTATGCCATGCACATGGTAGTTATTTGTAGAGAGACAATATAGCTTCATAAAAAGGAGATAAGTCTTATCACTAAACAAAAATCTATAATCTTATATGCTAAGTATGTTTTTCAAATGAATCCTGGACTTTAGGAATTTATGTTGGTTAGGGTGCCCCCTATTTCCAAATCCATCTCTTTCCTTGTTGTTTACAAAGATCTATTATCAGGGCCTCATTTTGCTTTTTGATAACATTTCACATTCTCTTCACATGCTACTGGATCATGCAATGGCCCTCTGCCCTGATCACCTCTGGCTTGGTCTTCATCACTTCTTCCTTACTTCTCCCATATTTCTCTGGCTTCCTTCCCTTTGTAACATTCCTTTTTTCTAGCTTGTGCCACCTGTCTGTGCCTCTGTGCTGTGTTTCCAGTAGCATGCAAGCCTCCAGGGGACAAGACCTTAATCTTCTACTGGACAGTACACAGGAGTTTATCAAGGCTAGCTGCTTTTCCCAATTTGATTTACATAATTAGCCCAAAGTATTTACCACATTCTTATCTGATTGGTTTTTACCATCCTTTCAGACTTTGCTTCTTAGATTGGTTTCCTACCAAGGCTGTTCTTTAAAACATAAGCAAGATAAAGCTGGCCATGGTAGAGAGTTCCCTCAGTCTGCTAAGAGACAACTACCCAAACAAATCTAAGACAGACTAAACAGAACCAAACAAAACAGAAATGACCTGGGAAACAAAATATGCCTAAAGACAGGAATGAGACAGCTGGGTTCTTGTAGCTTTCCTTCAAGCTTGCCCTATTGTTCTAGTCATTGATAACCCAGGCAGTGTGGACATTTTCCTGTCTCCACACGGTGAGGCTTTCTAAGTCAAGAGTGCTATCAGCATGGGCTTCAGGGTGACTGGACACTATACTTTATCCAAGGGTTGGAAAGACTTAGGCTCACATCACTTGGAACCACTTGCTACCCCCACCCCACACTCATATTGTGGGTTCACATGTCTTCCTGGAGAACATTTGTTCACATTGACACAGTAGAATCTCCCTCTACATTAAGGAAGAGAGCCAACATGTGTTGGCCATCCTATATAAGCCTTGGCTCCTGTTACTTGGGGGCATATTCTGCTGCGATGTAGACTTGCTTCAGACATAGGCAAATTTAGCCCCGCTTTTCAATGCCACTGGGATGTTTACATCTGAAGACTGCTGGAACTCCGAGAAATGGTCTCTCCTCTGCTGTGGGAACTTCTTGTTTTATGTCAGAACATCTGTACACACATAAAAATGAACATCTACCCAGCTCAAAAAGAGAAAGAAATGCAATGAACACAGATCATAAAGCAGAGAGTAAAGGCTTCTTTTCAGGCAGTGTGATCATTAAAGGATGTTCTAAGTTGCCAGAAGAAAGAGTTCTGGGGGAAGGGGACACCAAATGGCCAGTCTGGTGGGGTCCACAGTGCTTCACAGTGGTGAGATGGGGTCTGGAATATTTGAAGTATGAAGAGCAAAGGACTTGACATCAAGCCAGACAGAAGAGAGGCATAGAACAATTGGTCCATTTCTGCAAGCCAGGAGCAAGCCCAACGCTCTACAGTCACACTGCGCAAAACCTCACATCAGCTCCAACCACAGTTCATACAAGTCATGGTGATGCACCAACAAGTCCTGCCAGAAAGAATCCAGGTAGAGTAACAGGAGAGAACTGTCTGCTCAAAATCTGTGGGCAGATTGAGGACCCGGCTGAATTCAAGTGAAGAAAACTGTCTAAGGCAGAGCCATTTGGCTGTCTCGGGAAGGCCCAGAGGGTCACCCTCAAGGGCTTCATTAGACTCTTCATGTTTTCTGGGACAGCCCATGGGTCTTTATGAGAAGTAATGAGCAAGAAGCAAGCTCAGCTTCAGTCAACATCACTATAAATCTGTTCCACCTTCTTAACCTCCATGGCCCAGGGACCTGAGATGATGACATTCACTCCATACTTTGCTCTGCTCCCAGAAGAGTCATGATCAGATAATGATATGCATATCAACTGGCATGTGTGAAACTGGCAATCAGAGGATTAAACTGGGGAGTATCTTTAGGAAATTCTCAAAATACAACCATAGGCTGGTGAGTTCTGCCCATTCTATATCCTAAATATTTTCCTTCCATCTGTCCTTCCTTACCCAGCCCCTACCGCCACCGTCCTGCAAAAATCTGTAGTCAGCCTTTGGTGATTGAAGGAGACTCATTACTGACCTTGCTTTTCATTTAGTTCCAGCTCTTTCACAATAATTTATTTAAAGCCAGGGACACTGGTAGAATAGGTGATGTGAGTATGAGGGTCAGGAAGATAGGAGACATTGAAAAATGGTTCCAGAATCTAACAGTTGGGTTTTTCTTTCCTCTAGACACCAGGAAGTCATTGGAGAGACCAGCAGGGGCAGGAACTGGTTTGATTTTGTGGCTGTGTGGGTTTCCTCTGCATTATTGCCAACTCATGAACTATATAGAACTTAAGGTGAAACAAACAATTGGCAAAGGGAGGAGGCCTAGACGTTCTGACCACTGGCCATCCTGGGACTGTCTGGGTGAACACAGGTGTGTTGTGGGATAATCTTTTTGTACAGTGTAAAGATGTGTCTCTGCCTAAGGCATGTTCTAATTGGTTCAATAAAAAGTCTAACAGAAATAGCTGAGAGGATAGATGGGACTTTTGGGCAGACAGAGGAACTGGGAGGAGGCATCTAGGCATGTTAATTTCACCAGCAGACTCGGAGAAAGTTGGACATGCCATACTGAGGAAAGATGAAGAACCATGTAACAAAATGTAGATTAAAAAATATTGGCTAATTAAGTTATAATAACTAGTTGGAAACAAGCCTAAGCTAAATGCTAAGCTTTCATATTAATAATAAGTCTCTGTGTCATTATTTGGGAGTTGGTGGTACAAAGAAAGACTTACTCCATATGCGTGACACACTTCCCCATGTTCCAGTGCTTCTGTGTGCGCACCCTCACCATGGCACTTTTGCACTGTATTACATTTCAAGTTTTGTCTTCATAGTGTCTAATTATGAGGTGAAATATATGAAATGACCTTTCCACAGAGGCCCCACTTAATGTGATACCTTCTCCTGAGACTACCTAGTTCAACTATTCACATTAGAATCACTTGGGCCATTACAAGCATTCAAATGTTTGAGTTGAAACATATATCTAAAGCCATGGAATATAGATTTCCTTATGGTGCCATTTTGTAGACTTACTCGAGTAAGCTTTGATACTTCAAACTGAGGACCTAACATCCTAACTTATCAGTAGAAAGATTCTCTCAGAAGGTGTAATGATTATTGTTGGGTACAAATCCTGGACCTTTGATTATGCCCCAAATCATCTCCTAATTATCTAAATGTTTCATTTCCCCCTTCCTCCAGAAAAATACAAAAAACTTAGCAGAGTAGGTCTGGCCTTGAGCAAACTTTAAATTTTATTACGTTTTAAGATGAAGATTTAGTGAAGGATGTCACTCCACATGAGTTGTGCACTAGTAGGTAGTCATTCTGTGCCTGTATTCTTAGGCAATACATCTTGGTTTTTTAAGAGCCCAAATACACCAGGATGCACAGCTTGGAAGTCTAATGCATGTGACTTTAATTAGCATATATTAATTATGCAAAATAATATGTTTCATTGTGACATTTTTATATATGTATAATGTATCTTTTATGGCCCATGATTTTCTCTAAATAAAAAGAGCCTGCTATTCCATCCACCCACTTCCACAGACATGTACTGATTCCTCACCAATATCACTGAAAAGACTCTGAAGAGCATCTAAGCTTTAAAATTTGATCATCATTGAAGGTGTGTTGGTGCATTAACAATCTCTGCAGATGTCTGGGCTGGAGACTTTCACTATGATCCTTCAGGTCCCCATGACCTCACTGTCTGTAAGCTGAGGTGAGAGATGAAAGATTGCTTATGATCACCTCAGAAGTCATGGACAGCCAGCTGAGCTATTCACTCATCCCCTGATCAGAGAATCAGAGAGGCTTAATTGGGAAAACATCAGCAGATCAAGAGAAACAATCATGAAGCTGGGCTATTGTTCTGCTTTTTTTTGTTTGTTGTTTTCCACTGCTGTCTGAGTTCTGTTTCCTGAGCCTGGCCTTCTAGAAGTCTTCTGGAACACTCCCCCACACCTCTAACCATTATTCTCACCCTTAATGATTCCCTAGCATTTTACACCAGAGTTCATAGTCATTATTGCCCCTCCCCCCAAATATGAAGCACCAACAGATTTTTGAAGGAGAGTATGGATTTTTTAGGGATTCAAGTTATGGTGACAGAGGGATTTAAGAGCGTGGACAGCAGACAGGGGAGTGTTGAAATCCAAGGATGCCATTAACACACAGAAAATATAGTAATGCTACTGCCCATACCACTCTTCATGGTGCAGAAAAGCCTAGATCTGTATTTAACTCAAGGCTCACAGCTAATTGTGCTACCAGAGACAAGGTTAAGTTTTTTGTTTTGTTTTGTTTTGTTTTGTTTTGTTTTGTTTGTTTGTTATTTACAAAATGTGCGAATTCCCTCCTCTCAATTTTCGGGAGAATAAATGACAATGATCTGGTTTCTTGGAGTACTTTACAGGTAGTCACTGTTATTCTTTTGCTGCAGCTATTGCCTAAGAAACACAAACACGAGACTCAGTGCCCACGTGGAGTTTATTGAGAGAGGGGAGAGAAAGGGGGGTAGCTGGTGGTCAACTGAAAGCAGGGGAGAGGGGTCCAAAGAAAGAGAGAAGGGGCCCCAGAGAGAGAGAGAGGTGTGCTTGGCGCACTTGCTTTAAAAGGGGGGCTTGCGCATGCGTAACTGGGTCCCCTGCACAGCCAGATAAAGGCTTGAACAGCCAGGTAAAGCCTGACGTAGTGATGACATGGCCATGAGTGTCCCACCCATCGTCAGGGGCGGGGTCAGGAGACTGCAGGTTCCCAACAGTCACCAACTCTCATTACCTCTGTCCAAAGCTCCCTCATGTCAGAAGGACTCTGGCAGATCCTAACAGGTATGTGTCATGTTAGGTTGCTCAGAATCAGAAGGACAGCCCAGGTTTCCATTTCCCTGCACTGCAATGTGCACTGGGAATTAATGCAATCTCTACCTACTCCAAAGAACACAAACTTGGAAAGGGTCCATGTCCATGTGCCCATGATGGGCAGAGTATCATTCTTAGGAAGTCAATGGGTACAACCATAGCAGAGCAAAGAGTCATACTTGAGTAGTGATGAGAATAGGGGTCCCTTCTTAAGTCAAGGGACACTTCTCTCAGTCATTCTTCCTAGTTTCAGGGAGCAAATGATGACCCCTGTAGAGACTTCTGGGTCAAATATTTCTAGCTATAAAACCTTGAGACACTGGTGTGTCATCCTCAAATCTATGAGATTAATAAAATCCCCATCTTGGCCAGTTTTGATGAATGTAAGAGTGTGGCTGCCATTGTGCTCTGAATGGACTTTTTGTCTTGTCTTTTTCTTTTCTTTTTGTCCCCCTTTTCTTTCTTTCCTGTTTTCTCCCATTTTGAAACACATGGCTTATCAGCATGGTTGTTGATTATTAGCTAGCAAACATGCCATTGTTCTTGATTGTCTATACTAAAAGGCTTGGCCTTTTAGTATAGACATTTTCAAAAATAAATTCCCACAAATGTAACAATGAGGAAGAAAATAAACCCGGCCCCGAGCATGATGTTCACCAATTGTGCTTCCGTGGTTTTTTTCCCCCTCTTTGTGCTCATTCTGGTGCCAGCGCAATTTTCATCTCCTTCTGAGTACTCCCTCTTGAAAAGCTAAGTGTTTCAAATCGAATGGGCAAGATTCAGTGCTTCGCATCCCTGCAAGCTAAGGACATACCATCTGACCATTAGCACCCCACTGGGCCTCACAAGGACCATTTTGTCTCGGCTGAGTGTCATTTCAGCCAGTAACAATTATTTACTTCTGGAGAAAAAAATTGCTAAGGGACGGGAACCAACTGGTGCTTTTGATTTCAAGGCCTGCTTGGTTATTCCTGAATTTCAGCTTGGGAAGGAAATTTGCAATTACCCCCTGAGAACATGCCATTCTGCTGGCATCCTGATGGCTGATGGCATAGGAGTGTGAAAAGGGAGTGCTTTGTTAAGAGAGAAGCTACCAGGCTCCTCATCAAGCTGAGTCTCAGACTCGATTTACCTTAGGCTCTAGAAAGTTCCTCCAAGTCTCCATCGCTTCATCAAGCAGAAATGCTGCTGGCTTTGTTATTCTTTTATTTATCTGCAAGTAGGAAATTAAAGAGAGGGAAAATATGGATTTCCCTTGCTCTACAGTGTTGAGAATTCTTCAGGGTAAACAAAAAGAGAGTCTTTCTCTGAAGCCTCAGAACTCAGTTGCAATAACTATTTCGCCTGTGCCACATAGTAGCATTTATTTCAGACAGTTTGCTCTGGGTTTTGACTACTTTAATAGGCACACAGGGGGAAGGTCTGCAGTTCAGGCCTAACAGTCTCGATATGCCTCTCCACACTGCCACCTTCGTTAGGGAAGCCTCTACTTGCACATTCTGAGAGCAGCATGTAGCGTTTCACTACTGAGGGGGAAAATATTTGTAACTCTTCCATAGTATTTTTAAATATGAGTGAAAGAGCGCCCTCCCTCCAAAAGCTCACATAAAAGCACACAGAATTGAGAGTCTGACATTGGGGTCAGCCTGGTACCCAATTATAAATTTTCACTTAATCATTTTACTACACCAAGATGCAATATTTGAGCTCATTTCAACATTACATCACAGTACAGCATAACTCATGACCTCTGTTCATTCTCTGAAGATGTGCATGTTGGCTGAGTATAGTGAGTCTTCCTGTGTCCTGCGAGCCAGCTACTAAATCATGGCATGGAGACTTCTTATTAACTGTGAAAGCTTGGCCTATAGCTTAGGCTTCTTTCCAACTAGTTCTTATAACCTAAATAAACACATTTCTTTTCATCTGTGTTATTTTGCATGGCTCAGATACCTTTACTTTGTAAAGCCCATGCTGCTTGCTATGTGTCCATGGTATCACCTCACTTCTTCTCTGCATTCTTTGTGTCTGGAAATCCTGCCTAGCTGTTGGCCATTGAGTTTTTTTTTAATTATTATTACTGTTTTACTAAACTAATCCCAGTTATACATCTTCACAGTGTACAAAAAGAAGATTATTCCACAACAGCTAAGATTGTATTGGGGTTTTGGTATCTAGAAACCAGGAAGTCACAGGCTGCAGAATCTGTATTCTGCACTGGTAAAACCACTGGTATTGCTGCTGTTCCTGCTGTTGATATTACTGTTTTGGCAAGCTCCTGTCCAGTGCATTGTCAGGGTCTTCTAATGAACATCTTTCTATTTTTTCATTATTAAAATGAGGGTATTTCCAACTGTGTGAGATTGAGTTAGAAATCTGGTTACATGGTCCTAATAAAAGTGCACATTAGAATGCTTGCAACTATGGGCCATAGTTTTGGATAAGTGGAAACACTGGCTTTTCTTTATTTTAGTTTTGGAAATGTCCTTGCTGTAATGATGCCCTCATGAATAAAGATGCTAGAGCACAACAGAATCTGTTCATTTCTCTCTGGAGTCTTGCACACCAATTCTTTGTACACTTCTGGTTTTCTGTGTTTTGGAAAGTGGTTACTTACAGCTTATTTTTCTTTAAGAGTTAAGTTGTTTAGGTTTATTCACTTCTGCTCCCATATGTGAGTGAACCTAGTGTTTGATTTCCTGTTGACTAATGAAAGGAAAGAAATACAGAGTTTTATAACTGCATAATTGGGCTGGTTTTGACTGCAAGTGAATACAGGGGGTCTGAGGTAGGTAGGAGCCCAGGACTCTAGAATGTCCTAAATTTCTTCCTACTATATTGACTCCTGCTTATAAATTTCTCTAGTAATGGATCCAGAAATGTGTTAATCTCACTTAACATGCTGAAGAACCTGGCAGAAGTTTAATATCTTTTGTAACTTTTTCTTCATCAGTGAAGAAATGGTTACTCACAGATGCTAGGGAGAAGGCCTTTGGATGGGGTTAGGTAATATATTCTGAATCATTGCAGGGAAGCTGGAAAGGGGGTGACATAGCATTGCTCAGAATTGATCATGGATACAAAATAACTTTGTGGATCAGTCAGAGGGGAGGTGGAAATGATTGGATAGGTCATTGATTCCAACAAGAACATCAGGTATGTATGTATGCATGTATGTATGTATGTATGTATGTATGTATGTATTTACATATGTATGTATCTACCTACCAACCACATATCTCCCCCTCTCCTTCCCTTTTTCCTTCACTTTCTTCTTCCCTCTTCCCCCTCCCTCCCTCCCCCCAAATGCATCTTTAGTCTTCATCCCTTCTCTCCCTGAAAGTCATCAGTACCCTCACCTCTTTTTTGTTACTCAAGCATTTTAGAGGATTTGTGGAGAACAGAAGGTGCTCTTATTTTAATAACATTTATTTTGAAACCAAAACTGACCTCCTAAATGAAACTTATTTTAATGCCAATATAAGCATTGCTGTTACAAGTACACCAGCAACGGTTCTTCTTATCAGAAAAAGAGACTTTACTCAGGCAATAGGTGCTGAAATGAATCATTATTGGAGGATTAAGTCAGACCCAGGTCATGGACTGATGTGAGATTGTCCAGATTCTCACCCTCATGTAGTAGGTATTCACTTAGACAATACCAATCCCATTCAGGATGGTTTGGCAGTAGATGGTATTATTTTAGAAAAAAACTTGCCAAGCTCCAGAACATTAACTAGCATGTCCTTCTACCTTTCTACCTATAAGTGGGTCTCATCTCATGACTGAATAGTCTGACTGAACCCTGTAATTAATATATTGCCTCTATTCCCAATAAATGACATCTATAAGATATTAATGATGTTCCCAAAGAGCAGAAAGTTTACCAGGAAGGTTTCATGATTTAGAATTATTAATGGATAATAGAAGTGGGAGCACATTATGACCCTCTTAGAATAAGATTTGCCCAAGAGAAAGATCTACTGGGTGCAGCTTTCTTCACTGTGTGGAGACACCAATAACTACTCCCAGACAAAGAAGGAGTAGAAACAGCCATGCTGTCTTTGGTCATATTAGAAAGCATAAATTGAACTACACTTTGTATATGATGACATAAGTATGGCAGATGAAAATCAGTAAGAATGCAAGGTGTGTTGGGACAAGAGGTAGTGAATGGCAGAAATAAGAATGAATTCAGAGGTTTTCACAGACAAGTCCAATCTTCACCTTCTAGCATCCAGTGTCAAGATGCAAACACAACACGTACTGTCTCAGTGTAGGTGACATATCAGTGCATGCTCTCTTCCATTTAAGCACTGTTATTTCTAATCATAAACTTGAGACATTTCATTAGAGTTCCATGGCACAGTTAGCTGCCTTCAGGCAGTGGTATTTGCCACAAATTTCACTGTAGCCTCGGCTAGTTTGATACTTATTTAGCCCAGGCTGGTCTTTAACATGTGTCAGTCCTCCTATCTCAGCCTCCCACTGCTGGTATTATCAAAGCAGACCACTATATCTAGTGTAAAATATAAGAAATGTTATTGTTTGAATTTATTTATCAGTACTGGAGGTGATCCTGGGGCCTCATGCATGTTAGGCAAGCAGTCTACTATGCTCATCCATGTGAGGCAGCCTTCCACTGACCTACATTCCTTGACCTCATTGGGGCTACTTTTAATAGTGTTCTCAAGTGTTCATTCCATCTAAAAACAAAAGCAAGGAACCAGAAAAGGAAACCCATCAACCATCAGAAAAGGCAACGAAGGTCCTTGCCAATCTGACCAAAAAGCTGTTTATAGTATTAATTACTATAGTCTACTTAAAGAATATTAGTTGGCATAAATTAAATACAGTATAAGTGAGTGTCTTCATTCGAGTTTCTATTGCTGTCAAGAGATACCATGATCATGGCAAATCTTGTAAAGGAAAACTTTTAATTGAGGTTGGTTTACAGTTTCAGAGGTTTAGTTCATTGTCATCATGGTGGGGAGCATGGCAACATACAGGCAGACACAGTACTGGAAAAGGAGCCGAGAGTTCTGTATTTTGATCTGCAGACAACAAGAAGAGAACTCTGTACCACACTGGATGTAGCTTGAGCATATGAGACCTCAAAGCCCACCTCCACAGTGACATACTCCTTCCAACAAGGCCACACCTCCTAATAGTGCCACTCCCTATGGGCTTAGCTTTCAAACATATGAGCCTATGGGGAGCCATCCCTATTCAAATCACCACAATGAGATCACATTAATCTGAAGATTTTCAGCCTGAATTATAAATTGGGATGTTTATAATTTATAAATCTAGGGTACTACTAGATTTTCCCATCAGTAAGGCTATACTTGGATAAAGAGCCCCCTGTATGGTAGATCAAGAGTTCTATCTACCTAGTACATGATACTCTATATTCCCTACTAGACACAGCCACATGCTCAACTGCACCCCCTGCTGGCCAACTTCCTCTAGAGAAATTGTGAGGTCCTGTGCTTCTTAAGGCTCAGCTTGCAAAAGGTCTTCTTCACACCCAGTTAAGATACCTCTGTGTTTGTTTTGTGCATATCGCCAGCCCTACTGAAGGCTCTTTTGTTTGCCACTTTGTTAAGCCATAGCAGATGGAAGTCCCGAATGTTGAATACAGCATTCCTTCAGTGTGGAGTTCCAAACACACTTGAGAAAAAACAGTCATCTTCACCAGTGACAGTGACTCAGTGAGGTCTTGGGTGTGCATGTTAGAAGGAGACACAAGTCTATTGCTAGCCTGTGCCACTTTGGAGACACATGTTAGAATTTTTCTCCAAGGCTTGGGATAAAACATGTAGGTGTTTCTATGTTTTGAGAAGTCTCTAACTTGCAATATTTACAATCTCCCATCAAAGAAGAACTTGTGTCTTTGAAAAATCACACTGATGTATAAGAGATAGATTTTAATATAATAGATAGCTGTGAACAAGCCTTAAAACTCATCTATTGTTGGCTCAGACCTTGGAGTAGCTGAGCCTAATGGTAAAAGACAACATTAACAATAGGAAAATCATATCCAAGCACCTCTATCATTAAGTCAACCTCATTAATTCTGTACACTATTTAAGTTCTGTGTTCTATAGAAGTAACCATTGCCTAGTTTTCTCTAATGTCTGGTGTCAATATTGTTTACATTCTTTTGCACAGATTTCGGCCTGCTTTTACATAAGTTTCAAACAATCTCCTTCAGATCTGATCATTCAAGAACTGTGTCAGAGCTCAGCTTTCTCTGCTGAGGGTTTTGTTCACTGCTCTGTAAGATCTATTGTGGTTATTTCGAGGACAGAGCTAAGACCAATCCAAAATCCCATCAACCCTTTCAGCCCATGTGCCATGTGCTCATTTCTTTTTTCTTTATTTTTTTATTAGCAGCCCAAGAAATGAGATGAAAGACATTTCTGAGTGTTTTGAATGCAGTGTTTTCAGTTAAGTATTTGCGATTCATGTTTCAAGTGTGCCTTTGTCTCTCATACTCCTCCATCCCCCTTGGTGTTTTCCACAAGTCTCCTGAAAGCTGTTACCTTTTTATTTGCAGTTTTTTCCTGTGGCCTCTGGTTTGCTAGAACTTTTACACATTCTTCCAGGGGTATCTTTGGTCCAAGGACCTTCCAGCCCATCTATTCCCATATTCAAGATACATACAGACCTCTCCTTCACCTGCAGTATGCACTGGGTTTATTTACGATTTGAAAATGAAGCAACCATTCACAACTGTCTTGGTGCTCTTTGCTATCCTAATGGCTCCTGGTTTTATGTAAATTGGGTCACAGATGTTTTATTGCTGCAGAATGCTTTGAAACTATTTCATATGTTCAGTGGGAAAAGAAGCCTCTCAAAATTCATGCTGAAATAATTAAGCTTTTTAATTTCATTGTCAAGTTATCAGAACAAGTGATGAATCTCTCTTTATATTGCCAGCCTCTACACACATGACTTCTCCCTCTCTGAGCTACTGAAAGTGTCTTTCCCCTGTTACTCAGCACACCACACAGAGGCATTTGGTTTAGCAAAGTCTCAAACAGACTTACCCTGAATGTCAGTCCTGTTTCTCAGAGCTGGCATTTGCTGTTCTGCAGGGTCCTAGCATGGAGACCAAAGGATCCACGAACCCAACTGACTCTCCCTATTTCCTTTCAGGCCCAGAACTACTAGAAGTGTTGGTCTGCCCTAGAGACAGGTTTTCTATCTTCATGGATGTTGCTGATTTGAGCATGTTTCATCTTCCCTACAAGTGAGGAAGATATGCAAAGGGAGGCTTATGCTAGACCACAACCTCTGACTCCATGAGGTACAGATTACTCCCATGTCTTTAGGAATCTCTTCTTATGTCAAGAACAAATAACTTGTGGGCAAAATGGCTCACACCTGTAACCCCAGAACTTGGCAGACAGAGGCAGGGGGATTGTATCGAGTTAGAGGCTAGTCTTGAGTTTGCAGTGAGTTTTGGGCCAGCTTGTGCTACATAGTGAGACTCTGTCTCAAACAAAAACAAACAAAATTCCTAACTACATCATAAACAAAGGAAAAGGAAAGGATGGTGCTTCTAAGAACTCTCTGGATGGTAAGCAGACAGTGTCTCTGAGTATATAATGTGCCTAAATGTTCTATAAATGATGACTTATAGACTCCTTTTTTTATCCACAGTTCTGACAAAAAGATTTGTATCCTATTGTATTAGAACCAGTTAAGGCTTTAGTACTCAGACATGTCTAGCATTGTTTATAGGACTTAGGCATCCCTTTCTCTCTTTTCTTTTCAATTGATGTGATGTCTGGTCCTGCCATGCTGGAGTGCCATCAAAAGATGCTGATCTCAGATGTTAATGAGTACTTACAATGTCTTAGGACAAGGCTAGCTAGCATCCTCACATGGCTACAAGGTGACTTACATTAGAAAAGACAGGAAGTAGTTGCCTGACCAACCTACTCTTTCTCCTCATATGTTCTCCAGCTGAATTCCTTCTGTGTGGTAAAGGCAGGAGTTAGTGAACATTAGCTGCCAGTATCAGAGTAAGTGTGGAAGATACTGTGGGCAGGTGGTTTCTGTTGACACCTTTCCTCCACCATTGCCCCAGAGCAGAGACAGCAGCAAGATGAAATTGCATGGTTGTGTTTCAGTGGAAGGACAGCACTCAGCAGGCTGAGACTTGGCAGTTAACAGAGACATTTGTGATTGTCACGAACAGAGATGGAGATATGCTTCTGGTACCTAAATGTAGGGAGCCAGGGATGCTGTTCAGCAACCTTGAGAGTGCATGGCAGCACATACTCTCCAGCCCTAACTACACATGGAGTGAAGAATCGAGGAGGAAAACATTAGGCATGCTGCAATTTGCATTTTGTTCAATTTTATGTGGAGGAAATGTCAATCTTCTTTCAATGTTTTTAGTAATTTACAACAAATATTACCCCTAACTTTTAGGTTATAACAAATTGCCAAGCGTAGAAAAATCTGGAAAGAATACAGAGAAGGAAGGAAAGTGCGTGCCCTTAACATCTTGGTATTTGGAACTTTAGAAACTGGCCAGTGTCATCCCAAGCATTTTCATGAGCAAATTATAGCTTGTGAGACAAAATGCCTGGCAAAGCAGAGTAAGTAAGGAAGGGTTTATTTGGTGTCAGGTAGCATAGGCCATCATGGGTGGGGAGGTGCAACAACTGAAGCCATTGATAGGTGAAAGCAGCAGCTTGGGCAACAACTTGTTCACATCATGGTGAATCATGGAACAGAGTGCTAGAGCAAAACCAGAGACAGGCTATAGCCACCCCTACACAAGGGCAACCTCATAAAGAATCTACAACCACCTAAAACAGCACCAGCAGCTGAGGGACCCGTGTGCAAATTCATGAGCTGTGAAGGATGTGAAAGATTTGATGGGCTCAGTGCTATCATGGGGTCTCAGAACAAAAACAGGAAGGATTGTCTGCCCTGTAATGTAAAATTCAAGGGACAATGAAGACTGATAAGCACTCTGTAAAAGCTGTAACTTCTCTGACTCACCCTGGAAAGTTCTGACTTTCTCAAGGAATTTGTATGCTGACTGGAGCAAATGACACAGTCTGTTCCTTAGGGTTGTGGGACACCATATGCATGATGGTCCAGATGTACATTGGAATTTTCCAGTGACTCCATAGTTATACTGAAAACTGGGGGGGGAGTATGTGATGGTTACCTGGTAAGAGCTGTTTTCTGGCCACCCACTTTCCAGCTGTGATGTCTCCATCCTTGTCTTCTGTGTGATTCTCAAGAGACACTCTCTGCTTTGTGTCTGTTCCCCTCCAGTAACCCACTAGGTGTTGTTGCTGTCCAAATCCTTGTCCTAAGTTATGAGAGTGTGGAAATCCCAACAGATTCTCACTGGCCTGATATCAACAGATTAACACCTTTCAGAAAGAATTGTATGATCACCAGAGACCAAAGTTGTGTGAGGAAGTAACTTTCATCATTGGAACTGACTGAAGTCTTCTCATCATTGGTACTCATGGGAGGAGGATTCTTAGATCTGCATGGGAGGTTGGTACAGTGAGAGCAAGGGTCTGGCCTCTGGACCTGGCTGTGTACCATAGCTGTATCTGAAGTTTATTAAAACAGCTCCTTATTTCCCTACCTTACACTGGAGTCATAGTGAATTAAAATCTTAGAGGGCAGAAGGTATTTTCTAAACAGAAGGTATTTTACAGAAAGTCCCTAGCTGACTTTTTACTCAGTCATCTGATTTTAAACCAGAGTTCATTGCATGTGATCCTGGAATGTTCAGAACAAAACCATGTCTGTGTGGTCCCTGCATTGGCCAGCCATCTAGGTACCTTGCATTGTTCCTGAAAGCAAAGTAACTTGCAACTGGCAAGGACTCCTTTTGTTTGTGTTGTTAATAACAGATGTGGGAAAGCAACATGACACATGCTTGCTTAATGTGATCAGGGCAATTATTCATTTATCTATCTCAGCTCAGTGCACTGATGCAAGCTGGCTCTGTAGATCTTGCAGGCATGGCCTTTATGGTTGTGTAAACAGAAACCTGTGTCCCATGTGATAAATCATCTCCAAGCCCTCATCACTGTACCTCCTGATGCAGTGAGCACTGGTAGGGAAATTGAGTATGGTAACTGATTTCATGCTGTGAAGACCTCAGAGTAAACCATCCAAGAATGCCTGGAGCAGAGCAGAGGGTTGCCTTTTCCAAAAGCTGTCCAGTGGGTACCAAAGAACAGAAGCTACAAAGATGCAAGCAAACCTCTTCTGTTAGACTGATTACCATTCAACTTAACTGAAACATAAAGAGACATTGTTTATTGGTGGTTGGCATCTGGGCTGGGTGCTAGATGGATGCAATTCTTATTTTATTCATAGGAAACTCAATTCAAAGCAAAAATGACATTGCAGGTCAGATTCCAGGAGAGATGGAATGCCACATGGGTTAGTGTCTTGGGTCCCTGGTTATTTTTCAGGGCTTTCTTTTATGGTACTGAAGAGGAAGAGCTGTTTGCTAGGGGATGTATCAAGCAAAGACTGTTCTCTTATTTGATTGACAGGCTTGTGTTACACACACATACACACACACACACACACACACACACATTCTCATACACACACATGGATCTAGCCAAATACATAGCTGGATGGATTTGGGGATTCTATTTACATATGTGCAAATATGTCTAGATTATTGATACTATAAAATGTACATTTATTTTAAATTTATAAAGGGTATCTTAATTTTATACTACTGAAATTATATACATGAATAAACAAGAGATATCACAATTTCCCCTGATAATTATATTTCTGCATCATAAAGAAAACTATTTTTGGTCTTTGTGTGAGTTGCATATGTGTATGATGTATATTTATACGTATGTGTGTATATGTAAATTTGGTCACATATGTTAGGGTTATGCATGCAGGTCACAGCTCTTCTCCTCCCACCTTGTTTGAGAGAGTTTCTTGTTTGCTGTGATGTCCATCAGGCTTGCTGGGTCATTAGCATTTAGAGATTCTCCTGTTTCCACTTTCCATCTCACAGCAGGAGTGCTGCAATTATGGGCATAGTGTACACCGCTGCATTGGGCTGTATGTGTGTTCTGGGGAACTTAACTAAGGTCCACATGTTTGTGTAACAAACACTTTACCCACTGAGACTCCTCCCAGTCCTACGTTAGCCTTTTCTAAATCTTCAGTATTTATACTCTATATTTCTATGACTTGGATGAATGGATAAAAATTAATCACATCATTCTTTTCTTATAATGGTTGGTTTCTAATTTTGTGTGGTGTTTTTGCAAACGTTTTCAATTTTCAGATTTTTAGTTCATAATAAAAGTCCCCAGTGCAGAAAGCTTTAGCATGGGGGTGGGGCTGGCAGCACAGAGCACTGGTGGAGCTGTGTAACTGCACTGCACTGCAGCAAAGGGCTGGGAGATACATACATGGAGAGTCCACCTGGACATGTCCTCAGCATCCCACAGAACCCTTCTTGTGCTGCTCTATGCCTTGATACTGCCCCCATTACCCAAGGGGATCAACAGCAGGTGCTCCCCACTCTCTAACTTAAAAAATGAAGATGGCACCAAGCAAGGGAAAGTCCCCATGACCTCTTGACCTTTTGGGAACACAGTCCCTTGCATGTCCCTAGGGATATTGGGTACAGCACATTAGGAAAAACTTGAGAAAGATTTTCCTAGAGAGTTTCAATTTGGCAACTGCATTTTTAAACACTGATCACACCTAGTGAGTGATACAAAGGAAGATCCAGGAGCTAAATTAGGATGAAGCCAAAGCGTGTTTTGTTCTTGCTCTCTTTCTTCTTCCTTCTTCTTTTTTTTTCCAGAAAAGTTAATGTGATGCATTTCATGTTCCTATTCAAGGAAAGGCGTTTAGCCCAACTTGTTGGCTGAGAGGCATATAAAAGCTTCCAGCACACTTTCCTTGTAAACGTGACCCTAGAAATGTGATTGGCTTGCTTCCTGGGCAGGAGTCTGTCCACTGGCGTAAGGCATCGGCTACAAGCTTCAGCGAGAATGGAGGCAATGGCCTTCCTCTCTGTACCTACCAGCCCTCTTCCTTTGATAAATATCTTTCCCTGTTGTGTCGGCTTCTTCCTCTGTGTAGATCGACATTCTTCTACTTCTGGCCTCCAACAAGGCACCTGTTTCATCTCTCTTCTGAGACAGCTGCTCTGTGTGGTTTGCTGGCTCTACAGCTTTTAGGGTTACACAAAGGCACGATGCTGAGTGTGGATTAATTCCCTTCTCTGAGATACTTTGCCTTTTTTCTGCATTCTACAGAGGTGTTTTGGGGATTGGGAAACAGTGGTGTGTACACATGACCCTGAAGACAACCCGTGTTAACTGGATCTAAAGACTGCCTGAACTGGATTCAATAGGAATACAGATAGCTTTGTTTAGATTTGTTGAGCCATTCATTCTGTCTAGACAAAACTCTAAGCTTCAGTTGGTTACTAATGTAAACATTCATAGTAAAGAATATGCAGATATGTATTGTGTGCATAAATACATGTATATATGTTTACATATGAAATCACACAAAAGGGAGTAGCTTACAGGAGATTCTCATTACATACATGTATACACACACATACACACACACACACACACGTTGCATGCGTGTGTGTGTGTGTGTGTGTGTGTGTGTGTGTGTCCAGATTTCTCATTTCTGTCAGTCTTCCTAAACCTCAAATATTAGAGGTCATAGTTTTTTTTTAATTAGGATGTAATCATATAATATGAAATGCCCCTCATAAAGTCTACAATTGTCCACATTTTCCACCCATTACTGCTACCCAACTCCATGGTATTCTTCTCAAAAGAAGCCACATGTTCTTCAGGAGCCACTTTATTCTTCCTCCATCCCAGTCTCTCTCTGTCACGACACTGCTGCCCTATTTGGAGATCTCATGTAATGGCTCACATGTGACACAACCATCTGAATCTTTCTTGTTCCAGTCACTGCTTCCAGTTTCATCATATGTTTTAGCTCATACCAGTATGTCATTCCTTGTGGGGCTGGACTTTCATGTTCTGCCTTATGGAGGTTGGGTTTCTACATTTGACCATTTTTAATCACATTGCTGGAAACAATTGTATCCATGTTTTTGACTCTTCTAGGAGCTAACTGACTAGGTCCTATGGTGATTGTATGTTCAATTTTTCAGAAACTGAAAGTGATTGTCACAAGGTGACTTTACCAGCAGTGTGTAAAGACTCCACGCTCAGATCCTAACTAGCATTTAGGTTATGGTTTTCACTGGTGCTGATAGTTAACACAGTGAGTGCTACTGATACCATACTGTGATGTATTTTTATTTATTTATTTATTTATTTATTTATTTATTTATTTATTTATTTATTACTTAGAAGACATTAAAGGTAGTATTTGTCATACAATAAAAATGTGTTTAGTTATGGCCTTCCTGTATATCCATATATGTGTACAATTTGCTTTGATCATATCACTCCTTATGCCCATCTTGTGGCTTTTACTCCTGCTCATGCTTGCCCCTTCCCAAACATTTCCAATTCTACCTTCCTGTCTTTTATTTCAACAGGGGCAGAGAATGGAGTTTAATTAGGGATGCTTATATAAACATGGGTAAGGGGGTATTTACAGGAGCTTAGACACCTCCCAAGGGCTACACCACTGCGGAAAATGTCTCTCCCTCCCCCAGCAACCATTAACTGCTTTTAGATCCCTGGGAAGGAGGTAGTGGCCATGAGTCCCTCTACATTTCTGGAGAGAATGGTGGTGGGACCGATTTTAATGTATGCAGGATATCATAGTTGCTGAGGGATCAAGTGTGAAAAGTCACTCCATGCTTTATAGTTCACATTTTTCTAATGAACATGATTTGTAAATAGGTCTTCAGTTTCTCCAAGTTCTCTTCCCACATTCGTGACAGGCTGTGTTCTTGTAGTCTAAGCATCCATCATTTTGGTGAAGTTCTATTTATTTTGTTTTTGTTTTTTTGTTTTGTTTTTGCTTGACATTTAATAACACATTTATGGAACTATTGTACAACCTAACAGTATTTATGCCTATATCTTCTAAAGTTTCATAATTAGTTCTTTATGCATTTAACCTTTTAAATTTTTGTTCCCATAACTTTTTCTTTCTTTCCTTTCCTTTCTTCCTTCTCTTCATGACTCCTCCCTTTTCCTTCCTTCTCTCCTCCTCTTCTTCTTCATCCTTGTCATCACTGTGGCAAGACATAGTTTCATTCCATAACCCATATTAGTCTCAAAGTCTCAGCAGTCTTCCTGTATTTATCCCCCATTGTTCTCCTCTACCTTCTGAGTACCGAGAGTGCTACGCCAGACTTTCTTCATGAATTCTGAGCCAGTTTTCCATCGTCTGAAGTAGAGGTCTAACTTCCTTCTGAATGTAGGGGTCCAGTTGTTAGTGTCACTTGAGAAGGCCATGTTGTATCACATGAGCTGTCTGTGGGATTACGCAGCCTTTCCCAGAAAATCTTTCACTTCTAACATTAGAGAAGGGCTTGCCTAGCATGTGTGGTACCAAGCTTGACTTGCCGAGGTTGGCATTCTGTGCTTTGGTTCTTCCAGGAAGCTCAGGATCCTCCTAGCTCCTCTGTCTCAGCTTTGCCACATTGCCTGAGTCGCTGGTCACCTAGAGACTCAGTGCTCACCGCTCTGCTCTGTCTTTCCTGGTGCAGCCAAGATTTTCTCACTTTTCCCTAAATCCCTACATAATGTCACTAAGGGGGCATCACTTTTCAGTAAAGATGAAATGAGTCCGGGTAGGGTCAGAAATATGACTTAACTCACAGTTCACAGAATGACTCCATCTTAATGTTGTAGAATATTGCTCTCATGGGATTTTTCCTCTTCACCCTGTCACATCAAGAGTTGCTTCTGGCCCTGGACCCCGTGAGGGACCAAGCCTCTGGCCCGCAGTCAGCTTTCTCTTGACATTTTGTCCATTTACAGTGGCACCTGCCTTATCACTGTATCACTTATCACTGGACCTGAAAGACATTACTTGGTAGGTGACACTTGCCACTGAATACTCAGGGAAGTTTCCCCACCATCACCTCCATCAGTCTAGAAAATCTACTCTGCTCATCATGAACTACCCAGGATGAACTACTCATCCCTCCTACCCAGTTTCCTCTATAATCAGGGTTCAGTTTCTGACACTTAGAAAAGGCTTGGACAATATTCAATAGTTAAACGTGTGACCAGAGACTCTAAGAACTGTTCCATAGCATATGCTGAAACCATGGCTTCCAGGGCAGTGTCAGCTTAAAGAGTGTGGGTTGCTAAGTGTATTTTATGAGAACATGTCAGGAACTTGTGCGGGGTAAAGTCAATCAAGCTAGAGGCCAGGCCCAGGTAATGACTGAAGCAGCTGTCTGCATTCTTGGCTTCTAGTGCTGCTGACTAGCTCTGCTCCCTCCATCGTGATTCCAGGGTGTTTTTGTTATTTCCTGGGCTTCTGTTCAAGGCAGAGCATTGTATATTTCATGCAGTATTTTTAATAAGATAAAATAACTCAGATCAAAATATGATTTTCATTTTGAAAGGAGCCACAAGTATAATTTTAATTTTTCATAGTCACTATGGAAAAGTAATACATGAAATTACCCATGCATTTTTATTTAACAAAATTAGCTAAAATTTTACTATGCAGCCAATATACCAATTACAATGATGTGTAGATTTCTTTCTAGTAAAGTTTTCTGAACTTTATTTCTCCTTTGTATACACAACCTTCACAATTCAAATTTACCATGTTTAGAGCTGGTCCTGCAGCATAGTTGGTGAGGTGCTTACCTAGCATGTGTGAGGCCATGGCTTTGATCCCTAGAACCATAGTAACTGGGTGTGGTGGTCCATACCTATAACCCAAGCACTCTGGAAGCTGAGTCAGGTGAATCAGAAGTTCTAAGTCACCTTGGACTAAAACTAATTGGGTAGTTCAAGGTAAGCCTGGGCTACCTCTCTCTCTCCCTCATGCATGCATGCATACACACACACACACACACACACACACACACACAAACTCCAGAAAACCCCCCCAAGAAAATTAGTAGCTACATACATGTTCACTACTCAGTGTGCCTTTTTATTTTTTATTAATTTATGTATTTACTTTTTGCAACAGAGACTTAGACTTTTATCACAGGGGGCTGAGACAGGGCATGCTTTTAACTTAGAACAACTGCGCTATTGCCATGGCATGAGGAAGTTTGGGACAAGGAAAGGATGCTTTTGCTTCATGGCATCTGGCAGTATTCTCTGAAAGCTGGTTCTTGGAGGCTACCCCATCTGGCCTCAAGAAGCGCTTCTTTGGTAGGGCCATGTTCTCTTGGTTTTGTAATCTTGACACAAATCTAGTAAAGCATTCAACTCATCTTTTATTTTACAGGAGCTCACAGTTAGGAGACTGATTTTGGAGTCTTAGAGAGGGATTGAACTTTCAAAGAGGCTTTGGACTTTTAAATGTTGAGATTCTTAAAGATCTTGGCACTTTAAAAAGTTAGTTTTATATCATTATATTAATATTAACATGACAAGAAGAGAACATTTATATTTCAGTAGGGAATGTGTTGTCAAGTTGAGAAGGATTACCTTTGCTGGTTGGATTTCTGTCAACTTGACACAAACTGGTGTCATTTAGGAAGAAGGACTCTCAAAGAAAAAAATGCCTCTATAAAACGTGTGTGTAGGTATATCTGTTGAGCATATTCTTGATTAATGATTGTTGTGGGAGGGGCCGGCCCACTGTAGGTGGTGTCACTCCTGGGCTGGCATTCTTGAGTTCTATAAGAAAGCAGGCTAAGCAAATCACGTGGAGCAAGCCAGTAAGTAGCACCCCTCCACAGGGCCTGCCTCCAGGTTCCTGCCTTGAGTTTTGCCCTGACTTCCCGCAGTGATGGAGGGTGGCCAGAGCCTTGTAAGCAGGAGTGAACTCTTTCCTCCTTAAGTTGCTTTTGTCACAGCAATGGAAACTACCTAACCCAGACCCTAACTCACCTTTGCATTCACGCTAGAGGGGAATTTGAGGAACTGATCCCAAGGTACAGAATAGGGCTGAAACCCATCTCTTCCATGCTTGTAGGTTTGCAGAGAACTCTTCTGTTTTCTTGTGAAGAGATTTTTTTTCTGAGCTTCTGGCAGTTTTTAATTTTTTTTCTTCCAGCTCTTGTTGAGATTTTTTTATAGACCCTCAGTTGTTCATAATAAGCCACCCACTTTCAGATAGGTTTTCTCTGGTGCATCTGTTCCTCGCTGGTAGCAGTGAGCAAATTCGAGTTTAGAAACACTGTGGGAAATGTTAAACACTAGCATTTGGTGGAAGCAGGTGCCACGGGACCGACGTGAATGTCAGTCGCTGCAATTGATAGGGGATTCTGGGGAAACATTCAGTTGCCCCTGCTTAAAATTCTAGGAAGGGTGGCATAATATCCAAGCGATTTCCCTTCAAGTTTCAGCTTAGGAAATCTGTCCCCAAAGCTGTGTGGATCTCTGATGAAGGCCAAGTCCATATTGGCTCTTTTTACTTTCTGATTTTTTCTCCAAGTCTTCTTTTCTTCATGCTTTACAGAACTTAGGATTCCTTTGTGCAAAGTCTTGCTTAGTTCTTGAGATTTCCACATCTCCTCTTCCTCTTGTGTTAACCACAGAATTGAGAACATGGGGAGGGAGACGGGCATGCCTCAGCCTAGCACATCACAAAACAGGAATGATTCAAGCTATGAATCTGCCTACAGCCAAGTACCTGGGGCCCTGACTCTACATGTAAGCTGGTAATTCCCATTTCCCAGTGGGGCAACTGCTTATCCACCCAGTAGAAAACAGAATACCCAGTTAAGTCCTAATGCCATGAGAGAGATATATAAGCCATGATAGCTGCTAGAGGCTAGTGTACTAATAAAGGGGATCAGATGTATAAAAAACCAAGGAGATAGCGTTTCACATGGGCCACAAATCCTTGTCTGCAAAGACTGTCATGGGGTCAAAGAAGGAGTGGTTGCTTCCATATGGAGTTATCTGGAAGGACGCCACGAGGAAGTGACTATCGAGCTGTGTAGAAATGAAGAGAGGGACTGTGTGTTAGAGAGCAGATGGGAAGGAGGAGTCGATATCAGCAGGAGGAGTGTCCCAAGGGATGCCAAGGTATCTGCAGGTCTGTCAACAAGGCCTAGGATAGGATGTCCAAGTGTGAGGTTGAGCTGATAGGTGTGAGAATGGACCCAAAGGGAGAGGTAGCGCTGAGAGCCCTAGAAGCCAGGCTATGGGATTCATAATGTCTCCTCTCTTACTATTTTTTCCTTTCCCTTAAGAATACATTCATTATTCATTTCCTGTTAGTCTCCCTGGAAAAACTCAGTCTCACAATGAATGGCTCTGCTCCGGGCTGACCACACAGGGGACTGGTGCCTCTGACCATCCCTTCCATAGGAAAACATCCTTTCCTATCCACCCAGTTTGTCCTAGACAGTGTCTACTCGGGGACAGGAGGAGGCTATTTCCATCTCTGTCTTACAAGAGTCAGCAGGAGGCCCAGCAAATGGCAGGCACTTAAGGGATGAAGAAATCTGAACAGCAAGTCTCAGAGGAATAAAGCAAGTGTGTCTCTCTGGAATTCCGGGACCTCGTCAAATAGACATGTATTAACTGTGGCAGGGAGCTAGTACGTCTGTCTGTTAGCTGTGCAAACAAAACACCCCAGGCTGGGAGCTTAAACAACAGATATTTACTCTCTCCTTGTTCTGGATCCTAGATGTCCAAGGTCAAAGCACTGGCTGTTTTGATTTCAGTTAAAGCCTCACTTTTTGGCTTATATGTAGCCTGATTCCTGCCCTGGCATTTCTTCTGTGGGTGCATTATCTATTCCTCTTATGAAGGTGACATTCTCTTTCTGTCAGAATCCCCCAACTGGAAACTGGATTCTAGTTACTTCCCTAAGGGCATTCTCTCTAGACAAAGTCACATCTCAAAATTCCTTGTTAGGACTTCAATCTTTAGATTTTTGATGTGAGTAGGAAAGTTCAATCCAAAATAGATTATGTGAATAAAAAAATTATAAGTAAGGTAAGCCATGCCCTCGTCTTGTTTAGCTCCACCTTAGCAGTAAATCCATGACTCATTTATCCATTAGACGGGTGTCTGGCATCTTGTAAATATTTGTGGAAGGACTCAGTAGTTCCTGTGCACTCTCTTTCCTTATTCATGAAATGGATCAGAATACACATGATTTATAGAAAATGAGAATAAACTACAATGGGAACTGCTTGTTTTGCAAGACACAGGCACAGGGAATGATCATGAGGCATAAGCTGGTGGTTTCCCTTGTACTGCTTTCCTTATTTCCTTATAGGTTTTCTTAGTAGAAGCATTTGGGCTGTAGCTGGACTGCTGTCTGTCAGTTGCATCCAGGAAAGGTCTAGCATTGTGGAGCAAAGGGAGGAAAATCCTTTCTTCTGGAGCCTCTGTGTCAAACCTGAGGCCTTCAATGGACAGGAGTCGGGACAGAAATTTGGACAATAAGTTGTGAGGATAGGAGGTCCCTTTCCTCTCTCCTCACAGGATATATCATAAAGGAGGGGGAGGAAAGAGATTAGGAAGAGAGAAAATGGCATCTTAAGACACCACTTGCTCCGTTTTTGGATGTCCTAGATGAAGAAGCAAGCCCAGACTTGTGACATGTGCTGAACAAGGTTCTCCAGGTTGCTCGAGGGAGCAGAGAGGACTAGAACAACCCTAGAGAGGCTGGGCTCCATCCAGGCCAAGCTAGCAGGCAGCATGGGCCTTTCTTGCTTCCAGTGGGAACGTGGGAGAGAGGCTCGGGACTCTCCTGTTCATGCTGCTGCATCAGCTGCCTTGGACAGCTAGTCTCCCATTTGCCTGTAGCCAGAGAACAGAGCTTGTGCTCAATGGCAAAGCTCAGGTACTCTGCTGGTTTCCTAGGTTATTCTTGTCTGTCTCCTCATTCCACCACAGCAACCCCCTTACTTGTAAATTGGGGTGTTTATGGAGGTCCCATCCACACATGTATGATTTCACAGTGAAACAGCAGCTTTGTGGACAATGGTGCATGTGGGGCTTTGCTCATTTGGGACCCCCATCCTTCCAGATTAACTAGGACAAAATGAAATTGACTGAAGGTCAGGGTGCAGCAGAATGGCCTTGGCTTTGTTTTTTTTTTCAACACCCTTTATCAAGCCTCTTCATCCCTGCTTCACACTAGGGGCCACAGCCCTTATATGGCTGAATGCCCTATCTGTTGTCCATGTGAGAGCCCGGAACAGAACTAGCCATGCTCGATGTCTGAGAGTGTACAAAAGCCTCATTACCTGCCCATCTCAGACCATGGGACTCAGGACACTTCCAGTGCGTGGAAGCTTCCTACCCAGACAAGAGTTCAGTTTAGAGAAACAAGGTCTTGTTTGTCATGCTTTCAGAATTCCATGTTATATGGGTTTCCATGATTGGTATTCAGCATTGAGCTGGGGGAGGGGGATGTGACAATCCTCCCCATTTCATAGACTTCACTCGTTCCATGTTTAGTTCCAGCTCAACAGCAGGAAAACTAAATTTAGTTCAATCTGTTAAACTCCACTGCTCAGCCCCATAACTCACCAGTATGTCTCTTTGAGGTAGAGACTGTATTTCTACTGTAAGAAGGGGAGCTGGCCATGGTATTCTGCTCACATCTCCTTATTCTGGACCAGCTTTTGGTATTCCTAGTGCCAGGTATAGAGCTGGAGCCTAGACAGAAGAGACACTGACATCGAGCCTCAACCCTTGCTTTTGCTGGTTGCATTAACTCTCATGATTGCAAGTATCTGGGGATCCTTGTAAACCCTATACCAGAGGGAAATTAGGCATGAGGTCAATCTGTCTGCACCCCTGTGTAGCATGCAGTGAGTGATCAACAAATGCTCGTTGCCTATTCGTACATTCAAGTTGAACACTGCACCCCCCCAGGCCATCTTCAATATCAGTGCAGAAGAAAACTGAGATACATGCAGAGAGTGTCACAAGTTCTGCATGGTAAGACATCTTAGCAGTGAGGAAAGATGGAGGAAAGGCTGAATCAGCATGAGGATTGGGATGTGCCAAAGCTCAAGAAATGAGGACTTTTAGCAGTTCTGGGACCTGTTCCTTTGTCATAATAACATGAAATAAGTCTGACCTTGCAAGCAAATGTTAGATTCTGCATTAGTTGAACATTGGGTGGGGGTGGACAAAGTGCATCAAAGTGGGGACTAAACAAGGCAAAAGACCAAACCAAACAAAACAAAAACAAAAAACAACAAAAACAAAAACAAAACAGAAACCCAAAACACAAGAATCAGAAAGGAGTGGGTTCAAATCCTTACTGGCCATGCCACTGGTCAAACTGATTGAAAGCATGGGCACAATAATATCAACCGCAGAACATTGCATGAGGAAAAAGGCTACCTTAGTGGTTGCTAGTCAGACACTTCAATCAGAGGTGTGATATTGCATTGCTGAGTTCACCCACCACATTCCAAACTTCCCTAAGTGGTGACTGACACGGAAGCCTTCATCTAGCAAGATCTGCCCTGATGCTTCCAGGTCCAGCAGCTGTTAAACTTTGCTGGGGTTTGCGGTTTGTGTGGCTCAATGTTCTCATCCTCCACAGAGAGAGCTAAGGTTTGCAGGGAGGCTGCCAAGCTCTGCCATTTATTCCTGTTGGAACTAGAACTGGGGCAGAATCCAATCTCATTGCAGGCTCTCTAGAGTCCTTGGAAGAAAGGATTCCTGTGGAATATTAATATAAACTGTTGTTATCAATCTCAGCCAAAGTCTCCTATTCATTTTGTATCTCATCAGAGGTTGTAAAACGGAGCCTTCCAGAACATGTGCAGTTGACGGGCTTTGATTCATTCCAACAATGACTTGAGAAACTGGGATTTCAGTGTCTTTTGGATGTGTGTATGTGCATACCTGGCATTGTACTACTGGGGGAATCCAGTTAGGCAGCAGGAGTGACTCAAGAAGACTAAGCAAAATGGAATTGAGAGGTAGCATAGCATCAACTCTGTGAACTCTCGGCCACAGTGTGTTCCAGCATGTAAAGAGCAGCTGGCTCACAGGGCGAGGTTTGTCTGTTGGGTTCTAGAACTGGGGTCAAGCTCCTGTCTTCCCACAGGACTGGCAGCTAGCTTCTTTCCCATGCCCATCAGGCTGTGCTCTCTGCCATTGTTCGCTGGCCTAGAAATCGTCTCAGCTTTGTTAGCAGCCTAGTCTCCTTGTTTGCTGTGTATGTTTGTCTTTCTGGTGTGAAGTTTGTTTTTCAAGCTCTGACAGACTGGCAAGGCAAACAAGGTTGCCATTTTTGTTTTGTTTTGTTTTTTTTATGAGTGTGGCAATTTTTAGCCCTTTGCAAACAATCCTGAGACTGGGAGATTATAATTTGGGATGCCATGTGTATAGGCATATATTCAGCTTGTATTGTGGCGGAGGCAAGGCGCTGTAGGAAGGAGGTGGAAGACAGATGAACATGGATGGTTTCTCAGTTGTGGAGGGACCAAGCTCCTGTCAGAATTAAAAGATGAAACAGGAGAGAAATAGGGTTTTATAAAGTATTTTGGAAAATTAATTTTGAAGACTGTGCTTATGTCTGTCTAGACATAAGCATGTATAATAAATATGTGAACAGGCATCACATCTCACATACATGCGTTTCCAGATTATATGCATATTCTTTGGCAATCTCATTCCCCTAGATGCCACAGACATAGAGACAAAGTGATCTCTGAATGTGATGGGAATATCACATGTGTGAAGTCACCACAGGACCTACCATTATCTCTACAGGCGTGAGACCCTGGGTAACAGAACATAGTGAGCTCCAAATGAGAGCTTTTGAAAGAAGGTCAAAGACAAAGCTCTCATCTCTTAAAAAATGCCTTTATTATTGAGAGGTTTGCATATGTATACAGTGAGATAGGAACATAGCTATACCCCACTCTTTCAACTCATCCCACATCCCTCCCACACACCCCACATACCTCCAGCACAGCCCTCATCTCACACCTTCCCACACACCCCTCATACCTTCCTTCCAACACATCCCACATACCTATCAACACACCCCTCATACCTTCCAACACACCCCTCACACCTTCCAAGTTTCATGTTTTCAATGTCCCACAGTGATGACCATATATGCATGATTATGAGGCTAATCTACTGGATCACTGAAATTCTGCTGGTGGCCACATCCTCAACAAAGACTGCTGCTCCCTTCCCTGGTAGTCATCATCTGCCAGCAGCTCCTTATGTAGGGGTGGCACTTGGAGGTCATATACCCTATCTGTGCTAGGATTGTGAACAGCTTGATCTTGTGCAAGCAACCATAGCTGCTGTGAGTTTCTAACTAGAATAGCCATATCATGTCTGGAACACAGCATGCCACAAACTCCTCACCCTTTGGCTATCAAATTCTTTCTACAGCCTCTTTTGCATTGTTTCCTACTTAGTGGTGTTGGGAGAGTAATATAGATGCTACATTTGGGGCTGAGCACTCAGTCTCATAATTGTTAGCACTTTTCCTAGCTCTGCCTCTGCCTGCCTGCTGCAAGAAACAGCTTCTATGGCCAAGTTTGAGAGCAGCCAGGTCTGTGGAAATAAGCAAAAGTACAGACAATATTTTGACATCATGCCCCTTTAGCAGAAGAACAATAGCACATCCTGATTTAGTGCCTATAACCTTTCTAGCCATGGGCTTTTTACTAGAATTGCAATGCCAGGCATGACATTTTAGCCTATTGGGATGTGTTTCAAATTCAATCAGAGAGTGGCTAGTTACCCCATAACAGCCATGACAATATTGCATTAGTAAGCACAATGATGTCTCTCCTACCCCAACAGGTCTGCATACCACTCTCTAGCACTATGAAATCCAGCTATCGGGGGAGAAGTTTCCAGGTCAGTTTGAGATTGATTTTTTTTTTCTGTGTCCTGCAGCCAACATGCGTGTTGTCTTCAGCAATAGGGTTTTACTCAGCGATTATTTGCAAAATCAAGAGCAATGTCAATAGCCTTTGCTTTGGAGATTTCTGCCACCTCCTTAACTAATGGCTCATAGGGAGGTATCCCATGCTTTATACTGCCATTTTCATTTAATAACCCATGTCTTCTGAAAGCAGCATTGTCCATCCATGTAGGGTAATTCCTGTTCAATATTTTTTTAATAATTGTATTTTGAAGATTTATGTATGCCTCATTTTCATGTGTATTTGTACATGAGTTTATGTGCATCATGTGTATGCCAGATTCCTTGGAGGCCAGAAGAAGGAGTTGGAGTCCTTGTCATTGAAGTTATATGTGATAGTCACCTGATATGGGTGCTAGGAATTGAATTTGGATCATCTGGAAGATCATCAAATGCATTTAACCTCTGAGCCATCTCTCCATCCCCTAACGATGCATTTTGAAATTATTTTGCTAACTAATGATTTCCATCAGACTTTCCCTTATGTCCTTAGATTGTGTTCAACCACCCACAAGCCCTTCCCATTTTTGTTTTGAGATCCAGCTTGATTCTAAATGCCTCAGCCTCTTAGAAGATATGGAGTTACCTAATGGTGACCCTGTGTGTGACACAATCAGTGAATGCCTGTAGATGCATACGGAGCCCACTGCCTATTTTAGAAAGATATTAAACCTGCATGTTCTTGAACAAAGGTACTTTTATTTAATTACATGATTTTTCTTTTTAGATGTTTTCATACATTTTCATACATTCAATTACAACCATTCTGATGTAGCCATCTTTATAAATCTCATTTTTGCTCTCATTTCTCTATCCTGATCACTGAATGAGTCATTTTGATAGGTTGGTGACTCTGGCTGCTTAAGAAGTCTTGTTTGGAATCCAGTGACAGAACAAGTCTCCTTCTCCAGGGAAATAAACAAGAGAGAACAATTTGAAGAAACAGTAGGATTTGGGAGCTAGAAAGAAAGACCATTGTGAGTAGTCTGCTAATCTTTGTGAAGCAGTTGAATCACAGCAAAGTCTGTCTGCTGGTTGTGCCTCATAACTTCTTAGTATATATGATCTTGAATACTCAGCCCCAGGCTTTGTGGAGCTCTGGCATTGCCCTGAAACACAGTAACTGTAAAAGATACAACTGTGTATGGGAAAAATATACCACAGTTCTCATATTTTTGTTCTAAGAATGTGCAGCTCTTCTGTAGGGGTTAGTGTCAGAAAACCAAACCAACACATTCAAAGGACCAATGTGAATGCACCATTAGTAAGCTCTTAGAGTGGTGGGGCTGCAGCCTCTATGCCCACACTCGGCAGAGAGGCTTCCTCCTCAAGAGGGTCCATTTGGTGAAAATGCCATCTCCTCTCCTGGCCAAGCACCTCCTATCTGATGTGTGAGAGTCTGGGATGGGTTCTACACATTCTACACTGTATTCTCTTTAACCTTCTCATGCTGTCCATGACCCATAAACACTTACATATGTCACTGAACCAATAAGAACTATCTTTTCAACTCCTCAGCAGTGGTCATTATCATAAGTACTGATTAAGAATATCAGCAACACAACTGGCAAGATATCTCACTGAGAAAATGTGTTTACCACAAGCTAGACAACATGAGTTCAATCCCCCACTTAACAGAAGAGAATAAATGCCTATGAGTTGTTCCACACATACATCATGGCATACATATAGAATAAATAAATGCAATAAAAAGTTGTAATGGGCTGTGGAAGTAGCTCAGTGGTTAAGAGCATCTGCTGCTCTTCTTGAAGATTCAGACAATTCCCAGCACCTGCATGGTGGCTCACAACAGTCTGTAATGCCAGTTCCATCGGATCCTATGCTCTCCTCTGGCCTTCTCAGTCACTAGGCATGCATGTGCTGCACAGATATACATGTAGGCAAAATGTTCATGTAATAAAATCAAATAAAAATGCAAAAACTTTTGAAGAGAATCATAGGAAGAGCGGTGAGAATATGTAGCAGGCTTCTTGCACATGTTAGGCTAGGGACCAGGTATATGAGCCACATGGGACAGCATCCCAACAGTCTATTGAACATACTGATTTTGCAATATGAATACCACACCCACTTTTTTTCAAAATTGGACTATAGACTGTATTTTGGAATGCAGTCTTAGGAAGAAAGCAGAGCACAACATGGAGGTGTTAAATGGCAGATCTGTGATAAATATAAATATCAAATGTGTTATTTTGATGTATATGAGTGATAATTGGATTTTAAATTACCCGTCCATAAAGCACAGAATCCACTATGCAGGAAGTTTCACTATGAAAATAATTATAAGTAAAAGATCCTTTGTCCTTCCTTAAAATTCTAAAACACACACACACACACACACACACACACACACACACACACACACACACGTATGTATGTATGTATGTATATAGGGAACATTCTGAGTTTCCACTTCCCACCCCCCAGACTTTGCAGCCAAGTTCTTGCAACAAGGTTTAACCACAAAACCAACTCCATGTGCACTTCTACTTGATGACGAAGACTGGGACTGAGTTAAGGTTCCTAACCATGTGGTATTTCTTGCTGTTACTTTATCCCATAGCAATTTGATGTGCCATGGAGCAGGAGTGTGTAGGCTCCTGGGATATCAGAAGGTTGTTAAAGGCATAGGAAATTGTTCATAAAATCATGCCATCTATGCCTTCCTAGTTTATGTATTCAGCAAATCTTTGTTGAACATTGTGCATTAGGGCACTATTCAGAATTGATTTTGGTTTAGTTGTCATAACTCTGGGGAGTTGTCCCAAAATTATACCCACTTCTGACTTGAAGGAACTAAATGACATGATTCAGGGAGTGAGTCTAATAAGCTCATCCAGCCCTCACATCACCATGGGTCGAGTTCATCCCAAACATCCTACCCAAATGGATTTGGTGAAGCTGGCCATTTGACCACTGGAGATAAACTAATCAAGCAGATTTGACCTTTGGGGATTTAATGTCTGTGTTTTGGGAGGTAGAGTTTGTGGTTTTAACCTTAGGGTGGCAAATGGCTATTTGGTACACATGAGTGTCACTGAAGATGGAACAGTTGAAGGCAGGAAGTGAGTTTGTGGGGTGAAGCAATTTCCCCAACACATCTCATGGGTAGTAGAAAGCTTTGGGGACAGAGGGGCTCTTAGTAAGGACACTTCAAGAAGGAGGGCTTGGCAGCCCCTTTCTGATCAGCTGTGTATTTAACTATTCCTAAGCAATCACTGAGAACTACTTTTGCTAATAGCTTGAAATGAAAGCAAGTTGGAGTCCATTTATAGGAGTGAAAAAAATCAGTGTGTTCTAAATGTTCTTCATTGTTTATGTCACAATTAATTTGACCTCTAAAGTAGTGAAGTTTGCTTCCTGTGTGATTAAAGGAGAACACAAAGGAGATTCTGATGCCTGCATGAGAAGATGACAGTCAACAGGGCTTTTAGGCAACGAATGATAAGAACCGCACACCAACTCTCAGCAAGTGCAAACACAGAGATCCAAAACTGGAAATAGATTAAAAAGTTAGCACACACAGGCAATAAACTAGCACAGGATTACCCAGTTCTCTGTGCATGCATGCAAGTTGAAAAAGCAAAGGAAGGACATTTGGGATATAGCTATCTAAAAGTTCCAGGTGCCTGCCTGAGATTTCTGTGTCTAAACTACCCTCAAGAGGACCACATTCCAGAAGGATCTTCCACTAAGACCTGAACACACACCAGTGTCTCATTCCTAGATGCATGGTACCTGGTATCTAAGGGAGCTCACTCTGAGAAGTGACAAAGGCCTGAAGCCCCATTATGCGGGTATCCCAGGGATTTATGTTGACTCTGTGCATTGCAGCATTAATTGTGCAGGTACCATTTGAACTAAGACTGTTGATGAGGCTAAAAATATGTTATTTGAAATTTAGAAAGAAATAAACTCTGTGGTAATGCAGGGTGAATGGGGGTGGAAAGACATCATTTTGAGAGCTTGAGAAGTATTGTCTCTCGGGGAGGCAGCCCTGGGTGTGACAGGCAAGCTAAAGCTGTGGCCATCTGCAGTCATAGTGCGTATGGATCAGTAAGACCTTACTTCAAAGTCTGCCTGAAATACCCCTGTCCTTTATATGTGGACACACATCATGAAATATGGACTGTCCTTTACATATGAATGGGCATCTTGAGTCCTGTCTTGGATTGCTCTCTAAGACTATCTAATGCACTTATAGTGACACCAGGAGCATACTATTATCAGAGGCTCCTGTCCTAATGTGGAGGAGGCAAAAGGAAGCGACTACCACTGGGAAAGAGCAATGCCTGAAAGCAAACCGTCTACTATGTTTGTATATATGTGTGTTCACATGTGTGTGAGCATGTATGAGTGTGAGAGTGAAGGCCAAGGCTGATTTCAGGTACCTTACTTTGGGAGAAAGAGTCCCTTGTTGGCCTGGGGTATGCCAATGAGGCTAGATTTGCTGGCTAGCAAGCCCCAGGTAGCCTCCTGTTTCCACTTATTTGCTGCTGCACTCGGCTTTTCATACAAGTGCTGAAGAACTGGACTCGGGCCCTCTTGCTTATGTGGCAAACACTTTGCCTACTGAGCCTTCTCCCCAACAAAAGAAGCATCTTCAGTCCTCACCCATACTTTTTCATCAAGGACTGAGTCGTGTCTCAATCTAGACGTGTTGGAAGGCACAAGATCTACAAAAGACTGAGTATAAACAAAGCAAGAGATTTCAATCATGAGGGCTGTTTTAAAACCAATCATTTTAGTTGAAACTTTTTGCCAAGTATTTTATCTAGAATGTTTATCTTGTGTTTAGGATATGAAGCATATACACACTGTGGCACTGGGAGGCTGCTGAGCCTCATTGTCTGTACCTGAACTTGAAGGGTTCTATAGAGCCTTCTTTATCATTGCAATCGCCTCTGACAGTTATCATACTGGGGAGAGAAGTTATCCCCACTTATGAGTTATTATGACAACCCACAGGTCCACGAGGCCTTCATGATCATGAAACTAAGAATCACACCATTGAAACAATCTTGCTAAATTTATAGAGCTGGCTTATCAGCACTTTTAGAGAAACGCTTACACACTTAGATAATTACAGTTTTAAAACAAGGTTTAAAAATAAATGAGGTGAGCAGCAAATGTGCAATATAAGAGATAAGGCACACAATATAAAAATAATAAAGAAAAGCAGAGAAAAGAAATACCCAGAGGTAAGTGCATGAGGAAGTGGTCTGTAACCTTTGTATCAGGAATGCTATGATTCCATAATGATAATATTTTTATAATTAATTTTAAAATTTAAAACTAATACATTTTTGTAGGACAATATTAGGAATCTAAGAGAACACTGTTGAGTAGACAATAGTGATCAAAGTCATAAGAGACTTTTAATTGCAGTTGTACCAATAAATTAGGATGATATTCAAACAAATGAAACACTTGCTGAAAAAAGAAGTAATACTGAAAAAGATCCGAGGTAAAGAATAGTTTCATAGCCATTAAAGGAAATGAATTAGATGTTAAAAATACTTCCACTTTGGGGGGGGGACTCTAGGCCTACATACTTTCATGAGTAATCTTTGTCTCCTAGGAACAGAATGTTCTAGTCTTTGCTAAACTTTCCCAGAGCATAGGTGAGGGAACACTTTCCGATACATTTTGCAAGGACAGTGTAATTTTGACATCAACGTTATATGTAGTTAGAGCAAGAAAGAAAAAAAAACATATTAAAAGTTAACTTTGTTCTTGAATTTGTATGGGGAAAACATCTAAACAGAATATTGATTTGATCTAGCAATAAAAACAATAACAACATAGTAAACAAGGTTGGTTTATTTCAAGAAAGCACTGCTTAGTTCAGCACTGAAATTCTGTTATTACAACTTATATGTGAGAAGAAAAATAACATAAATATACAGCAAATGTTCCTCACGCTTGGCATCTGTCTCTATTAAAATGATTGACAGAACTGGAAGAGAAGGAAACTTCCTGATGTATAAGGGATATTATACTGTGGGGTAAAGATTTAACTTTTCAAATGTTATCTGAACTCAGAACAGACAAAAGCACTCACCATCCAACATCATAAATGTTTTCTAGGCAGAAAAATAAGAAAGGAGTAATAAAGTAAAAATCACAAAATTGTCCTTATTTGATGATTTCTTCTAGTGAACACAAGAATTTTTTATATTTAAGTACCCAATATTTTTACAAAAGCTTAGTAAATTTGGTGAATATAATTATTTTAAGAAATCGTTATATAGGCTGGAGAGATGGCTCAGAGGTTAAGAGCACTGGCTGCTCTTCCAGAGGTCCTGAGTTCAATTCCCAGCCACCACATAGTGGCTCACAACCATCTGCAATGAGATCTGGTGCCCTCTTCTGGCCTTCAGGGATACATGCAGGCAGAATATTGTATACATAATAAATACGTCTTAAAAAAAAAGAAAGAAACCATTATACAAGAGTCAAATGCAGATCCCAATCATCATAATAAACTTTGAGAAAACCTTTGAAAAGGTGAAATACACAGACATAAATGTATCCCCAATGCATCGACTCTTGTTATTAAAATTGCCGATATATTAAAAATAATAAAGAGCAAAATTTTAGGGGAGAGAACATGTTCTCATTTAGAGGATTCCAGAACCATGAAGATGATGCTTGTATAGGAAAATGCAAATTAATGGATGAGAATGAGAGAGACAGAGACAGACAGAGAGAGGCAGGGAGAGAGAGAGAGAGAGAGAGAGAGAGAGAGAGAGAGAGAGAGAGAGAGAGAGAGAGAGAGAGAGAAATCAAATGTACCCAGATGCTGATCTGTGATGAATCAAAACAACTGATACCAAGAAAAGTGTTTGACTAGATCCCTGCCTCACACTACACACAAAAGAAATTCATCTGGCCTAAGACGTCTCTGTGAAAGCTGATGGAGGTGTGTAGAATAATAATACTTCCTGACAAATTTCAACAATACCCTTCAAAATTAAGCAATGGAGATAAGAAATGTAAAAGTTGGGGACATAGCCCAGTGGTAGAGTTTGTCTAACGAGATTAAGGCCCTGGATTTGATCACCAACTGAGAAGGAAAGAGGGGGGAGGGAAAAGAGTGCACACTTAGAGAGGAATCAAGGAAGTGAGGCCATCATGTAGTGACATTTTCATTATTTTACTCCCTAGTCCATAATTACTTCTTTGTTTATTATCTGCTTAGAAGACATGTATGAGGTTCAGTGATGAGAGCCCTTGTCTGTTATGAGTTCAGAGGGAAATTTAAACTTTAGCCCAGATTTTTAAAAATTAGTAAAATTTGCATGCACCAGTTCAGAAGAGTGCTAACTAAGCACAGTGCCCAAGTCTCCTAAGCCATTGATGGAAGTAGTGTAACCACATAGCTACCCCATAGGCAACTTCAGCTCTGGGCTTTCAACAGGTGCTTCCTGATTGGGAAGCCCTGCTGGCACTAGGGAGCAGCTAGTTCTAGCATAATGTGTGCTAGCAGGAGAAACCCTTATTCTCTAAGACTCCACCATTCCCCACCATCTTAATCTGAAGCCTAGGTCTACCCTATAGAAGCCTGCTGACACAATTGACTCAGAAATACAAGGGCCTTGGTCCTACCCACAGCATCCTCAGCCTTCAGAGTAAACCCAGATTCCAGAATGACCAACCAGGCTTTGGATCCAGCTTGGGATCTGCGTATCAGTATGTCTCTCCTTCACTCTAGGGACTTCCTTCTTTCCTAGCAGAGGCATCAATCTACTTGCTTTCCTCCTTATGGGATCACTGTAACTACTGTGTCCCTCCAAAGAAGCTTTCATGGATTCCTCATTCAATTGGATTTATGTTTCTCTGTTAGCTGGTACCTTAGACAAGCCTTTAGCAGAGTGTTGACAGCAAGATTTCTTGGAACTGTTATTTTCATTGGAATCTGGTGTTTCACAGTCATTGAATATTATATAAACCTACCATGGAATTAATCTCCAAATTTGACAGTCTTCCTCTCTCCTGTTGTAGCTTCAGTGTGAAATGTTTCCCACAGGCTCGTGTACTTGAACACTTAGTACCTAGGCAGTCGTGCTAGGTACTGGCTTTCCGGTTTTGGAATCCTTAGTGAGTAGGGTCTAGCTGGAAGAATTAATTACTATAGGGTGAACTGGAGGATTGTATATCCATCTCTGTTGTATGGTTTTCAAGATATGATCAACCAAGTCCTGCCATCATGCCTTCCTACATGCACTGGACTGAACTATCTGCCAAAAGAATCCATTTCTTCATGAAATTGCTTCTGTGAGGTATTATGTCCCAGTTTACAGAGAAAATATCAGTAGCACATCTTCCACCATGGAAGGAATTAATTTTTTGGATTAGAGAATAGTCACGGGAAATACTGGTAAAATTGGAAGGTCTTGGAGGGTCAGAAGTCCTGGCTGTGACTTTAAATCAGTTGTTTTTAGCATTCCTAATGTTTTGGCCCTTTAATAAAATCTCTCATGTTGTGGTGACTCGTAATCATAAAATTATTTTTGTTGCTACTTCATAAATATAATCTTGCTACTGTTATGAATCATAATGTAAATATCTGATATGCAGGATATCTGATATGCAATCCCTGTGAATAGGTCATTTAAATCCCAAAGGAATTGAAATCCACATGTTGAGAATAAATCCACTAGAAACCCACCATCTAGTTCTTAGGTTTTTTGGTAGATAAATAGCCAAGGCAGGAGGGTTGTATTACCAAAGAAAGTCTTGTTGTGAGCCACTCTGGGAACCCCTGTAGTCTGCATACTCACTGTCATAGTCACTGATTGACAGGGACATCCGACCCTTTGCTGCAGATCCAAGAGCATCAGAGGCCTCTATTGTTTATGGTGCTATGAACAGCTCAGGTATAATTGAAGCCAAGAATTCAATTACAAGTGAAAATAATGCATGTCTTAGTTTCCAAGGTGTAAGACTTCAACTATGTTTCATACAAATGAGAGATCCAGGCCATAGCAGGGTATGGCAGACATGTTCTCAGTAGAAATAGCTTGTGGCAGAGCTCAGAGAAGAGTGAGTTGGGTGAATCCAGAGGAACACCTCTATACCAAGTATGAGAAGGCAGGTATAAAAGGCATGAGAATTGTGATAGCACATGGAATTCACATAAGCGTGTCAGTGTAACCAAGCAACATTTACACAGCATAGTATTTCCATTCACAATGGTGCAGGCTAGAGCGAGATTTTCATCTTCCTGATTTTATTTATACTATGTTGGTGCTCCATCCATCCATCCATCCATCCATCCATCCATCCATCCATCCATCCATCCAGAATCTAAATGCCTAGCAGCACTGACTAGGTGGTGTTTAGAGTCTCACAGAAAAAAACCATGGAGCACCAGTCAGTGCTCATATACCATGATGAGTGCCTTAGGAATAGTCATGCCTTTATTCTGTCATCAGAGCCCAGAGTTAGCAAGTTCTTCTAACAGGGAGAATCACCAAAGAACAAGCCGCACTTTTGTCAGCCATGCACAGGTTGATTGCATGGAACATGATGCCTCCAGTTCTCTAGAAATCATGTAAAAGCTTGTATTGAACAGAATCATTCAAGGTACATAGAGACTCAATGATAGTAGGACCAGACAAAAGATGGTTATTGCCCGCACCACCTCTGAGCTACATAACTTGAAGGGCTTCCCTGCCTACCCTCCCCGAGAAGCCCAGGGCTTATAAAGTATCAGTTAACTCATGAGCACGAGGCTGCTGGGCTTTTTTGAGCTGTCTCAGCCTAGGCCTTGCAGTCCTGTGTGCAGCTTCCCCTCCCCCCCCATCCTGTCAGGAAAGCCCCTCTTTCCCTCCCACTCAATAGCTTCTTCTCCCAGGTGATCATCAATAAGGCTCTCTGTGTGACTGAAAAGGCTGCCTGCCCTGCTTGCTTTGTCCCTGGGTAGTAATAATATAGTTTCTGACAGTTCATGCTGTGTTTGTGTGCATGTATGTACATCACAAATGTGTGTATATGCATGTTTCACATCTGAGACTACAAACAATGACTAAGGTATGCAGCAGGCAAAAATGCTCATTGCCTTTCATGAGGGAAGATGAGGGGAGGACCTCAGCTTGGTGCTTGGCCTACAGGTCCAATTGTGAAGGAGAAACATGGCCGCTCTGAGGGGATAACATCTACACTAGTCACCAAGTCCCAGGTGCTGATGCTTTCTATGCTTTCTAAGTCTGGTCCTCATCTCTCTAGACTTGGAAACTCTCTTCTGAGGAGCCTGGGTTAGGCTGAGTCAGGGAGGTGGGTCCAAGCTGCCCAAACCTGCAGGGAACTAGATTCTTTAACCAAAATGGATTCACCTTGTAAGTACAAAGGCAAAACAAATACATCATTCCACTGCCATACGTGTTCCCCACAATGATGGAGATTTATTTCTGCTTAGAGTTGCCGGGGCTAAGAGCCCTTCCAAGTGGTGAATTGTGACAGTGAGAGGCAAACATGATGGCCGAGAGCTCATATCTTCAGTTGTAACAGGCCAGGGAGGGCAAACTGGCAGTGGTCTGAAGCTTTGAACCTCACTCCCAGTGACATACTTCTTATGACAGCACTCCACTGTCTAAACCTTACTCTACAGTGTCACCATCCAAGAACCAAGTGGTCAGATGCTCAATACAATAGGGACATTTCTCATTCAAATCACCGTTCCCCATCCTCTTTGTATTCCCAGTGTCTGGCATGATGTTGCACACAATTACTGTTTAGCTTGGTCAATAACCTACAGACGGCAGGGCTGGTGAGAGTCTGAAGGCTTCCTGCTTTCAAACCTGTTACTGGCTAGGCAGGACTCAGCTTCCGCATGGCCTGTGATGCCCGGAACATGTTGGAGGATGAAGAAAGAAAAGGAGCAGGGAGAGGAGGGGACAAAGAGAAGGAATCTAAAAGCGAAACTGCCTCTTGCCTCCAATCTGTTCTGGTTGTCTTGTTTGCTGAGTTTTGCTTTGGGCCAAAACCCTGCCAGTCTAGCAACAGAGAAAGCAGAACCAAATTGCTGTCGGCAACGGTGGGAGCCAGAAGATCTCTGACACAACGGAGGGAGGATTATTTTTAATCTGGACAAATGTCAAAAGCTTTAGCAGCTTAATGCCAAACCTCCAACCTCATGTGAACCTTTAATTAGCTGAGAAGCTGTGGATTCTTACTGGGGGCAGGGCCCTCACCACCACCCACCAGACTCAGTGCCTTTGTAGCTGAAGCCACTGGGTGAAGAGTCAGGGAGCCAGGCTAGAGAAGCTGCCTGGCCTTCTGAGTCCTGTGTGGTTCTGGAGTGGCTGGCCCCTAAAGACTTCTGCTTCTTCTATGTGGAATGAGGACACCTCTCATGAGGGACCTTGCCACCTCTCTGCTGTGGCTGGAAAAGCGTCCGTGTCACTCTGCAGCTGGTTTATCATAGACACTCATCATGTGAACACTGGAACTGGTGGTAGGTTCTCACTTGGTACCCTCTCCAGAGGGTCCCTGAGGGTCAGAGCAGGATGACCCTTGCCCTGCAGCCCATGGGAGGATCCCAAAGGAGGTAACCTTCTAAGATCCACAGACAGCAAGACTATAGAGGAAACAGAGACACCTGGGTTTGGTGACCACAGTCACTACATCCTAAACAAGTGTTGGCAACAAGCCTGATATACAGAGGACAGCACACATGTCCTGTCACTGACCTTAATGCCAACCATATCTTTATATAGAGTCAGAAGACACCAGGAGTTGGTGCTTGGTACCCAAGGCCACTCTGCCATCCTCAGAAGCTACTGTAGCCTTTGGTTTGGTTTGGTCATTTTCAATGCTTCTGTGGAATCTCATTGGTTTGAGCTGAATGGAGGAATGAACACTTACAAAGATGGTAGTTTTGCTTATACCTGGGACAAGGGGGACCATCTCTGTCCACCTGCATTGTTCTTGCATTGAGGGGTCTACCCTGGTCTGCAGAGCAGGAAATTCTTTAGGTCTGTGTTCTTCCTCCCTAAAGTGTCTATTCTCTCAAGGTTTCTGTAGATGAAGTTTCCGGCCCAGTCCCACAGCCATTTAGTACCAAATAAACACTTAGAGGCTTACATTAGTTATAGACTCTTTGGCCAATGTCTCAGGCTTCTTATTGGCTAGCTCTCTCTTATTATTAACCCATTTCTATACCTGTAATGCTCTGGCATGTTACTCCTTTGACAGTTACATGGCATCTCTCCCTCACAACACTCTCTCCTTCTGTGTTCCTCTTCCCAGCATGCTTCTAGTTTGGTATATAGCCCTGCCTATACTTCCTACCTGGCCACATCCTTCCTCTCCATTGGCCAAAACAGCTTTATTTTTCAACCAATAAGAGAAACATATATTCACAGCATACAGAAGAATATCCCCCATCAGTTTTCCTCTTTACCTTGTAATCAGAAGGATCATTCTTGAATTTTCTTTAAGTCTTGTCCCCACTGGGATGCCTTTCTTATATAAAAAGAGATGTAGTCAAAACTGCTAATACTGTTCTAGAATCTGTGGCTCCCAAATGTGGCTCAAAACTGCTAGTACTGTTCTAGAATCTATGGCTCCCAGATGTGGTGCCTCTCTTTCAAGCATCTGCCTTGCCTCTTAACCAGCACTCACCCACTCAACCACATCTGGTTCATGGGGTCCCGTGGATCAAATCTGGCACTTCTGGCAGTTCAGACAAGCACTTTCCTGACTGGGTTACATCATCAGCACTGGGACTCTCATTCTTGGTGTGTTGACCTCCAAGTGAGTTAATGTGATGTGCTTTGGCCTTGCCCAGAGAAGACAAATCCAGACTTGGAGGAAATCTTATCCATGGGGGGGGCAGTTGAAATGTTCTTTTCATTGTGGGGAGAACAGAAGCTGTTGTGTCCACATGTACCCCTCCATCCTCTCTCTCCAGAAGAGTGTACATTGGATTATTCAAAGGCCATGAGAGCCCCAACCATGGTCTTGGGATCCTGGCATCCTCTGTAAGGCTCAAGCCAGACCACAAACCCTCTATCCTTGTACTTCTTATCTTACACACTACCTAGGAGCCACATACAGGGGTGAGCAGGTAGGAGAAGAGCTCTAAGGCATGGATTGCTTTGGAAGTTCATCTTACCGAAGAAAATTCTAAAACTCCCTTTTTGCTTTGCTTCCCCCACACACCCTGCCAGCTTGCCCGGCTACTTCTGTGCTCACTGGCTGTTTGCCAGTGGCATTGACAATCCTGCCAGGCTTCCCGGCATGCTGTGTCTCCAAAGGCACTGGTTGACCACAGGCTGAAACCGAGTTCCCAGCCCAGCTGTCTGCTTCCCTTATTCAAAGCACTTGTACCTTGAGGGAGGAAAGTCCAAGCCACATGTCCTGACAACCTGTTGGCTGGGTCCCACAGAACCTTCCTTCCAGAGCTGGCCAGACTGAGAACACACTCAGCCACCAGCTTTTGGCAAGGAAGGGATCCCCGGGGAATCTGCCCTGGAACTCTTTGTTCAGCTGGAGTCCCAGAAGGGAGCAATAATTAAAGAAAACTTTGTAAATGTTCAAACCGAATGAAACTGTTGTTCATGGTTCCCTTTCTGCTTCGTTTTGCCATCTGGAGCCACAACCTGTCCAGTTTGTGAGCCCAGATCCATGTCCTGTTTACTCCTGTCACTTATCTGTCGAGCATCCTCACTGGTAGTTCTCCACAGAGAGGGGATTTGCCGGTTACTTGTGCCCCTCCCCTGTACGCCTGAGATCTTCCCTTCATCCTGGCTTCAGGCACACCTCTCCATCTCCCCGCCTTCCATATGCTTTGGAGATATTTCTGCAAGTAGCATGCATGGGAAATGGCCATGTGGAGCGTGTGCTTGCAGCTGCCAAGCGTCTCTATGTGGCCCTTGAGGGAACCACCCATCTGAAGAGGAAGGCCAAGGGACCTGGGTACAGCCTAAGGCTCTGGCTGCAGCTTCAAATTTACAGTTCAGTTTTTAAAGTGGCAAAGGAGAGACAATAGATGAAAATAAAGTAATAAAAACACTCTCAAGTTGTTGGATTAAGACCTCAAGTTACATAAATACCATGCTCAGAACCGAAGTATCTAAAGACTCTAAGACAAGGGATAGTGCTGACACAGGTAATCCAGGAGGAATGATGATGTGAAGATGGCTGTTTGAGGGTGGAGGATGTGGTTCAGTGGTGCTCTTGCAAGCCAACGAAAGCCTGGGGTGCCAGGTGCTAAAGAGAAAAGACAGCTAACAAGAAAAGCAGGGCTCCCTGAAGGCCAGGGAGGGAAAATGTTTTTGCCAGCCCCTGGCCTCACTCAGACTCCAACATTGTTATAATATTTTCTCTTCATTATCACCTTATTCCAGCAGCCCCAGAAACAGGCACTAGATGCCTGGAACTGTATAATAAAGTTTTATTGATAAAGGATTCACATCACAATAGATAAAACAATATGCTGTAGTCAAGGGTGTACAGAAGTGTTCTCTTTCCCTCCTTTCATCTTTCATTGTTATTTCCTTTCCTTTTTTCTTTTTAAAATTATTTATTTTATATTTGAGAGTATAGTAATGTTACATCATTTCCCCTTTTCTTTCCCTCCTTCCAAGACTCCTCCTTGCACTCTTTAAAATTTATAGCCTCCTTTTTCATTAATTGCTGTTATATCCATATATGTGTTGCACACACATATGAATAATATATATTCCTAAATATAGCCTGCTCCATCTATGTAATGTGGCTTGTATGTATGTTTTCAAGACTGACCATTCTGTATTGGATAAACAGTTAATGTGCCCTTCATTGAGAAAGACTATTTCTCCCACTATCAGCATTGCCTCAGGTGCCTGTCCTTCCTTTTGTATGTCTGAGGACTCGCATGTCTGTCCCCTGTCTGCTTTAGCATTCTCTTTACCGCTGTCCTTGTTTGGCTCATGTTGAGGCAGTCACATTGACAGGGCTGAGGCTGTACCTCCTGACCTAAGCTCAAAGGAAAGTCTCTGAGCTTGTAAAATCCACTTTCTATCCTCTTCCCTGAGCCTTAGTACAGGTAGATGAAGCCTTTGGGATCAGGCTCACAGCTCTGCATTTTGACTGGTTGTGGTTTTCTGTAATGATCTCCATGTTGCAAAGAACTGTCTCTTGGTAGGGATGAGGACTACACTTAACTGTGTGTATAAGGACAAATGTTTAGAATGTAGTTGGGGATTATGCTGGTGTAGGTTCTCCTCTAAGATGCATGACTTCACTAGCCCTGGGAAGTTGGCTAGGTTTCCTGTACCAGGCATGATTTCCCTCTTGTTTTGTGAGTCATATGTCCAACTAAAGAGCTGTTGGTTCTCACCAAGGTTTAGATGCCACTTAGTGCACCCTTAGGGTTACTGTGTCATACCGGTCATTATTGTGGTTCATAGGCATCATACCTGTATAACTGTTGGTCTCACTCCTCCTTTGGAAACTTGGATGGTGCCTAATGGTACTATGAAAGCTAGTTCTCAGGAGGACTACATTATCCCTGCCCCACCCTTTTTTGAGACAATGTTTCATGGTATTGCCTTCCCTGACCTAGAACTCACTGTGTAGATCAGGCAGTCCTTGAACTCATAGAGATCCTCCTGCCTCTGCCTCCTGAGTACTACAGTATTCTTACTGCATATTACTCTTCCATCCTTCTGTCAAGACATGAGATGATGCAGTGTCGACGCACTCAGATGGAGAGAAGGGCAGAACACAGGCCTTGTGACAGAGCATCTGGCTGCTGAGGCCTCAGCCAGCAAGTACCAGGTGTCTGCCACATTGCATTCTGTACCTTGGTCTTCTTGCTGCAGATGGCAAGCCTGTTTCCACACAGTGAATGCTGCAGTGGCCACCATCACAGAGAGCAAGTTTCATAATATGCTGGCTTCTTTTTTAGGTTTAAAATATTTGTATACTTTTTAAAAACTATGTACACAAAATACTTTTATTTGGCGTCCAGTTTGATACTTGAGGATTTGTATGGTGTTCAGGCTGTGGAATTTGCTTGACTACTGGCATCAGTGTGTATGAAAATAATTTTTCATGACTCAACGTAGGAGCCTTAAAGAGCAGTTTAATCTTACTTCCAGCTAATTAAAGAATTATCAAACTACTAAGACCTTTCATTATTTTTGTTTGTTTCTGGGGCAGAGTCTCTTGTAAAACAGGCTGACTAAAGGCTTGTCATGTAGAACCAGGTGGGTGGTGGCACACACCTTTAATCCCAGCACTCGGGAGGCAGAAGCAGGTGGCTCTCTGTGAGTTGGAGGCCAGCCTGATCTACCAGAGCAAGTTCCAGGACAGCTAGGGCTACACAGAGATATCCTGTCTTGAAAAACAAGAGACAAACAAAAAGATGACTTCCAGTACTCATCTTTTGGTCTCCATCTCCCAATGGCTAGGTCTAGAACTAACAGGCCTAGTCTGTGCAGTGCTAAGGACCAAACCAAGGGCCTTTTGCATGCTGGGAAAGCACTTTCCTAATTAGCTTCAACGCATTTCAGTCTTATTGATGGCCTCATTCATCATCAAGGCCCTGGAACTCAGGGGCACCACCAGAAGTGACTATTGCACCAAACTGAGAGTGACAGAGAAGCAGCCCTGACAAGGTTCCCATATCAGAGCTTCAGCCCTAACCCTGAAGAAATAGCCCCATTAATTCATTAATTCAATGGGCCGTTGTTCTTAGGGGAGCATCCATGTAACACTAGAAGGATAGAAAAAACCAAACACAGTTTTCCTGGGCCCTCTTCATGTTTCTGGGACCCCAGGATTTGTTGAGGGAATCAAACTCTTGTGATTGTTCATGTTGATTCAGTCTTTGAATCAATCACTACCCTCTACTGGGGAGTGTGTGTGTGAGAGTGTGAGTGTGTGAGAATGTGTGTGTGTGTGTGTATGTGAGTGAGAGTGTGTGTGTGAGTGTATGTGAATGTATTTGTGTGTGTGTGTGTGTGTGTGTGTGTGTGTGTGTGTGGCCATGTGTAGTGTCATGTGTGAGACTTTGCCCTGTGAACTTGTTCCTATGACTGACATTCTAGTTAATTTCCTCATCACTGTGACCAAATATCTGCAAAAAAGCAAATCCCTATATGTTTCTGCTCATAGTTTGGGGTACAGGCCATCACAGTGGGGGAGATGGTGGAAGGAGGCTCTCATGACTGTGGCAGCGGTAGATGAGAGGCTGATTGTTCATGTTTAAGCAGATCCAGAAGCAGAGAGCAGACTGCTGGCACTCAGGCTGTCTCTCTCCTCCCCCAACTCTGGATCTTCACCCCTTTCTACCCAGTCTCAGAATGCATGTGGCATGACATTCGTTCAAGGAGGGATTTCCTCCTCAGTTCATCCTATCGGGAAACCTCCTTAAAGGTATTCGGTACCTAAAGGCATGCCTTCAGGATGGGTTTTAATCTAATCGAGCTGACAATAAAAATTAGCAGATGGCTTTAGTCCATATTCTTTCCCTGATATAAGGCACAGAGTGGGCGTATTACATTCCTTCAAGTGTGTGTGTTCTCACAGGAGATTACCATAAATGAGGGGGGGTCACCTTGGAAAATACCATAACCTTGAAGTTGTGATGGAAGGCTTGGAGAATTACATTGTATTTCTGCTCTCCTAAAACTCCAGAACTCTCAAGTCTTTTCTGCCTAAACTCATTTTTTTTTTCTGTGAATGCTGTAGATTGCTTCTGAATCAAACTAATTTTCAGGGGACCTTCTATGAATAAAGCTCTTTGGGTCACAGTGGAAGAGGCCTCATAAGGAGCACATCACTCTCTGGCTCTCTGTGTGTCAGCTCTGGACCCCTGCTCCCAGGAGACAGGGCTCTGGATTGCATGTGCCTTTTCTTTGTCCTCATGTAGAGTGGCTGTAGACAAGAGGCCTTTCAGTTTCTGTGGCTGTCATCATGAATAAAATGGGTCCCTTTTTGCAGATTCAGCATTCATCCTGAATGCTGAACAACATAGAGCTTTAAACACTGGGACAGTTAATTTCAAAAGACAGTGGTGACTGCTAACAAGTTGGGCTTCCTTAACACTGTATCAAAACTTGATGTACTCTGTGACAACTGAGATCAAGGGCCAGAGTGATCAGAGTGATCAGAAGATGAGGTCTTCCTCTAGGCTTGTTGATGAGTACCATTTTTCTGTGTATTCATCTGAGTTTTTCTCAGTGTGTTTGCCAAGAAAGGAGAGGGGAGAAAAATGGTCTGACCTTATTCTTAAGACCTCTTATTTTCTTTGACTAATAACCTTCCAAAATCCCTATGTACATATTCCATCATCCACATTGAGGGCTGACACTTTAATTCATGTATCTGGGGGGGGTGACACAACTCAGTCCATAACATTAGCTCTGTGTGTGGGGTACCTGCATAGCTTTGCAAAGGATTGAGCTTGGTGCAGGGAGGGAGAAGAAGAGAAAAGGGGTTGAACATACCTCTATAAGATGACGCCCAGGGGCAAGGTCCATCCCCTCTGCCTCTAGGTATATCCTATGTTCACATGGGAACATAAAGACACAGAAGCATGTGCCATGCTCTGTGTGATTCTCTAGTCTAAGCAACTATTAGGAAGCTATGAAAGAGAGAAGCATGCTTCCACCTGACATGTGTAGGCTTGTCAACCCTCTTGTAGAAGGTGGCTGGGGCTCTACAGACGCTGCCAAAGAGAAGTAGCCTTTCAATCACAGTCTGACTTGTGTTCACATGGCACTTGGCTGTCTGTCACGTGCAGACAGCCCCCAGAAGAGGGAGAGTCAGTGTTTTACAGAAAAGAGAGTGGAAGGTGTGATAAATCAGATGACCCCTGTACTTGCCCAGCAGGTCACAGGAACAGATTGGGTCAGTTCCCATAAATAGCCCTTCTGGTATTTATGGGAATTTCAACTCCATCCTACCTCACTGGTTCAAGTAGAGAAACTGTCCAGAATCAGCAAAATGACATATTGCTATGATCTGTACATACAGACATGTTCAGTCAACATCTTCTGTTGACTGAACCCAAAAGGCTGGTGGGGATGAGCTAAGTGAAGGTGGTACTGGGTGGAGAGTATGGAGTGGAAGGACGGTCCCTGGCCCTGAAAACACTGCTGATGTCCAGCCTGCTCTCAAGATATCAGGAATGGAATGGGAAAGGAATGATTACATCTACAAACCTGAAAGTTCTTATCCTCAGTCCTGCTGTAACTAGAATGAGGGAGATGTGGCCATTGCCCATATACCAAGCTTGGTGTGTAGCTTGGTAGGTAAATGGCATCCAATTCCTGCTGCGATGGTGAAGGGGGACTGTCATGTGTGCAGAAGGTGATAGGTGGGGGCAGATGCTGGGGCCTTTAGACTCGGCATTGGGGAAGACAAAGGGACAATTTGAGGTGACAGTGGCATTATGGCAGAAGGGAGTGAATGTTGAGATCATAACAGATGCAAATAGGAGCTATAATTTTTTTTTTTCCAGAATTAAACAGACTCCAGGTGCTTCATTCATCCAGGGAAGTAAGCTAGAGGATCCAGGCCACCTGTGCTTACATTTCTATAAATGTTTATCCCTGAGGAATTTACTCACCTGTCTGACCTGTTCTCCTCCATTGTGGGTACAGTGGTGATGGCACTAGTGATAATTTATTTTAGTGTCTTTTATAAGCAGTGATATGGACAGCATGTGGGCTACAGTTTGGTCTGTGGCAGACTTGGGTGGTATTGTATTGGTCATACAGCAAGCTGGAAGGTGTGGAAATAGGAAGGTTGCGCAGTAGTTTGAAGAACAATTGTAACATTGAGAAAAGATAAGGTTACAGGGCTTGAACTGCTGTGATTGGATTCTATGTTTTACTTTCTGGTGAGGTCCTGTCACACCATGGAGCTTTGGGCCTTGCAGAGCATGCAGCTGGGAAATCACCCTGCTCACATCTGCCTATCTTGGCAAAGGGAAGGCCAATATCATAGGTTAATTATGCTTCCTTAGAATTTGTTGTAATCTGACAAGTGCCGGGGGCCATGTTTGCAAAACACTGCCTTTGGTCAGCCATCTTGAAATCCCCTGCCTTTGATGAAAGTCATCACCTGAACATCAGGAGATGTGAGCTTCAGATCTATCTAATGATCCCTCTTCTTCATCTCTTAAAAGGTTTCCAGAAATATTTCACACCCATGAGGTTGGCTACTATAATAAAAACTACCAAGTACTGACAAATACATGTGAAACCTGGAACATGTAAAATTTGAAAATCAATTCTTCTTTTTATTTATGTGTGTGTACACCAATGCAACATACATACAGGTAACCAATGAAGCCAGAGAAGGCATCCGATCTCTGTAGCTAAAGCTACCAGGAATTGTGAGCCATCTGACATAGGGGTGGTGGTGGTGGTAGTAGGGGACAGAACTCAGATCCTCTCAGGAAGCAGCAAGCACTCTTAACTCCTGAATTATTTTTTTTAGCCCTTAATCTTACATGCTTTTAATGGAATGTAAAATATTGTACCTACTATGGGAATATGCATATATAGTTATGTGTGTGTATATATATTTCCATATATATACATATATTACCTGAAGATGTGTGCATGTGTATGCCTGTGTCCAAAGAAATAGAAATTATAGTTTGAAGAGGCACTTTATAGCAGCATTGGTCAATTAGCCAAGAATAGAGGTTACTCAAGTATGCATTGTTTGATAGGTGGATAAACATAGTGTAGTCCATGATCGCCATTATCCCCTGCAAGGAAGACAGTTTTGGTGTTCTGGTGTATGCTATAACAGGTGCGACCCTTGTGCACATTTTACTAAGTGAAAACAAACCAATCTCAGATATGTACTGTGTTCCCCTGCCCCATGTATGATACTTAGTAAAACCTGCAGAGAGTGAACAGCTCCACAGGCTGGGGGGGGGGGAGGAAGACAAAGGACTCTTTTTAATGGGCATTGCAAGATGGGCAAATTCTGAGAGCTGGCTGTTGGATACCATGAATAGGCTTACTGTACAGCAAAAAATGGTTGAGATGGCAAGTTTCATCTTATGTGTATTTTATACAATTGGAACTCAAAAACAAAGATTTGCCAGGGATGGGAAAATGGGAGAGTTACACACTGGCTCCACGGAGTTCGCAGTCCAGTTGGATGGGCATAAATTTAAACAGGAACGATGCGACATGGCAATAGCTGCAAAAGATGCCAGAGATCCTGAGGACAGGCTGGGGTGGGAGGGGTGCTGGGAGGTTCCATAATGGGAAGGACACTTCAACAATATCTTAAAGACCAAGTAAGAAATAGTCAAATAAAAGAGGCAAAGATATTTTAGGACATCAAGTCAAAACCATATGTGCAAATTCAGGGAGCTCTTGAGAAACTGCACAGATTTCTGCCGGGCTAGTGTGTTGGGTAGGAGTTGAGGGACGTAAAATGTGGGGTCTGTCTTGATTTATCCAGCATCTGCTGTGCCCAACCTTAGGAGAAAAAGAAACTTGAGGACATAAGGTGACCGTTCACAGCAGACAAAGCAGCAACATGGCTGTTCTCAGTTCTTCCCCACACAAGTTTCATCCCAAAAAGGCACAAGAAGAAATTTTGTCTCTATTCTACAAAAGTTTGCATATTTTAGTTTCTAGTAATCAATGCTGGTTCTCCCCACACCCTGGTGGTCAATCTTGCAACTCCTGGTTGAATAAGTACCTGTTACAGTTGACATGTAGTATGACCCTTCGATTCAGGCCTCTAAAGAACACAGAATGAAGAACACCATCTGCATGTGGGGTTCTGGCAACAGCTTCCTCTTTAAGGTTTGAGGATACAAGTTTCTGTGGGTTCTGGAACCATTTCTGTGTTTGCTTCAAATGCCCTTGCTTTTAAAGGCAAATACAGCCTATCAGAGAAAAATAAAACTAAAAGTCACATAACAGGTAAAAATCTCCCCTTTCAAAAGAGTGGCTTAGGAAAACCAGAACTTCCAAGCCTGAAGACCATGTATGCAAACTACTCAGGCAGATAACCAAGGCCAGGAGGACAGCTCTGTCCTCTGGTTTCTTTATTAACTGCATAAGAATAGGAAAGAATGACCCGCTAAATCTAGAGCGTGGCCCTAGATGTGGGGTGAAGGAGAAGCAGAGTGGGGAGACATGGGGAGCAGGAGGGAAAGAGGCTGAAAGTATTGGATTATGGTAGACAGAATATTCACAATAAACACCCCAAAATGTTTATTGTCATTGCTGGAGTTACCTCTAACTCCAGCTTTTGAAGAAAGGGGGATTTCTATGAATTTGAAGAGAGCCTGGGCTACAGAATGTGACCCTGACTCATAATTAAAAGATGGTCCTAATAAATTCTACGTTCCTTAGTGATCTAAATGTCTGGGTATAGAAACACACACCCATACAGAGAGAGGAGGGAGGGGAGGATTGGGGGAGAAGAAAGGATAGAAGAGGGGAGGGAGGAAGAGAGGGGAGGGGAGGAGAGGGAAGAAGAGAGGTGAGGAGAGGAGAGATAGGGAGAGCTGAGGAGAGGTGAGGAGAGAATAAGGTGAGGAGAGTTGAGTAGAAGAGAGAGAGGGAGAGGAAGGCTGAGGAGGGGAGGAGAGGATTCTTGGAGGCAAGGGATGGAGAGTAGAGGGATAGACCAAGGCAAAGAGGAATCTGAAAGCTAGCTCCTGTGGTGGATTATGGGTAACCCTAGCAAAGGATCTCCTAGTGTCAAATACTCTCCAGGACAAGTACTGCCCATCCTTGAGAATGACTCTAGGTATCAGAAGTTGCACCTAACTTTGCACTGCAGAGTTCTGTCAGTGTCTGACTCCATAGACCTGGAGTTTCCCTTTCTGCCCTCAGTTGAGACTTACGCTGCTGGCCCAAGGCCCCTGGTGCAGACACTATCCAGATCTGCTATTGTGAAGATCTGCTGTGGTGTCTCTGGGAAGCACTAAAGGCAGGTCATCAAGAGAACATGACATGAGAATGAAGCTAGTTAACTAAGTACTCCAGGCCATCTCACAACACACTGTTGGCCCAAGCACTGGGAAGGAGATGAAACAATGATCTTCTATTGGTTACATTTATTCCTAAATGTCTACTAATAGGGTATCACAAGAGTTTGATGTGTGGGGTCTCTAGTCATGTGGGAATGGTCTTGTCAAGCCACACCTTTTCCAACTTCATGGGCTATTCTATCAAATATCTATCTATCTATCTATTTATCTATCTATCTATCTATCTATCTATCTATCTATCTATCTATCTATCTACATACCTATCATCTATCTATCTAATCTATCTTTTATCTATCATCCATCTATTGTCAGTCTATCCACTCTCATATGTCTCTTTATCCTCCATGTGTCGATCATCTAACTATTAATATATACACCAATTATTATTCACATAATTAAGATACATATTTAGACACAAACACATGTATACATTTATATTTAAATTAGCTACACCTATGTATTCAAAGAGAACACACAATAAAGAGTTGAGGATAAAAGAGAGTTGGAGATGAAAATGAAAGATCTAAAGCAGAGTAGCACTGGGATTTTGGATGAGTGAAACTGGACCAGCAGTGGGGCAGGTGGCAGAACAGGTGTGCTGATGCCAGAGTTAAAGTTAGAGCCAGAAAGGTGCCCCAGGTGGCAGGAAGATAGAGCCAGGACACAGCTCAGAAGGATGAGGCTGTGTTACAGACGTTCTTGCAAGGCACTCACCGTGTGCTCATATGTTTAGTGGTGAAAACTCCAAGAGGAAAGTGCACTCTGCTTCACTCATCCTGGGTGCTGGACCTGTTTATTTTTAAAGAATTAGGAGCTGTTAGCTTTTCAGTTTCTGTTTGTGTGATTCTTTAGAAGGCTGGGTTGTTGTTTTCAAGTGCCTCTTAGGAATCCATTTAGTAAATGTTTACTGAGAGACTTCTCTTCCCAGTGTCTCTTTATTAGGAGTATATGGAAAAGTACTCAGGGCTAATGGAGTTCACCTTGGAGTAGTTTTTAAGAAAATGGTGTCTCAAATACCTTGTGTGGGGTATGTCCAGTAAATTCAGAGATTCAAGATGAGTTGACTCCAGGTAGACACAGATAGAGTAGACAGAAGCAGGTGTGATGGGGTACCTTTCTACTTCCCTTTCCATCCATTCTCATCCCTTCAGTACAGCCAGGAAAGACCACAGGCCTGGGTCTCCTACCTGCTCTGTTCCCCAGTCCCAGGCTGTCCTGGTTCAACCATAGAATTTGCACTCCAACTTCAGTGTGACTCAAGGGCCCCCGAGCATTTGTGAATGGATTTTAGACTCTACTCACAGGACCCAGAGGTGCATGCTGGTGTGTGCAGCAGGCTTTGTTTCTTACAAGTTTCCAGTGATACTGATGCCTCTGGATCAGGATCGCCCTTGGGAGACCTGCTGAGCTACAAGTCTAGCAGAAGCATAGCAGCAAAAGATCAAGCAGGAAAGCATCCTCAGCACACAGAGCCTGTTAGAGGACCAGCTGCCAAGCTTCACTTCTGCTTCTTGCCCTGCTCTGCACATGACTATCTCATCCTGGATTAGTGTGTCCATTTCTGCATCAAGCCCCACGCATCCTTTGAGTGCCAACTCAAATGGCACCTTCTGCTCAAAACTTGCACCAGTCTGCATCCCCTCCACGTGGAGCTGCATCCATCTCGCACCTCCTCTCGCTGGTCTCAGCTTTGGCTTTTTCCACAGCCTTCCTATTATGGTTGCCAGTTTGCAGAGACCCTGACTGAGCTATTTGTGCGTCCCTGCTTAGGGACTCTGTGGACTCTTGCAGACTAAGCCTTAAATGAAAATTTGAACTTGTTATAAGCATTGAGCTTCATGTGTTCACATTCTATGCACCAATAGGCTCATCAGGCAATTCATGAAGGAATAGTTCCCCTGTTGCTTTAGAGAAGAAATGAGGGGGTATCCACAATATTGAAGACCATGACATATTGCATAGGCCCACCCCTGAAGTGCACACAGGCCCCAACACAGAGGGTTGATGGTCCATCTAGAAGAGTTAAGAGAAGGCACTCCAAGCCTAGATTCTGGTTTCTGTGCATTTTTCAACTGTGTAGCTTCACACATCTCATCAATCCTTCCCATTTAAAATGTCTGTGGTGTGACATGTAGGTGGTGCATTGATAAAGACAGGGTGGCTTGATTAAGGTTTGATATAAAGTTGCTTCTTTGTAAGGCTCATTTTAAAATTCATACTTCCGAGCAAACTTTTCTGTTTTATGGGTGTAGTGTCTTAGAAAAAGGAAAAACAGTCAACAAACCATAACACTGAAAACAGTGTTTCACACTAGCTTCTTACAAACTGCCTTACCGAGCAGATTGTATATTTCTGCTCTATAGTAGGATGCAACACACACTGGGGTAATGATGGAAAAATGAAATGAATTTCAACAAATAACTAAGGATGCAGCTTCAAAGGCTGGTGGAGTTCTTGGTACAATAATCTTCTTCCCCCCTCTAAGTCATGCATATTTTATGAGCCTGAAACAACTGATTCCAATAAGTCTCTGGGCTATAGAAGCAGCCAGAGTTAGATGAAATGTAGCATAGCGTAATGGATGAAGCAATCACTCAGATGGAGCTTGCAGCCCATCCGTCAATAAACCCGTGCTGTGTTGAAGCCAGTGGAGTATGGGAGATAGTCAACCAGAAGATGGTGTTTGCTCAACGTGTTGGGAAAACCCATTTTTCATCCACTTGCCAAGTGTGCCCCAGAAGTTATTGCTAATTTATCATGTAACAAGACAAAACAAAACACTGCTGGTGTGACATAAGCATGCAAAACTGGGTTATACCCCGTTCCCTTCTTTTGAAGCTTGGAAGGCCAATAAATAAAGACTATGATGATGTCAATGGAGTGGGGTATGGCCTGAACTCAGTGGAGGTGGAGAGAGTGTTGTCAACATTGACCTGGGTCAGGAGAGAATAGGAGGGTATGGATCCATGTCTGGAAGCTAGGTGGGTCACTGATTGAAGCCAGAGCAGATTGAAAGAAGGTAAGTACACCTTAGTCCTCACAAGGTATTTCTGAACCAAATTATCATCTGTCTCTCCATAGCTCAGAACCCACAGGAACTGTCTAGAAACCCCACAGGAATTGTCTAGAAACAGGAACTCAGGAGAAGGATAGCTCAGAGTCTGTTTCCAAGCTCAAATTGGGGGATTGTATATAATGTTTATGTTTATATAATAAATTTCCACAAATAGTAGTCACCATTTATGACACCATGGTACCTGTGGGTTAGAAATTCAGGTGAAAAAAACTGGAAATTTAGATTATGGTATTACTAAGTTATGTTCAAGTTACCATCCAACTACAGCTAAGTTGGTGAAGTGCTTGCTTAGAACATAGGAGGCCTTGGGTCCAACATGGAAGACGGTATAAACTGTGTGTGGCAATGTACACCTAGAATTACAGCCCCGTGGACAATAGGGACAGGAGGATCGTTACTTCAAGGTCATGCTTCAGTTCATAGTAAGATCAAGGCCAGCCTGAGTTATAGAATACCCTGTACAAACACATCAGATCTGTGGGTAGTGACCCCAGGGAAGTCAAATGGCCCTTTCACAAGGGTCACATATGATTCATATTACATTATGATTCATATTACATTATGATTCATAACAAGTAGCAGCATTATGATTATGAAGTAACAATGAAAATAATTTCAGGATTGGTGGTCACCACACCACAAGGAACTGTACTAAAGGGTCACAGCATTTGAAAGGTCAGCACGCCCCTTTAGAGGCTCAGTGGGCAAAACTCTGCACCCCCACCCCAGCCTCTTGGGTGGAGCACAGAATTCAGATGCATGTGGTTGTGGGGAGCATGGCTGCTTCTTTCTTCATAGCCATTAATAAAGGATTTCTCAAGAGATGGGAGAACCCCCCTTCGGTGATTTTGCTTGTCTAGAAAACTTTCCATGTGAATGAGGTACCAAAAGCTTGACACCTTAACAACAACTCCAAAATCTCTTTTCATTTTCCTTACAGCAGATCCTGATCATGGTGGTCAATACCCCCTCTTAATCTAAACTTATTTCATACTTGAGGCTAGGGTGGTGTGCAAGGTGTAGACCTTAGAAGGTAGAGAGCTTGAGACCATTTTAGAACTCTTCATGCTCAATATAAAAGAAATGGAAAATACTTTCTATACTCATTTCCTTTTCAAGACTGGAACTCTAATTGCAACTCTGTGGAAAAGCACTTACAAGCATTGCTCTCATCTTAGAGTGCCATGTGGTTACACAACTCCTAGCACATTGCCCTTTGCTGATAGCTTGTCATTTTTCTGAATGGTTCCTAAAGAACCAGGCAGAACCTATAAACTCATTGAGAGTGAAGACCAGACCTTCACACCCCAGTCATTACAATCGTATGATAACTTACTTAGAACAGATACTTACTAATGCCTGGAGACTATGAGCGTCACTGATAGTTGATAAGTAAAGATCTACAACGTTTAAAGAACACATGTATCTCCTAGATTCCTCCTGCTACCACTAGGGGGTGAACACAGCAGAGATGTTATTTTCGATTTTTAATATTTATTTGTTTAAATGTGTGTCTATGTACCACATGCAGGTAGCACCCAAAGAATACAGAAGAGGGTGCCAGATTTCCCTGGAGCTGGAATTAAAGACAGTTAATTGTGAGTCACCTTGTGGGTAATGGGAACTGAACCCATAAAGTCATCTCTATAGCCTCTTATGTATCATTTTTTGACACACTACTAAAGCACAGGTTAGTAGCCAAAAAAAAAAAAAAAAAAAAAGAAGAAGAAGAAGAAGAAGAAAAGATACAGCTTAAGTTAGGTAAAACGCAGAACATAAAAGTAACTTACACAGAGAATCTTGTTTAACTGTATCATGGTACCTCAGTGTTGCTAGCATATTCTAGGATAGCAGAGTGCCATGTTTGATTTATTTGTGAGTCATCTGTTTTACTAAAGGTGCAAGAAAGTACTCACATAAGAAAATAGCTTAGATGAAGTGGTCCACATGTAGACTCAGTGGTCACCCAGCTGACGGGCCAGCACTGGCCCTCGCAAATGTGTCTGCCCAGTTTTATCATCTCCAGACATGATTTTATTTACGTTTGTGCCTGTTCTTGTCTGTGGATGTGCATGTGTGGGACAGAAGGTGGTGTCTGATTCCCTGAAGCTGCAGTTATGGGTTGTTGTGAGCTGTCCAATTTAGGTGCTGGAAACCAAACTCAAGTCCTCTGGAAGCAAGTATTCTTAAACATCAAGTCATCTCCCCATCTCCTCTGCTCCTGTTAAAAAGAGAACATATTCAGGTAGTATAGAATTGCTTAATGTGGGAGAACTAATATCACTAAAGAAACAAGTGCAAATCCACAGATTGCATGAAACACACACACACACACACACACACACACACACACACACTAATATCATTGTAAACTAGTCACATAAAACAGCCAGCAACCCACAAATGTTACAACACAACTACTGACCAACATACATTCCCCTTCTGTCTTTACATTCAGTCTGTCTCAAGTAGAAAAGGCTTTAAGGAAATGCTAGAGGAGTAGGAATGGTATATGTCCTAAGACAGCTTATGCTTGCCCTGAGTTGCAGGCTATGAATTACAATCACTAGCAATGAGGCTAGGCAAGCTACTTGCTGATAACTGAGGAAAAGTACTAACCCCTCAAAAAGAGAAGAGGTGACTGATTTGAAGGTGAAAACACAATGAAAGAGAGGAAGAGAGGGAGGGAGTGAGAGAGAGAGAGAGAGAGAGAGAGAGAGAGAGAGAGAGAGAGAGAGAGAATTCAAAGTGTGACTTTCACAAATAGACTTCCAGATGAGTGCAGCTTGCAGCTCTAAAAGCCCTCAAGCCACTTCAATGAAGTTGTTCTGGTGAAGTTGTTCTGGCGGTGAAGAAGTTGAGTTTGGTATGGCTAGCATAAGGGGCCCAAGGAAGTGAGAAGTCAGAATGAGAGACTAGACAGAAATAAAACCCACCTACTATGGATAAGTGAAAGGCATAAAGCCCACCTATGTCAAAAGGTATTCATTGGAAACCCACTCACACTTTACATTTAAAATACTCCACGCCACCTGTGGTTAAGTCATACTTGAGAATCCAGTTCTATTATTCTCCTAAATGGACATAGAAATAAACTGACCCTTAAGTTTACCCTTACACCATAGATAAGAGCATCTTCCAATCAACATGAGAAAAGCTTCTTGACAGCACAAAGAAAGGTAACCAAGGTAACCAAAGAGAAACCTATGACTGGTCAGCATGGAGGAACAAGACAGTGGAGTGTTTGGCTCTGAGTGGGACATCTGTGTCATTCCTCTGCTCTGTGAGGCTCAGGGGTCACTGTGGAAAGATCACAAGAGCCAAATGTGGAGACATCTACACTTAAACAGTATTTGTTGGGCATGACACCACTTTTGTACATGTCAACTCACAGATGCTATGACTACACAGACAAGACCTGGCCAATATTAAAGCAGCCAAAGTACCATCAAGCAATGGGAAAGGTCTGGGGAAGCTCCACCCCAAGCTGAGGAGCTGATGGCTGCTGGGAGAGGAAGAGTCAGTTTTCTTCAGGGATGTTGTCCCTGAGTGGTGACCCGTGACCAAGTCCCACACCACCCATGTACACATAGACAGCATTAGATGGATTCTGTAGATTCTTTTTTTAAAAAGCAGATGAAGTTGGGAGAGAAATGTGGTGGGGTAGCATTTGGAAAGGAGGGCTGTGGGTGGATTTGATCAAAGCATGCTATATGCATTTATAAAATTCTCAAACAATAAAATATTTTTTTTATTTCACTTCAAATTTCATGTTAAGAATATAAGTTAAAGTTGTGAGTGGTAAAGACAGACTTTCAATAATGGGTCAAAAGGCCCCGGCCCTACCTGGAGCTGGATCCCTAAGGCTTTAGTTATTAATTTGATGCATGTGGGTTTATATTAAGGGACATTAATGGGGATGGTGAGGTCATATGCCTAACTTGAATCTTGTGAATTGTTGGCTTTCACATTGTGATAAAAGAACACAAAAAGAGATGGGCATGGTAGCACAAGGCTGGAGATCCTTTTGCTGTTGTTCTAACATGAAAATATGGGCATCAGTAGGGCCCAAGTGGGCAGTTAAATGCAAAGGTCTGAAACTTTGAGGAGATTTTAGGCAAAGAAAAATTTAGGAGTCACCATGTGTAAGTAGGAAGTTACGCATAGGGATGGATTAGATTGTTCAGGAATTATGCATGGAGAAGGACAGCTCAGAGTCTCGGGCAACACTGACATTTAAAGAGCACCCAGGCAAACCGCGAAAGAACATGGGAGGAATGGTCTCAAATGTAGTCGTGAAATGATGCAATGGACATTTCCTCAAACCAGATATACTCAAATGGTTTTTGGGATTTTCAGATTTCTTTAAGGTGACACATTAATGTTTCTCCCACACTGAAAGGTGTCCAGCCATCTTCAGTGTAAGGACAGTTTCCTCTTTAGGGACTGAACTGCTGCATAGACGCACTCAAAATCTATACTGTTCTATCCTGTTTTTTTCAAGTATGAGGAGTCTTTCTCTGCTCACAGCACCACTTTCAACTGAACTTCATTCCCTTGCCAACCCTTTCTCATGTTTTATGTCTCAGTGCAATCTTTCTTGCTTCATGGAAATCCTTCCAGGAATATTCATGAGTTTCTCTGATGTACTCTGGTGACCTTTCCAGGCTGGGACATGTTAGGACAGATAGGTGGTTCTTAAAGAGTAGTCATGAGAAGTAAGGCGATGAAGTTCAAATAGTGAGTTTGGAAGCTGGAATAATAGGGATTAAAATGGTGTGATTATGGACAAAAATACTTTGCTTGGAACTGAGGAATATCAAAGCTGGTTAATGTATATCTTACAGTTTCTATGCAAAATAACCCCCACGGCTTATTAAATGTCATTGTCTATACCTTTCTTGCAAAGACATGTGGAAGCATCTACTTACCCCAATAGGTTGCCTTCATCAGACCAAAATACATCAAAGTTCAACTTGACAAACAATACATTGTACAAAACAGTGATTGAAGGACAGATATTGGTCAGTTTGTCAGATCTATGAAGATGCTGGAGAAGGAAGGAGTGATAGTTGCAACTGAAGCAGGAAGTGATTTATTTTCCATAGAGGGGGTGGGGGGCTGAGGGTGGGGAAGAAAATCAAGAGTCAGGGGAATGTTGTCAAAAGGGTATTTTTTTCCTTTTTTCTTTTTCTTTTCTTTTCTTTTCTTTTTTTTAGATAATTAATGGGAAATAATTGTTTTGCAGTGTTAGAACCAAAGATCCAACACTGACCTTAGTGAGAATGTCATGATGTTGGGAAGGAAGTTTATTGATGTTTCCAGAGAAGGTCAATGTCTTACTTTTATTTCACAAAGGTTATAGTCAAGGCCACTTGTTCCAAATTTTGTGATTTCAGAGAAAGGGCATAAAGTCTGTTGTATAGAGACCCTGCCTGGTTTGAAAAAAAATGAGTTCAAAAGTTCACGGGAATAGCAAGTATTCATTCCTTGATGATTCATTTCCTTGATATGGAAATTTATCATTGCAATCTATACTACCAAGTTTAATATTCACATTCTTTGTTCTCAGATTTATTTCTATTATTTTTAAGTTATGGGTATATGTGTGTCTGTGTATATGCACATGAGTGCAGAAAAACATAGAGGCCAGAAGATGGAATTATATTTCCCCTGGAGACATAAGCAGGTGTGAGCCACCAGACATGGCTACTGGGAATGGAAATCAGGGCCTCTGCCAGAGAAGTTCACACTCTTTATCTAAGCCATCTCTCCAGTCCCTGCATTCACATTCTTACCTAGGGAGAGATGAGCAAACCTGAACCCAAATCTGTAAGGTATTTTCTGAGCTGGGACCACTGACACAGAGGGTTATATTTTGACTTGGGAAATCCAATGTCCCATGAATTAGGTGTGTGGTTTTAGTTTCTACGACTGGGAAACCTTTAGATTAGATAAAAACCAAGAGTTCCTGATGACTTTGAATTGCATTACCCAGTAGTATCTATATCATCTTTATCCTTATCCATCTGCTTAGAGATTGTTCTTTTTAATGAAAATTCCTTAAGTCACATATCTTAGACCCATCATATTCCTCATACATTATCTAGTCATCAACTTCAGGTGACAGAATTGCCTGCTTCCAGAAAACTAGAGATGGACAAGTTCAAAATAACTGAACTTGAATTGAGGTTTTAAACAAATATTTAAGATACAGAAAAATATAGGTCAGAGACTGATTTGGACACTGTTCAAAACTCATCTTTGCTCCAGTGAGGAAATGTCAATGTTTCCATGGACTATATTATATTGTTTGTTTGAAAAATGGTGATGAATGCCCTGCCTGAGCTTAGATAAACTTTAGCAATGAACATAATAGGTAGGGATTTGTAATAGTGTTTATGTTGTAATCTCCAGTCTATCATTTTCTTGAAATAGCTTTCCTCTGTGTTGACTCATTCGTTCCAGCAAACATGCTCACATGCTCAAGGGTTTAGGTCACTTTCCTGTTCCTATGAGTAGCATAAAACACACACACACACACACACACACACAGCTATTTGTAGTAAAGAAAGCAACATTTGCCCCAAATTGTTTGGCTCTATATCCCAGTGACAATTTTTTATATTATATTAAAATTTGTGTCTGATCACCAATCATTCATTTAAACTGGCTTCTGTAGTATACAGGATCATAATATAGTTTAGAGGGACAACTTGAGAAAAATCAAAGTAGCTACCCTCTGTATCTCCTGGGCAGAAATGTCCCTGCATGTGGCCAGACCAGTCCTGTCAACTCAGAGTAGAAAATGCTCAGGGCTGTAGGAACCAAACATACCTGCATTGCTCAAGTCCAAAGTCAGGAAAACCGATTGATGTGACTGACATCCATCTGGAGTGGTGGAGAGTGGAAATTGGGGGACATGGGTAAGAATGGGCCTTACTGACCACTTGGTGTGTTCCATATCAGCAGAGTGAGAGGACTGTGTACATGTCTTGGAGTTCACATAACTGCAATAACTGTGGAACATACTCCATGTCAGCACATTGAGGATCATATGGGGATCTATGGGTCCATGTAGCTGTGGTAACTGTGGCTTGTAGCACTAGCTGTTGGCTGGGTAGTGTCAGGTTGGTCAGTTTACACCAAACTAATAGGTTGATTATAACAACACTTCAATTTTTGTCCCTCAAACTCTTTCCACAGGAGTTTCAAAACTGACACTTTACTTCCTGTTCCTTGAAATTAACAGAGAGAGGGGAGAAAAGAGCAGTTACAAAATACATAAAATTTCACAGAACCATGAAAATAAATAAAGCAAAATGTTCTCTCATTTCTCTCCAAGGGAAGCAAATCTGTGTCTAGTAATGAAGTCTAAAGACACTTCCTTGGATGGGGATGGTGAACAAGCTCAACAGTACCCAGAAGCAAATGCCATGCTGAATTTCTAGCCCCATGTTACATAACATCCTCTTCCCCTGTTTGTCCTTGATGAAGGATATACCACATTACCCAGCAGTCAGAACTCATGTTTAAAACAGTGCAGGGAAGATAAAACAAATTGGGTTACATGGGTGATAGTTCTAGATTTTTGAGCTGCAGGATTCAAAGTCAAATTGTCCCATAGATAGGCTTCTACATAAGGCAGCCATCTATGTAACTGTAACTGAACCATTAAGCTGCTCCTGTCTGAAGGAGACACAGTCTCCTGGTGATTTTTTTTCAGCACAGGTTTGTGTATACTATGATACAGAACAAATGGAGTCTTCATGTCTACATGTTTGCATCGAGGCTCCTAATGACTCATGATGTCCACCTGGTGTCAGCCCTCCAACATTCAGGAGAGAATTATCTGGACCTCGTGTTCCCACAATGCACTTCCTTGCACTTTCCCACACTAAAACTCATCTGCCACTTCCACCCACAGCTCGCCTTGAGCAATCTTCCTGCTGCCGTCTACCCATCAGCCTGATGTCTTCTGTTCTGTGACATTTTTAGCATTGTCTGCAAACTTGGGAGGGAGCACACTCCTCTACCAGATTAATAACTAAAATGAGAAGTAAGACTCATCTTGACAACAATTCTGCAGACTACTCATTTACATTTAAGCATCCTTAAAGGAACTTGTTTTTATTGTCCCTGGTGGATTATTTTAGTAGTATTATGATAATTGAGACTTGAGTAATTTTAGAGTTTCATGTTTGTTAGAATACTTTAAAAGGTATAATAAAATTACAGAGTAACCACATACTGGAGTAGTAGGAGCTTCTAAGATGAACAAATAGTCCTTACCAAAATGTCTCAGGATGTGTAAAGGTGCATGAGATGAAGACTAAGGTAGGCAGGGATACTTTGTGCTAATCCTACATGTCCTGGGGGGATGGGAAAGAAAGATGGGAAGGGAAGGAGCAAAAAAGCTGACCAGAAGAGTGTGGATAAAAAGCATATTGTCCCTGGATATTATCCCCCTTTACCATGTCCAGTGTCTTCTGCTTTTCCTATGGGAATGTGGGTGTTCCTAAGACATACCAGGTATTAGGAACATGTGTAACCCTTCCTCTGTCTGTTGTTTTTTGTTCTGCTCCAGGAAACCCTGTAGCAAATGCATGTCCTCACATGACCTTCATCTACTACCCAATTCACTGGGACTGTTAGAACAAAGTCACCATTGTAACTGGAGTCAGAGACCTCCTGAGAGAGAACTGCACTAGGCCAGGTGCATGTGGCCAGCCCACTGATGACACTGTGTGATAGGCGTCTCACAGACCTGGGGCTCGTCTCTGGGCTAACAGCATCCTACTTCAGTCTGTTTACATACATTGGAGACTTTTAGCACTTCAGGAAGAGTAGAAGGTGTGGGGAGATGGCTTACTCACTGAAGTATTTGGGGGTAAAATATGAAGATATGAGCTCAGATCAGCCAACCATGTCCTATCAGCTTAAAACTATTGGATGAGCATGCTACCATGTTTCCACAAGTCCCTTTCTTATTGAAGTTCCTACAGGTGTTTTTGTGTAGAGTTGGCAGTTCATAAAAGTCCTGAGGGTATTCTCTCAATTTGCTCCCCATAAACCCTGTGCACAAAGACCTTTAGGTACTCAGTATATTTCCAACTTGTCATAGCAAAGCCATTCCCAGGTTCATCAGTGCTCTGTGGTCGTCCCACCACTCATTCATTTTCAGAAGGACACCTTGAAAGTACCATAGCCTGTCACAGGTTTATAGTACTTCATAGTTTATAAGATGGCATCAAAGCCTTGACCATGCTTAATCTGAGAAATAGCTCTTTAGATCTTCGGGGAAAGGGTGTCATCAGTGTTTTATTAATTCTAACATGAGTCTGACGTGCCTTGTACCTCCCCCTGGGGTGAACATCATCTTTCCTTGCTGGGTAATTTGTAATATGATTATTCAGTTTCAATCCAAGTTTTAGGTTGCTCTTACGCTCCTCCAAAGAAACTGAAGAATTCGGTATTGGAGACAGTTCTGTGAATCTAGAATCTTCTCTGTGGGTGCTCTCTGGACTGTGAGTGTGTGTGAGAGAGAGATGATAAGGCAGGTGCTACCACCCCATGTACTGCTGGAAGCTCAAAAGGCCAACACTGACCAGTGGCCAGCCATCCTGACATTTTGGCCCTCCAGAATTAAGCAAATATGTCTCATGTGTCCTTGGCAAAGCTCTAAATTAGTGAAAGTACCTGCTCACTGCTATATAGGTGACTATGTGGGTTTCTATGTTCTTCATGGGTCCTGGAGCTCTAAGTATGTGCCTGCTGACAGATGGATGTCAGGGCTCTGCATGTGTCTACCTTCATGGGACTTTGTATACATCATAATGGTTTGGCCCATGTCTCTGCTTCTTGTCTAAACGGGGCAGTGCAGGCACCCATGAGCCTCTTTCTTTCAGAGAATCACATGACCAGGCTAACCCTGGGCTTGCTGTTCTCAGGAGACTTTTGTATAGGTTTTAGTCCTGTTCAGATCCCCCAAATATGATGTTGTTGTAGCCACTAGTTTGATACTGAGCCAGGTTATGAACACATGGAACTGTTGATTTCCTGAAATAGTGTTCTGTTCACCCATTCTGGGATCAGGTTCCTGAATCCATGACTGTCTGCTTGTGTATTTTCAAAGCAAGCTTCTTGATGGCTACCTGACCTGCTCTTCAGTGTTCCTAGGTCACAGCATTCTGGCTCAGTTATGCACTGGCATAAAGACCCTTCCTGGAACTGGCCTCTCAGTGTGACCATTTACTCAGCCATAAACTTGTGCTGTCAGATGCCTGTGAAGGTTGCATAACCCTGTCTCAGCAGAAACTCACTAAACTGGCCAGGGACAGAGGATGGATGATTGAGATGTGGGGTGTCCCCCTGTCCTGAAGATATTTGTCTTATATTCATAGAGAATTAGAATAACTCATCAATTGACTGTCTGCAGACATGTCTATACAGTCTTACTGATATTAGAAGAATCATCTGATGCACCTGACTAGTGAATAGCTATTCCCTTGGCATGCACTTGGGGCATCAGTGCATGGCAGATCATAACCTGGGAATGATCAACCATAGAGAGAGACCTGCTGAGAGGGTGGGAGATGGGAGTTGTGGAGGGGCAGGTTCTGCTTGTCATGGTGGGTGAGCAAGTAGGCTACTTCCTTCCTGCTCAGTGACAGATTCTCTTTTGTCATTTCTTTCTCCAACTTGAAGTCCAAGGGGAAGTGTTTCCTCTAAACTGAAGTTGGCTGAAGATGATGCCAGCGTACCCAAAGGCTGCATGTCTGCAAATAGCTGTCTGTTCTATTCTTGAAAACTGACATATGTCCACATTCTAGATGGGGTGCTTGAGGATCAGATTAGAAGTAACAGAACCCAGAATGTGACTCAAGATAAACTGAGCCAGGAGGCAAGCGATGATCAATCAGTCCCCACGCACAGGGGCCACTTGGGACTCAGATGTCAAACTAAGTGCTCTCCACTCTCTCCAAGTGGGCATACAGCTCATACAGATGCGCATACAGTGATTCCTTCCCTGTCAGGCCACTGACCTCCCAGGAAATTGTGACTTTGGACAAGCCTACACGTAGTTTTGGGACGATGGCTTCTGTCCCACCCAATCTTGATGAAATAAGTGTTCATGTTGATTGGAAAAGTGATGACTTTATTTCATTTTATTTTTAGAAAACAAAATCAGTGAGCACTGGATGTCAGGGACAGCTGGAGTGTGTGGGACGTGGGACGCTATTTTTTTCCCCTGGCTGCTTTGGGAACAGAGCAGATGGGTGACTACTTGATGACATCAGGGTCCATGGGTGGTGTACTCCAGCTGCTGACCATGTGGCCAGGTTTACTATGGGCAGGGCAGAATGTTTCCTGTGTGTTCCAGGTTTCCCCTGGCCGCTAGCTTCTGAGTCCTGTTGCTGTGTTGCTGAGTTCACATCTGCTTCCTTTTTTCTGAAGTAGGCAGCCAATAGTTTCTCTAAGAAAGAGAATTGCCACACACGCTTTGCATGATGTGCAAAGAAGCCCTGAAGTTCAGTGACATAGGTGGGTTCTCCACACGGTGTGGGGACAGCCCCTTTTCTGGAAAGGTGGCAGGTCAGGTTAAGGGAGGCCTCAGAAGAGCTCATCCCCAAAGGGAGCCTTCAAACACTGCTCTGAGACATTCCTAGAGGCCTTAGGTCTTCCTGGAGTCACCGAATGTTCCTCTAGTGTGAAACTGGGTAGTAGACCAAAATACAGCCGACCACACCCAGCATGTCACGGTTGATGAAGGGCTGCAAACCTAGTATATAACAGGCAGTTGGTTACCCTTTGCCACCTACTGGTACTTCTGTCTCACCTGGTCTCTAGACAGCCACACCCCTGGGCATGGGTTTTATGCCTCTCCACTGTTGAAATAGGAAAGATGTCAGCATGTGGAGTAGCCACCCTTGTGGTGTTAAAATGTTTCCTGCCCTGGCTGACCCAAGCACCCTCCATACTCAGCATGGTCTGGCTATCCACTCAGTGACTCTTCTCCCTCATGTGGTCCTCACATGAGTGCGAAGTGATTGAATGGAGAAGAACTGTGAAGCTTTGTATGCTGTTCTTGGATTGATGAGTCATCTAAGGCTGGGCTAGCTTTGGACATGCTAGGCTTCTCTATGAGCTCTCTATTAAATACTATACTTGGGTTCCCCAAACACCTTACCTCCTTGTGAAAGTGAGAGTACCCTGTAGCGCCCTCCCTCTGTGAGCTCTGGACTGGCTCCCAACAAGCCATTGTGGGTAGTCCCCTGCCTCTGAGGGGACTGTCCCCTGTCTCTGCATGTCACTATTCTTCCTTTGTATTTTATCAGGGTGAAACTTTCATTATCCCCATTAAGTCCTTGCTGCTTTGAGACTTTGTCTTTGAGGAACTTACAGATGCAGGGTGGAACTCGCCTGGCAACAAGAAGAGCTGGAGTTGGAAACCATTACTCCTGAACCGAGAGCTGAGGGTTCCATGCGGCTTGTGGTTTGGAGCCAGCAGGCTCTAGTTCGACCTCCCTTGAGAGCCATGTGATACGTCCCCAGAGTTCAGTGGTCTTTTCCTGTCTCTGGTCATAGAAGACATCATCCCTGGCTTCCTGTGAGTCCCCATGGGAAGGTGACTCAAAGCCAGTTTTGAGTTCTATAGAAACTTCTCCAGCACCAAGCAGGTAATTCAGGGGTGGGTGCAGACTTGATTTTGCAAGTGCATCTGCTCTGTTTATTTTTGCCTCTCTGCAGCGTTATCGGCTTCTGCTCCATATGGGTGATCCATATTGTGCCTCAGTGAAATGATACCACATTATGCTTTTATGCCTTTATCATCAAACACTACTCGTGAAAAAAATCACCAGGTTTGCCTAGGTTCATCTGTTCCATTTATTTTTCCCAAACTTTATTTTGAATAAAACACCTACGGTAAATGTGATTTATGTAAATGAATAAAACAAAACTGTTATAGAAGCTTCCTTGACATCATTCGGTCCCGTTCTGTCGGGCGCTACTCTGCAAAACCCTCTGGCAGTGCGCATTCCATAGAATTATATTATTTCTGAAATCGCAGAGCCAAAGAGATAAAACTATAATATACTTTCGGATGCTTTAATTTAATTTTTTCTCCTCTCTCCCCAAGCTTCCCATATGGAAGAACTCCAATATTTTAAAAGGAGCTTTTAGTTGTGAGAATCTTCCAGCACCATTCCAAGTGCCTGTAGCTATTCCTCTCTCTCCTCCTCTCTGCATTTCTCTAGTTTTCTCACACCTCACTCCCTGGTTTTATTTAAAGAATGGCAATCCATCTTGCCCCCCACCCCCAACTCCTGAAACCCCTTTCCTTTATTGTTATATGTTCTTGCTTTCTACCCCCTGGGACCTGGATGGAATTTTTTTCCACTTTTGGAGCTTGTGCCAGTGGCTAACTGCTGTGTCCAGGATTTATACACGTTATCTTATTCCACACAACAGGCAGCTCTGGGATGTCTTCTTATCTCCCGTGGTCAGATGAGAAGTGAGGCCTCAGGAGGCTAAAGGGCCTGACGAGCTCAAGGAGACACCATCGCACTAACTGTGGTACACTGGACTTAGGTAGTCACAGATAAGGTGAGGTGGCTGGTCTCGGGGAATGAATGTTTTTGTACCTGGTCTCTGGAATAGAAGACACTCAGTGTGCCTCTGACACCCCAGCTGTGTTCCTAGCACACAGTAAACACACTGGGTACTTTCTCACTGAGGTGCTATCTGCATGGGCTAGCTCAGGATACATCTGTACAGTAAGAGCACTGTGTCCCAGAGAGGGTACACACACACACACACACACACACACACACACACACACACACACACACATACCAAAAACTAAAAATTTTACATGGACATCATTGAGGTTTCTCACAGAGTTCTTGGAGTATTTTAGTAATTTTTCAAACCTGAGTTCAGATATTGAACTCTTCCACTTTGCAATTCTCTTTGTGGGTCATCTGTGGAGAGGAATGTTCTAGCAAGACTAGCTGCAGAGACTAGATTTCTTTAGAACGTCAATTAACAGCCTAGTTTCCTGGGTTAGAGTTTCTAGCACCAGGATAGAAAATAATGAGTAGAATACCCTCCTCACTGCAAACTTGCAGGTGATTGTAAACTACCAGGATGCTCCAGAGGGACCAGAACTGAAGCTGGACTGGCATATCTCATGCCTCAGTTTAAGGGTGGTCTAGAACTCACTTAATCTCAGTATGTGTCACTTTCACGAATGCTAACCTCGTAGGGGACCCCGTGGCTGCCCGGAAGAAACCATGACCATATTTTAGGACTGACTTCAGTTGGTCTCAATTTCACTTAGGCCTTGGTGCTGAAGGACTGGTTTTTAATTAAGGAAACAAGGGTCTTGCTTTGTTCTGGTTTCCTACTCTCTTTACATTCCTTTGTCCTGAAGAGAAAGGAATGTGCTCTCAATGACTTAGCAAGTACACAGGAAATACTTGCAAGGAAGAGAGGAAAGCTTCAGCCCAGTCTTTTCTTAAAACATCCTTGAGACCACAGACAGGCTGTTCCAGTGTACCAGAACCTAAGTCAGTAGGTCATTCTCCCACCCACACGCACTACAGTCTCAGAGGGGCTGACATCGACTTTATAATATCATCATGTTGTGGTTTTGACACCTCCCCATTTTGTGGGGATCATGGGAAAATTTAGCTCCCAAAGGAGAGCTGTTCTACCATAATTTAGAGATTAAGGGTTTCCTTACACCAGGAATAGTTCACCTTCTTTATAAATAGTCATTAAACACCTTTAAAACGTACAATGAACAATTTACTGGGTTGTTCTCTACTTTGGGGTAGTGCACTCCAATCTCTCCTCTGCTAAGGAAATGTCTATGTGTGTCTTTTGACTGAATTCTTTCCTCCCTGAAAATGAGACAGAGAGGAGAGGAGGGGGGAGGAGAGGGAGAGGAAGAGGGAAGAAGAGGGGGGGGGACTTACTCTAATAATTGCAATCCTATATGAGTTGATAATTTTGTCTTCCTCCAGAATGAATGTTTAGCAACAACAGTGCAAAGTGCATGAAGGAGTCATTGCCTTGGTGGTGGAAGTTTTCAAGTGCTGGAATCATAGAAGATTTCCAATAAAATGTAGTTTGTGGAAATGGTGGCCAGGAACAGAGGTGCAGATGTCCAAGTCGAGGGCAAGGGTTCTATGGCAATGCGGCAGCAGCTGCTGCTGTGAACTGCAGACGGTCCTCCACATGGACACCTCTGAG